>JAVJGJ010000060.1:49239978-49262485 GCA_035590215.1 Microhierax caerulescens | reverse complement strand
AGCGCAGAGTGCCCCCGTCCAAGCCGTGAGCAGCCAGTGTCTCCAGGAGGAAGCTGTGGGAGATGGTGCCAAAGGCTTTACTAAGGTCCAGGCAGACAACACCCACAGTCTTAGATGCCCATAGATGCAGTGCTTGGTGACATGGTTTAGGGATGGACTTGATGGTCCTGGATTAATGGTTACTGGTTTATGATTGGACTTATGGAAAGGTCTTTTCCAACCTAAATGATTCTATGATTCTGTCAGTGGAGTTAACAGTGTGCAGAGAGCAGCCTTATAAAGTTGTAGTATTTGCATCTGCCTAGTACAGTCTTTACAGCATTCTGTTTTATTTACTTAGTATTTAAGTGCCTAGAAAACCCAGTTAAGGTAGTAAGAACAGTGTAATACCTGGTTTCATTTTCTTGAGTAAAATATCAGTGTTGCAGATATGTCTCAGTTCCACTGAAGCAAATGTATGTGCAATGTGGCTTTGTATAAGGAAATATTTCCTTTATTATGAAATCAACCCTATTTGGGCTGGTGCAGTCTTAGTTGTATTTGACTAAATGTGGTCCTAAAGGTCTCTCTTTATATTTGGCCTGATGCCCTGGAAATGTTACTGCTTTTGAGTACATGAAGCGTTGTACTTCTGCAACCATTTCAGAGACTGTAGGAGGAGCCCTTCATTAGATTGTTAACAAAACTGCCTTTGAAGCTTCACAGAGATGTTTTTGACTGTGATAGAGATATATTTTTGTTTTACAAGAAACATGTAGAATAGATTGGCATTGTGTAGTCTAATTAGATTATATTAGAGTTATCTTTTCTGTAGACTTCTGTTCAGATGATCTTTGAAACAGAGATTTACATGCTACATAAGCGTTGTTGCTTTCTTGGTGGACAGACTTGTTATTTGGCACCGGTTATGTTAAAATACACAGAGGTGAAAGTTAGTGGGAAGTGAATGTTACATTTTTCAAAAAGAAGTAATGAGCCACTGATGTTGTGATTTTTGGTCTCTTTTTGTTCCCTTAGCCTCTGAATTTACAAGTTTGTGTTTTAAAAAGCAGACTGTTAGATACAGGGTAGATACCTCAAAGTGCATCTGCTGAATGTGTCCAGCAAACTTGTCAGGCTCTGTTCGCAAAGGTTAGGGATCCACATTTGTTTTCAGTAGGTAATGTGTCTTTGGAGGTACTCAGTAGTCTGTAACTTGCTTGCTTTGATTTCTGAATGTTAACTTCAGATGTATGGGATTTGGGGCATAAGTTAATATTCTTCCCCTTATAATAGCCATTGTAATTAACTTCAGCCATGAGTCATCTTATTAATAGTGGGAATAAAATGGGATATATTTTCTTGATGAAGTATCATTAATATGCCTGAAATTGTCACATCTACCATCTGTAGTCATATTAATCTAGACAGCACAATATGTAACTTAATGTTCCCGTTTTCACCTAAATGAAATGTTCACCTAAATTTAGGTGGCAGAAGGAAGCAAAAATGTGCGCTTGGGCTCACTAATTGGTCTGCTGGTAGAGGAAGGACAAGACTGGAAGCAAGTTGAAGTACCATCTGATGGTAGTGATCCATCTTCTCTAGCTCCACCAGCACCTGCACTTACCTCAACTCCTGCAGGTCCTTCAGTTTCAGCCCCTCCTAAACTGGAACATCAGCCTGGAAAATTGCAGTAAGTTTCTGTGTGTGTTATGAAATGGAACTCTTACTTAGGTCAGTATTGCTGAACTAAGAAGAATCTTTTGTCCCTTTTTACCTAGTGTTAAGCTGTTTAAGAGAGTGTTTCATTCAGTATGTGTAAAGTAATAAAGCTTGCCTGCCCAGAATATTTCTTTGCTTGTAAGCCAGTAAATCAATTTGAACAACATAGTTTTAGTAGAACACTTTCTATGGATGTGCTTTTATTCTGACATACAATTGCTTTCTGAAAGTTTCTAAGCTTAGGTTAGGAAGAAGTTGTGTTTATATATGATGGACACTAATGCTTACGCAGCAGATGCTTAATTTAACTATAACTTGTTTTCTGTTTCTTTTTTAGGAGAAAAAATAAACAAATGGCACAGTCCAAAACCTTTCCAAGCTCTTGCATTTTTCGATATTAAAAAAAAGTCTTCTTTCATAATTTTTATAACAGTGGAATGCAAAAAACTCACTCAAAACTGTGGGTTTATGTGTCTTTGTTAGTTTTATTTTGGTTTGATCTGTTAGAGTACTTGAAGCATTGCAGACATCTGAAATCTCTTCTGTGCATGTTTACCCTTCATTTCAGAAAGCAAATAATGCTAAGGTGGTACATTGGATGCTCTGTAGCTATGTACTGCGCTTTGTAGTTGATCACTGTTTCTGTTTCCCGGCAGAAATGTTACTATTGAGCATACCCTATCTAGGTCAAGATGGCAGGTACAGGTTTACTAGTATTATAGTACATCTTGGGTATACGCTGATTAAAAGGTTTGAGTGTGGGAAGGCTTAATATTTAGTCTTCTAAAGCAGATACTGAAGTATGCAGCTACATCTATATGGCTTTTGCTTTCCGAAAAAATAGCCATTTCACTGAATCAATCATGTTGATTGATTGCTTGAAGCTAGTGCAAATGTAATATTATATTATAATTATTATATTATAATTAAAATTAAACTACATAATGATGCAAATATAGCTAGCCAAATAAATAAATGAGGTGAGCAACCCTCTTGTCTGAGCTTCTAAAACTCATTTTTTCATGTTACTATAACAAGGTGGTCTTAAAAAAAAAAATGTATTTTGTTCTTCACTGATGACCCTTTTCCAGAAGAATCCACAAGTACATTTCATCACTGCTGTAAGAGGAAAGTTTGGAGATGAATTTTCCACTCCTTATTTTGATCCTTTTAAGGTTGCTACTGTGTTTTTAAATTGCATTAAAGCTTGATGAAAGAGCACAGTGTGACCGCAGTGTTAAGCTCACTCTTCATGCAGAACTCTGTTCTTCCCCAGCTGTTGCTTCTGCACTAGAGCGTATATTGTGTAGTTTCTCTTGATACACGTTAAATGGAATAAGTTAATCTAATTGTTTAAATAGTTTATTTTTCTCACTATTTTTTTAGGGTTCGCTTAAGTCCTGCAGCTCGCAACATTCTGGCAACGCATGGTCTAGATCCAAGCAATATTACACCTTCTGGGCCTCGAGGAATCTTCACTAAAGAGTATGTAGATATTTCAGTAAAGCTACAACCTCATATTCCTTTATTTCTTCCTTTGAACCTAGAGCAATTTTCACGAACTTAGAACATCCATTTATTTAAAAAGCCAACTTTTTGTTCTAGTTTTTTCTTTGGGTAATGGCTTAATTAAATTTGGAAAACCTGTTGAGAAGATATGGAGAATATGCTAGGAAATACTGTAAGGAGTCTTAATTAAAAAAAAAATAATAATTTGTTTTTATATCCCAACTGAGCTGCAATGGTACTGCTGTCACATTTCCTGCAGCTCAGCCTAATGGTCACTCTCAACTCACGGGTACCACAGTATTCTGCTATTGTGGATCTCAAGAATTTTTCTACTTGGAGATACATTCAGAGCCAAAATAAAATACCAGTGGCCTGTTTTCTTCAGCTACTTTTCTTTGGCAAGTTCAGTTCATTTGGTTCTTTCATTGAAGTTCAATTATGAAGTCTGTTGGGATTTAATTTGTTCCCTTTTTTGTTAGATTGGGGAGAGCAATGCAGTGTAATGGTAAGAAATCCAGAGTTCTGCTTTTCTCCAATCTGTTTTTTTTTTCCCCATCTTTGATTTAAGGATTGTTTGTTTACAAACCTGTGGTTTGTTTTGGTCAGGCTTCTAGTAGTTTACTATACTTTATGAGATTCTGATGTAATGATTGGCACTCTAGCCTTGGAGTGAGGAACTTGCATATAAAATTGTGTTGTAGATCCAGAGCCCTTAGCTTTAAAATGGTGCATTATCTTCACATTAGTATGTTATTGGAGGGGAAGATTTTGGCAGGAATACTTATTTTTGTTCACGGTAAACTTACCGTTTTTGAGAAATGCCACCATTCACCTACATAGACCTTGTTAGCCACTGTAATTCTAGTTCCCCTCAAAGACAACCAGGTAAGTGTAACTTGGAATTGAACCAAGAGAAGCAGTGTCTGCTGGTTTTTTTCAAAACTTTTTCCTGTGGTCTTCAGCTGAGTTGAGGTAAAGTAAGGAGTTGAACAGAAATAATATCATATGTAACAGCAAATTATCAGAGATAGTTTTTTCTTAATTGTATGTGTAATGGTAATTTATGGTGTGTTACTAAGCTATGGCATGTGGAAACCCTCTAGGACTTTAGGACTTCAGCTGCCAAATTAACGTTCTGTAGTTGTCATGGAGATGTAGCAGAGGTTTTTCTGTAGCTATGAGAATTATCTAACAAAATCTTTTTTTCAAAACTGCTTTCTTCTCTACAAAAGATTTGACTTTCAAATGTCAGTTTAAGATACAGGCTGTCTGTGAGTTTTTTAACCATTCTTTTGAAATGATGTTAATCTTTCAGATGCCTGCAGGCTCTGCTGTTACGTTCTGTTTGAAATGAAATGTTTGCAGATTTTTGCAAAGCTGCTACAGATATTCAGGGAAATACTTCTTTTGCTAACTTGAGATTACTGTTAGAATACATGCTATGCTTCACAGCTTAGTGACTAATGGTCTCTTTTCCAAGTAGATGATTCTTTGAAGGGAGTGTTGCAAGTTCACTTTTCACTTTCAGATTCTGAGTTTCCTTATTGAACAGGGCTCATGCTCACCAGATAACAAGAAACAAACACAGCAAGTGAGTTATGTAAGCAAGCAACATTCTTTTCCCCCAACTTTCTATCTTTAAATTCAATTTACTGTAAAACTTTTAACAGCCGTAGCAGCTTTTACTTAGCAGTTTTCTCTGTTAAAGTCGGCTGCCTAGTAGGGCAATACTTCATTTCTCTTATGTGTCTGTGCAAGGCTGAATTACTGTTGTCTTCTTTCCCCTTGCTTTTTTTTTTTTTATGGACTGGCAGCTCTTCTTTTTTTTTAATTTTTTTAGAGCAATATCCTCTGCTTTCTTTAGAGATATACTAGGAAATTGATGTGTCAGTGAAAAATAACTCACAACTTTTGTCAGAGATTGCACCGTGCTAGTCAGACAGCTCAGACACTGTTTGGGAGAGCTATGCTAAAATTGTTGATTTTTTCACATTACTTCTGCCCTTTCTTGTCCTATTTACTAGTGATCTAGGGATTTATAAATGTAACCATAAAAAGGGGCAGGGGGGCGGGCTAGTTACCAATAATAACTGTGTTTTTCTGAGGCCATGTTCCTCCTATCTGTACCTTCCTACCAGCTGTCACTAGATTGGTGTGATTTGGGATCTCAGAGCTGCTTGGCCATTTGCATTTTCAGCTTATAAGTAAGGCACAGCGTGCACATGTAGTGCTGGTTTTCCAGAGTCGTTTCATGTGTACCTATTGAGTGCAGACTTACAGTGGGATCTATGCTGTGTGCAAACATACAACAGATTGCTTCCAAAGCTGCCATTGTGAAGGAAGGAGTTCCTTCTGTAACGCTGATAGCGCAGGAAGTCTGATACCAAGAAATTTCTACTGTGTAACGTTCTCTGCTCACCTTTTTCCTTCCTCCAGGAAATCTTCTATGAATTGAGTAATGAGATGTTCAGGTAAAGGGGGATTGAGGCAATTTAGTAACAATAACTGCCAGCAGGGGAAGATAGTGTCCATCTGTGCACCTCCTTTCGCACCATTGGATCCCTAGTAATTTTTACGTGTGTGTATAACCTCTAACTTGCCCATTTCGAGCAAAGTTTTGAGCACAAAATAGTTTACTTGCACTGTTCCTTGGATTTTGGCTGACATGAAGTGGAAAGACTATACACTTCTGTAGTAGTGGTAAAGTGCAGTGTAACAGAGTTGCAAGAATCTGCAAACTTCTAATAGTGACAGCTCGGAGAAGCATATTTTTGTGTGATAAATGTCTACCAAACTCAGGTATCTTTGCTGGGGAGAAGACTGTTCTCTTTCATGTTTGTTATCTTTCTTTCATCTTTCTCCTTTACTATCCTGTGTTGATAGAGGTTTATAGAGTAGTTGGAAAGATGTTTCCAACCCTTTGTTTTCCAGTTCAAATAAAATATCTTTTTGCCTGACTTGTACTGAAATCTATTTAATTGGGTTTCTTTGGTGCCTCCTCCAACTCTACTTGTACGCGGGCTTGTAATCTTGCATCCATGACAGTCGCGTCATTGCTGTACTAATTTTTCTTGATCAGTTAAATCATGTGGAATTGCGGGGGAGAGGATTATATGTATGTGTAACATATATATATACTATATAAGTATCTATGATATAATTTTTTTGTATATATATTTTATATATATTTATATCTCATACTCATGCATGAGTATGAGCTTTAAAAGCTCCTGAGTGAATCTTCTAATCTAAAAATAAGCCTTTTTTTGGCAATACATTTTTTAGTTAACATACTAAAAGCCAGCAAAATTATTAAAGCATTTTGACTTGGCTATGATAGGTAAGACTATCTGATTTTTGGCATTTGCATAATACATAGAAGAAATTTTACGGCGTTTCCTTAGTTTTAAAACATTATAATAAGCTATAAAAGCTTTAGTTTATGTATTATGGAATATAATGAGCAGATGGTCTGTCTTATAGTTGCCAAATTAAAACCCTTAAGTAATTTTTGGTAGCTTCTAATATGTTAACTAGGAAAGTTGCATTAGGTCACGCAATTACTTTTTTTTTTTTTTTTTGTCTCAAATTATAATGCTAGGACATGATTACACCTGTAATAGATGAAACAGCTTTTACTTGAGACTTTATAGCCTAAGTAAGTGTACTGTATCTTATTTAGAAGAATTGTTAGTGCAATTCACAAATTACCTTGTACACTCACAATTAGTGATGATGGATGTTATGCTTCTCTAACGCAAATGTTTTCTGTTACTTCACATTCAAGCCCTTTCATTCACAGAAGTTAAAGAGGATTTACCAAAAAAGATACCACAAGAGACACAAAATTTGTATCAGTTAATAATAATCATTTTCTTAATGTTTAGTTTGACAACAGAAATTTAAATGCACAAAAGTGGCTAATTGATTAACATAAGTGATGGAATAGTAATACTTTGGGAATTTTTTAAATAGTTTCTTTGTCATCAGTATTTCACTGTGTTTAATCACCAGGGATGCTCTCAGACTTCTGCAAGAGAAGCAGAAGGGCAAACCCAGTGAATTGAAACCTGTGGTTTCTCCAGCTCCTCCCCAGCCTACTGCAGTGCCTTCTGCTTCGCAAACAACAGCTGTGACTTCTGCATATCCAAGGCCAGCATTTCCTCCAATTTCCACACCAGGACAACCTGCTGCACTGGTAATGCTTCTATTACATTCTCAATGTTGCTACAGCTGAATATTGCCATGGCTACTTCAGTAGCTATGTGAGATTTCCAGAACTGGAGAGATGAAGGGAACTAAGGCCAGCCAGATGCCAAGCCCAGTCATGTGCAGTTTTTACTTAGTTTGAGTGATTTTAAAGCAGTGTAATTCAACCTGCAGAGCTCTTGAAATTATAGTCTGTGCACTACTTTGTGTAACTTGCACACTGAAGCCATGAAAAAATTTACATTGCAGGCCTTGGAAAGGGGAAAGTCAGAGAGGCAGCAGTTTTGTTTCAGTCCCCAAACAAGAACATGCCAATATTTTGCATGGCAACAATACATCCTTTCTCTTAAACCCTGTAGGATCAGTATGTATTTCCAAAGTTGGAGAAACTTGAATCCTGATGTATTTTTACTGTACTTCATTTGTTTGCTTTCCTGCAATGTAAATATATGTGAATGTCCATTGATGAGTTGTCCATAAGCAAAGGAAGGAAAGTGGTTGCTTTGAAGAGTAGTTTTGCAAACTCTAGCACCCAAATACAATTTCTGTGTTAATTTGAAATGTAAGAAATACCAGAAATTATTTTGTAAAGAATAAAAGTTCGAGCTGAAATGCACATTGGTAGAAATGGAAATTCTTTTGTGAAAAACATGAGGAAAAAAACTTTCTGGGTCTAGAACTAAATCTGAAGTGTCTGTACAGGCTAAAATTTACAATGTAGCTACAATTCGTAATATTCAGAAAACGCTGCTTTTTTTGCAATGTCCAAAGATCCAAAGAAACCACACAAAGGTCAAACTTAGATTTTTTTTTTTTTTTTCATTACAGAAAAAAAATGTTTCTTTAGTTGTACCAGAACATATTGCAATTTGTTGTGTCTTGAGTACTACTCAGTATTAGCATACGTGCTATAGATTAGATACAAAATAATATTTTACAGAATCACTTATTTTCTTGCTTTCTGTAGTCACTGATATTTCAAGAGATTCCTTGAAAGTTGACTTGCTTCTATGAAGAAGCTGAGAAAACTTCTGCATTGAAACATTAGTGAATATATCTGGAAGGAGAGAGGAGAACATAAAAGATATTCAGTAAAGCCTGTCTTAAGGAACCATTCAGGAAGCTGAAAAAGTTTTGGGTTTTTTTTCCCCTCAGCTTACTGAGGAAATACCTATTATAATTTAAATGGAACAAAGTATATTCTGAGCAATGTGCCAGGTCTGGCAGGTGGAACAGTGCTTATATACTGTGGCTGAGAATTAATGCTTGAATATTTGGAAAAAAATATATATATATATATATCTTTAAGCAATCTGCTAGAATAGTAGGATTAATTCTATACTGTAAAGTGAAACTATCTTTATTCTATAGAACCTGTTGTGTTGATCCAAGTGAAGTGGAATAGACCTCATTGCTCTTAATCATATCAATTTCAGTAGTTGGAATATTGCTTTTTGAGATTTAGGAGATGTTTGAAGCGAGCATAATGTATCAGTGCTGGAGTTCTGTTTTAGCAAAGGGGAAGTTTGTTTGCTCTCTAGATATTTAATGTGCAGTGTATGATTTCTTTCAGGGCACGTTTACAGAAATCCCAGCTAGCAACATCCGAAGAGTTATCGCTAAGAGATTAACAGAGTCTAAAGCTACTATACCTCATGCATATGCGGCTGCAGACTGTGACATTGATGCTATTTTGAAGTTAAGAAAAGAGCTGGCCAAAGGTTAGTGATTAAACTGATTTATTATACTATATGGTATTAATGCATAGTTTGTCTTGTTTCAATAATCTTGGCCAGGAGGTGTAGAATTTTGTGTAGGCAGAACACTATACATTCAGATAATCTTTTCCAGTATTCTGTATGTTGTATTCAAGCTGTCATTCCCTGTGATTATTATTAAATTGGACAGCTTACTAAGGTATAGGAAAATAGAGGTCTTACTTTGCCAATGCACATAACACTGTGGACAGCAGCAGTTTAACACAGGACTATGAATTGTCTGCTAGGCCTTTGTTTCCTTTTATCCAGATGCAGCGATATTTAGCTTCTTGATGGCTAAAATCTCACATTATTCATGTGAAAGATAATAGGTGAAGCTTCAAATTAAAAATCATGCTCTGTCCTAGGTACAATGTTAAAACTTGGTTTTGGTGGCCTCTTTGTTGAATTTACTGGAAAAGGAAAGCTAATGCAGCCTCTGAAATTCTGGTTGAGAATGGCTTTATCCATGGTGAGGAAAGAAAGCAAGTTTTTAGCATGTGCTAGCCAGTGCATGAGAAATTCCTCTTAAAGGCAAAGTAGTGGTATTAATGTGAAAGAGACAGGGTTATGTCAGCGAAATTTAGATATATATGCTTAAAGCTATATTAAGCTGTTGGAAGAGAAATCTGTCTCACAGAAAACTGGATAATTGGATTAAAAGCTATAAATCTCCATATTTACATATCTATATCTGTGTAAATCCCAATTTTCATAATGTCTCACTGTGTCTTGTTTATACAAAGACATTTATGTATAAGATTAAGAAATTAGATTTTCTCCTTTTGTCTCAACTTGTATTCGCTGAAGTGGCTTATTTAGAAAAAGCTGTTGAAGTTTAAGGTCATTACCAAAGATTGCTTTGTTTTGGTGAAAATGTTTTTGTTTTTACTAAAATCAGCTAAGTGTATTCTGTGATAAGATTTTTAATAGTTTAAAAATTAATTATGCAGACTAGAATCTTCTTTCCCAAATTTCTGTTCAACAAAGTACACATGACATACATTTAAAAAAGAGGATTTTTCAATAGAACACACTTCAGGCAGGTAATTAGCTTTTATGCAAAATATCACAAAAGTGTTGCTTGCTTAGTGTCTTTTTTAAGGGCTTCTACTTAGTTGCCTAAAAAACCTGAATGAAATTTTTTCTTAGTTTAACATCATAATCTTCTTAATTTAAATAATTTTTACTATATTTAGAAATACTTATATTAATATCAATATATTGTTTTTAATGTTGTCTACAGAAAGTGGCTCCAATTTCAGTTTGCTATGTTATTAAACCAAAACCTGTAGAAACTCTTTAGGAAAGCATTGTTTTATGGTAGGTTGGTTCTTGCAATTGCCTGCTGTTACTATAATTTTTATTTTTTTTTTAAGCTGGCTTAATACTCTGTATTCTGAGGCTATCAACACAGTGCAATCTATTTATAAATACCAGTGTCAGAAATATGGAAACAAATGTTTTCATAAAGCTATGACATCTGTAAGTTAATTTGATCAAGCCAGATTTACAGCTTGTAACAGTAGGTTAGACTTGCATTAATCTAGGCTATCTTGCTCTTCAGTAACTCACCTTAAGTTAGAAGATTTTCTAAAAATTGTATCTTTTGACTCAAAGATATTCAAGCCTGAGGAAAAACTTACTTTGTAATGTAATGTTTCTTTTTTCCATCACACTTAATAGGCTATTTTCCATTAAATACAGATCTTGAACAAGAATTTAAAGGACTGTAATGAAATAAGATCAGAGAGAATTGTTGAGCAGTTGCCCTGTAAAACTGTATTTTTCTCAGCAAGGTCGTATCTCTGTTACCAATTGGTAAGCTGTGGAAAAAAATAATGAATTCACTGTCCTTTTCCAATTACATCTTCCATTTTCACTTAACTCCTAAGCTACTTGCAGAGGTTATAGATTGGAATTAAGATATTTTTCTTCACAGAAAAGCTGGATTTAACAGTTGGAAACCTGCGCTGCATGTTTCTGCCTCTAGTATCTTCATGCTCTCTGATGCCAAAACTTTAGTCATGTTAAGCTGTCCCAATCCACTGTTATATTTTGGCATCAGACCTGTAAAACAGTTACACAAGCACAATTGAGGTGATGTTACAAAGTAGAAAGCAGTAGCTGAGAGGAAGGGAGACAGGCCTGCTTGGGGGCAATGCCTGCCTTTAATTTCCTAGTTCCTCTCTAAGGAGCTCTTAACTAGTTCTAACACATTGAGAAATAAGGTTTGGCTGCAGCTTTCCAGGAATAGTAGCCTTCTCAGGAAATCTGTCTGGTTTTAAGGCAGAGCTTGATAAATTAGTCAAGATCATGTTGTATGATTGACCACGATATCTGCAAGTGATTCTTCAGTTTTTCTATAAGCTTTTATAAAATGTGGAATATTCTTCACAAAGAATAATATTAATTTCTAGTGCCTGAAGTTAGCAGTATTGTTTATTAAATTTACTATCTTATCTCTGCCTAAAATGACATGTCTGTTGTGTTTTATCTGCTGGAGATCAGTTGATGTCTACTTCATCAGTTGCAGCCAAACTGATCAGGCATAGCATTTTAAATTAATTTTAATTCTTTTAGAGGAGAGAACCCTTGTCAAATCAAATTGGGAAACTACTGATTACTTTTGATGGATTTAGCTAATTATGCTAGTGAAAGAATCATTTATTTGCTTTAAAAACTTGACTTTTCAATACCTATGAAGTTTGAATACTATTCCAGGCACACAGATTAATCTCTTCCACTTTATAAATTTACTTTTCATTCATCATTCATTCCTTTTTATGAAATCACATTTTTCACACTGATAGGCTGCATAAGCAAGTAGTGAAGTTCTGTTTGCTGAAGGAGGCATGCACACATACACTTCATTGCCTGGTACTGAGTCTGCAACTTAGGTAAAAAAATCTTAAGGCCCATTATTTATAATGAGGAGAAACAGTATTTTATTTTGTCCTACTGTACTTTTTTTTTTTTTTTTTCCCAAAGACCAAAATTTTTTTATTAAAGACTAGGATGAGAATAATGTTGAAATACACAGATGTTTTAGTGGTGTTAAGCAATGTTTACACCAAGTCAAAGACTTTTCAGCTTCTCACCCCACCCCACCAGTGAGTAGACTGGGGCATACAAGGAGTTGGGAGGAGACACAGCCAGGACAGCTGACCAAAATTGGCCAAAAGGGATATTCTGTACCATGTGACATCATGCTCAGTATATAAACTAGAAGGAAAGCTGCTGGGGGCCACTGGTCAGGAAATGGCTGGGCATTGGTTGGTGGATGGTGAGCACTTGTATTGTGCATCACTTGTTTTGTATATTCTAATTCTTTTATCATTACTACTACCGTTATTATTATTTTCTCTTTTGTTTCTGTCCTGTTAAACTGTCGTTGTCTCAACCCACAAACTTTCTCTCCCCCATTCCACTGGGGCAGGGGGGTGAGCGAGTGGCTGTATAGTGTTCAGCTGTCTGCCAGGTTAAACCATGACAGTCGGTTGTTGTGTGGATGTGTAGAAAAGAGTTTTCAAGGTTAGCCTAATGAAGTTAGCCTTGAAAGCTTCTGTATACAGAGGCACCAGCCAGGTTTTAGACACAGTGTTCAGGTGGTGGTATGCCTGTCTGACAAAGAAGTTGATACTCTTTTCTCTTTCCTTGAACCCCGTTTCTGTTGATGTAACAAAAGATCTGCTTGCAACCTGGTATTTCTAGCAATTTAGACTCCCATGTTTTCCTTGGGTGTATCCCAATATAGAGGTCTTTTGATGTGGCATTATGGCATAAGACATAAGTCCTCCAGGTGTGTTAGGTTACTTCATAGGCATTTGCTGTTCTGGAGGCTTCACCCAGTGAGTGAATTTTCTCTCAGCTTAGTGTCACAGAGCTGTACATGTAGGAACTAGAATGCTGACATTGGAGGGCTACTGTTATGTACTGGTGACTAACTTGTGCTTGTTTATCCATTTGTGAGGTCCTAAATTAAATTAGACTGGTCTATTTGGATTTCCTGTATCTGCTTCTACTTTTTCCCCAGAGTTTTGAATGACTGTTTGTAACACAAGAGTACCCAGGTCATTGTTCTACCTGATGTTTATTTTTATTTTAATGATGTCTTATTCACAAGTTAATGTCAAAGACAAATTATGTTGACTTTTTTTCTTTAAACAGCAGCAAGTTGTAAGAAATTAAAAATTGTCTTAGGAATGTTCGCTTAAAATTTTTCACATCTATTCTGCAGCTATGGATTCTTAATGAATTTTTTTTTTTTAAATATGTAGGGGCAGGAAACACCCATTTTTCTTTGCATAAAATGGATTTGCAGAGATGGTCCTGATCGATTCTTTTTTTTTTTTTTTTTTTTTTCTCTGATGGAAATGATGGCGGTTTCTACTACATGATGAGATGTAATGTGGAAATTTTATGGAGCATTCCCTAATGTAAGCTTCTTTGTTATGGGTTTAGAATGTAGCATTTTTCCCTACTGTAATCTTCAATGATTGGAGGTAAAGTATTAAGGCATAGTTCATCTAACTGTACTATCTTTTCACTATATTACTGCCCCTCTAGTGGACAGTGACATTTTTGCCAAGGGTTAGAAATGTAATGTATAAATCAAAATACAGAACACTGAAATACATTTGATGACCAAGATACAGGTTTGTCTGATGTGAAATTCTGTCAATGCAACATAGTACTTGCAAATTCTATTCTGTTACAATGGAATTCTGGCTCTCGTACAGAGATTGCTAATCATGACAAATGTTGCAGGTGAGTTATGTGGCAAGTGTATACTTGACTAATTCCTCCAAATTTATGATTACTTAAGAACATTTCACTTAATATAATTATCTATAAATAATTTTCCCTTTACAAAAGCATTTCCAAAGCTATGTGTTACATGCCATAAACCAGACTCAAAAATGAAATAACTTTGCTTCTTGATCTGCTCAGCTGACAGCAGTGATGATGGTAGCAGAATAATGTAGCTTTTTTATTGTGAGAATGATGTGTTTAATATTTTGTAAATAGTATGCATCTTCAGGATAATCTTGTAGCAACTGTGACATATTTTGCATTGTATCTATAGTCTTTGCTTATGCTGCCAGTCCTGATTTTAGTTACTACTTTCAGTCTCCTAAAACTTGGAAAAAAATAATTCAGGGCAAATATAGCCATTGTTTCCATCCCTCCTTTCTCCTGAGCTTTTGGGAAGGGACACAACTGTATTAAGTGTTATGCAGTATTTCTTGGGCTCACGTTTAAAAAATCCAGTCCTCTGGATTTATCCGGATACCTCCAGATAAAAGGTTATTTTATCTGCTTTTGGCTAACACTGCCTTTTTTTTGTCTGCAGCTTTGTTTTTAATTTAACAACTTTGTCACACTGATACTATTTTGCAGCCGGCTTTTGAATATATTGTTAACCCATTTTAAGGATTGACAGATGCCTTTTATCTTGCTAAATCTTAAATTATAAGGCCCCAAAGGTCACTGGAGAATAACATACTTGTGATTTATAGATGAATAAAAACTGATCTCTGCAATTATTCCAGTTAATGCATTACACTACATATAGTCTCCAGTATTGTCTCTAATTTTAAATCCTGCAATAGATTTCTACATAGACAATAAATACATAAAGCATGAAACACATATAGGCTGTTACTTATAGGAATGAATAGTTATACTCAAGTTTGCAGGTTTTTGGGCCTTCTAGTAACAGCTAGCAAGAATGTCTCTGCTCACAAGAATGTCTCTGCTCAGCAGACTTTTCCTTGATGATACTTTTTTTGTCCCAAGAGAGAGAAAAGTTTTCTTTCTTTTATGATTGTAGTTTGAAGATGAGTTACTTTCTGACAGTGTTTCAAAGAAGCAAATCTGCTGAATCACCGTAATCTTATCATACAAATACTGATGAACAAATTGTACAAGCAATGATTGTTATCCTTTTTTTTTTCCTGTTTGCAGATGACATTAAAGTATCTGTAAATGATTTTATTATCAAGGCAACTGCGGTTACTCTGAAGGTAAGTGAATAACTGACTTTAAAAAAAAACAGTTTTTTAAAAAACAAGTCCAGTTATGGATTTTACTTTGCAGCTTGGTCTCGCTGTTTGACAGCCAGAGGTTTGTGAGTGTGCTAGTGCGTTCACCAGATGTTAGCCTATTGGAACAATTCTGGCTTTCTGGAACAAGGACAGAGGAGGAAGGAATGAGAGCTTCCAGGCTGATACCTCCAAGTAGTTGGGCTTAGTAACAACAGCTGTTACAGCAACCATTCTTTAAAAAGAAATCATCTTTCATTGCTGAAGTGATGGGAGAAATAATACTGTTTGATCTACATCAAAATTAAGACTATTCTAATCATATTGAATTTGATAGGAGAAACTCCTTGTCCGTACCATCTTGTTTGGATACCTTATATAGTCATACTTGCACAACACCCACTTGAAAGCTTCTTACAACTGTGTATGCAGTGGGACTTTCCTGATGTTTATTTGATTGGCAAAGAGGATTACTACCATCCTTTTTTTTTTTTCCTTTTTTTTTTTTTTTTTAATATAAGTTAATACTGTTAAACTACCTCTTGTAGGAGTGGAGTTAGTTTAGATAGAGGTAATGTGTCCCTCCCATACTTTTTTCTGGAATATCTTCTCCACTATGAAGTCAAGTTTCTAATTTCATTAAGGTTGCTAAAAACTAGTCTTGGATTTGTCGCAAGGGGTAGTTCATGGTGTCTATTGTTACATAGCCTTCACCTGTATGTTGGGGTATTCTTTTCCCCTGAGCTGTTTCAGCTTTATAGGGTGAACTCAAAAACCTTATGGAAATTATCAGTAAACATAATCTCAATTTTAATTGAGTCCACACAGGAAAAAAATTAGTGGATGTGGTTTAGGAGAACCTAATCTGAATAACAGTGAGTGTAGCTGCAGCATGGTCTATTTGTAGCTTCCTTTGTTGAGCGTCATGCTTGAGGCACGAGTGGGAAAACAACACGTGGGTACAGTAGGATGTCCATTTCCATGCTTTTTAAGTCAATATCCTGTGATTCAGTTTGAGGGGGGAAATGACACTGCTTTGTAGTTTTGCATGCTGTGTATCTGTGAGGTGGCATCAGTGACTCCTGAAGGATTTTATAGGCTTTTGTTAAATTTTTTTTCAGCAGCACCAAAAGAGCTTCTGGCTGCCCTGCCATTTTCAGTTCCTGGTTCATGCTTTTTGACAAACTAGAGTTTAAATAAAATAAATGCAAGCTAATCGTGTACATCTATTCTCAGACTCTTACGGTGACTTTTGGTTTTTGTGGTCTTGCTTCTGGCTGTCCTGACAATATATGTAACCTCTTCTTTTGCCTTCATTTAGAGACAGCAGTTTGTGATGCACTAATTAATTCAGTGAATGCCTGTATGTAGCTGTGTCTTAAAGGTTTTTCCTTTTTTTTTTTTTTTGGGGGGGGGGGTAATTGATTGCACCATTATTCTTTTAACAGTGTTCTCTCTCTCCCCCCTCTCTGTCCCCCATCCCCTCTCTCACCCCTTCCTACTCTTTCTTCACACCACCACCACCCACGACCCCCCGCCTCCTCTCCCTCTGTCTATCTTCTAGCAAATGCCAGATGTGAACGTAACCTGGGATGGAGAATCCTGCAGGCAGCTACAGTCCATTGACATTTCTATTGCTGTGGCAACAGACCGAGGTCTCATTACACCAATCATAAAAGATGTTGCTGCCAAGGGAATAAGGGAAATTGCTGCCTCTGCAAAGGTAGGTTTTAAATGCATGGTAGGCTGAAGAATATCATGTAGTAGCTTTATAGTTTTTTGTAGCAGAAAATGTGGCGTGACCCAGATACACATCAGTAATAACAAAGGCAGTCTCAAAATGGATCTAAAGCAGTTTCAGCATTCCTTAGACATAAAAATTATTATAAATTTTGCAACTCTTAATTTTTAATTAATAGTAATTCAACCATCATGTTACTTAGTTTAATGCTGGTTAGACTGTTTGAAAAGTAAACCTTTACAAACTTCTGTGATTTAATACAATTGTGTTTATTTAATCCTCATAAGAAAGCTAAATAATGTTAATGTCTTTAGTATTTCCAGTCTTTCGGTTTGAGATTTTGTTTGTTTGGGAGGTTTTTCACCTCCTTTCCCAGAAATTTGCTTATAGCTGCTTGTGCTACTCTCTGTGAAGTTATGTTATTTCTGCCTGCATATTTCAGTGTGCAGCTCAGTTGAGAATGCCACTGAAAGGTAATATTAAACTTCTCTGACTGATGAGCAGTGTTTTGCAAAGACCAGGTGCCAGTTGGAGTGACTTGAATCTGTGGCAGTTGTTGCCAGCCACAGAAGTAGTATTTTGTGGCAGGTGAAAATACAATGAATAATGAAATGCCCCAATACAAGGCTTTTTTTTTTTTTTTTTTTTAATTGAGTGTTAATCAAAGGCCTGCAGTATCTGAGGAATGCAACTGGTTGCTAGGGCCTAAGACATCCCAAAACTAGACACAAGCTGCACTTTGTAAATTTTTGTATAAATAGTCTGCATTGGTAGAGGGGAACCAACAAAGTTGTAGCAGAAAAAGATGTTAAGTGTCATGCCACAAAACATTCATAAGTGGATATTTTAGATTTTTCCAGTCCATATAGCTTACTTCATATCGAATGTATTGTGAAAGCAAATCCTTTTGCTAATGTAATAGCCAGTTGAGGAGGAAGGTCAGCTGAGATTTTTACATTATTCTGTGATTAATGGTAGAATGACAAGAACAACAGCATTATGAGAAGTGAAGTGTAAGTTGTGTTTTCATTATTACCCCCACTACCTGTGATACTGTGATGTGATGCAGTATTACAAACCTGTCTTACCATAAATTACGGTGTCCTACAGTTCCCACGATGGGAATGTATGCTTGCATTATGTTTAATAGGGCCATGGTAAAGTAAGCATCCCACTTTTATTTCAAATGGAATGTTTGTAACATAGGTTGCACAGTATAAAAGTCATTGGGTCACACAGATTGCAGGTGTCCACACCAACATAATTTTGCTTTTCAACTTAACTGGATTATTGAAATAAATATGTACCTGACATGCATATGTGGGAAGCACAAACTGAAACTGCAGCTGCTTTTCTACCAGTCTCCCCATAGTTTGGCAGGCACTTTTTTGTATAGATTGCTTTTATGTCCCCTTCTGCTGTATGTTAGTTTTACCTTCTTTCAAGGTTATGTGCATCCTAGCACCATATTTTCATTATTCAGGTAATGCAATTGCACATATGCATAATGCTTACATTGACCCTAGTGTGTGATCGCTGTTTCCTTGGCTGTTGTCTTCTGGTTCACTAATTATTCAGAGATGAATAAAAGCTTTAAATAAAATTCAGTGTATCCTTTTAACTTTTAAGTTCATAATAAGGGTGTCAAAAGTTTTACAAAACTTGTTGTCCGATTGAATTATTTAGTGGGTGATTCATTAGTATGAGATTCTCTTAAACATCTTGGTGTTTATTTTTAAGCTGAAGTTACTGCTGTTGTTAAACTACTGTGGCCTTTCAGAACCCTTGCCTGAAAGATGTTTAGAAATGTATACAGGGGAGACAGTTGTTTACCATGACCAACAAGGTTATATTACAACATGAAAGGGGATTAATCCATGTCATGACTGTAACTACTAACCAACTCGTTATCTGTGCGGAAGTTGATGACTTTACCTCCACCCTCATGCAAACAAGAAGTCAATTCTATCATAGTTTCCGTTTTTTGACTCTGGCCCTTAAAGGCAGGGGTGAGGTTTCATAGGAGTTACCTCTTGGTAGATTGACTTGAGTGCTTGACAGGATATTCGTACAATGCATGTGAAAAAAAATCCCTGGAAAGCAGAACAGGCAATTGCTGGAAAACAATCTAGAATTAAAATAAGAGGGGGGAATAAAAAAAAAAAAATTAAAAAGGTCAATTCCTGGCAAGAACATGGAAAAAATCCTAGGAAAGTGGTAGAATTCCTAAAAAGAGTGGTAAATTCCTTCATGGGATTCATGGAATAATATTCTCCAAGAAAGTTTCACGAATGTGATACAACACCTTTTTGACATTGTGATAAAGTAGACTTTTTTTTGGTTTTTATTCACTTCTACCGAAATTTCCCTAACATAACTAAATTATTGGAAACTATCATTAGTTTTATTGGTTTTACCAGAAGGAAAATGTAAACAAACTGTTGTTTTTATCGGTCTCTCCAGAAGCAGATCTGAGTCAGTTTCCCTGACTGTGCTTTTAGAAACAGTTCTTTCTCTCTGAAAATGTCCACAAATGCTGCAGTTGTCACAACGTGATAACTTCCATGTGTTTTTCCACCTGTGGGATAAATATGATACAAGCCAAAACCACTACATGTATTCTGTGTGAATAGGATAGTTCATCTGTCCTACATATATTCCCACTTCAGTCTCTGCTGTCAGTTGAAGAGCTCTTC
Source organism: Microhierax caerulescens (assembly GCA_035590215.1). Taxonomy (NCBI): domain Eukaryota; kingdom Metazoa; phylum Chordata; class Aves; order Falconiformes; family Falconidae; genus Microhierax; species Microhierax caerulescens. The sequence goes on along the minus strand of JAVJGJ010000060.1, from coordinate 49,242,822 downwards.
TACTACTCTACTACTATTAGAGCTACTAATGGAGAAGTAATGTGGCATATTTCCAGTCACCACCTTTTCTGCTGGGTACTCACAGGGTGTTAGTAACAGTTTGGTAGCTGAATAACTGGCTCTCGACCCACCAGTGAGTGCCATTTCTCTTGAGGGCCACACAGTCCTTTCTTCCTTATGTGAGAACTACAGTAAGAATTATTCATCGTGATTCCCACTGCTTCCTTCTAAGGAGACCTCTGAGCTAGAAACATCCTAGGTTAGGATGAGGTTCTTCTTCTCTGTAATCTCAGAACATAGTATGAACTTCTTGGGCTCTATTTTGAACAAAACATTCCTGGACAGTTTCTTCTGTTATGTTTAGAAGTAGAAAACTCACAAATGAGATAGGGGTCACAGGAAAGGTGGTCTTTAAAGTAATTGAATGCTTAGCTGGAAGAAATAATTCTCTCAATCTGCTAGAAAGTTCTGAAGTGATACATGGCAGTTTCTTTAAACAAGTATGTTAAAAAGAATACTGTGAATTTGTCTGATCAGTATTTTGCTAGATATTTTTATAATCTAAAAACACTAGGGAGAATAGTGGTTCCATTGTGAAAACAGGAGCAAGGTTTGTAAGGTGAGAACAGCTTTTACTAAACAGCCAGTATCATTGGGAAAATTAAACTTTGTGTTCTAGTCTCTTTGGCAAATCATTGCAGCTACAACAAAAATGTTGTTGAGGTGCTTGCCTAAATCCAAAAGCAGATGCCTTTTTAATGTCTGTATGGTACTTACAATGCCTTGCTGAAGTAAAAAGGGTTAATCCATTACAACACATTAATTGCTTTCCTCTCTCTTTTTTTTATCTTTCATTTTCCTTAGGCTCTAGCAAAGAAAGCAAGAGATGGAAAACTATTACCAGAAGAGTACCAGGGAGGATCTTTTAGGTAAAACTCTCTGGCAGCACTTAATGCATGCATTGTGGGTTCAGAACTGTTTTATCCTCAGCTATTCCACTGTGTGTTAACGCATTGCCTTTTAAAATCTTGCTCCATTTAGGATGAAACTCTGTGTGATAATTCTGAGGGCCAAACCTAGGCTTGTGTGTTCTGTATCAGGGGAAGACAGTTATCTTGGTACAGGTTTATTTCATCTCAGCCTGGTGTAAAATTCATGTTTTTCATACTGAGACTGACCTGACTTTCATTTTTTGCACCTAATTTTTCACAGTTACAGAAGAGTGTTCATTTGTTATTTTTTTGTTGGATTTGATTTGTATTGTTTTTTTAATTGAGTTCTGTAGTTAGGAAAATCCATTGTTAATATTTTTAAAAAGAAATAATTTAAAAGAAGTTGTTTGGCAGAGGTATCTAGACTGTCTCTAGAGGGACAGAAAAAGGTACAGCAAAGTTGTGCTGACTCATACTTTTAACTGTAACATTAAAAACTGAGTAGATAATTTTAAAATAGGATATATTTAGTAAATATTTTTTTCTATAAAATGTATTCTGAAAAAAGCTAGCGAGCTCAGTGATGGGAAAAAAATGTCATGTGTAGAACATTAGCATAAATGTAGTGATGCAGTTACACGACTAATTTCTCAGCTGAGTTTTTACGCTCCCACACTTTCTAAAACTTTGCATGTACTGTATTGTATGACACAATATTATCACGAGTCCAAGCCTTTCCTAATATACCACTTCCTAGCTGGTGACAGATGAAAACATTCAAGGGAGAAAGGCATGATGAGGCTGTCCTGTGGCTGAGTGGTACGTAGATGCCCAAATTGTATCACTTGGTTATCAGCAGCCATTTTAACTTAAATATTGTGAAATTCAGTCTAAAAGATATTGGGCTTGGAACAGGGACAGTCAAAGTTTGTTTGAAGGTATTGCTTTCCTTTTCTAGTTTCTGCCTTTAGTGCATGCAATGCAAGGATATACTGCTGTACAGATATGGGGCTTTTAAAAAGGTGCATTAGTTATAATTGCAAAAATCCCAAACCTTGAGAGTCTTAAGTGTGCCTAACTGAAATCCAGTTCAGATGTATTTTAAAGTAAATGGGTTTGGCCTTGGGAGAGAATGACATCATGTTACTCATCAAGTATAGATTATTTCTTCTAGGGGATATATAATTTCTGACATGACTAGTAATTCTCTCTTCTATTTAGTATCTCCAATCTGGGCATGTTTGGCATCAATGATTTTACTGCAGTCATAAACCCTCCACAGGCCTGCATCCTAGCTGTGGGCCGAGCAAGACCAGAGCTCAAGCTTGTGGAAGATGAAGAAGGGAATGAGAAACTTAAGCAGCATCAACTCATGACAGTGACTCTTTCAAGTGATGGTCGGGTGGTAGATGATGAACTGGCTTCGAAGTTTCTGGAGACCTTGAAAGCCAACATAGAGAATCCAATCTGTCTTGCCTTGTGTTAAACTCAGTGGATTGCTGCTTGTTTTGACACCATAGATAACTGTTACATACTTGAGGTTGTTCTTCTGTATAAAGGAGTAAATAGTTACTGTAGGATGGATAGTTAATTTATTGAATTAAATTTTCATGCTCGTAGTCTTTTGCAATGACCAGGTTTTAATACTAAAGCTAAAAGACTTTAGACTTAACATACTACATTTCTTTAAACACTGAGTACTAATGGCACAAAACATTTGTGTAGAGAAGTCAGTATGCTCTGTAAAGGAAAACTGAAGAAAACTTGATGAAGTTTAAAAAGGTATCATATAATAGTTCGGATTGAAAGGGACCTTTAAAGGTCATCTAGTCCAACTGCCTCTGCAGTGAGCTGGGCCATCTTCAATGAGATCAGGTTGCTCAGAGCCCCGTCCAACCTGGCCTTGAATGTT
>JAVJGJ010000060.1:49216407-49234606 GCA_035590215.1 Microhierax caerulescens | reverse complement strand
GGAGGGTTGGAGTTGTTCAGCATGGAGAAGAGGAGGCTCTGGGGAGACCTCAGGGAGGCCTTTCAGTACTTAAAGGGGGATTATGAGAAGCATGGAGACAAAGGTTTTAGCAGGGCCTGTGGTGACAGGACAAGGGGTAATGGTTGTAAACTAAAAGAGGGTAGATTTAATTTTTTTTTTATGATGAGGGTGACGAAACACTGGAACAGGTTGCCCAGAGAGGTGGTAGATGCCCCATCCCTGGAAACATTCAAGGCCAGGTTGGACGGGGCTCTGAGCAACCTGATCTCATTGAAGATGGCCCAGCTCACTGCAGAGGCAGCTGGACTAGATGACCTTTAAAGGTCCCTTTCATTCCGAACTGTTCTAAGATTCTACGAAAACTACTACTTTTGAGCTGTGTGTTCAATTTGAGCTTATGCTGTTTATTGTTTGTACTGCTGCAAGGTTAGTAAATAATTTATTATTTCAACTTATGTTGTGTCCCACTTCCATGTTGTGGAAGGGCTGTTTTTCAGCTTTTTTTTCATGGCTGATTTGCCTTTACTGCTCTTATTCATGCTATTTTGTTCTTGAAATTAGAGAAAAATCTATTTTTTCCAAGGCTTTGGAATAATATATCCTTTCACCTCTTATGAAGTACTGCAGCACAACTAATAAAATTTAACTAGCTGTCCACTCACTCTTAATACTTTTCTGGTTTTTCTAGATCAGGAGAGATTCTCTTCTAGTACTATGGTGCATCACAGATCAGAAATCAATACCTATTATTTCCTTTACTGTGAAGGCTGCTAATAAGCAGCGAAGCATTAGCATTTAAGAAGTGTCCTAGTACCTTCAATTTCCCATTCCCCAATACCAGTTTGTAGACTCCTGTTTGCATTTCCTTTTTTGTTTGGGTTTGGGTTTTGGTGGTTTGGGTTTTTTTTAAAAAAAATTAACTAAATTACATGTGGATAGTCACATAGTGCTTTGTAAGTAAGGAAGATGAAAAAATATGGTAGTTTGCTTTTATTCTTGTTTGTATGCGGTTGTTGATGGTGGTGTTTTTTCATTTTCCTTAAAGTTCCCAAGTATTAACTAAATGGTTGTCCAATAAGATTAGGTTAATGTTTTGGTAACCCTTCCTAATTAATTTAAACATTCTGATCCTTCCCTTTTAGTCTCTGTATATTAGGTTAAGTTTTATAAACTTCTAATTTATGAATATTTCCTTTTTTTAATTCAGCCAAATGAGAGAGTTGAGTAGGCATTTCTCTGTTGGTTTTAAGAGGTATGGCCAAACCCTTTGTGAATGTGTTATTTAAATTAGTGTCTTAGCAATCATTTAAAAAATATGCCAGCTAAGTATTGTTCTTGCAGAAGAGGAAGTGTATGTAAGATGAGCATGATATTGATCTCAAAAGCGAGGGAGATGAACATTGCCGCAGTAGCTTTGAAGGATGTTAGCACTGGAGAAGTGTGTCTCCTATCAGTTTCCTTTCTGATCATAGCAATGTAGCACAAAAAATGAAACATTGTTCTACAGGAGAGCGCATGAAGTGTGGGGTTTTTTTCATTTTTCTGTACTTCGTCAATTACCAGAAATATATGCATTATGCATATTTATCCAAAATTTGTTTCCAAGAAATGTATTGATCAGCCTATCGATCTCCGTATAGAGCGGTTCAGGTGTAAGCCTTAACGGTACCTCTATTCCCGACCATCTCAGCCAAGGGAAGACAATGAAGGGAAAGCTGAAATACGGGAGGGCCAGCAGAGGGCATACTGCGCCGTCCGGCTTTCTGACTTTCTTGGTCTCTTTTAAGTGTACGTATAGTCACGGAACTATTTAATTATGTAGAATTGTAAAATTAGTATGTCGAATTTAAACTATAGCCTGATGGTTTGGTTTTAAAGTGTTTCAAAAAGCACCTGACACGAATAAAGAAGGAATAGTAAACGCTAATTGCCTTACTCTGTAGGAATTAGGATCAGACAGAAACCTTGGTTGTTTTGTGGCACTTTCTGCAGAACTGGATCATAGAACCACAGAATATCTCAAGTTGGAAGGGATCCATAAAAATCGAGTCCAACTCCCTGCTTCTCACAATACTACCTAAAACTAAACTATTTGACTAAGAGCTTTGTCCACATGCTCCTTGAACTCTGACAAGCTTGGTGTTTTCCTGAGGAGACTGTTCCAGCATCTGATCACACTCTCAGTGAAGAACCTTTCCTTAACGTCATATCTGAACTTCCCCTGATGCAGCTTCATTCCATTTTTTTCTGCCCTGTTGCTGGTCACCAGAAGAAGGGGATCAACACCTCCCTCTTGCTGTCCTCCTTGAGAAGGTTGTAAGCTGCGATGAGGTCTCCCCTCAGCTTTCTTTTCTCTGAGCTGAACAAATCAAGTGACCTCAATGGCTCCTTATAAGTCTTACCCTTGAGACCTTTCACCATCTTGGTCACCCATTTCTGGACACACTTTTAATAGTTTGATTGTCCTTCTTCTATTGAGATGCCCAAAACTGCACACAGTACTCAACGTGGGGCTGCACCAGTGTAGTGCAGAGTGGGACAGTCAGCTCCCTCAGCGGGCTAGCTGTGCTGTGCTGAATGCACCCCAGGGCATGCTTGGCCCTTTGGGCTGCCAGGGCACTGTTGACTCATATTCAGTGATGCTTTGTTCCATTTGTCCCTAAAGTGTTGAAGGCATAGAAAGTAGATTCTTTTAAGTCAGTAAGGCAATTACATCTTTAATAGAGTAAACAGAGAAAAAAGCTGATCAGTTGAAAATATCTTTCAGTATGTTCTTAGTTAAGTGTAAGTTTTAAACTTATAACCTCTTGTGATTTCTTTCTTTGTAATTATGCTTGAGTAAAGCAGGAGGATGTTTACAGTAGCCTGCTGGGGATTTGTTGAAACATGCTAACCCGTAAATGTTCCAAGAAACACAGAAACTTGGGATTTGGGTGAAGACCCATGTGTTGATTAAACTGAGGTGGGTGCAAACCATTTACCAGAAGCTTGACTGGCTACTTTGCATGGTTGCTTTACAAAATCTGCCTAACCTATATCAGTGAAAAGCCATCACTGTTTGCTTGAATTCAGTTTGCACTCCTTTCTTTTGACGTCCATTTTGCTTTGACTTGTAGGTATCACAGTGGATAGTTATTCAGATACAATAACCATATTGTTCTTCTCTCTCTCCACAATAATTGTGCTACCTGGCAAGTTAAACATTTGTGTCATTATGAGAAATAACTAGTTGGAAAATGATGGACTTTTCTGTTTGTTCATTACCTGTACTAAGGAAAATGATTCATGCTATGTTAATGTATACCACTATTTATCTCCTTAAAGATTAGAGATTAAGAGAAGATACTCTTTTAGACGTTAAAAATTCCTCTCATGTGGCCTAGACCTAGACAGGCAGAAAGGGCAGCTGTGACATTTTTATTTCTGCTCACTGTTGTATGAAGAATATACTGAATTGTTAGCGCAGCAGATCTTTCTCCTACAGTTTCACGACTTTTGCATTGTCTTGGTAACATTCATTACAGTGTGCTGTTTGCTTTGCTTTGCAGCAACCCAAGCAATCGAACCTTGTAAGATACTCTCTGTTGACCTAGTCATCAGCCAATTCCTGTTTCAGCTGCCTGTCTTAAGAAAACGTGTAATTATGTTCCATTTTGCAACTTTGGTGCACTTTTAATTTCTTCCCTGCCAGATAAATTATAAGCTTAAATATTCATGGAGGCTGTTTGCTTGTGCAGATGCTTATACTTGCTGTGTCATGTCCTGGTCTCCATTAGCAGCACACAGTAAGTTTCTCTAGTTTCAGCAGACAGCATCACACTGTTTTCCTTGCATGGAAAATAGGATCTATAATGGATCTCTTGGATGATCAAGAAACTCATCTTCCACTCTTCTGAACTGTGAGATTTCTGGCTTATAGTGTAAATTTCAACCAAATATTCTGAGTGCAATATGGTGCTTACTCGCTCATTTTGGCAAGGGTTCTAGAGGACCTTTACTATTCACTTTATAGTACAAACAATACACAGATTAGTATGAAAATAATATTCACACTTTTTCCCCCCCCAAGAGTATTTATAGAGACAAGTTATGTACAGAATTATTTTGGAGTCAATTCACAAATGAATTGGTTGTGCCTACAGAAATTTATCAGATGTAACATTTTGCATTTCCCTGTTCACAGGTACAGAAGAGCTACAGCTTTTTCAGACAGATTGGAGTCATTCCTCTGTCCCTTCCTATTTCAAACCTAATCTAGCTGTCATAGTCTTCAAAGCAGGTGATATCTTACTCAAGCTTATAACAAGTGCTAATGATTCTTAGTGGCTCCCAGCCTGGAGCAGAAGAGATGTTTTGGGATGTGCTAAATTATCCTAAGCAATTCTCTAAGTCACCTCCTTGGATGCTTTTCCTATATATTTGTATTCTATCAACAGGCTTCAACCACTCTGACAGCTGTAGAGGAAGGCCACAAACAAAGGGTCTAGGCCCCCTTACTGAAACATAATACTAGTGAAGAAGAGATGTGATTAATGGCTCCTTTTGACAAGATTTTTGCTAATAGTTCCATTCCAATGCCTTTGGCCACAATGCAGCTAGCTTCATTGTAAGTTGAAGGAAAGTCTTGCAGTTTTACCACAACAGAACTACTTCTGTTAATACTTTTGTTTTCAAAGATGGCTTTTCCCTACTCTGTGTTGACGTAATGACTGTTAATCATTAGTCTGTGACATCCATAACTGTATTAGAAGTTGCTTATGAAGGTCAATACTCATTGTTTACCTGGAGATTAGCAATTGCATTTTTACCAACAGACTGATGCAGCTACAAACTTATGAAACTAAATTGACCTATCAGGAGTGTCTTAAATATTATTCACATGGCTTAAATATTAAGTGAGATCTGAGCCGAGAGAGAGGTGTTTTGGCCAAGACTACATTTCAGCAATTGCAGGAAAGATATATTTATTTTGGAAGACAATACCTATTGTACAGGGAAAAAAAGATGAAAGAAAGTCTAAAGAAAGTAGCCTTTTCCATCTGTACTTGGATATCTTTGTTTGTATAGTATTATATCTATTTTATCGATTAGCAAGGAATACCTGGATTTTTTTTTAAGCCATGTTCTCCGTTCACGTAATTATCTTAAGCAAACTGTAAAGGAAATAATACTTCAAAACTTTAATATTCCATAACACATTTTAAAAAGGGAATTTTACTTCTTGGACCTCTTTTTAAAGCATGCCTGCAAACTGCATGTGTGCCTGTGCACATATGTATCACTGTATGTGCTGCAGTGGACTGGTAAAGAGGGCCAGCTGCTATTTCAGCGAATTCATTAAAGCCTTTTAGATTCAGGCTACAGGAGGAACAGAGGGACAGGCCTCTAAATTCCCCTCCTGAGACTTCAACATTTCTTCTTCAATGTTATTTGTGTTAATATATGTGCATATAGGTACAATACTGGGTGAGGCCTAAGAGAAACCTGCAATGTATTTGATTACATTTGAAGAGAGTAATTGCAACACTGCCTCTGTTGCTCAAACACAAGTGATGAGACAGTTGAAATTATAGCTAGGAGCAAGTACTCTTGGCTAAGAGAGATACCCTAAAGAATCTATGAAGCAATCTTTGTGTGAGAAGGCATCTTCATACACACCTCATCAGAGTATTTTTGGGGAATATGGTGGTGGAAAGTTGTCTTGCATAAGAATGTGTCTACTGCTCTTGGAGAGGTTTTAAACATTTATTTTTGTTGAAAAATAAAATCAATCAACTACCAAGCAACACCTGCAACTGTTGCAGGGTACTTTATTAAGTTTGTTGATAATCTGTGAATCCGGAATTGGATATTATAGAAATCATATGGTATTAGTATTGATTTAGGCATAGGCTAAGCCATTATTTTCTCTGCATTTTTCTAAGCCTGAGTACAATTTAATTTTTAAGCTGTTTAATGGGGTGATGGATGTGCAATATACACAGCTCAGCAGTGTGTGTGTATACCATTTATATTGAAGTAACTACTCATGAATGTTAATTACCAATTTTCTTTTAATTTCAGAATTGATTAGACGGGCATCGACGCCATAGGTAATGCCATTTCTTTTTCAGAAAAAAAAACAAACAAAACCAAACTTACTACTGAATAACATCTAATTTTCTTTTACTTGATTTTTTTTTTTTTTAAATTTAGAATTGGTTTCAATGTACTGAAAGAATTACTGGCCTAGTTTACAAAAATATTTTCACAAAACTGTGGATGTATTTCTATAGTTAAAACTGTTTCATTAGAATTGCTATGAACATTTCAAAGATGTTAGTTTGCAGGTTTTGATTTAGATGTAGATTTATATAAATAATAAAAGGTATGGATAAAGATTTTCTTAGTACTGACCACCACTTTTTAAAATAAAAGGACATCTATGTGTCAGTTGTTTAAATCATTTGAAGAATTTCTTATCTGGCAATGATTAATCATTTTTTTCCAGCTATCCCAGAAAGCCTTGGCTCACCTCATCATGAATTTCTAAGAGCTTATGTTATTTCTGAAATCCTTACACAAAAAGAACTTTTTAAGGATCCTGTAAATTTAAACAGAATAATTTTTAAAATGTATTTTATTACAATGAAAACATATCTGGACTTGAAAGGAAACTTCAACTTCTGTGAAGTCTGTGAGGACTAAACTTTATCAGAAAGAGTTAAAATTTTGAAGAGTTTCTGACTACCCTTCCTTTAGTAAACGTTTTCTTGCTTATATGTAAACAGAATCCAGAGTTGTGAAATGAAAGTACTGTCAGGATTGTCCACAGAGATGCTGAGATACTGAAAAGATTAAAATAGCGGCTCCAACTAAATCTTAAAAAGCTGCCTTTGGCTTCCAGTGATACTGTGAAATATCAGTGAGGAAGCATATGCCCTCTGTGTTCTTGTGTCTCAGGTCTCCTGGCACTTAGTCCCATCTCTTTCAAGCAATCTGTGCAAAGACAAAGAAAAAAGCTGACCATGCAGCAGAAAGCTGAAGCATCTTTCAATCATTTGTCAGGAGTCCTGGCTAGCCAGGGAGGTCCCAGTTGACAGGAGGTTAGTAAATGTAATGCCATCCTACAAGAAGGGCTGGAAGGAGGATCCAGGGAACTGCATCCTTTCTCGGTCATTAGTTATCTTCTCACTTGCTTTGAATAATCCCTGGTAGTGCTGCTTCTCCTTGAAGGTGTCTTTTGTGCTTACCAGCCCAGTGTCAGCAGCTGGTTAGTATTTATCTTCACAGATTCTGCAAAAGGAGAAAATTGGAGGCTTTAAGTAAAAAATTATGACTATTTTATAAATATAGATATATATGTGACTGTTGTATTTATTTGCCTATCCAGAAAAATTCTTTGAATGGTTTCTTTTGAGCTAACTACTGAAAGCCTGTGAAGCAAGAGGAAGTCTTTAATTAAGATTACTTTATTTCCTCCTTTGTAAACTGTTCACTACCCACTGTAATCCGGCAGGATTTGCCACCCTTCAAAATAATTCCTTTGTCCATCTGTAAACTGTTTTAATTCTTCAAGATTCACTAAAGCAGGAGTTATCAATGTAAAGCTCGTACTGTCTTTTACAGGTTAGAGCAGGGTACTTGTAGCTATTGCCAAATCACTTTGTTAGAAGCTGTTTATTGAGAGATATATAAAATACACCACTGTTGAAGCTAGCATGGTTTATAATTTGCTTTTCCTGTTTGAATTTTTTTTTCCCTCAAGTTGCACATTGGGATTGTGGTGACCCTTTACACCTGGTTTAAAAAAAAAAAAAAAAAAGAAAGAAAGAAAATGTTAAAACAATAGGGGACAATACCTGCTCTTCACGAGTGGCATCTAAAACAACACCAAGGCTTGCGTGTAAACAACAAACTCTCATCACTGAGTTACATCACTGAGTAAGCACAGAGAGAAACCACTGTTAAGTTTTGACTTGCTGTTTCTTGTTGCTCTGGATAATGTACTTGAATGATTTTATTTTTAATTGAATGTTTGTTTTTTAACAGGACCTTTTCACTGCAATGTATGATATAAAAAGAATCAGTTTTTCCCTAAACTTGGCCGCATGTTTCTAACATCAGTAGCTGTGCCTGGACCGAAGATAAAGATATACATGCTCCATACAACTTCTGCAGTCCTAAACAGAGAGCTGCCTCATACACAGCTAAGAAATCAGCTTGCAAGCTACTCTCAAAATGAGAAACAAAGGACTTGCTGGATAATAGCTCGATTTGATTATCTTTCTGGTAGAGTTCAGATCATTTATAGCAGTGAGCTAAAGTTCAATGAAATAGAAACAGCAGGGAAGAGACACTTTAATCTTCACTTTTGATTAAATCTGATCCGATCTTCAGTATCACCTACTGTTATCTATAATTTGGTGATTTGGATCATGAATCAAAGAGGAGGAAAGTTCCGTCTAGTAACTCCTGGCACAAAGCTAGATGTGTACAGATGACTCTTGAGTTGTAAGTGTAGGTGCCCAGGAACCTCCAAATGCAAACAGTGTCACCCCAGATTCCCAAGGGCTGCCTGCTTACCAGGTGCTTACCAAGTGATTTATTGAGGCATATGAAAGAAAATACAAAACCTTTTTTAAATCAGCAACTGGAAAACATGTAACTGCTACTAAAACTGGGTAAGATGTGTGCAAACAATAAATTAGAATTGTGCTCTGATTTCATATCAAACACATCCAGCCAAGAAGACAACTGGACTCCTTTGTTGAGTAATTAGAGTAGAAATAAAAATTAAATAGTGCTCCTCATGGTAACTACATTACATAGTAAATTAATATGAGATGTAGTTGTTTCATCTGTATGAATGCTTTGATTTTTTTCAAATGAAAAAGCCCTCAACCTAGATACAAACAATTAAGAAAATCCTACTATAAGAATATGGACCTTTCTAGCATACATGACTTTCCAAAACCTAAGAATAATTAGGTAGGCATCTTCTAAATACTTTGCACATATGCAAAACGTTTCTTTAGTGAATAGTAGGCTGACACTACAGCAGGAAACAGTAAGGAAAAAGCAAGAGGTGCCAGTGCATGTTGATGCTGATTACAACACTCTAGGTTTGTTGTCTTAAACCAAGAGTATGACATCATCAAACCAATGTCTTTGATCTCAAATACCAAGGTAACTGAATTGCTATGAAAGGCCATACACTGGATTTTTCCCAGAACTGTTCCAACTGATTATTTGGAGTAAGAATTAACAATCAATTAACATGATTGTAAATCATACAAACAGTCATGTAATCAAGTCCATACTTCGGGCCTTATTTTTAGAACAGTTGAGCATGCAGCTCCTATTGTGTTCTAAGAAAGATAAATTGTCTGGAGGGGGAGTACATGCCAGCAGGTGAGAAGGAAGGTTACAGAAAGAGGCCATGCTGAAGAGGGTTACGGAGTTTCCAAGAGGAGGAACATATGCCAGAGACATGGGTTTCGATGGGTATTGAAAATGGAGACGCGTGTCAGCTTGGGGAACTGTAGGGAGCAGAGCAGGTCTGGGGAATGGAGGAACTGAGTTGAGCAGTGACTCACAGCCCACTCTGTCTCTGTTACAGCAACTGTCCAGTGGGATCCAGAACAGAACAGTTACCTTCCGTGTCTCTTCTGCATCATGGGGTTTTATCCACAGTAAAAGCTAACATTTGTTCAGCTGCCTTCACTCCGGACATTGTGAGTATATAATGCAACAAGTCTTTGAGATTTCTTATGTGGACACTTGAGTGCATATATGATCAGCAGGATAAAGATGGAGTTTTTGAGTGTCTTTTCTGGCCTAGTTCCAGTATCCAGCAAGGACAATTTGTGCCTGGGATGCCAGCCAGGCACTTTTTCAGTTCATGTTCATGGAAAATAATGCCTCCTTGACTACAATTTACTTAATAAAAATAAAATCATTTCAGTTCTGAAGAAAATAGCTCTGGTTCTGTACTTTTCTGCTCCATAAAGTGGTGTCACTATGTGAGTGGTTTAGCCCTCTGTTGTCATATTTTGGAGCACTATGAGAGATTTCTTTGATGCAGCCTTTTTTTTTGCCATTTGAAATGGGAAATTATTAAGTGAAGACACCCAATCCAGACTGAATGGTTTGTGATTTTGCAGTTTTTCTTTGTTGGCTGCTGCTATACTTTAGCTCTTCTGGTGCCTTGTGTGTAATGCATTAGGTGTCAGGATTGCGTTGGGTATTCACTTGTATTGGTATTGTATTCACTTACCGTATTGGTGTTCACAAAACTTACAGGTGACCCATTAGGAAGATGAGGGTCTTCCATGTGGTGTTTGCTTTGTCTTACTCAGTCCCAATGCCTTATCTTGTGCTTTCCTTTCCCCATAGCCTTGCTCTCATCTCTTGATCGTCTTTTTTTCTTCCTCTTACTCTTCCTATTAGTGTCTCATTTATCTTTTTTTCTTACTCCGTTCTCAAATTTTGTCTCCCAGCACACTGGTTTTCCTATCATTGTTTTGTGTGTCTCTCAATTTTCCATTCTTATTTTCTTCTATTTTCATTTTTTAAGTCTTTTTTCCCACTTTTATTTCAGGCCTCAACTTTACCATTAGTCAAGTGCTATTCAAATTTATACTTTGCATGAAATATGAGAGGATTTGAATGGAAGCAAGTGCTCTTTCACTCCTGTCAACAGTGTATTTAGTTATCGTTGGCTCTTCTGCCATTTTAATAATGGTATTTTTTCTGTAGTCGTTTCCGTGGGTTGTTATGTCTTTCATACTTGAATGTTAATTTAAAATCTCTTCCAAGCTGAACATCTGACCAAGATTTTAACTACATTGCCCCATCTGAAAGGAGAGGCAAAGTTCCCTCACTCTGCACTGTGCATATAGTAGCATTTAGCTGTTTCCAAGCTTGTGTAATATACTACAGCAACTGACTTTTAAGACTGTGCTAGCAAAGACAGTCACAGCGGAATAGTGGAATAGGCAGATGGCTGGGAAAGGGCTGTATAGTGAACTGTGCTGTGGGAAATGTCCCGGGCAGGCTAATTGCCTCCAACCTCCTTAGAAAGCTCCTTGTACTGCTTCAGTTTGGATCTTTTCAAACTTACTGTGCCATGTTACTGCACACTGTTGAGCAGTTGTTGAGATCCATCTTGGAGGCTGCTGCACTTAAAAAACCGAACCAAATCAACTTCTTCCTCTCCCTCCACCAAACAGATATTTACTTGCATGCTATTTATTAGCATTAAAATACAATTCTGGCGATTTCTTGGTAAAGCAGTGGGTGTAGACTGCAACCTAGAAACTATGCATTTTGAAAACACCCATTACTGCCACTGCTGTGGTCTCATTATATAGAAAGCATATTGTGATCTTTTTTTAATGCTCACTATTTTACATTTCTTTTTTAGACTCTTTCAAGTAAATAATACAGTTAGTCTACACTAAGTTAAGAGGTACTCCTTGAGCTGTTGCGTATAACTCCCTTTTTACAGTCTGACAGATGGCTGTTTTTTCACCAATCTTAGTCTGCACAGCAGCTTCCTTGACTTCATCTGGAAGCTTTCAGCCTACATTTTTGTTCTAATTACATATTCAGCAATATGTAGTAAAAAGACTGTTGAACAATCAATGTAAGCACTATTCTTAGTAGCTAGCAGATTCATGGAGGTTTTGCCCAAGCCATGATTTCCAGAATGCTCTAAGTAAAAAAGGACTTTTAGCTCATTATGACATACAAAATTATGGAAAAGGAGAATTTTTTTTAGCTATTTTACATTGGTTTTATGCATCAGCTGGTCCATCACAAGTCTGTCTGGTTTGTTACCCTTAGATATGATTTCTAGCTACATTATTTCTTCTCATAATATTCTTTGGGCTTTGAAAGGAAGCAATACCTTAGGTACTTGGTGTCTTTGAATCACTGAAGTTCAAAGCATTGAGAAAGAGATTCTCCCTAACCACCTGTGCTTGATGACTCAATGGCAGCTGCTGTTAGGAAAAGTACTGTGTTTCCCCAGGCAGGACATTCCTATATTGGACTTCTTTGTGCTCCTTGAAAGTCTGAACTGTTTCATGAAGAACCATTAACGTTTGAACTGTCTTTCCTACAACTCACAAAGTCTGTTAATCCTGGGGAGGTGCTATAGACACTGATATAGAGAAGCATAAAGAACACACGTATTGCAATATAAATCAATATACCTGTATGGCTTACCAGCAATTTAGTGCAATATTGATTTAAATAATAGAAACTAGGCCATTGTGTCAAGGATGCCTACTTTTGCCATGTATTTTTTCTTAGAAGGTAAATTAAATTGGTAATGAAATCAGATAAAAATAGAAGGAGCATGTCTTTGGCTCCGAGTTTCTTAGCTATCAAGCTGCACAATTTCTAGCTTGTTTTTCTTTTTTTTCCTTCTCTGTTTCAACCAAAATACTTTTCAAAATTATTATTATGATTATTAATATTGTTGTTGTTATTATTATTAATAATGCTGAGAGAAGACTTTTTGTTAAAAAACAGGCAAGAATTGCTCATATTGTTCTTTTCTCTCTTTGTAAGGACTGATGCCATGGTTGAAATGAAAAAATTCATTTTTTCAGAAATCTGCTGGTAGTGATCTAATATCACAAGTGTACTTTAGAAAAAAATCTTTCTAGTAGTGCATCTACCTTACGGTCCTTATTGATTTTTTTGCTGTATTTATTGGTCAGGGTGGATTTAGACTAGAGTAAGGCACCCTTTTTTGTAGTGCATTATTATCCAACACTCCAAGTCAGAGCAAGGTTTTTCTTTCATTGATTTCTGTGGTGAAGCCATACTTTTATAAAGCCAAGTGTATGGATTTTCAAATATAAATATGAGAATGGCAAAATCCCAAAGTTCAGGCCTATGGTCTCTTTCAGTTAGGCCCATTAACAGGTGCAACATGAAAAAGTTTTTTCAGCGTGCTGTGGATGCAGCTGCCTTGCAGTTAGCCACAATAACCCTGCAGCATCTTCATGTATTTCCTTATCTAGTTGATCATGCACGTCTGAGGTTATTGTTTTATGCTCTTTCTATTACCTTCTTTTCTGGCACCTGTCTTTGGTTCCTGACAACTGGGTCTGTTTCCAGAACTGTAAAGCTGTTCTCATTCAAAGCACTGTTTTCTTAGTTCTGATCCACAGGAAATGGTTAGCAGCCTTCCACTGTGTTACAGCTGTCTCAGTTAAAAGCCTGATGCAATGATGTGCCCACTTGTCTGCTGGCAGATCTGCAGACTGATCAAAAACCATGGGTGACCTTTGCCTACATCACACTAGACTGGTATTCTGTCTAGTTTCTTCTGTGGCTCCCAGCCTCTGAGTATAAAGTTAAATTGTCTTTGCAGAATCTTTTGACGGTACTAAAATGTTCAGGCACTGAGAGCTGCAGTTTACTGGGCCAGGAGCTCCAGTCTCTTCTTTAGAAGAGTCTAACCATTTAACCTGGGACATAACAATTCACCTCTGCATCCTGTTTTTATGAAGTGTTGTATGATAGATGTACTAAAGTAAAACAGGAATAAGGCACATGAGGAATCTATTCAAAGTTATACACAGGGTGGGAATTTTCCAGTGATTACACCCTGGCCCATGAGACTTAATTATCCAAAACAGTCTGATAACTAATGAAATTTGTTTGCATTGCTAACTCCCCTGATTAGTTCTGGGGAGGTGTGTGGGTCTCTTTCCACTTCAGGGAGTTTCTTGTATAATTTTCTTTCAAAGGTGAATAACGTCATATTTCCCTAAATGCAGCTGGCTCTGAGAATCAAACTCTGTGTTCATCAACTGATTTTTCCATCTCAAATAGTTTGATGGTTGCCTCTGCTACAGGAGTTTCATTCTCCTTTTCAATACATAACGTGTACAAGTTACTAGCTCACACTTCAGCCTTTGCCATAGGCTGTACTTTAAAGTACACCTTTTTCAGATTAAATCCATTTAAATGTGTGAACCTCATTCTATAATTCATCTATGTCAGTCTCTGGCAGTGTATAAGAAAAGACAAA
Source organism: Microhierax caerulescens (assembly GCA_035590215.1). NCBI lineage: Eukaryota > Metazoa > Chordata > Aves > Falconiformes > Falconidae > Microhierax > Microhierax caerulescens. The sequence goes on along the minus strand of JAVJGJ010000060.1, from coordinate 49,220,550 downwards.
ATTATCAGAACCACTAATTTAAGTGGCAAAACCTCTTTTGAACACCAGTGTGTCCTTTTTTGTCCAGAAATTATTTGCATTGTGATTTAAATTTGGTTTTGGATTTTAACAGTTCAGCAAATTGTAGTGTTCATGCATAGTGTTCTAGGCTATAAGTTTTTTTGTACACAGAATAGGTCATCAGTTGACAATACCAAACTCTACAGATCAGTCAGTGTGAGATCTCTCTGGTAATTTTCAGGACCTTATTTTTTGGTATGTGTTTTGATCATCTGGACACATTTCTAAAGACTTAATGGAAGATATTTTTTTTTGAAAGCAAAGTCTTCACCCTGGAATGGCATGAAGGTAGGAAGGAAAGCTGAGTGAAACCAAAAAGTTTTGCTGTAAGCAAAGAAAGTAGAACATTAATATTTCCTCTTTATGCATGTCACATCTCCTTTGAAAGTAACTACTTGAAATGCTGACTGCAGCTCAGTATTAATATAGGCACACAAATACAGATGAGTTAATGCTTCCGCTGGCTTAATATCATGCTGGACTAGCTGCATTTAAGCAAACAGAACTCTTATATTTCCAGGATGAGATATACTGCCTCAGTTCACCTACTATTTAGCCATGGACAGTAATGCAACATTGCCGATGTCTGTTTGCATGTATATTGTGCTTTCTGCTGCCATAATAGATCTATCGGGTCATAATCAGGAGATCATGCTCTAGTGATGTTATCTGATTTCTCACTGAAGCTGATGCCAAATGCAGATATGAACCCAAGAGGGAAAACAGAGTATTGCATAGGAGCTGACAAAGTTCAGAAACTCTTGGTTTTTTCCTTCTCAAAGACATCAAGAGGAAGAATCCAGTCCTCATGAGGAAAATGGGATGTGAGGCTTCCCACACTCTGTGATCAGAGGGGCAAGCAAAGTTTCTCATTCCAATGATATCTTGTAGAGTAGATGTTAGCTACATGTGGAAGAACACAGGTTTTCATCAGGTTCTTATTATGAATGTAATGGTCGTGCCCAGTGAACTTTGAATTCAGAAGTAATTTTTTCTTGGCAGCCAGCATCTGAACGTCACGAAGAGACAAATGAGATGTCTCTTGACTTGCAGCACTCTGCCTTACATATTTTGAGAGAATATGTGATTCCAAGCAGCACAATCCAATTCACTGCTTCTTTCAGAAGGAAGAAAGAGACTGAGAAACATTGGTGCCTGTTTTTATGATAAATTTTCCCACATATCTTTTGCACACAGATGTCCCAGTACCAGCATTTATATTCCTAATTCATGCCCTGGGATTTGTGAGTCTTTTAGGTTGTCAAAATTACTGAAAAGCTTGGAGGCTGATGACAGAAGTCTCAGATGAAAAAAGGAACCTATGGATGCTAAGCATCTTGCAACATGGAGAACTGGACTAGAAACTAGCCTTATTGCTCAAGGCAGACTCATCAAGACCAGTAGAGAATTAATTCTTAAATCTGGCCTTTTTCCTGGGCTTGGAATTCTACTTTAGCCATGACTTGAGGTATATGAAAACCTGAAATTCCCATTAAGAAACTCCCTTCTAGATTTCAGAGGCCAATTTCTCCTTTCTGTCAGGATGCTGACTCAGTGGTGATGGGGTTGTTAGCATGCATTCCTCTGAAAGAAGGTTTGACACTTAGACTTTCATAAAGTAGAAGACCCTGGTTCAGTGTTTTCCTCTGACAAGGGTTCAGCCTTCCAAGAAAAAAGCCACAGATAGACCAGGGGGTCAGAGTGAGTCACTATGTTGCCAAGAATACAACATTCAAAAGCAAAGACAGTCAGCCAGAAAGGCTAATATGGTAGGGTGTCCTGGAGTTGTGGTTCTCAGGAGTAACTCTATGGCTTATTCTATGCCTTATTAATTATTACTTCCCATAAAAAAAGATTATCTTACTGGTCAGTGTTCAGTGAACAGTAATCAGTATTTCCCATCAATGATAAGAAATCTGATCACACTTTCTAGCTCTTGTGATCTCGGTGAATTTTGGATTTGGGCTTTCTAAGCATATTCAGAAATCATTTTACTGGCACAAACCATAGGTCTACATGGACTCAAAACATTGAGATGAGATTGTTCATGCTCACAGACTTGAGCTGAGACCCCTGAAGCCTTCCTGGTTTGTTATTGATGTATGAGTCTATGTTTTGGTCTGCTTCTTTGTAGGCATCTGTTTCCTGGTTTTGCTGTCTCACAATGGATCAGTGCTCTGCCTTTTCAAGTCTCACGGGAAGGAAGGCCCAAACATTTATCAGTGCGAGGAGACATAATTCTCCTGCCTGCAGCATGTTTTGCAGAGGTAAGTGATGTCTCCTACAAATGAAAGCTGTAGAAATCTTATTATCTTCCTCTCAGGCATAACACTTGGTAGGAGAATGTGGAAGTGCTGTTTTCTAAACGATTGACGCCACTTCCTGCAGGTGTTCTTTTTTTAAGTGTGCCATTAGAGAAGTTAACATTTGAAAGTGCCAAGTGAATTGCAGTACACCGGGGCTTCACTATCTGTCTTTCTGGGTGGAATAATCATGACCAGAAATGCCATATGTGCCAGTGAAAGAATCTGTCATATACTGTGTGTGATAGTTCAGAGCAAGTGAAACCAAGGGAAGTCTTGAATTGTGTAGAATTAGACTGAGATAATGGCAAGGCCTGTATGCATGAATTACGTGAGCATGATTATCCCCTCGTCACAAAGTTTTCAATTGTTACTACTCTGCATAGCTACAATGCATGCAAACATTGTCCTGCTATAGCAACATGACTCATTTGTTCTTTTAAAGACATTTATATTACATCAGGGCTATAATTTTTGGAAATCTGATCATTTTTATTGAGTCAATTGACTGTCTTGTCTTTCCAAATGTGCCTGGTTATCTTCTGAGTAAGCTTGGAGAATGTGAGGCTGAATGACTATTGGTGGGGCTTCTGTGTACAGGCAGAAAATATCCTGAATAAATACGTGGCTTGTATGTCATGCCAGTATTATTCATACACATACTAAGAGAGCAATTTGGAAAACCGGTAAATATTTTTTCTGATAGTAAATTGAAGAATGTGCACTAAGGAAGGAGGAAACTCCTTTTTCCTGGTTGTTTGGGCTTGCAAATGTACTTCTTGAATTGGTACAGAATAACTCCATAAACAAAGCCAAAATACTATTTATATTAAACAAACTACACTTTATGACAAAGTAACTTTGTATCATAATATATAAATCATAAGTAGTGAGATTTTAGAGGATTTTAAATGTTGATATAATAAAAATACGGGGTTGTCTGTTGTCATGTTGTCTATTTCAAAAGTATTTTTGTTTAGACTATGTGATCCAAGGTATTTTCACTAAATTTCTGGAAACTTCTTTACTAGATATTTTTACCTAGAATGATCAGAAGAAATCAGGATTACAACTCCTTCTATTTGTGTATAATTTTATTGGAAATGTTTATAATATAAACTTGTCTATGTGAGAGAGCATACTGATGTGTGTGCTATTTAACAGCAGAGACAGAATTTTGTGTTTGTGAAACATTAAGTGTACAGTAGTCATTTGATATAAACCATAGGAAAAAAACTCCCCATGCTGAGCAAGTTGGAAAAAATCCTGCCTGCATACTGTCTGTATGATTTGTGTGTAAATGGACAAGGATATACCCTTGTCACTTGAAAATATGAAAATTAGAGTAAGGCAGAGCTAGGTATATAAAAAAATGAAAGCTTTTCTTAAAATGGCTGTAAGGAGAACATAAGCATTATTTTTAAAATACTGTCATGGCTTTGTTTCACTGACATAGTCAGTTGCCTCAGCTTCCCGACACAGCTGGTTGGTGAGCCAGCCAGGGGAGATGCCCCACTGGACCTGCTGTTTACAAACAGGGAAGGACTGGTGGGTGGTGTGGTGGTCGGAGGACACCTCGGGTATAGCAATTATGAGATGATAGTTTTCAATTCTTGGAGAAATAAGGAGAGGGGTCCACAGAATCACTACCTTGGACTTCCAGAGGGACGACTGTGGCCTGTTGAGGAGCGTGGTTGACAGAGTCCCTTGGGAGGCCGTCCTGAAGGGCCACCAGTCCAGGAAGGCTGGACATTCCTCAAGAAGGGAGTCTAAAAGGTGC
>JAVJGJ010000060.1:49161646-49215765 GCA_035590215.1 Microhierax caerulescens | reverse complement strand
GCAAGAGGGACATTGAGGTGCTGGAGCGTGTCCAGAGAAGGGCAACGGAGCTGGTGAAGGGTCTGGAGCACAAGTCTTGTGAGGAGCAGCTGAGGGAACTGGGGTTGTTAGTCTGGAGAAGAGGAGACTCAAGGGGGACCTTATTGCTCTCTCCAGCTCCCTGAAAGGAGGCTGTAGGCAGGTGGGGGCAGGTCTCTTCTCCCAGGTAACAAGGGACAGGACAAGAGGAAACAGTCTCAAGTTATGTCAGGTGAGGTTGAGGTTGGATATTAGGAAAAATTTCTTCCCTGAAAGGTTGGCCAAGCATTGGAACAGGCTGCCCAGGGAGGTGGTGGAATCACCATCCCTGGAAGTGTTTAAAGAATGCATAGATGCAGTGCTTAGAGACATGGTTTAGGGATGGACTTGGCAGTCTTGGGTTAATAGTTGGACTTGATGATCTCCAAGGTCTTCTACAGCCTAAATGATTCTATGATTCTTTGGTTATATTCTGGGGGAAAAAAAATTAAAATAGTCTGTTTACTATAGCTATGTTGTGCTCAAGAGGAATACAGTCAGCGCTCGTTCAAGCTCTTAATTTCAGGTAAATCTGAGACTAAGTACTTGTGAAATGGCTCTTGACTGTCTTGAAGCTAGTGAGAGTTATTGGATGGAAACTGAACAGCAGGGATTTCCCTGGCTTGGTGCTTGTTAACTTAGAAACACTGAATTCCTTAATTTAAATTGCTTAGAAATGTCTCCCCCATCTCTTGAAAACCAAGTTATGAAAGCTTGAGGGCTAGCAGACCACTGCTGTCTTTACATTTACTGTGCTCTGCTGACAGTCCTGTAAACAGTCCTGTGACATGAGTGGCAAGTTACAAAGTAGGAGGTATGCTCAGCATCACAGCATGCAGAGGCAGCCAAATTAATAACTTCTCGGTTATTAATTTTACTCTTACAGGATCACCATAACCAACTTGTAAGAAATAACATGCCTCAGCTTGCTGGGTTGCCTTTAGTTTTACTTTCCTGCTTGCAAAGGCAGCTTTTGCTGCAGCCAATGGGAGCTTTCTGCACTTTGGATTAATCGTAAAGCACTCATAAATTTTGTAATGAAGTGATTTGAGAGACATTGACATAACGTCTTTCAATCTTTAAAGCTCCTACTCAGTTCTAGGACATTTTCATATTAACACTATTCTCTGTTTGCTTTTAAGCAAAATGAGATGAACCAAACACCTGCGCAAACTAGAACAGAAATTGCAACAGCACACAGTTACATGATATATACCTGGCATTACACTGCAGGTATGTCAAGATTAAAACTAACAAAATAGAGCTCCTAATTAACGCATACACACTGTTTTCACAACTGGCAGCTTTTCAGATATGAATTAACCAGATCAAACTCTCAAATCTTTTCTCCTCTGTACTCCAACTGTATATGAAAGACACATCTGCAACTTGTTTTCTGCAGTTATTCACTTAGTGTTAACATGTAGCATGCATATTCTCTCTACGGAAGTTTGCATGCAAATCATCATCTAAGATTCTATTTTTCTAGGCACTGATTGATTACTTTTGTCTGGTGTTTGGACACAGAGCAACTGCAAGAGCAAAGCAACATTTACATCATCGTGGGTTTTGTTCCGAAGAGGGTACCCCATATGCTTTAACCCTGCTGATGCAAGCCAAAAACCACTGTGCAAGCCTACAAGAAGACACAGGAACAGCCTGGAAAAAATAGCATAGAGACTACAGGTATCAAAATGTCTATGCACGTACCTGGGGGCTGGTTTTGTATTGCTGTAAGGCAAACTTTATTTTACAGTATTCTGCAGCAGAAAAAGACCAGTTAGGAACTTTAGCACTTGAGGAAATGATCACTTGTTTCCTACATATTTTCTCTTTTTTTCCCTTCAATGCATCATAAACTTGTTTTGGAAAAGTTTTTTAGCTGGAAAATTATTATGGAAACAGCCAGAAATGAGGAATAATTATAGCAATGCATTACAAAATTAGGTATGTTGGAACCAGAAAAGCAGCAAAGCAACCTACTTGTGGCTTATTTCCTGTGTAAGAGAACGAGCTCAAGGTATGACTGGGAAGAGGAGGTTTATTCCATGGAAATGTAGTAATCACCACCCATGAATAAGGAGCTGTTGACTAATAGACAGTAAATTTTTGGGGTGCAGATGACTAACTAGGACCTAGTTTCATTCTCTGTACCCTGCCCATGACTCTGAGAAGGGGTTTCCATCTTTTTTGCCCATCTGGCTGTGCATTTGGCTTGCAAAAAATCAACTGCATACAGTAAGCTGATGACTACCCTGCTGTAACTATGCCTATAAACATTCCTTTGCATTAAGAACAGGACTCAGATTTCTGGTCAGATTCCAAGACATTGTGTTCTCCCTCCTTTAAGTTCTCACGTATATTCATCTGAAATAAGCAAATGTTGAAACAATATGCTTTCAATCGATTGCTGTATTGCCCTGACAGTCAAATTTACCCTTAAATGTAGCCTGCAGTTAGAGTCAATTGATGATGATGATGGTGGACTGCTAAATAAATAGCAATTGTTTCCCATTCAAAGTACCCATACAATAAACATTGACTAGATACTACTGTGTGATAGGCCCATGTATGTGTGAATCATAGGGATTTTTACTGGTTCATGTTTTGGATGGGTTGTTACCGATATGTAACATGATTGCTTTGCCTTTAGTGGATGCTAATTAAGGGGGAAAACATTTAAAACACCTGCAGAAGCTAAGATTTTCCCAGTTTGGTGTAATTTCCGATTCACATCTTCAGAGAATGCTGGTTACAGTGTAGTGTGGTGTCATAACTATTGGCTGGATCTGTACTCAGATGAAATTGTGTTATTAACAGTCTATGGAGCCTTCCTTAGTTTCTTTCTTTCTCTCTTATCCCATGTTATCTACTGTTTCAGTCTCCTCACTCTCTTTAAGCTTCCTGCTAATTGTATCAGGGGATTCCCCAGCTGATATGAGAGGCTGTAACTGGAAAATGTCCTCTGTGGGACAGGAGTGGAAAATCTCCAACAGAGAGCTCCAGGAGTTTTAAAGCACAGTTTTTTTTCTTTGGCAAGGAATTCCTCATACTGAGCAGAACAGGAAGAATATTTTTGCCGGATTAACATTTTACAGAGCCCAGAAATTGTCTAAAAAAGCTGGAGCTGAGATATTAAAATTGCATTTTAACTTGAAAGTGTCTCTGCTGCTCTGCCCAAGCAGTGGTGTCTCAGTGAAACTGGTCTTTAAAGGAGAAAACCACCGCAGAATTTCCTAAGCTTGCTTGGAGATGGTTGAGTGCAGGCAGAGCGGTTTTAGCTCGTTAACAAGAGACCACACTATGTTCAAGAGAGGGGAGATAAGGGGTTTGTTGGTGACAGATGCTCCCTCCAAAGGATGAAGGAGGTATCCAGTTCTATTCCATCTTGCCAGCAGAGGTTCTAGAGAATGCAGCCAGTTTGGCTGGTATAGGTTGTTTTGCTCAAATGAGAGCTTGATCAGGAAGTTCCAAGGGAAATGGGGTGTGGGGGTGTTGGGGTGTTTGTTGGTTTGGGTTTTTTTCTCTCTCTCCTTACCCTAGGTCATCTGCAAATATGCTCATCTCAATAGCAACCAGTGCTCTCTCTCTCAGTATTGCTTTTTTGTTACCTTCCCCACAGACCCACTGTCTTTAACCTGGCAATAAGTATCCCTATGCGCCCCACTAAGTGTCATAAAACCCAATTAGATTAAACCATTTGAAATTAAGTAGGCAAGGAAATAAACTGATAATTACATAGACATACAGTTTGAGGATAACAGTATGACATTCCTAAAGTCAAACATTCAAAAAAGTAGGAAATATCAGAAGCAAGTTTGTCTTCCTTAATTTTGGCTTCTTTATACATGTGACTACAGTGCTTTCTTCAATGCATGATTACATGCTCCCTTCTCTCCTCACCCTCCCAGGACCCCAGAATCACTTAGCGCATGACATGGACAGTGCTCACTTAACAAGCATCTTTTCAGTGCTTTGTTTATGTCTCATTATTCTACCTTTGGCGTTTAGGAATTGTGTCTGATGACCAAGAATCCATGTGCTTTGAGATGACTCGTGCTTTTCTATAGCTCTTGAATGCTTCAAAAGCAGTAATTTATCTTTTCAAAGGCACCCAAGACTAGGAAACCTTATCACCTCCAGGAGGTTTTGCAATTAAAATAAATAACTTGATTTGAGACAATATAGTTTTATTTTTTTACAACATGTGCAGTTCTGACAGAACTGTGACGTGCAGGAAATAATGGTTTAGAATATGTAGGAGTAAACTGAGCTTCATACTTGCAAAGTGTAACACTCTAACTTCACCTACATCTGTGAACAAGTGAGATTCCTTTTACTGGAGCTGAAGCTTCAGTTCAGACACCCAGAAGTTAACATGCAGCCTTTACTTGTTTAAAAAAATAAAATATTAGTTCGAATACCTTCTCCAGTTTTAGGTATAAAATATGTGGCAGAGAGAGGAATTCAGTTTAGCCTTTAACCTCAACTCTGACCACACCTTTTTCTCCTGCAGTCCCTTATTCTAACTGCTATACACTTCACAATCTCTGTGAGGACTATGGGTGCTACCAACAATAATCACTCTCACTTCAGAGCTTTCTTGCCTTTCCAGAGTGTTTTGTAGCATGCATGCTGAATAAGGTATTGCAAAGGAGGAAAATATATGACTGTGAAACTGTGAAAGTGTTGTGGTTTAACCCTGGCTGGCAACTAAGCACCACGCAGCCACTCGCTCACTCCCCCCACAGTGGGATGAGGGAGAAAATTGAAAGGGTAAAAATGAGAAAATTCGTGGGCTGAGATAAAAACAGTTTAAAAGGTAAAGCAAAAGCCACATGCACAAGCAAAGCAAGGAATTCTTTCATCAATTCCCATCGACAGGCAGGTGTTCGGCCATCCCCAGTGGGATGTGGGCTCCGGCACACATAATGGTTATTGGGAAGACAAATGCTGTAACTCCAAATATGCTCCTCTTTCTTCTTCTTCCCCCAGTTTACATACTCACCATGATGTTCAGTGGTATGGAATATCCCTTTGTCTAGTTTGGATCATCTGTCCTGGCTGTGTTCCCTCCCAAATTTTTGTGCCCCTCCAGCCTTTTTGCTGGCAGGGCCTGAGAAACTGAAAAGTCCTTGATGTAATATAAACATTACTCCGCAACAACCAAAACCATCAGTGTGCTATCAACATTGTCTCACACCAAATCCAAAACACAGCACTACACCTGCTACTAAGAAGAAAATTAATTCTACCCCAGCTGAAACCAGGACAGAAGGTGGACTCCTTATGCATGCAACAGGACTGAATTATGATTATACACTAACTTTGGAACCTACAACAAAAAAAAAGAGATATTCTATGCAAACTGCTTATTTTTCAGAAAGCAAAATGACAAAAAGCCTCCAGAAGTTCTACCTTGCAGAGAACTGTTCTGAATTTTTATCAAAATCTTTATATCAGTTAACAGTGATGTTTATCTGTGGTAAGCCAATGCTTACAACCAGACTATCACTAGAGGAAAAATGGAAGAGTGGTACTCGACAGTGAGGATCTAAAGTAGAGTGACCATACTTCTGGAATAGATTTACTGTACATCCAGTGGGATAATGCTTCTGGCAGGAGAAAGGGATGTGTCTTGAAAGAAACAGTGTGACCGTGGACATGACTGCCATTTATATTTCTTTCAACACAAAGCTGAGCTTCTCTATTGCTCCTATTCTACATTGCAATTTCCCTCTTGCTTTTTGTCCTGTTTCCTTACTGAGTCAGCCCAGGTCTGCTTCTCTCCCTGCCAGGTCTTTCAACAGACTTCTTTTTGCAGTCCACTTGCATATGGGTCAACTCTTGTCCTCCCCTTGACTTCAACAGCTTCTTTATTTCTCTGGAATTTGTGTGGCTACATGGAAGTTGGCAGTTTCAGGGATGGTTGTGCTTAGCCCTGTGCTTGGGCATGCCTTGTGGAGGTGGAATATTTGACAATCCTAGCTGCAAAGAGCCACTGAGTGTATGTGAGATGCAGTTACTCTTAGAATTTTAGCAGCATTCATAGGATTAGAATATGGCATGCTCCTGATGCAACAAGCACTCCCATATAAAATTGTAAAGTATGTGGGTGTTAGAAGAATTGAAAGAAAAAAAAGTGTCAGAAGTATGGATGTTTGAATAAAACAATATATCCTTAATTTTATGTTTTGAAAAGGCCAGACTACACTGGTTGAAATTTTCCAGAAACTAGATTTACCTTAACACTGGCGACACCCAGAAAAAAACATGTTTCAAAATTTAGCATTTAATATCTTTTTTTATCATATTTTTTATCATATATAATTTTAAAATATATTTTTAAATCATATATTGTTACATGGCTTTAATAGGTGGAGCAACCCATAGTAGCTACTAAGCCACCAACAAATGGAAATATGTTTCTCCCTACATAAGACTGACACAAGCAACAATATAAAATTATAGCACAGTGTGTTTTATTTCCAATCTCAGAGCCTTCAAACTTATTTATTTAAGGATTTTCTTTCCTCACTAGGAGGCATTTCCCTACATAGCTGGTTTCTGCCTCCTTTCTTCTCCTTTCCCTAGGTATAATAAAATGTTTTTCTTGATCTACAATATTGAAATGAAATTGAGCCCTGTGTGGCATCCTTTCAAAAAGACAGAGATCTAGGGAGGATATTTGAGCTATTAGCTAAACCTTGTATATAGAATTTTCCATTCTCTTTTAACAATGCTTTGGCATTTTCTTAGTGCTTTTTTATTCTTCATAAAACCATGACCTAAAAATACTTCATGAAAAACTAAGCTAGATCCTCAAACAGAGGAATAAAAAGGAAAGATTCTTGCAGGGCTTTGGAATGTATTGACAGAGGAAATGAGCCAGATTTCACTCTCCTTCAGTAGATTTCGTTTCAAAATGGCTGGCAAGGAGAAAAAACATGTTGCAACTTCTCTAGATTTCATAGGATTTCTGTGAGAAGCAAATGTTTCCTTTGAATTGCCTGAAATAATTTCAAGGGGGAGCTGTACACTCTTAGAACAACAAAAAAATCAAATATACAGTGGTGAGCGTAGTGTTAGTACTCTGGTGCCTGTTGCAGTTATTTGTACATACGTGGCACTCCAGTATTGGAACTCACCGGAAAGATATTTTACTCTACTCTTTCTCCACTTCATTATTCTTTTGCTTCTCTTCTTCTCATACATTTCTTCTTTTTTAATTTTTTCTCTCTCTCTTCCACAATTCTTTATTTCCTCTCTACAACTCATTTTTATTACTCACATTGAACCATAGATTAGGTTACTGAGTTTGTATGCCATTACTTGCCAGCCACAAGACTGCCTCTTTGTTAAAAAGAAAAAGAAAAAAAAAAGAAAAAAGAGAGAGACCCCCCCCCAGCAATTCACCCCATAGTGATTCCATGTAGAGCTCTTGAAGGATTTATATTCTCTTCCAACACATTCACAGAGAGGCACATGCCAAATCTGTTTTCATGTCCATGAAGGGAAAGTTGGACTTGTTTGGAAGAAAATAATTAACAACACTACATTTGTATTTTCACAGCTGACGACCACACATTTCATGGTGACGATGTTAGGTTCTGCCTTTCCAGGTCTGGTGCACAGTAATAAAACTGCAAGGAAATTCATAACATCAAATGCCATATGAGAAAAAGACAAAGAGACCCTTTCTAATACTTTCCCTCTTCCAATGTCTCTGCAAAGGAAAATTAATTGCAATCTGTACTCTGCTTTCTGACACACAAGAAATGTGAAATGTTTCCTCTGTAAATCAGCGCTGCAAATGGAGGTTAATGCAAGCTCATAGACTCTCTTTTTCTAAGCCCAATGGTCTTTGTCAAATGCTGCTGAAAGCAATTTTTTCACAACAGTGGTGGTTTACTTTTCATTCACAGAATCACAGAATGTTCAGGGTTGGAAGGGACCTCTGCAGATCATCTAGTTCAAACCCCTCCTAAAGCAGGTTCTGCTAGTGCAGGTTGCACAGAGTCATGTCCAGGCAGGTTTTGAATGTCTCCAGAGAAGGACATTCCACAGCCTCTCTGGGCAGCCTGTTCCAGTGCGCTGTCACCCTCAAAGTAAAAAAAGGTCTTCCTCATATTCAGAAAGAACTTCTTGTGTTTCATTTTGTGCTCATTGTCCCCTGTCCTATCACTGGACACTGCTGATACCTAGTGTTTGTGCCTGAACCTTCATGATTATGATTATTCAGAACTTCATGATAAGAACAAGTTTAGGGTCAGACTTTACTTCTGATTGCACATTTATGCAATGATACTAAATTTGAGATTTGAAGGGAAGATTTAGAAAACTTGGAAAATTGCACAGTAACAACTGTTCGAGATTCATTGTACTTTCTCAGTTTCTGCAGATACCACATCACCTCTGCTACCTTATTCCATGTCAAGGAGTTGAAAAGAAAAAAACAAACAAACCCAAGAACAAAATCCAGTGTTTGTTGTTCTGCATTCATACAAGTTACTGTGCTGTGCCACTGTATGTTCTTTTGTGGTTAATGCTTGTGATTCACCTCATGTGGCAAGGCATCAGCGTATGAAGTGCTACACAGAGACATTGTATAAAAAGATGCTCCTTATGCCCAAAAAGTATACTAGACAAGAAGAGACAAAGCATGACTAAAGCCAGGAGAAACAATCAAGTAGGGGTTAAGTTAGTTGTCAGCATGAAGGATATTATAATTCGATTACTTCATTCATTAGTGGGGTTGTAAGTCATAGATGTGACAATGGAAAACATTTCAGTGTTATTTTTATATAATGCATGTTCAATGAGGCAGGATGAGTATTTTGTGTAAGTTAAGGTTCACATAAAAAGCTGTTGATAAACTGCAAAAATTCTAGAGCAAGATATAGCAGCAAAATGATTACAGTCTGGAAAGATTGACTTGGGAGGAAAATGTGAAACAATAACTCGGAAGGAGTCATGACAGCAGTCTGCAAAAGCTGAAGCATGTGAATGCCAAAGAAGGAGAGGAATTTACTGTGATGCAAAACAAGTGCTACAAGAATTAATGAGCCAAAAAATTGGGAGGAAATATAGCTATGAGACTGCAAAATGATTTAGACTTAAAAATATGACTGGACAAATGTCTAAAAAATATAGTGTAGGAACCAGCCTGAACATTAGAGCTGGGTAATCTGTTGGTGTAACTGAGCCTTGTAGACTTCCCTCTGCCAGGATGTTTTTATGCCAGTAACCTCAACCCTCGTGTGAAGCCAGGATGTTGCATTTCTGACTGTTACATTACCGATTATGAACTGTGGTATGATGGGCCACATAAAAAAGGTTAAGACCTAATGGGTGATCTACTTCAAATAATCTTCTATAAAGTTACCTGGAGAAATCTCAGCAATGATAACAAGACATACGAATTTTAAACTAAGGAACAAGGGAAGAAGGTGTGGAGAGACTTGTATGATTTCAAGGCTTAGTATTTTCTTGCCAAAAACATAAATCATTTAAGTATGTAACAAAATACAAAGGAATATGATCAGCGGACAGAAAGACAGCAAAGGGAACCACGTAGATGACAACAGGGAACTTATAGGTACTGAAGGAACTGCACCTCATCACAGAGACTAGGTGTGGTCAGTGAGAAACCAAATATTTATATGCTAATACTGTAGCCTGGTAACACAACAGAGGAAGTTGAGATGGTATGGGAAATGAAACTAGACGGTGGGGATAAGAGGAACATGGTGGAATCAGAATCATGACTGTAGGTACTGAGAGGTATGCCATATAGAAACCCACTATTTATACATTTAGCTGGTGTTAAGGCAGATGGGTAATGCAACACACCACTCAGACATAAACTAACAAACAAACAAAAACAAGCAAAAAAAGATGTAGCATGAATTAAGAGGAATAGGTTTGGACATAAAGGAAATCTAGTTTAGAATAGTAAAATAAGTTACTGTAGGACAATACTGAAACCTGTATAGATGGTTTTGAGATTTCTAAGGATGTTAGGGGAAATGCTTTTGGGAATTGCACGACTGTGAGATTTTTAGCTTTTTTGATGAGTTAGGAAAGAAATACCATTTATAATGATAAGCCTTAGACATTCCCAGATTTGATAGTTGGCGTATTTCTTCATGGATTGTTCCCTGAATTAGAAAGAAGTGATGATTTTTAGCTTGGTTTGGGTGCATAATAAAACATGGTGCGAAGATGATGCAGAAGAGTTGGCCACAGAAGATACTTGCGACTTGAATGATGGTGGCTTGATCGACTAAAAATTAAGGAAAAGATAACCAAAAGTGGATCTATGAATAAGGTCTTTTATTTTCAATAGAGAAAACCAAATAATTTACTTGTATAAAGTATGCAAATTAATTAGTCACGTTATGTGAACAGAAAAGCTGAGAAAATTGCATGTAGACAGTATTGATGCTTAATTAGAATGTTGTGGAACAACCAAGAATTCCTATCTCATGCAAGGGAAAACTTATCCAAGGTACCCTGTGCCTGAAGAAATACTAAGTGCCTCCAAAGTGATATTACTAAAGTAGAGAGCTGGGACTGAATTGAAAATTGTGTGCTTACCAAAAATACTTGGACAGTAAATATATAACTATAGTAAGGATCAACAGAAACCTAGTTCAGGCAGACCTTGTTAAGAACATAAAAAATAGATTTCAGGAGGTCTTTTAGCCATAAAACCTGAAAAGTTTATACAGAAAAATGTTTAATGCAGTGAGGATGTGATCATGAGTAAAGATATTTATCTGTTATGATTCAAACCCTAAATTGGTGTCAGTCTCTACCAGGTTTCAGAGTTAGCTAGCATGCAAAAGCTTGCAGGACCAAAGTTCCATCTATTACCTGAACAATGCTCAGATTAATGTTGAAGAAAAGCATATGTTTTATCAACACTCACAGAGGAAGGGGTGTATCTGCCTATCTGTAGGTACATTAGTTTAATCTGAACGAGCATGACTCTTTCAGAGCAAATTTGAAGGACAGGATTACTTGAAGACTGAAACAAGGATGCATTCAAACAATTATTTTGCAAACAGAAGATCATGCCACTCATCTTTTAGCTCTTTCTCTAGAAAATCAGGGAATTATTTGGCAGTGGGGAGAATCTTGTGTATTTGAACTAAATGTATCTTATATTAGGGTCACATGTGAAATTATTGATTGAGAATTGAATGAGTGCCAGACTTGTAAAATGGCAAAGAAATTGTTAAAGAAGAGAGGTAAAGAAGCACCTTGGGAGTGGAGGACTGAACTGATAATGACAAAGATGATCTATTGTCATCCCATGGTAGAACTGGATCATGACACAGGAAGGTTTGAACACATTGAGGACTGGAGTAATAGAAATGAGATGGAATTTAGCAGTACAGTAGAGAAAAGCACTTAGTGGAGAGACTGATCAAAACTATTCTGAATTGGGACTATCACGGGGTAAGAAGCTTAGAAAGGAGGTGAATTTGGGTGACAGAATAGACAACTATCAGTTGCCAACAAGATATACATCCATGGGAAAAGACAAATATCCTGGGAGCTATCAGTCGAAGCATTTCTCGTAGAAGTGGTATGTACATGAACAACTGATTGAAGCAGGAAATCTTGGTGCAAAGAAGGGCAAGTAGGATGCTTAAGGGAGAATTTGGCTTAGAAAGGGAAGTGGAAAAGGTGATATTGCTCTCTGCACATGAATGGGGCTGATAATCATGACCAATAGATGATACTTAAACCAAAGAATGCAAGCTGAAATAGGTGTACTTTGACTGTATGGAGTCTGAAAACGAGAGCAAGAAGGCTCTGGAGGAGCCCTCCATTAGAAATAGTCCATAGTACTCAAGGGACTTTTAAGATAGAGATCAGAATAGCACAAGAAGTCACTTTTGTGACTAAGTGACTGTTTGAACAGGGAATCGCTTTGGGTGAGCTTGGAAAATCTTTCCAAATTTACCATCTAAGTATGTATTCAATCTTTGCAATTAGTCCCTGGCTCCTCTCTCCAGTTCCCTTAATTGATTACTTAGTTCCTCCATGTAAACACATTTCTTAGTAAACATTTCCCAAAGGTTTTATTTCTGAACACAACAGTGAACTTCATCACAAGTTAGTGGGTTAAGTAGCCAGGTAAAACCCCCTTTCATTTTACTTTATTTAGGAGTTAAGATTAAAATTTTAAAATGACCTATCCTCATTTTAGATGGTGTAAACCACCAAAATACTGGCTCCTCAGATAACTTGGCCTGCTGTATCTGAGGAATTGTACAGGTGAAAGTTTGAGAAAGGGGAGGTGACATGAAAATGTCATCCTGCTAAGCTTATTTAAATTACAAGCAAAAAATGTCCATCCTCAGACATTAACTAGGTATTTAATTTTATATTACTGTACTGTTTTTCACCTCCTTCTCCCCACATCTCCCAAATGGAAATACTGTTTTACTCCTACAAGAAGTCACTATATAGCACCCAGGGTCACCATGTGGCACCCAAGCATAAATTGCACAGCTGATTAAATGGTTGACTTTTCTACATCAACATCGCTGCTATGAGTGGCTGAAATATGCAGAAAATCTATTCTAAAAACTTCCCTCCACAGACCAAACTCTCTATCACCACTTTGATGTACTTATCTTGCCTAGTGTGAGTATGTAATCAGTTGGAGAGTTTGGCTGTATTAGCATCTGAGTTAATGGCCTATCTGGAGGGGTTAAGTCAGCCTGGAATTTTGATGTGTAAATAGCATATACAAAGATGCTCCATATAGGAAACATTAAAATACATACTCTGTTGCTCAAAGAAGAAAGTAACTTATTTGTTTATTATTGCCCTGCAGTTCACTTAAGAAAAGAACTAGCAGGAGACTCCAGATTATCAGTGCATTACACTGCCAGGAAGAAGACATTAATTATTAGCAACAGTATAAAAAATAGTATAAAATATTAATTTCTTTATAGAATAATAAATATTAATTATAAAAATATTTGTGTTAACATTTTAAAAATTAGCCCCATTTTGCTATGGGGGATGCTGAATAGGGTAGAGAAAGAGGTGTGTGACATAGAACTAGAAAGTGGAAGAATTGTGTGGTACTATCTAATCCCTTCAATGTAGGAAAATGTAATCAAAGGGAAACAATCTTGGATGGCTGTGAGGGAGCTTAAAATAAGCAGGACAGATAAACAGGAGGGAGTACAGAACACTGTATTCAGGCTCCCCTGCTCTGATATTTCATGTAACATACCCTAAAACAGCGAGAGATTGTTCCAATTTACGGCTGATGTCTTCAGCTCGGTGTTCAAACTTGAGGTTATCAGGAAAAAAAAAAGGGGGGGGGGGAGGGGGGAAGAAGGAAGTACCTTCACTGTCACAAGGCATTGTACTTCTGCAAAAGTAACAGCAGAACAAAAGTAACAACAATCTTGCAAGAAGTGTTACAGTTTCACTTTTTAGTCATGTCATAGAGATTATGAATTGCCACAAAACTTGCTTTTTCTCTGTGAAAGTGAAAACCCTGTGATTCCTCAGGTTTCAGTGTAATTAATTTCATACAGGAGCAGTAATTAAATGTATAATAGCTATGCTTGAAAAAAAGAAAAACTGTCAAAAATACAAATATTTTTCATATAGCTAATGAAATTTTCTGGAAAATGCTGGAGACCATTCACAAAATGTGATCATTTTAGATGTTTTGAATTATAAATCTAAACCATCAACTTTCTACCCATGGGAAACTTTCCCATAGGAATCATGCATAATATCAGCTAAAATAATATAATTTTTGTCTGGAAGGAACGTATCCAAGTCAGTATGTAAAGCCCAGAAAGGTACTTTTTTACATGTTGCTTTGCTTTGGTAGGTCCTATGTGAGGGTATTACTAGGGGATCAGTGATGAAGAAACTTGAGTGGAAGAAGTAAAAGTAGCAGTTCAGGCTGTGATGAAAACCAGTGTTTCCACTTTTTTTTTTTTTTTTTTTCTCTGATTACCATTCTAGTAAGTAGTCTAGTGGTGGGACCAGATGGTGATTCTATAGAGGTGTGGCAAGAAACTGAGGAATGGAAAATTAAATGCTTGCAGATGTATGCATCTGATTCTCTCAGATTTTTCTGAGTGGAGAAGATTGGATGCAGTAAGAAAAATTTCTAATCTGGTCATTTTATATTATTCTTCATTAAAAATTTAAGTTCCTTTTCTGGAAAACCTTCTGAACTCAGTTGCTTTTAATACTTATGCAATTTGGTTTCATTGAAAGCAAGTGGTTGGTCTCTATTGAGTGAGAGGGATGCAAAAATAAATCAGAGGGTTTTCTTGTTGCTACAATGGGAATTTCAGTGGGTTTATATTTATAAATAGTGCCTAAATTCTTTGCATGAATCTGCATAGCAGGAAGATTTGATCATACTTACAGCTGCTGCATTCAGACAAGAAAATGTTTGTTGGTGTTGTTTTAAAAGTGATTGCTTTAGTTCTCTGTAGTACAAGCAAAAAAATGTGTTTTAAAATTGACTTCCAGTCAATTTCGTAGGAGAAGAGTTGACAGAATTTTTTATTTTATATTACTATTCTATATTTATTTATATTTATTTTTATTTTAATCTATATTTTTGATAGAATTTACCCATATCCTTTCTGGTCTATTTATGTCACATGACTGTTTCTAAATCCAGTTTTAAACTTGCCTCAGTTAAATGCTATCTGATCACTGATTATGTCTGTGTACCTGTTCTCCAGGTCACTTGCCCTAGGACAGTCAGGCACAATGCACTTGACATCCTACAAGCTTTTGCACTTTCAGTCCTTTTAGAAACCTGGTTGAAGTTGGAAGAGACCTCATGAAATTATCTAGTCCAGCCCTCTTGCTCAAACATTGTCTAGCTGGGTTTTGAAAACTTCTCCTTCTGACCTACTGTTGAGCCTGAATTATTTTAACATTTCTAAAGATACTTTAAGTAGCCATTAACATTTCTTTACAAGAAACCAAAGATTACTATAGGACCACTTTGTTGCTCACCTTATTTTTGCCCTCCCAATATGTCTTTAATGGTATCTATTTGCATATAGAGACATACGGCATAAGGAGCTAGGCACAAGATTTGATGTATTAACACTTGAGAAAGGAACCAGTGAGGTGAGCAAGGCATGTCTTGATCTTGATTCATACTGCCTACTGGAGCAGAGCTGTCTTTTGGGCAGAAACCTGATTGTCCTGCTTTGAAAGACATCCCAGAAGTGATGGAGCAAAAGTGGAGTGCGAAAGACAAAAGCAACAGAATCCTTGAAAGAAACTGGCTATATAAATATCCCCATAATGCAGCAGAAGAGACACAGTAAAACACAAAAGCTAGGGCTACCTCCTGCTGCTTAAGAGCCTGAGATCAGTCTGGAATAACTCAAAGGATTCAGCAGTGGATTTGAGCCAGAAGTGAGAGTGGTTTCTAGTTTCCAGACTATGTTTGTTAAAGGAGAGCTTTCAGACAACTTCTAGACTTGATCTGTACCGAGTTTTTAATATCGTTTATTTGAAGCAGTTTTGAATGCAGACTTTGCTTTCTGGTAGTTGAAATAGTTTTTAAAGGAACGTTTTGGTATACTATTGAATACTATTTGGAATACTATTATTTGGAATCCAAAACATATCTGAATTTTGGACATTTCCCCACTAGTCTAACAGATTTCATAAACAATTACTACATACCAATAATTCAGCACTTAACTCTCTGCTGCTTCTGGGTGGGTTCTTGGACAGCGGGGAAAATTTTTAGTTTTAAGGTGGTTATGACAAACAACTTCTGATCTGTTGCCAGAAAATTACAGCGTGCTCCTCTTTGGGACAGTCATTCTTTAGGTTATATAGCTTATTATATTTTTTGATAAACAATTCACAGCTGCAGAAGTGTACAGGTGTAGCCATTAAAATCTAGCTAATATAGAGCAACTGAAGTGTGAAGCTAAACCAGCTTCTGGTTACAGAAGATAACATAGGATTGTACTGTACAAACAAATGTGCAGCATAAAGCTTTATTTTTCCTTTGTCATCTTAGTAACTGAATCCCATTTAATCAAATGTGATAGAGAGTAACATGTTTCAGTAGTTATTTCTAACTAGGAACAACTTCTGCAGTATTTCGCTACTCCTGAACCAAATAGGAAACTACAGTTTCAAGATTTAGCGTTTTCCAGGTAGGACATGGGAGGCAAGCAATGTGGTGAAGGGGAGATTTAGCATGAGTATTATGGTCCCAAACCACTGAAGGTCAAACCCAGGTGTTACTTCCTTGGCACAGCATCTGATACAATGAACAGATCTGTCATGCACTTACTGAGAGAATGCTGAAGCATCCTCTGTCTTCTTTTGGATCATTGTCTGCCATTATTTAAATCTCAGCTGCACATTTGGACCCCTTCTAGTGCTCCATGGAAAAGAGACTTGTTAGTTCTCAGGATGGGAAAGACTGCAGTAATATATATTTCTGGCCACTACATATCTACTGTGTTTCTAAATGGAAGTCTGGGAGAAAGTCATTACCATTCAGGCGTGTCAGTATTGTTCTGCCTGCTGTAAACATTTTTAAGTTGCTGCTAAGCATTTGAATCAAAAAGAAACATGAATTCTAGAGCTGCTTTGGTGTAGAGGCATGAGAGGATTGAGAGGAACTAAAACCCTGAATTCTCAAGAATCAGGGATTATTGACATTTTCATCTGTTAGTTCTAAAAATCCTTTGGTTGCTATGGCAAGGTAGAATCTTCAGAGGAAACCTCATGGTTTTTTTCCTCCCTAGCTTGGCTTTCTTTATAGTGGAAGCAAATGGCCTTTACATAATTTAACTTCCTTTTGCTTGGTTCTTTCTGTCCAGCCTTACAAACCGCAGAAGTCTTCAGCTGAACAAATGGGAAGTCCATAATCTGAGAGCTCTTTGTTCATGACAAGAGGGTCCTTTGTGAGATCATATTAAACATAAATACACAGTGTAAAACAAACCGTCTGAATTATCTCCTCAAATGCATAACATATTAAGTTTGACATTTATTGCAAGAAATTTTTAGTGGATTGAACAATTAAAGAGAACAAATAAGAAAAGGAGAAGGAAAGGGAGGGCAACTAAAACATAAAAATCAGTCAAAAAAGAAAAAAAATAGTTAAATAATCTCTGTTGCATTTGAATAGATGAATTGTATGAATGAAGTAGCTTGCTTTAATATCTGGCAGGAGGAAGTTGATCTGCATTACTTTCCCGTAAACAGTATTTAAAGACAATTTAATTGAGAACTTGCTGAAGGCTTGGAAGCATAAAAAAAAGAAGTCAAAATACTTTGAAAATATTTTAGATCTAGAATAGTGCAGTGCTTCCATAAAATGCCAGTATTGGTTTGCAAACTGATTTCTCAATCTCTTTGATAAAATCTGAATGCAGTCTTTGCTAACCTTTTTCCATTGGCTTTTAGAGAGGAAGAATCTGCTATGCCTTCCATTGATAATGTGCTGTTTTCTGGGAGAGAGCTGGGTCTGCCCAGATCTTTTCATATTGGCAGCTGGTAATGAGTTTTGACAATAGCAGAAACCACATAAAAGCATACAGAGTTGAGATTCTGTAGGAATCATTTCAGCAAAAGTTGGGAACACAAAGGAGAAAATGAACAGGAGATTTTGCACTTAGATGCAGCTCATGCGTTTTTACTGTATACGTGGGTATCCTAACTGAAATGGTACCTGTTCAGTCAGTGTTACACCAGAAAATGAAACAACACCTGACTAATTGAGAGATAAAAAAACCCTACACCCAACTGTAAAAAAGGAATCAATAATACATGGAAAAGTTTCTAGAGGAGTCTCTGTTTTCTTGGCTCAGTTGTTATTTAATATCTTCCTCTTTAATGAGTAGGAGAATTTAAATAATTTCCAATAAAGTTTATGTAAAACACGGTGTAGTGAAAAAAAATAGCCAGACGCAGCAGTCTAGTTCACATGATTGGCCTGTACCTTGTATTTTAGTACAGCTGCAGGGAATATTTCACAACTGTGAGCAGAGAACAGTTTTCTAGACAGGAAACTGGATCCCACAAAGAGCAAGCAGCTCTTTGTGCATTTCTTTATTTATGATCCATAACTAACTGGAAATAAGATTCTGGTATACACATGGGATTATTTATGTCTTAGACCACACCTACATCTGCTGTTCTCCTGTTTTCTGGGGAGTTCTCCTACTGATTTGTTAATAGGATCTTCTAAACCAAAAATTTACACAGTGACATTTGTGTTCTGTTTCTTCCTTCCAAATGTAAATATTTTCATTTTCCCCCATCCTATTTCAACCAGTACATTTTTTCAGATTCATTCAGCTGTTTCATTTTGCTCGATATTTTGCTCAATTAAGTATTAGCTTTGCTTCCAAGGTGAAATCAGCACTTTATTAGAAGTCAGTTTGTAACTTTTCATTTTTACAGTTGAACCATTAAAGTTGTTTTGCCCTGATGGCTTGCACAGAAACAAAACCAAAATCTTGGTAGCTTTTAAAGACCGTCTACTACTAAATGCTGTAGATGCTTGATGCACTGTTTGACAGTCCAGGTTGGATTAATCTGACCTTTGTACAATGCAGTATTTTCTCTGGAAATTACAACAGAAAAGAAAATCTGAAAATGCTGAGTGGACTAGGTCAGTGAGAGGATCCCTCTGTCCTAACTACAACATAGCAAAAATGTTATTTTCAAAGACATATTCAGGGCTAAATTCAAGAGTCCTGGCAAACTGCTTTAACTCTCCATTTGAAAGTTGTTTTGTCTATTAGAAGGGATTGTCAAGCTTATACATACCAGCTGCTGCACTTTACAATACAACTGCAGTGGTGAAATGTGACCTAGCTGATTACATTAGACACCGAGTTAGACACCGAGTTAGACATTCTGAACCTCCAGAGCAAGGAGTGTAATATCTTCATTGCTTTAAAGTTACCAGCTGTTTTCTTCCAAAACTTGTGCAATAAATATCATGTGTGATGGAAAAGGCCATGATTACGCTATTATTAAAACAATGGCTAAAAAACTGTATAGATATTCCAAAAACATTTTTTTGGAATCCAAACATCCAAAACATCCAAAAACAAAAAATGTAAAACATTTATATGCTGGGGGCCACCCAGCTGGAAAATAGCTTGGCAGAAAAGGACCTGGAGGTTCTGGTGGACACCAAGTTGAACATGAGCCAGTAATGTGCACTTGCTGCAGAGAAGACTAATGGTATCCTAGGCTGCATCAGGCAAAGTATTTCCAACAGGTTGAGGGAGGTGATGCTTCCCCTCTGGTCAGCACTGGTGAGGCCATACCTGGAATTCTGTGTCCCGTTCTGGGCTCCCCAGTATGAGAGACATGGACAGACTGGAGAGAATATAATGATGGGCCACTAAGATGATGAAGGGACTGGAGCATCTCTCCTATGAGGAAAGGCTGAGAGAGCTGAAACAGTTTAGCCTGAAGAGAATGTTCAGGAGGGATCTTACATATTTATTTGAATACCTCAAGGGAGGCAGTAATTAAGGCAGAGCCAGGCTCTTTTCAGTGGTGCTCAGTAACAGGACCAGAGGGAATGGGCACAAACTGAAACACAGGATGTTTCTTCTGAACGTCAGGAAACACTTTTTTACTCAGAGGGTGACCAAGCACTGGCACAGGTTGCCCAGGGAGGCTGAGGTCTCCATCCTCAGGGATATTTAAAGGCTGTATGGACATGATCCTGCACAATTGACTTTAGTTGGCCCAGCTTGAGCAGGGGGTTTAGATCAGATACCTCCAGAGGTCCCTTCCAACCTCAGCCATTCATTCTGTGATTCTGTGATTAAGTTTGTGGACTGATGAGAGTTCAGTCATTGCAGTATAGATTGAAAGAAACAGCGACAAATCATTATGTGAACCTTTAACCAACCTCCTGGCATTACTGCCATGGCCAAGTTATTTAAATAGTTGTAGCACTATTGAACCCTGAGGCTCATGTACATACACCCTAAAAAGGCTCATATAGGTGGACCACTCACAATACATCTTTATTTCTTTATTTACTTTCTCAGTTTTTTTCTTCAGGTCAAGTGGTCTTCAACAAACTCTTCTTTTCACTGCTTTGATTTCCCTTTTTATCCATTCAAACTGGTTAAACAGAGGCCTCAATATGAGTTTATTTCCTCATTTAACTTGCTGAAAGTAACCGATATTGTTTATATGTGCTTTTTTCAACCTGTGTTCCCAGGACCAAGGCATTGATATCATGTTGATCAATTAAACTGACTGATCTTGCAGTAAGGCTCAGTAAGATATAATAATCTCCCAGCACTACTTATTTTCAATGGCTTTCCTCCTCAGGCT
Organism: Microhierax caerulescens; assembly: GCA_035590215.1. Classification (NCBI taxonomy): domain Eukaryota; kingdom Metazoa; phylum Chordata; class Aves; order Falconiformes; family Falconidae; genus Microhierax; species Microhierax caerulescens. The sequence continues at coordinate 49,195,335 of JAVJGJ010000060.1, read as the reverse complement.
CATCTGAGAGGCCACAATGCCTGGCTTTCTTCCATCTTCACTGCTGTTGCTGGTGATATCATCAATGTGAATTTCAATTAAGTTCATAATGAGTGTCACAATCAATGTGTGCATAAAAGATGTATCACATTATTAACAGAGCCTCTGATCAAAAATACAAGATTGCTGCCCACTTAGTATGTAAAATGAAAAATCTGTAACTGTACGATAGATAACAACTTCTAAGTACTGGACATCAGAAAGTGTTCAGGGAGAAAAAAAAAAAAGCCAACTTTGTTTTTCACAGTTGCTTCTGTTTATTTGCTTTTTGCAGTTTACTTAGTGAAGAATGAAAATACCCTGGGTTCATTTTTGCATTTACTGTTTTTAAGCCAATTTTATTTTTAGACAGTTCTGCAATGTTTTCTTTGTAAACATCAGAAAAGGCTCTAATTACTTTTACAAAAAATTTTTCTTCTCGTCATGTGAAAAACTATTAGAGTACCTCCTGTTAATGATCTTAGTTTTATGAAAAATTATTCCCCTGCCCCAATATTTAATTCACTGGCAACCAAAGCTGAACAAATTTTGTAAGCTAATATATGTTTTCCCAGACCAACAGACATGATCAAGGATGGACAGAAAGTCAGCATCTATATATCAAGACCAAGGAGCAATACATTATGTATCCAGTTTGCAGCAAGTGATACGAAAATAAATAAGGTAACATAAATTAATTTGAAGAAGAAATACAGAAACCCTGAAATCAAACATATAAGCAAAGTTTATTTTCATCCTTATTGTTTTTAAGTTCAAATAGATAGATCCTAATACTCCTTTGAAATCTGCTGCTAGATTAACTAAAGCTTATACATTATCTCTTGTTTTATTATTATTAATATGTTCTTTAAAATTACTTCAGTTCACCTTACTGAAAGCAAAGTTTATGCAATTACTGCAACTGATTAAACCTACAACTTTAATAATTTTCTGGGAAAATGAATGTGTCAGTATCATGCACAAGTATTATTTAGCCAGATGCAAGAGTGCTAAACAAACATAATAGAAAAGCAAGAAGTATAGCTATATGGACTATGAGAGGTGCTTTGAGGCAGTAATTCTGCTGTTCCTGCCCTTCTGCGTCACTTCAGTATCTTGTGACTAAAACCATATGAAGCTTTGATTTTGAGATTCAAGAGCCCATATGGATATATATATTAAAAAGGAGTTGTTCTGGATGGCAACTGCTTTATTTCTGAGATCACAAAAGTGTGATGGAAGTGGTGCAAGCATCAGATTTCCCTGTGAAACTTGTTTATTCTGGACTTAGCAAGTTTTTTTGTGAACTTGTTTGTTCTTCATGAAATAAGAAAGGTTATCAAGGACATCAATGGACATCAACACTGAATTTTTGAGTCATTACTAACTCTTGCTGTTTAGAAAAAATGCCAGCTAACTCCAAGGACATCTTACTGTGGAAGTACCAGGTTTGTTCCTGAGACTTTTTTCTGAATAATGGCTGCATTCTTGGTCACTGATATAATTTAGGGCTTTACTTAACATAGGCTGGCAGGAAAAGTACATGAATGTTGTCAAAATGGATCTGAATTTGTATTTATATAGATAGTATTGTCTGTTTATAACCCCCTGATCTTCTTAATTCCTGTACGAACATTTTTCCTCATTACCTTGGAGGTAATTATACACAAACCATGCAAAATTCCTACAAGCACTGAAGTGCATCTTCAAATCCTCTCATCAAAGTAGTGTATCTGTTTAAGCTCATTTTTTAATTGTGCACATCTACATATGTCCAAAACAACATGGCTTAAACATATGAATTTGTCTGTTGGTTCTGTCAAAGAAGCAATTTTTTCAGTATTTTGTATTATCCACTGCTTTGCTGGCCTCTATTTATTATTGTCATTCCCTTTGGGAGTGATTATATAGGAAAACAAGCCTCACTGCTAGAAATTTTTCTCACATGCTGTAAATTTCTGATCACTATGTACACTCCCTCTCAGTCCAATGGGACTGCATACATCGATATAAAGCACAAAAGTATTTATTTTCTCCTCTTTAAAATTGCTGTTTTAAGATAAAACTGTGAAGGTTTTTTGTCAAAATGGACCTGTCTAGTTATTTCTAATTGCAGTAGAATATAAATTACTTTCTGTAGCCAACATAGTAAGACAGAAGTGATGAATATTTTAACTTCATCTCTTCAAATGAGAAAATCCACTTTGGAGGTATTGTTTTGTTTTCATTGCAAAAATGAATACCCAGTCTGACCCTTTGAAGGAGAAACTATTAGGCTCAACATAAACATTTCTGCACTGATTAACACTGCTTCACTTTCTTGATTAATCTAATAATTTCTTCCATTAAGATCCAAATATACATAAATGAGAACATCAAAAGTAAACACATATTCTTATAAACATGTAATCAATTCAGTTTCTAAGTCAGAACTGCAAATTTCTTTAAAATACAGAGTTCTAACCTGAGAGCTGGGAGGGATGATAACTACTTTGCTTAAAGTGCTGAAGGAAATAGACAGTTTACGCTCAGGCTTTGTGTTTTAGGCCAGAAACATTAGGGAAAAAAATAAAATAAAAAGAAAGGAAAGAACATCATATACAATGGAAGAGGCAATTCTTTAATTCTAGTTGTGATCTTATTGGTGATGGAAAAACTGACAGTCCTTACTGCTTTGAAAGCATGTGTCTTACAGTCTGCTAAGCTTGGGGGAAAATATGTCACCAGCAACAGTAACTTCCTCTCTGCCCATGTGTTCTACACAAATACACTAGATGTATATTCTCTGCAGTGCAGTAAGAAAAAATAGTGGGGAAATTGTCTTTCTAAAAATTTATTTTGAACACGGTGATGAAGTGTGGATCCAATCTCATATCATGCTATACAATGGTATTTACAGGAGTCATGAAGATACACTCTCACACTTCTTTAAAAAAAAAAGTAAGGGCATGTAAGAACATTCTTCATTTTAATTTTTATTTAATCAAGACAAAACAGCAACAGACTGTGTAGAAAGTTTCTTTGAATTAACTTGTTAATTCAGCTTCTTTTTTGTTCTCTTTTGACAGAATTCTCATCAGTCCAATGGGTAAAACAGCATAAAAAGAAATTGTTCTTTTTTTGAGTGAGTGGAAGTACATGTGGACTCTTCTTGTACTAGGTGATACTATGAAAGATAGTAAAGAGCTGGGTTTCAAAGACTTTTTAGCAGGTAAACAATTTTCTTTCTCTTTATGAATTTCATTTTGTCTTGAGCACTTTCATCTGAACAAGGTGTGCTGTCATCAGTAGTCCCTGAGCAGCAGTTAGGAATAATTGAAGTTGCCTGGAGAATGAAACAGGCACTTGATGAACCAATATCATGAGCCATTGGTGACTGTACAGTGACACAGGAACTTGCATTCAAGAGGGAATGTGATTGAACATGTCTCTGTATCTAATGCCTTCATCCATGTGCTGTCAGTCATTACAGATATCCAGAGAGTTGCCACATACTGAAGCTAGGCTGCTTTCTGTGTGAAAACACCAGGATATATGGGTAGCTCACTGTCAGACACACCTTCTATTTAAAATTTTAAAGAATCTTTCAAAGAGAACCCACATGGTCTGTTTTTTACTAATATCCTGCCAGAGAAAAACTGGTTTAACATAAGTTTTCTAAAATCTAATTAAAGAATTAAATTTAAAAAATGAAAAATACAAAACACCTACTTCTTAAATTAGGTTAAAATGTTGGTTACGTTTTGTGATGGAAGAGGTGAGATTAGTTGTAGCGGGGGGAAACAGGGTCTTTTGGAGACTATAGAAAGGGGAAGTTCAAGTACTAAAATAATGAGATGTCAGAAGTTTCTTCAGTGAGTTGTTAAGAGGAGGCACCGCACAAAGATGTAGATTTAGATCTTGCACAAAAGGGAAAAAAAAAACCCCAAACACGTGCGTCTGTTGTAGTTAGTATAATTCCTGTAGCATTAGAGATTCTAATGAGAGGGAGACAAAACCTTGAGACACCTGAATCCCTTTCACAAATTTGACTCTCTTACTTCCTGGTAGGCTGGCAGGTAAATCTATCTTTTGAAATGTTCACCTGAAATCACATTTTAAGCTGACTTTCCTTACTCACAGTTTCTTTTCCTGTTTCCTTTAATTGCCAGTTTACTTTGCTCTCTCTCAGTGCAGCTCCTGACCTCTTCATTGCTACAGTCTATCTGGTATTTCCTAAGCAAAACGGGGTCTTCTCCACGTCTCCCAGAGTCCTAAACACTCAGTTTCTGGCTGCAGGAAAATGTAATAATGTGGTGTTATGGAGGAAAACTTATTTTACTCTATTCTGAGTCATTGGCAGAAATAAAGACTTTATGGTTACAATTACTTGACTTCACTTTTGAGCTACATAGATCTGAAATGGGCTGAAATCATGAACTAGTCATTCCATTTATGAGATGTCAGGAATCAAAGAATATTTTAATGATTTGGTCAAATAACTCTACATTTCAGAACATACTTCAGGTCCCCTAAGGATAAATTAGGATTATATAAAGCAATTGCAATGCACATTAAATATGATAATAACTTTATTTTTTTCATGCCTTAAACACACAGGGTTGATGTTTCTTTGCTTGGTGTTTCCTGTAGTAAACATTCATGTCTTTCCTAGATTTGTTTGGAAAAAAATGCAAGAAGGTGCTGCAAAACATCAAAGAAATCTTGTTTTAATTCATTACTTCCTATCTTACATATCAGTATTCCATATCTTATTAGTTAAAAGTGTGATTTGCCTGGGCAGAATTTATTTTACAGAGTTTAGGAAAAAACACAGAAAACTTGTTTTGCTATATATCCTAAGCAGCCACTTTGGGGGATTTAAAGCAGTGTACAGTGAAAAGCAAATACAATGGCAGCAGATCAAATTAATTTTGTCAGGTTATAAGTAACAGAAACAGAAGAAAGTTCATGTATAATAATGCCTCTGTAGTAATCAGTGATCAGTTAACCACATGAGCTCTCTCATTCAGCAAAATACCTAAACTTCACAAATTTAAGCTCAATAATAGTCCCACTGAAACCAGTCAGAATTACTGACATAACTTCCAAGGAATGTACTTTTTTAGGTTAGATCCAGTAAAGCACTTGAATACCTAATACATGTGTCAGCCCTATGGCTTCCAAATGGAAGCCAGAACCTCACCCAGAGTTCCCTATAGAGTGGACAAGCCAAGTATCTCTGAACAGGATCTATAGAGGGCATTTCCTATAGCTATGTCAGGAAAAGTACAGAGGAATAGGGCTATTTCTAAAATCTCACATTCCTCTGAGGTTTAGGTAGATTCCTCAATTTTTCAAGAAAAAAATCCATTCACACAGCATCACAGTTCAGAATGACTGCTTGGATGTAGGAATCTAGAACCAAAAGTATATAGGTAGCTACTTATGTAAAGCCATATCTAAAAAACCAAATTCCTTCTCTCCCATATCAAAGAGAGAGCAAACTAGGTTGTTTCTGTTTTAAAATATGGTCAGTGGTAGCAGTAGTGACTTTGCACTGGAATTTCCCTTGTCTTTAAAGAGCTGATCAGTTTTAGTACCTACCTTATTTAAACCTGATCAGGATTAAGAACCTCAAGGAAATCACAGAAGTCAGAACCAAGGTATCTCAGAGAGATACTGGGAAGTGGTTCCTTGTTTTGGGTTAATGCCATAGCTGAATTCTACTGAAGTCCTTCAGGAATCCCCTTCTCATGTATTCTTATAGTTTTGTTCTTTAAATATGTGATGGGTGATTCATAAAATTTCTTGTTTTACGTACACATACATATATGTTATATATATATATATATATATATATATACACACACACAAGATGTCTTAAGATGACTACATGCTGCTGTGGAAGTTTCAGCCTTCATTTGCATGTCAAAATGAAAATAGATACAAAGAAGTCTGATATCAAAACTAATTTTTTTTCCTACTTTTTAAAATCATACTTGGACCCTAATGTGATGGACATCTACAACCATATCAGAAATTATAGCAGAGCAACTGTGCAGAAATACAGAAGAATATTTAAACCAAGCAATCTTTGAATGCCAGCTTGGTACTTTCTATAATCTACTTGCATAGCTGAGACCTTTATTTCCCTTAAGACGATGCTGAGGATTTCTGCAAGTTTAAAATAAATTGTAACTAAAAAAGAAACCCCAAAACAATCCAAGTAAAAAAAAAACAACCACCCACCCAATGAAAAAAAACAGTGTAACAAACTGTGCAACTGTGTTTCCTTTTAATTAAGTTCTGCAGCTTCTCATCTGATGTGCAATTTCTTGACTATAATAGAGAGAGTTTATTGCCAAATACTTGGCATGGTTATTTATGTCTTTCCTTCACTCATCATGTAGCCACATGCAGGGGAAATAAATCATTGGACTAAAGTGGATGTTCAGAAAAATGTGTTTGCTCATTTGGAAAATGAATTTGATTTATAATCCTCACATATCACTTCTGATTCCATTTCAAAAGCTTTTTTAAATAATTAAACAAATGTGTTTGATGCTGAGGTAAAAAATAAGTTTAAGAAGTAAATTTCTGTTTATCCAGAATGAGTGTGAGTAGGTGGTGATTACATGCGAATGATTGATTACTGATTGAGACGATGCAGTCTTAATTGCTGGGTGGAAATGAGTTCTCTGTCCATATCATGGCTCATATGTCTCTTCTCAAGCTTGTATCTGATTTGAGATTATGGCTTAAAGCAGGTTTCTGAATTCTCTCAAGGCTCACCTTTTCTCTGCTCTTTGCACCTCTTTCTACTTCACAGCAATCATCAGAGATGCAAATTCTGGTGCGTCTTTGATTTAACAGAGAAGGCAAGCTGAGGTTTATAAAAATTCTTGAGACTTGGGAGTTTCCCCTCTAAAATCTGTTGGGTTTTAGGGTATATATAGAAAGAAAAGACAACATAGTGCTTGGCCTAGTGAGACATATTGGTTTACTGGAAATACTGCTACATTTCTAAGTGTTCAGCTTTAGGGGTAGGTTTTGATTCCTAACCAAAGCTAAAATTTACAACTGAAATGGGGAAATCCAGCTCCTTGATTTTAACACTTCAAGCATGGAACAGACCAAATTTCTAAGACTTTATTTTGTATCTTACTCTCTTTTTGTTGTACTGTTAAGTTTTAGGTCCTTGAGTAATACATCTGAGTGCCATTTGCGTTGTACATTTATCATAATTCTTCTGAAGACAGGCTGAACGTCTGAATTCAGACTCTTTTCCATACCAACTTGCAGAGTGGCTGACAGTACTCAGATCTCAAAATGCTGAAAGGCTTCAAACTATCAAAAATTATGTTTGTCTTGGAAAAAGGTGGTTTTATGCTGACATAGGAAAGGAATCTCTATTCAGATGAAGAAATCAGTTTTCTACGTCTAAATGTACAACTCCATCTTAGAGTTTTTATGTTCAGAACAAGGGGTCAAAACCTAAATATACAGAAGATTGAACTGTAGCTCATAATTCTTGCATAGTTTAATTCTGGGACTGCTTATCAATGGGGAAGGCTCAGCTGGGACCAAAGCTTCTGGTGAGCTCTGTAGGAAAGAATGGCTGCGGCTAGTGCTGCTGGGTTGCTCTGTGTGTCCATCTCAGCTCAGCTCTGCCCCAGAAAGGAAAAGGAGTCATCATCATGTGAACCTCTCCTGGAACTCCCCTCTTTTTTCCCCAGCTCTCTATAACTTGTCTCGTGGCTCTCAGATTTATAAAGATATTTTAGTGTTGCTTGTATTGTCAGTGTTGCATGGCTAAAACTTTGCACATGAGTGGGCATTGTAAAGGCTCATCTGAAGGACAATATATAAGTACATTTTGCTTGAGAGCTCTGTATCTCTAGAGGTGATATTTTAAGTAGCAAAGAACCTTTCTCCTGATAGATCTTATACTTGTTCCTTACTCCACTACCATATTTATAGGAAAAAGGGCATTATATGTTTCCTGTTTCTGAGCTGCAGCTTAGAAGTTGTTTGCCACATTATAATATCAACCAGAAAAGAATGTGTTTAACCCAGACCTGGTACCCATGTTTCAAATCCTGTGTCCCTTTTTTCTATGATTTTTTTTTCCCTTTGTATCACTCCACTCATGAATTTATGAAACAACTCAGACCTGCACAGTTGCTATTTCCAATATTCCTTAGCAACTTCTACCATTCTAAAAAGTAACCATCATTTGCAAAGTAAAACTCAATGTGGAAAGAATTTGTAGTAACATGGCAATGAGAGTGTGCTTGACCTGAAAGATCACTATATGTACCTTTAGAGCTCCCTTTTATATAGATTTGTTTTTTTACAATGCCTGTGACTTGAATTCTCAATTCAGTCAGGCATCAAACCATGTTTTCTCTTGTTTATGTAAAAAGCAATTACTGAATCTGCGAGGCAGCGGAAATTATTCTAAGATCTTGATCCTGTAAGGCTCTAATTGCATTGCATAGACCAGAACATGGTGCTGCCTTTCCATGACAAAAGTGCTGAGTGGAGGAAAGTGTAGATAAGTTTGGAGCACAGAGTGAGACCATTAAGAATTAATCTCACAAATTCATATTCAAACTATTCCTCATTTTTCATCTAGTAATTGGCTATCTACTGATAATCTCTCATCTATCAGGGATGATCAAATAGATTCTTGAGGAATGTAAAATCCAGGAAGTCTGTGAGTTGGTCAATAACATGAATAGAGATGAGACAGGTTAAAATACAAAACTTCTATACAAAAGTTCTTTCCCGTGAAGTAATTAACCTGTGTTCCAAGAAACAGAGGAAGCTACTAGCTGAGTTTCAGACTGAAAGCTGTGTGACTGAAAGCAGCCCTTGTCTGCAGTAAAGTCTCTGAGGAGTGGCAAATCCCACCATGATGTGATTAATTCCTAGTGCTGGTTTCAGTGACTGTTCAGATGTTTCAAGTACAACACTTGAGAAGTGGGATCCTCTTAAGTGAATCACAGACACATAAGTTAAAAGGTCTAGTCATCTCATCCATCATTCAGCAAGGATGAGCATGTTCTCAGAAGCTATTCCACTATGTAGCTGGTACCGTAGCAGGACCTTCCTAATACTCAGCTCATTTTTTTCCTGTCTGAATTTTATCACTTACTCCAGTTGAGTCTCAGGAAGAATTTTTCCTGGTCTTGCTTGGCCAGACTTCCTGCTTGGCAAAGAACTTCTTATTTGGCAAGGCCAAAATCTGTTACTGCAGCCTAAATCCATACCAGCAAAATCTGAAATCCCGCAGAGCCTTGCAAAAGAAAAAAAAAGGTGAGGTGGGGAAAGGACAGGCTGCTTCAGACTTCAGTGAAAGATCTTCCCTTTCCTTTTTGAAAGGCCACAAGCAGTGTTACTGGTGACTCATGGCTAAGTCCCACAATGTGCTGTGTTCTTCAGGTAGGCTCACCTCAGGGGACTAGGGACACTACTACAGCATACCATAGAAGAGGGCGAAAGAGATGTACCCAGCTGGTACTTCCACATGATGCAACGACAAGCTATGTAGAGGCATTAGTTCATGAAAGCCATAGAGGACTACCAGAATGCAGCTGGTCCTAGCTAGTTAGGTTTATCTGCAAGGCTAATTAGATCATATGCAATGCCATACAATTGTGGTTACAATGTTTTCAGGTCTGAAGCAGGTTCAGCTGACAGCAGGCTGGAGCTTTCTTTGCTATTCAGATGTGCAAATACATGCTAAACTGCCTACTCCCTGAGGAAATAAGAGGACCTCAGTTCTCCCACAAGAGTGTTAAACAAAGCCACCCAGCCATAGGTTCTGTTTCTCTATTTGGCCTAATATTCCCTAACTGTCTAAGCAAAGTAGAGCAACTTCAACACAATTGCTTGAGAGACACCCAGCTCAAGGGGACAAAACTGTCCACTAGCTAATGCACACTCTTGGGAAGGCAGTTGTGGTTGAAGTGGTCGTAGCAGGTAAAGGACTTAAATGGTGTCTTCCACATCCCAGGCAAAAAAACAGTACAATGAAATACTCTGGTCCTACTTACCCATAGGTGTGTGCTAAGTCATATAGCCTTGGCTGCATTCTAATTCAGATAATCACGATCTGAATAATTAAGGCTGTAACCTATATTTGCAGTTAGAGAAAAATGGTATCTCTATTCTCTGAAATTCTCATACTTAACAATATTGTGCAAAGGATCGGCTCTGCCCTCTACCTGACGCACCCATATTTTGGAAGGAAATGAGTAATCTCTTGAGACATGCAATCTGAATTTCCTCAGACGTTCAGTAAGAGTTTCTGGGTGCATGTGACTAGCAAAGTGTGGTGTATTTTTATCTTTTTTATTTCTCAGTTCTCTATGAGTGCTTCAATTAGTTCTCTAATGGGCTAAGCTAGAAAAAGTGCAAAATATTCTGGAACTGCTAAATTCAGCAAAGACTGGGCCTTGTGAACTGAGTTTCAGATATCTGTCTGTAAAGAAATGTGTGATTAAGGAGAGAGGAAAAACTAGCTAGGCTGGGATTGAAGAAATGAATTTGAATATGGGAGGGAGAAGTTAAAAAGGAATCCTTAAATAGTTGAGATAAGCTTTAGTATCCTTATATCTTTATTTGAACTAGACTGTTGAACATTCATAGCCTGTCTATCTCACATCTATGCCCCTTGAGATATGCCTTATATAATTAATCACCTAGGGAGTAATACGTTTGTTAGAGTTGTTGTTAGTGTAGGTCTGTCCTTCCCGAGCTAGCTAATACCAAGCATTGACTTTCCTCCTGTATAAGGGAAAGAAGCTTTGCAGGAGTGCACTCAACACATTCCATATGTCCCAAGACTCAAAAACCTGTTCAGTATGATACTCTTTTTGTGGTATTGACTAGCAGTTCCTGCTTGCTAGACAGTGGTGTGCAGAGTTTATTACAGTACCAGATCAGACTTGGAGGACATTTTTGTCTTCCTTCTATTATTTGCCTCTTCTATCCATTCCCCTAGGGAAACATTTCATTAAATCCTTGTAACAATTAAAGAAGGGTTGGTTACACAAAGGAAACTGAGTGGAGTGTGAATCCCAGCTAAATCTTTATGTGTATAAACACTTTTAATGTATCTTGCAAAAGATAACAAGAGGGGCGTTTTGCTGATGGGACTTCCAGGTACAACGGACAGCAGATAAACTGCAAACTCCCTTGTTAGTTCTCATATCCATTTGTATATTACTGAATTTGCTCTCATATCATATCTTTAAAATCTCAGATGACTCAGGCATAGATCATTTCTTGTAAATTCAGTGCAAGTTGGCTGAAAATTTAACATCTCAAGGAGTCTTAATAGCTTTCCAGATCTAACTTGTTCAAAATGCTGTTCAGACATGACCTGCTTAATCCTTCAAACAATTCAATAAAATGTTTAGCATATATAAGTAATGTTTTAGAGGTGAACAAATAACTCATGATACTTTATTTATTGCTAGTTGCGCATTTCTGCAAATTAAAAGTTAGTGAACACATTGCAACTATTTAGATATGCATTATTAAAAGAATTTGGTAAATTCCTGAACAAATGTTTTATTTACAAATGAATCACAAATGGTTGAAAAAATAGTGTGCAGGAACCAAAAAATTATATGAGATTGGTTAGCAATGATGATCATGTGATACTGCGTCATTTGATGATTAGTGTATTTATATAAAACACCAGCATAGTGAAAATATTGTAATTTATAATTGCATAAACCATTGAATTTCTTTTTTCTGTAGAGATTTTCTGCCCAGCTAATCTCTGTCACCCCAAGCATCCCTCAAAAGGTAACCTGAAAGGACTGCAACTGAAATCAAGCGCGTTTTCAAAATACTATTCAAGGTAATAGTTTTTTCTTAACTTCATAAGTTATTGTCACACAGTATTACTCAAGAAAAGACAAAGCAAATAAACCACAGGTAGTATCAGCTTTTGGTCAGTAAGAAACATACTTTCTCAAACACAGCTGTGTTTTCTAGATATGTAATGAAAGAAATAAGCTTCAATACATGATTGAACTCTTACCGACCATGTAATAATATCCCAGATGAGTGTTTGTTTTTCATTTCCAAAATATTGGCTCTCATTGTTACTTAAGCCAAGTTGTTGAGTAGGCAATGGATGTGTGGTCTAGTGTGACAATTCCCAGTTCTAAGATAAACTCACTGTGTTGTAATAACATTCGGCTCCTCCCTTATCTATTTCTTTACCAGAAATTCAGGAACATGGAAATGTGCAAAACCAGAGTTTTGCTCTCGCTAATTTTATGAAATCTATTTTCTGTGCCTCTGTACCAGCCTCACACAAAACTCCTGCTATCAGAGTCACCCAGAATTATGTCCTTTTGCTTATTTATATAAAGAAAGCAATTTCCTTCAGAAGTCGTAATTTATTTTCCTTGACAATTCCCATATAAATTATGTAGAGCTCAGAAATGAAAAATGCTTTCCTAATTGCCACCTCTGCACACTCCAAGTGAACTCCAAGGAGCAAACTGGTAGCAGCGGTGGTGGTGGTGTGTCCTGCTTTGTGTATTATTTGGACCTGAGGCACCTCCCCGGGCTCCCTGTTTTCCAGGTGGGCTCAGGGAGACAGCTGCCCTGGCTTTGTCTGGGAATGCCTAGGTGGAAAGGATTGATATTTGGTAAAGAAGCTTCTACTGTTGCACCAGGAGGAACCAAATTAATTGATTCCTGGCTATGTTTAACCTGCAGACCTAACAGGGTCTTAAAATACATTATTTTTGGGGAAAGGGGGAAATGATAGTTGCTGCTGATGTCTGCATATCCAACAAGGCAAAAGGGGACTGCCTGTCTGAGGAAGAAGGTGCTACTGCTGAAGCAATGCATTACCTAAAGTCATGTAAGAAGGGCACACTGCTTGGTGTATATTTTATGCAGCAAGTTTAGCAGTCCAAAACTTAACATTGTTATGCCTGTCAGCCTCTTCACCCTGTTCACCATATGGTGTGCACACACCTGCACCTTCCCTCCTAAAGCCAGACTGGAACTAGCTATTATCTTTGTGTCTGAAAACAAACATGCCTATTATGGTCTAAAATTAGAATACTTTTCCTTCCCTTCCACCTTTCACAGTGGTCATAAACTGACTAACAGGGAGGCTGCTGAAATTCAGTAAGTTTCTGTTTATATATACAGACCAGGTCTGGTTTTAGTGTTCCTGGTAACTGGAAAAGACAGGCTTAATTATTCATTCCCACACTTCTATGTTTAGGGCACAGCCTAAATATGGCTATGGCAAGACTGGCACAAACAGACCTGGTGTGAACAGAAGTTTTTCCGTTAATGAATCCAACTAAGATCTTACTTTCTTTAGATATGAAAATATTTTATCAGTACCTATAAATCTGATGTAATCCCTCTATCCTCTCAGATTAAGTATATACAGAGGAAAAATGTAACACTGCATGCAGAGTTATCATAATATAGATACTGGGACTAAATCAAACACTGTTCACATCTGGCTTGACTCAAAATTCCTCAAAATCAGTAGAAAACTTTCCTTGACTTTGACTGTCTTTGGCCAGGTCCATATTAGGCATAAGAACCCCTAAGGATTTATCCGTAGGTACAGTTAACAGTTTGCCTATGCAAATACCAAGTCTTTCCTGAGCTGTGTGAATGTTTGCATTTTTTGAAAGCTCACCTGCTCTTCTGGAGGTTTAAATATTTGATTTAATTATTCCAACATGCTGCATAGAACAGAGAGTGAGTAAGAAAGGATAGGAGCTAAGGAGAAGGATAAATGAGTGGAGAGGAGAGAGACAAGTCAAAGTAGAAGAAGCAAAACTAAAGGGAAAAGAATGGAAAGACAGTGGGGAGGAGAGTGAGGGAGATGAGAAAGCACATCCTGGAGGTGGCCCAGAGCCCAACTTACTTATTGTTGAACTGCAAATGAAAGAAATGAAAGTGGGAATACAGAATGCTTAGCACAAAAATGGTGGTTCGTGCTCTGATATATCAGTTTCCAGGTTCTTGTTGCAGGCTAGAACCACCTACAGAGAAAATGTCTCTCCTTCTCCCCTCGGTTCCCCCTGTACTCCCCCCACCCCCAGCTCTCTACACAGCTGCTTGTGGCTCAGTTAGTCACTCACTGATGCATTCAGCATGGCTGTGCTGCGTGCTTGGACAGCCGGTGGCAGCTGCTATGTGCAGGTTTCCTGCCCCATCTCCAGCAGCGATGCAGTAACTAACTGGGTAGAGTGGTAAGAGAGCTGTGAATGGGAACTGGTGCTGTCATTGCCTGCCTTTTCTGCCATTGCTCTGCTGGGAGCCATGGAGGTCAGCCAGGGACCGAGTGATTTGGGATGGTGCTAGGAACAAGCAAGCTGATGGGGCCACATGGTCTGCCGCAGGAGAAACCTTGCTGTAAAGAGTTTCTTATGGCCTAATTGAGTGATTCTGGCTGTCAAGATTTTTGCCTGTGTTGGATTAGTGAGTTGTTTAGGGATCTGGGGCAAACCAGTAAAACAGGCTGATGAATCCACGCAGTAGGTGCCAATCTGGGTTGCTGCCTTTTTCAGAAGTAAACAACTAGGAGCCATTGTTCATCTTCCTAACTCTCTGCAGGACACAGGCTGTAAATTACATCTAGGAACAAAAGGCTGATGGGAGTAGAACCGGGTGCCCAACTTCCCAAGGGAGTGCTTTGCCCTCCAGCCAAAAGAGTAGCTTTTCTGGCTTAAACCAGCACAAGCTCTTCTTATGCCTTCCCACCAGCGCTCCGAGCCCAAGTGTGCAGTACAGGATTTGCTACGCTGAAGCACTTACAACTGTTTCCATTACAAAAGCTGGTTTCAGGGTTGATCATGGAAATTAAATCCAGTCTGAAATGCAGAAAACAAGATTGCAGTCTAGGGACATAGGAGGAAATCTTATTAAAAATACCATATCTTATTGACATTACAGTTAAATGAGTATAAAATCCTCACTCCTCTCCCAAAACTGATTTACAGCCAGTCTCACAGACCAGCTGTAGTCAGTGCTGAATATATGCTGCCATGACTAGAATTATTTAATGAGATTTGTGCTTTTCATATTCACCAAGACTATGTTCTTCAGCTCCCCATAACAAACTTGAAATTTCCACTACAATACATTCAGGAAAGGATGTTTTTAATATTAAAAAAAAAAAGAAAGTCTGCTGATAGTAGTGGGAAAAGAAAAGGTTTTCAAATAGGAAGCTTCCTTTTTTGAAGTTTCTGTTTTTTACAATAGACATACCAACTATTTTGACAGAAAAAGAATTTCATTCTTCCCACCTTTCAATTATTCCCATTTGATCATGAAACCACTCTCCATTGGTGTCTCTTTTTTCATTGTAAGTTCAGGTACATTCACTTTCTGGTCTGTCGACATAACAACATCCAAGTAAGTATACATTATAGGGAGAGGCTGCCCCACTGAATTCAGTGGAATTTTGGCCTTTGACTTCAGCTAGGCCAGAATTTCTTCCTCTATAGGGATTCCCACAGAAATATCTCTATATCACTGTAAGCCATGCATGTTCCTTTTCTAGGTCTCTAAAACACATACTCCCTAATAGGATTTTTATCAAAATTAATTGGTGTTGGCTACAGTTCATGTATGTGATAAAATCATGCATGAGTTATTTTGGTGCTTCTGTACTATACTGCACCATCATAGATTCAGTATCTGCTATGTCAAAGGCTTCACAGGAAAACACTTTTTAAAATGCTGGGGTTTTATTCTTTTTAGTTGTTGAAAACTTAATTTAATTATTTGTTACCATTTGTTATTTTACAAATTTTTAGTGCCAGTAATTTAACTGCTTGTTGCCAGCCAAGGGAATAAGCAAATTCCAAAAGCTTAAACATTTAATTATGTGATTTGTGTTGTTAACATCCAGTCATCAGAACATGGGACTGGGAAAAAAAACTGATAGGCTCAACTTAAAGTGATGGTCTGTGGCATTTCCATTCCTAATAAGCTAAAGGAAAAGTTATGTATTTCTCACAAAGAAACTCCCAAAACAAACAAACAAAACAAACAGATGAACAGAAACCACCAAAAAACCCTTCTCCTAGAGCTGTACATCTCCTTTGACTAAACTTTCTGGGTAGCATCAGGCCCTGTACTCTAGATTTGGACTGCTGCTTACTTCAGGGCAACATATTTTAGGGAAAAAAATTCCATGTTTGGGTGGGAAAGAAGGAAATACTTTTGTGTCAGCCTTTTTATTTGTTTGTTAATGGTAGTTCTTTGAAGTGTTCAGTGCATTGGAATGCAAGTGTGTGTCCTAGGCTGGCATGTAAGCAGGCAGATGGCATGTGAAATGGATAAACTTACGTGTTATATACATCCAATTCATTAATTATTTCTGTGGTTTATCACATGAAATAATGTACTATGATGAATTATTTTTCTTGTGTACAGCTGTCTTTTCCTTTTGCATTAGGTATTAGCACACCCATGAAATTGGTCTAAATGTGCCTAATCTTAACCCAATTTTATAGAGTAACAAAAAAGACAGACTTTCCAAAGTGGAATACCATCCATCCCCACCAAACACACTAAGATGCATATCAAATAACATTCAGCATTGAGAAAGCAACCTGTTCATAATCTGATGTCAGAATGGCTAGAATTTGAAACTTCAGACTGTGAAGAGACAAGGAATTCCAGCCCCGATAAAATAAGAGTTCTGCTTCTGTAACACTTGCTCACATCCCTAAAACAGACATTTTTCTCCACTTACCTGTGCCAAATAAAACTGACTTTTGTTTTTTCATTCCATGTAATTGTGAATACAGGACATTAACAGAGAGATATTTTATGTTTACCAAAAAATAAGACTCAGAGATACCTAAATTTTTATTAAATATTCCATTCTTCATTTTCATCTATAGGGGTGAATTGTGAAACTCATTTAGCAATTGAAGAAAAAGATAAGCTTAGCAACCTTAAAACATGCATTAACTGTGCACCAGTTCTTTAAATCCCACTAGACTTCATTCATATAATTCGATGCCAAGCTATAAACATACAGGAATTCACAGAACTATTTCTTTTCTACTACAAACAGTAAGGTATATAGGAGATAGTTTTTTCCTTGCTTATAAAGCCATTTGTTTCAAAAGAAAAAGTAGTGTGTTCACTAAATAAAATGTGTTTTATCTGTAACTTCAAAGTTGCTAGCTTCTTAATAAAAATATCCCCTGTGTTTTAAGGAAAGATTTTTACTTTAACTTTGTCCCATCAGATATTCTAGACCTGTAGGAAAAGCCTGTTAGAACCTGTTGCTAAAAATTTGGCTGATTGAGGAAAAGATAGCCAACCATGTTAAGTCAAAAGTCAAAGAAAAGGCGAAGTCCTGAAAACCTTTGTGTAATGTTCTTGTGCCTGTAGCTGGAAAGAGCTGTCTGTATTTTTCCATTGTTCGTGTTAACAGAGATTAAAAATTAGTGAGAAAATTCTTTCAAGTGGGAGGACTGGCAAAATGGTAATCTGATATAGAACTATTCATTTCAAATTCACCGAGTGAAACTGAAATCTGGGCATTACTGGCTGTCAATCATTGCCACATGTGGTTTGTTAAAGGTGAGATGTACGGGCTTTGGTGATCCCTGACCAACCCCTCATTCCACTGCACACAAACCACTGTTGCAATTCTGCAGCTCTGAAGAGAGGCCAGTGTATGAAGAAACCATAAGAAACCACTAAGGCACACAGCAGACATGCCTTTCGCTTATCTGCAGAGGCTTTGAGGTTTTCACCAGGGATTTCGTGTGGCACCAGGGTCACACAAAACCTGACGCTGCAATGAACAGAAGTCCCTCAGGAACTGAGACCGCATCTGAATGTCAGAGACTGTCGTATGTTCTCATCCTGTTTCTCTGCTTTGCAAATTGGGAATAGCAGGAATAATTCGTCCTGTACTTCACACCATTAACACAATAAAATAGCAGCCTTAGTCCTCAGTATCACTGCTGGCACTGGCATCAGTTACCGCTTCTGTTGGAGCAGCCTGTGCGGAGAAGCCCAGGGCAGAATGGGCTGTGGGAGACTGAGCTGCCTTGACTTACCTTCTGTGCATGGTTACCCTCCAGGGACAAACGGAAGCATTTTAGACAGGTTCGTTGCAGAGCAGGCTTTTCATTTGCTTTAAATAGAACTGCAAAAAGAGAAAATGGTGAGATGGGACAAAATGAGCAAAATATTTAGGGGAAACCTGCGGGCAGTTGTAGAGGTATTGCTGGGATTCAGAAAATCTAGTGCTTTATGATGAAATTTTAAAATGCAGGAGGGGAGGCTTATAACAAACAGTGCCTTTCTGTGCTAACTCAAGAAAGATTGTACAAATTTTCCTGTAAGTGCAGTAAGTGTAACTTTTAACTGTACTTGTGTAAGAAGAGGAGGTTTAGTGCCTCTTTAAAACTTGAGTGTGGCTGCTTAGTCAGTAGTAGCTCCCCCCTTCCCCCCTCCTTCTTCCACTGCTGGGTAACTTTTGTTGCAATATGGGTGTGACTTTTGATGGAGCTCCCCCTCCCAGTTATGTCATTACTTCAGTTCCTTTGAATCTGAATAAAAAGTGCAGCAAACTTCAGACTCATTGACTGCAGGCTTAACGAGCGTCAGGGCTTTCCTTCTTTCTGCAGCTTGCAAGGATCTCTGGATTTTGCAAAACAGTTCCAAGAAAACAATGACCAACTTCTTATGGGCAACTTTTGGATTATGTTTGCTGAAGCTTTGTCTAACAGAAACACGTAAGTTTTTTATGAATGAAAACACTTATGGTTGCTAATAAGTTTATGCTTCAGACAGTAAGAACTCTTCTGCTAGAGAGCTAACAGCTTTCTTGCGTCTATATAAAGTTTTATTATTTGGAAGAGTTATCAGAGATGGTTTAGTACTGTAACTTCAGCTGTGCTGCAGTCTGTACAATCTCGGAAAGCTGTGTATTGCTTGTAAAGGGCAATTCCAGATCTATAAAAAGTGAATTGCAAGTCATTAAAGTTAAGTTTAAACTAAGAACAGAAGTACATGAGGGAATTTAGAATAGCTCTGGTAAAGCTTGGTTCGACAATGTGACTGCTGTTACAGACTTAGTTTTCTCTCCCAGCTCTGTTTCAGACAGTAGAGAAAAGTGTGTGTGGGGAGGTGGGGTGGGGGATGGGGGGGGTGGTGTGGAACCCCCCCCCAACATACAACCACTGCATTCTTGAGCTTACATGGACAGAACTAACAGATAGTACACGCTGCATTTGCACATAGCCTGGCTGAATAGAAGCAAAACTGCAGTTATCTCTGGCTGAAATTTTATGCCAAGCATGCTTATTTCTGACTTCTTAAGGTTTATTTGGGTCTGACTGGCAAGATTTTAGAACAAAAAGGGTTAGAGTTGACTGCAAAATTCAGTTGTTTATCAATTAACTTTTTGTGTCTTGGTTATCTGCTTGAAATAATTGTATTTAAAAATGAAACATTAATACAGAGAAAAAAACAAAATTTGTATGTCCAAAATGAGAATATGCATTTGAAATTTCACATGGTGCAGGGTCAACCATGCTTGAGGGAAATGGCCATGCTTTTAACAGACTCTCACTGTGACAGCAACTGCCTTGAGGCATTTTGTGGCTAGGGATAACAATTATGCTTCTACATTATTTTTCTACTCATTGGCTTCAAGAGACTAACAAAATACATTTTTCATGGCCATTGTCACCCAAAGGCTGTGTATGTGTGTGTAGTAAATACATATCTTATTTGTCTGAGCAATAGTGCATACTTCTGTAATGGCTGCAGCACTGCTGGGCTGTGAATGGGTGTGTCGAAGTGAACAGTTCCCAGCGCATCTGTGGTAGCTGAAGCACCCTCATTGCTTTTCTTTCTTAAATTGTCTGCCCATTGTACCAAAATGCTCTTGGTAAAATCAGGTATATGGATAAAACCCTCAGAGAAAGGTCAGAGGTAGTGTAGACAGATCAATTACGTCTGGCTTGGTCCAAGTCTGTATGCTGTATAAGTATTATAATTATTCAGTTACTGCCTGCTCAACTAATTTCTCCTTTTATGAGCTGCAGGAGCATCCTAAAGGAGCAGAGTCTGCACCGACTCTGGGAATAATGCATTTTTACAGTGAGATGTAGCAGAAAACCCCATCATCTAGTCTTTGGTGTAGTTACAAAAAGTATGTCAAACTTCATGTATGCCCCACAGGGAAATTTCTTTAATGGCTTAGTGAGGTATTAGGCTATAGCTACAATATATTTTAATTGGTGTGTGGTACATTCCAGCATGACTTTGTAGTCAGTAGTGACTTCAAAACAGCAGTTGACGGTGTGGTGTTTTGTTGGGTTTTTTTCAAACCAGTGACTTTACTGTGTATCATAGGGTAGTGGTCATTGCTATTGGGAAAGACCTTGCTTGAAGACAAAATTCAGATCTACTCCTGAATAGGAATTTATATTCTTTTAGTACAGAGTTTTGCAAAATTAGAAAGCACCTGAGATTACTGTTAATGTGGTTACTGAAGATGAGCTACAGAGAGCAGCTGAAAAATGTACTCATCCTGAGATCTGTGCTGTTGTGAGTGTGCTGTCACTGACATGTGAGCAAGGTGCGTTCATGATATTGACATGACTTTTGTTGTTTAAGGAGTCCAGATCAAGGAGGATATAGATGCTGTCATCTTGGTTAATGATGATTCTGGGAGAGATTTTCCCCAGTGAGGATTATATATTTCTAAAAACATTTATCTCAAAGTTTTCCTTGATTAATACAAAGTGAATCCTAGAATTTTGACACCCGTACTGAAAGAAGCTGGAATAGAAGTAGTAGCAAAGATGAAATGAGAGGGGATGAGTCCACTAGCGAGAGGGAGGAGCTTAGCTATTAGCACTGGAGAGATTGCCAGAGTCCCAGTACAAGGTAAGGCCCTGAGACAGGGCTACTTACTGTAGCTATCAGTCAGTCACAAAGGAAGGACCTGCCTGCCTCTTGGCTTATGTATCCATCATGTGAATTTGTAAATAACACAGTTTGAAGAAGCTCTTTGTGCTAGCTTATTTTCATTTAGTCCTTGCAGTGTGTATCTTGGCTATTTTCCCAAAGCTGAAAAGTAACGAGACTTTATTGAAGTTCACTTGAACTTCCATCATCGTTTCACAGAAAGGTTGCATACTTGCCCTTGAAATACTCTCACACAGAAAGCCAACAAACCATGGCAGAGGATTATCTTGCAGTCTTGGAAAAATGTTTGTTGATTCTTTAGTTAAAGGTGTTCACCACAATGAAGAACCATTACCTTGAAAACAGGAAGTCAGAGAAAGGCGTAATGAGGAAAGAGCATCATACAATTGAGGAAGAACTTTTTAAACTAAATGTTTTAAAATCACTGGTAACCATAGCCAAGGTTAAACAAAATGTTCCCCCATACCTGGCATGTCATTCTTTCCAGAACAGTTCCCATGACTTTTATTGGCCAGGATTTGAAGATGGTGTTACCATTGAAGTTAATCATCTAGCACCTAAACTTTCATGAGGTTCTACTGTAGCAAGAATGTCCCAGCAGGATGATATGTCCTGAGATACTGATAGACAGGTATAAACAGCAGAGAGAATCATGAGCTCATTACTGCTAAAATATTTGTGGAAAATATGGGTTCACAAGAATTTTCGTTAAGGGGTTAAAAAATGCTTTCATTGAAGGGCAATTGTCATTTCAAATGAAAGAGCTTAAGGAAGAGAGCAAGATAATATAGTGAGCAAAACCGTAGATCTCAATGGAAGTTGGATTGTATGGCAAAATGCTTGGAGGATTGCAGGAAGCAACTAAAAGTAGTTATATAAACATCATGAAGACTTGAGAAAGTTAAGTTAGAGAAGAAACCTGAAAGGTATCCAGGCAAGAATCTAATGTAAACCTCTGCAGACATATCCACTAATTTGGATGCCAACTGTCAGGAAAATGGGGAAAATAAATGAGGAATTAAAAAAGATAGATAGCAGCAGCAATCAAGTTAATGCATAATAGAAGCGGAGCCTATAGATATGTGAAAAGTTAAAAAAAGTAAAACCAGCATTGCTGACATGACATAGGAAAAAGCTCTGATGAGCTCTGTGGAATATGGGTTCATTAAAAAGCAAAGAGCGAACATGGCAAGATGGCTATGCTATGCTCTTGCCAGAGAAGAGATGACATTCAGAGGGAGTGGCCAGGCAGCATCAGTAATTAGGTTTGAAAATAGGTTGCAAGGTGCATTGTTTCCAAGGACAGATTAGATAAGGACAGACTAGATAAACATCTTTAAAGGACAGTTTGGGTGTTGGTGATTATGCTACTGGGTAAGAGGATGGAGTAGAAGACCTCTGCTAGCTCTGTTTCTTCTTTGATAAGGTAATAATTTTAGTTCTGAATGTAGTTGACTGGTAGTGGAATACATTATAGAGGAGCAATGAAAAAGTGATTTAGAGTTTCTCATGTAAGGAGAGGATGTCAGTTCAAGAACTTAGAAGTTTTTTGGAATTCCAGAGATACTGTAAGAATACTTCTCCATTGGCTTTTCTGGTCTTCTTGCCTCACATTTGTTCCCACAATAATGGATAAGTGTTTGAAAATATAGGCAAGATAGAAGACAATAACTCTTAACTTCATATGACATGTATTCCAATATTTAGAAAACCTTGGGTTTTTTTTGAAGAGAACCCTATGTGAGAGAGCAAGGGAAGGTATTCTGCCAAATTCTCCCCTAAAATTGCTTTTTCCAGGACCAAGGTTGAATGCATATAGTTACCTGTGTACTGTAACTTCACAGAGTGGATAATCATGAGACAAACATGACCCACCGCAGTAATCTTGCCTACTTTGAAAACAATACAACATTGTACTGGAACTATTCATGATGTTCAGAACACATGATATTTTAGCATCAGCTGGTAACTGAAAGCATGCTTTATCAAATTCAGGTTTTCAGCACTAAATTGATTTCTTAGACTAGAGAAGTTCAAACTTTCAACTGAAGGCCAGCAAAATGAGAGGAGCAAAAAAGAAGTTGGGTTTGTCACCAACACGTCTCTGAAACATACATCATGGTTGCTACCAAGTAAACCCCACATCCACAGTCTGTTTTGTTCTTTGCCTTTACCCCCCTCTTTAGGGGTTTCTTTGTGATATATCTGGTGGTTTGGACCGGTCTCCATGAGTTATCAACAACTGTAGGCGTGAAGCCTGTTTGGCATAGCTGCTGGTCAGACTAGACCAGAAATTCATCAGCTGTTAACATGTAGTTGTCTTTCACTCCCAGGGAGGTAATAATAATTTCAAAGCCATCAGACACTGTAATTATCAGTGACCATTATGGCTGCTGCTAATACTGGTGGCGCAGAGGATTGTGTCAGTCTGGAATGTTTATCAGTTTGCTTCCCGCCAAATCACAGGCCTCCCTACGTGGCATCAGTAGTTATCTCAGTAGCAGCTGGCTGTGATTTTCCTCCCTCGCCGCGGCTGCCGGAGCTGACCCCACCCAAGGGACGACTGAGCAGCTCCTCATGTGAATGAGTCTGCAGGCAGTGAAATGGCAACTGAGAGAAAGAGGGGTTTTCTCTGGAGAATCAGTCAGACTGAAAGTTTAGGTAATTGTGATTTAAAATTCAAAACCTGTTTCCTGCCTAACAAAACCTGCAGTCATTTTTGGAGTCTGTGCCTACAATTAAGAACATAATTGAACTCTATTTTGTATGCACTAACTTTGGGACTTTCCAGTTCCTCTACATGACAACACTGGCTATGTTAGATAATGTAGCAATCTTATTTCAGTACAATAACTTCAACCTTCACCTTGTGAAACAGCAAAAAAAGAAGACAGAAAGGAATTGAAGAATAAACTATGATTTTAGCAATTAGTAACGTGGAAGCTCAAGCAAACATGGCAAATCAAAGTAAAAATCACAGAGAAGACCTGAATCTTACATCTGCAGTTTGAAAAAATACATTGCTTCATTTTTGTCTTTCCTTCTCTTGATGACTGAGCTCGGCGCAGTAGCTGGAAGCTCTAAGACTGCGTTGTGTCTTTGCAAAAAAAAAAAAAAAAAAAAAAAGAAGGAAAAGAAAAAAAATCAGACATGCAGCAGCTGTGGTAAAACTTCCGTCTCTGTTTCTGTTAATGAAACTGTTCCAAAAGCAATGTGAGATGGTTATAAAAGAGGTTGCCAGGGTACAGGCTGACAGCTGCCTAGGAAAATGGCATTAGCCAGCAATCATCAACTACACAGTTAATGTCTGATTTATTAAATACTGCTTTCGTAAATAAGAAGCTATCCTTGACAGAATGTAAAATAGTAAAAAAATCTGATGTGACATAGCTTTTGTGGATTATATATCTCTCATGGTGGCAGCATGTTAGAAAAACAGGTTCTCAGAAGTATATTTCCCTAGGAGGCTTTTTTATTGTTATTTTTCTTAATAGATAGGTGTCTGTAAAGAAGCAGGGTGTGGTATGTGTGGGTAGATGTAATGAAGAGTTTCTTGCAGCATTCTCATACAGAAGTGAAAGGTTAACTGGAGCTCAGCATATGGGTTTTGGTCACACAGGACCCTCTGGGCAGATGTGAGAGACCTCTGTCCAGGCAGAAAGCAAGCTGGTATCCAAATTGGGGCCTAGAAGTCAAGCACCACCCTTAAATTGGCAGCTTCTCTGAGAGAACGTGTCTTGCCACCAGAAACACTTATCAGCAAGGGCTTGGTATCGTGCTTGCCAGAGCAGCATGAGCACCACTGTTCTCAGAGAGTAGGTAGAGCCCACATGCCCTCTCAATACAGACTAAGCAAGCTGGCAGTGCTCCTTCTACAGCATGTAAATGCAGTAGTTCAACAGCGCCATGCAGGTGTTTGTGATGGCAGTGGTTAGTCCTTTACCTACCCTTTACCATCGGCCGTGCACATCTTATCTACAAGGTGGAGTATCCCTATTGCAGAATGAGACTAAGGCAGTGAAGAGTATGTCACTGCTAGGGGCCAACTCCATTACGGTGCTCTAGCTGAAGCTTCTGCACCAGGGATATGGAATAGTTAGCTGGGCAGGTTCAAGGGAAAGTAGTGTTTGCCAGTTATAAAGAAACATGATTCATTAATATTGAAGACGCTGAGGGTGAGGCCTGAACTCACCTTAATGTTTCACTTTCACTCACTTCCCTGTTATTCCTCCTCCTGCTTGATTAGGTGTCCTCCATTAATTTGCATGTCCTTTCCCTTTTCTGTCATTCACTCTGGCATGCAAGTGTAGAAAAAAAGCCTTTTTTACTAAAGAGTCTTCATAGTTATAAATGTAGGCTTTTGTTCTCTGTTCCTGTATATTTCTAATGCATAAATTCAACATATAGGAACATCTAGAACATGGAAGTGAAATAATATGTGTTCTTTTCAAACCAATTTCTCCAGTAGCAGTGCTATAAAAATCAGTTAAATCTTATCTTTGTTGCTCTGACAGTTTATCCTGTTTACTTTTGTGTATGTTATCTGTACACACACTGAAGACTGGCAGCTATTTTCAGTTCAGTGGCACTTGGTTCCTGTTAGACAAGTATAGTTTTCTTAAAACTAAGTATAGTTTTCTTAAAAAGTTCTTATTCAAGATTTATCTTTTTATGATTAGGGATGTTTGAAGCTGTTTGGTAAATGAGAACTGACTTAAGTCTTTTGTCCTACCGTCAAACTTAACACTTCTTTAGGTTCAAGGTCTTTAAAAGTAATTTAATAATTAACTGAAGAATGATGTCTTAAATTTAGCCGTTTCTCTCCTGTTTGAAGCAATACTTTTTAGTGAGAACTATCAGCTATCTCCTTGAGAACTTGTAGGTATTTTTACATAAAGGCTTGATACTCTGGGAAAGATGAGTGCCAAGAGACATAAAATGACCCAGCAAGTCAGAGACAGCAAGAATAGACCCACTGTCTCTAACCCGAAGGTGGGCCACCTGCTCACAATGCCAGAAAACCATGTGGCTAGAATGTTACAAGTCCAGAGAAATTTGAGTGCCACTGTGCAGCAACTATGTGCATCCAGGTGGTACCCAGATATATCTTTTAAACAACTTTTTCTGTTTCTCACACCTTTTTACTGTTGTCCCCACTAATCTACCTCTGTCTCTCTGGGACATCTGGCTGAAGCAGTGTAATAAATCTGATAGACTCTTGTCAGCATGATAGAAGGTTATATCTGTTTGATCCAGTAAAAATTCTGTTCAGCAGCTTAGTCATTCTCAGGCAAAAGGAAATGTAGAGACCAAGTTCTTCTTACAAGAGATAGGACTTACAGAAGACTCAAATGACAAAAAAATTCTCTCATTCATATATTTTACGATTTTCTTTTGATTTTTTCCTACTGTGCTGTCAAGTCTGACTTACTGTCATTGTGTTCAACATAAGGCTAATAGGGCAGGAACATCCTGTGATTTCAGAAGATCAGTAGTAACAAAATACTACTCTTACATCGCACTAGCTAGAGTGCCCTTCTGTTCAGGGAGGAGCAAAAACTCTTGTAGAACAGAAAATAAAAATATTTTTATTGAAATCTTGTATTGAGCCCTAAACTCTTAAACTCCTCTTTTGTAGAACGTAACAAAGTAATTTTATAGCCTACAGATAATAGATGTTTGGTGGTTCCAGTTCATCACTGAATGGGCACAGCTACAATTCTAGACAGGCAGCTATCTAATCCACAATTCTTGTATTAAAAGCAGTAACAGGCAGAAGTTGCAAGTGTGTGAGACGCCTTCCCATAGTGACTGCTTGGAGGGAAGTTTCTTTCCTGCTTTTGTGGCTTGCCTCAGAAAACCCTGGATCTGTTTGCTCACTGTTGTGGTGTAAAATGTTGCAGAGCTCTTCTCAGAGTGTGATGGTGAAAGACTTTTTGTCTCCTGACATTTCCATTAGATCAGTCCTATTCATTCATTTTCTTGTGGCTGTATTTCCTGGCTGCTTGTTGGGCGGGAAAAGATCACAGTATTTTTATTCTATTTTCTCAACATGTCCTTGACCTGCCAAGTCTCACACATTATCTGGTAGTGATATAGTTCACGTTCACACTGGTCAGAGCACAACATTAACTGGCTTTTAAAACAGTGAAGCAGAGGCAATCTTAGAGCATCGTGGAAGGGTAAAGACCAGCACAGTTATTCAGTTTTTTTCAGAGCATGTCTAGGCATAAGTGCTAGGCAGCATTTTCTCTCTCTGTGGGTTCATGTGGATTAGACAAAAGAGAAAAGCCTAATTTATTAAGACAAATGACTGAATCCAAATTTGTTTTCTGTTAATACTTTGCTAAGAGTATATTTTTATCCAAGTAGTGTGTATAACAAGTGGTTTCTGTTTCTTTCTGGAGTTGGAAAATTTTTTTCTTCTTTTATATTTTCTAACAGCTTCACTATTTATATAAAGCCAGTAGGGGCCAGCCCTATTGTATATTAGTATACATAGTAGATTACATACAGAACAATGCAAGACCATAAAATGTTGCAATAGTGCCCTTAAGGATCAGTGGAATTTCTACCCAACATTTTGCACTTGCAAATGAATTCATTCCTTAAATAATTTCCTTTGACAAGCAAAGGAGGAAAAGTTAAAAAAACTCTCTCTACCTGACTAGGTTACCATTCAAAATAAAATACAGGCAATGTTATTTGCTTCGACTGCTTCTATGTTGTCACAATCCCATTTAAAAAACAAAGTAGCATAGCTACAGCATTGAAAGTCTTGGGTCCAGCAAGGGTTATATCCACTTATAATCTACAAGTGTGTTTGTTGATAACATCTACTTGATGATACACATCTACATCTTCAAAGCTCAAGGTGCTCATTAGTAACAAGATGCAGTGCTCTCTCCCCAATATATCCTACAGCACCTTAAACATTTGAACATTTCAACATCAACACATGTCTGAGATGTATTCCTTGCACTTGTCATCGGCTGGATTCTTCCAAGTACCATAGAAGAAGAGCTTGAGTTCTTGAAAAAGATTTGACACCTTATGCTTTCTCAAGCTATCACTTCAGAAACAGGTTGTCTCTCTAATGAAATTTTGTCCTGTGTAATGTTTCTTTTTCTTGTATTACATGGAGTTGACATAAATATTACAACATTTTGTCTAGAGGGGTTTACTATCTTATCTGGTGTGTGTTTCATCAACACATTCAGAACATTTGGAATCAGGCTGAATGTGTTTAAACTACTGTAGAACTTAAAATTTCAGATCTAGATATACTGTTATTTAACAGAGTGAAGATCATCTAAGACAGTAAGAAAGAAGTGATCCGACAAACATGCTGACAGCAGATAACAACAACTAGGGTTTTTTGTAGCCCTTTGGAATTCAGTGATTTTATCCCCACCTCGAAATAAGTCACCCCAGCAATGTAGTTGCAAATAGCACATTTTCTCCTAAGACCCAGCCACTGTGCCATCAGCAGGATTAGTGCCTCTTTCACTTGAATTTCAGAAAGCAGCTATGATTTCACATACAGGGCTATTTCAGCTGAAGTAAGCATTATTATTAGTAGTAAGAAAAAAGCCCTTGTACAAACATTCTTCTGCTGGTACAGAAGTGAACATAAGAACAGAGGACCAGAGCATTCTCTCGGAAGCTTTTATCTTAGAAACAGGAAACTCTTCAGTTACTAACTGGTAATCCAACATAGAGCCTGGCTATAAATCCTCGCTTCAGCTGGACTATCCACATCAGAAAATACTCTTTATGAGTAAGAGCTAAGTATTTTCCTAATTTTTGAAAGATCCTTACAAACCATTGTTTGCAGACC
This sequence comes from Microhierax caerulescens, assembly GCA_035590215.1. Classification (NCBI taxonomy): domain Eukaryota; kingdom Metazoa; phylum Chordata; class Aves; order Falconiformes; family Falconidae; genus Microhierax; species Microhierax caerulescens. The sequence goes on along the minus strand of JAVJGJ010000060.1, from coordinate 49,166,507 downwards.
TGCACTGGAGTCAGTCAAATCCTTCATCTGACTTTATTGCTCATACCCATAGTGCTCAGGCCATGTCACTTTATCAACACCACTCAGAATTATATTACTGTTGACTCACAGCAATTGCAAGGCAACATTTTGCAACATTTTAGCACCTTTTTCCCACACCTGACATGATACAAATATATCCACAAAAATGGTCATAGCAACATGTTCAAGTCCTAATGTAAGTCTGCCTTTTGCTTTTTAGCTTATTGGTTTGGTATCCTGAATTGGCTGCTGTATTGGGAGATATCCTGATGTCTCCCATCCTTCCAGAGCAAATAGTTGTAAGAGTCAGCTGAATTAGCAGTGTTTCAGGAATCGATATAATAAGGTGTGTCTAAGACATGCTTTCAAACTGTTCAAGAAAGAAAAATGGAATCTATACACAATGACTGGTAGCAGATTATCTGGAAAAGTGGTTCCATGCTGCATCAGCTACTTCTGCTGTTCCTAAGAGAGATCTCTGCTTTGTTTAAAGAACTTTCCGCTTTTTTTTCTTGCAAGTATGTGATGAGATCTTCATACTTCTAATTCCAGAACACTATACTGACTTGCTTTCCTTTCCAGCTCTGATACCAGCTTAGTGGTCTCAAGCTATCTTTTGTACTGTATATAGCTCACTGTTAATATTCATTGCCATGTGGTAGTAATGGGTCACACAGTTTCTTTGTCTTAGTGTACCTGACAACTCAATGAATTTTATGTGGTATTTGAATTTACAGAATATTGAGGCCACACTGCCAATGCCTCTTTCCCATTCTTCCCACAGGCAAATGCACCTTCCCTGCCTCTTAAGAATTTTTAAGTTTAAATGAACCTTTTTTTTTTAAAAAAAAGGAAAAAATATATTAAACTTAAGACATATCATTATTCTCACCACATTTCTGATAGCAACAGCATTGTGTTCATACTAACGTTAACTGTGACCTCCAGTTATTAAACATACCTTTTTACTAAACCAGTTATACAAGGTTCAAAACTAAGACTGTAAGAATTATTAAAGCTAACTGAACATCTAACTTGGGATACTAGTAACTTGCATACATCTTAGAAAAGTTTCCTGCTAGTCGTTATTTTCAGTATAAATTTTAAGATTCTTAAGCATATGGAAGGATGGAGTAACACAGAGTCCAGAAAATGGAAATATTTTCCCACCAAAAATTCAAGTGGGAGTTGCCTGCTGGCCCAGGCATTCTCGTTACTGGCTATGGGATCCTCGCTCTTCTGAGTATCAGGGAAAAAACAAAGGGAGTAGTGGATGTGACTGTTCTCTTCCATCATCAGAAGCTTGCACTGATTTAAGGTGGGGTAAGACCTTTCCCATTGATTTCTATAGATTCTAAATGAGATTTGCTTAAGTAGATTGTGTTAAGCATTACACATTTTTTACAAAGTGATAATTTCCAAAGTTAGGTTTTGTGTGAACCATACTTACTTCAGATCCCAAGCCAAGTCTTTCTTCTGCCAATGAAAATACTGTTTGGTTTTTTTTCTCTCTTTCTGTCCTAATATTTCCAGAGCAAAATTTCAAGGTCTTCAGGAAGTAAAAATGAAGTGTATTTCACAAGTTTTACTTTTTTTCAGAAGGGTGCAGTATGCCTCCAATGCTCCTGAAAGCACCATGGTTGCCATCCCTCCATTGAAAATGTAGTTATGGCTGGGTACTTCTTGGGTTTTTATGGAGAGGAATACATTGAGATCAACCCATTCTCCATCTCTGAAACTGCAGTAGCTTGTACACACAGCTGGATAAGCAACTTTCATCTTTCATTACTGCCTATGAATTAAGTTCTTCAGACTTCTTCCATGATCTCTTCTTCAGAGAATGCTTTCTTCCAAGGCTGTTTCTTTACTTTTTTGTTTGTACCCAGTATTTCTGATCTCTTCAAAACACACCATTTGTAAGGTCTTGTGGATAACAAGGACCAGACAGCACTGCTAGAAGAAGTCACTCAAAATCCCATGGTGGAAAGAAAATGGTATTTCAGTGTAACATCACAAAGCAAGTCAGCTTTTGCTAACCATTCATTCTAACAAGTATATTTCTTCAGGTTTTGGCTTTGATTTGATTATCATTCATCCAGTGACTTGTTAAGGCTTAGAACTTTTCCATACTCTTGAGACCTCCAGAATGCAGATGATATTATGCTTTATTCTGCTTTTTTTTGTGAAAATCACAAATATTCAAAAGTAGTGTATTATCCTTGTTTAAAAACTGCAAAATTACATGCAAAGGTTACAGTTATATTCTTAATGTGAGAAATCTGGGTTTAGTATGAATCATTAAATCATGCATTACATTGAAGGTTTCACTTCCCCAGTTTCATTTCTAGCAGGCCAAATTCAACAGATTATCAGATGGTATTTTAATCAATATGCAATTACCAACTATGATCCCTGGTTTAAGTCTTTTCTATTGTACTCTTTGTACTCTTTGTAAGGTACCTTCTTGTAAATTTATTTATTTAAATTGAAACTTCTACAAAAGGGTGGGTTTCATCTTAATTTTCCAAGACATTTGAAAAAAATAGAGAGGGAAAAGAAACTGGGAATGAGTTCATGTGCATTGTGGGGATGTTGAGTTTGGAATAACTACTGATATGTCTCCTGTTTGGGCAGTCCTCTTCTGCCATTGTTTTTTACTAGGAAGTCGGCATGGGTCAGTTGTCCTTTGACATGTCATACATTGTGAGGCATATCCTAAGCAACCGCCTTCTTTTTGGTATGGCTGCCAGACTAATGCTATCTTCATTTTAACTCGCTGGCTTTCAGAGCTTTTAAAAAGATCCTGGGGGTTCCTTTCTCAGTTGTTTTCTTGCAAAGTGGACTTGTTAAAATCAGTAGACGTTCTACTTCTTATTCAACCTCTTTTTTTCTCTTTTTCAGTTTTGGTCATTACTTGCTTTTCCATGATGAACTTACTGCACAAATTAGTTTAAAATTTGAGAATCCTTATTAGTGGTTTTCCTGTATAACTCTGAGGAGCAGAGGAAATAGAAAAAGCATAGGTTTTGGAACTTTAGAAGTTTATAAATTGTTTATAAAAAAAATAATGTGGAAAATAGTTTCAAATCACACCTGGTATTATTGAGTAACAGCGCAAATAATTAAAATTCAAAATTGGTCATTCAAATGAACTTGTTAACCATAGGTCTGATTTTGTATTAATTTCTTATCTAAATAACCATAGACCTTAAAACAGACTTCCTGTGACTTGTCAAATCTTACATGGAGGCTGAATGTAAAAGCTGTAAGAACACCATAAAATAACAATGTAATAGTTCTTTGCTCTTACAGCATTCTTTATCAGTAAATCTAGAATTGCTTATTCAGGAAGTTAGTTGCAAACTGAGGTAAAGAGAAATGAATTGACTTATCCAGGTTATATCAATGGGTAAATGACAGAGCAGGGAATAGGCATAAAGCCCTTTGACCTCCAGGCTGGAGATATGTCTGCTGAGAAACACTGTGTCTCACCTGCTTTTATCCCAAATGACTAAATGATTTGATTTCAGTCAAACAATGAAAGTCAGACTCCAACTATTATTCACCAGCTTTGTTTCATGTATGTTTCTTCACCTGGACTGCATGGAACTGATCCCAACTGATTTGCTTCACAGTCCCTGTTACTCAGCCTTTGGGGTTAGACTACTCATTGTACAGCCTGAAGCTTTCCTAGTATTGACAATGATGATTATGTTTTCATCATCTCGAGTAGGGCATATCTGATAACTGTCTAATTCCAGGACTATGATTTCATGCCTGCAATTTTTCCACTGAGGTGCTGCACAGCTGTACCATGTTCTAGTGGAGTCTGAAAACTTTCAACTCACTGTTGTGTGAAACTACTACAAAAAGAATAATATTAATGCCAACAGCAAGGACATTTATCGTAAGTGATGACTGTATAGGCTCACTCAGGATGTTTACCAGAGCAACGGTTGCCAAGCAGATAAAGTATGTTTGGAAGATGCATTAGCAGACTTTTTTCTTCCCTCAGCAGCTGCTGAGGAATGAAGCATATTTCTTGTACTTACTTGCATTGTGAGTGACTCTCTGAATGCTTGATTCATGAATAGTGCCACCCCCACTCCCACTTTTCTAAATTAGAAGCCAGGAAAGCTATCAGATTGAGACACTGAAGATTTTTGCCCATCTGTAAACGAATAGACGGTGACTTTGGTGGCCAGCGGGCAGATTCGTTAAGAACAGTTTAGAAGGAAGTCAACAGCCTGAGCAGGGTCCCACATCCTGTTTCCAGCACATACTTGCTGAGGTAACACAGAAATGTAAGGAATACTTGTTAACATCTGGTGGAGAAAGGAGATCCTCCTGCTGCAGTGTATCTCTCTCTGCCTACTGTGCTTATCCCCAGCCAGATCTCTCCTTTTCATTTCACAGATCCACCTGAGCCCACTTGGATCACAGGGTTAACATGACTTTATGCAGTTAACAGCATACAGGAGAGTGAGGAAGCTACTATCTTATTTGCCTTTTCAGCCCAAATTACTAGGTACCCAAATATAACTGGGTAGTAGGAATAGCTTTGGCACAACTTCAAAGAAAGGTCTGATTTTATACCTTTGAATCTGTAGAGAGGCATCTTCACTTTCTTGTCACCACACCCAACTACTAAGAATATGTTGCCTCTATTTATAGCAGGCACTCCTTACAACATGCAGGTAAATTCCTTTTGAAGTGTTTTCCTGGACTTTTCTGTCTTTAAAAAGCCAGGTGTGCAGATTCCCTGCGCGGGGGGGGGGGGGGGGGGGGGGGGGGGGGGGGGGGGGGGGGGGGGGGGGGGGGGGGGGGGGGGGGGGGGGGG
>JAVJGJ010000060.1:49140575-49161546 GCA_035590215.1 Microhierax caerulescens | reverse complement strand
ACCCCCCACCCCGAGTATCAGCAATATATTAGGGATATAATTATGGGTTGTTTTCTCTCCCATGCAAATTTTCAAGACTTAAAACACTTTCCTACGCCAAACTGACATGAATATATGAGATTTTAAAAACCTCTACAGGGAAATTTTGGCCTGTGTTCCTTAAAGCATCTACTTGTGTTGCAACCAGGTAAACGTTTAAACTTAACTTTCTTAAATTGTTTTATTTTGTTTTGTGCAAACTAATTAATTAAGTTTCAAAATGAAAGGCAGTTTCAAACTGAAAAACAAACCCCTTGTTTTGCTTTATTTAAATATCTACAAGGGATGCTTCAAGAATTGAAAATATGGTTTACTCCCACTAAATCTGGAAACGTATTTCCCATAAATCATTTTAGGTTTCACAACCTGTGAATACCCCTGAGATGGTATTTCATCTGACAACATCCAAGAACCTGTAAAGACTTACTTTCATTGTCACTATTTGGAAAAGCCTTGCTTATGGTGTAGGCAGCTTATTTCCAGTTTTTTTACTCTACTTTCTGTAGAGAATGGTGGCTAGCAGAGCAAGAGTATCATAACTGGGAGAACAGAAAAACATCACCCAGCCACACTAAATGACTGTGCAAGTTGCCTGATCCTTGGTGTTTTTGTGTTGTGATGGTAAAGGACTGCAGCCTCATAGACACATGCTTGCTTGACTCACATGGACCCTGCAGAATCTGACTTTTAAATGTGATCAGTGTGTAGTCATTCCAGTTTAGACTCTGATTTTCCCAGCACAATTTTCCTTTCCCCATCAAGCCCTGAGGGATTCAGGTATAGGTGCGTTTTAATGATGTCGACACGTGTCTATTGGTGACTGCAGCTGGGATTAATGAATCATTTTACATAACCTAACAAACAGCTATCCAGTGATTTTCATCACTACTGACCTGGGCTTTAGTCCAAATTCTGACATAAAGGTGGAAGCCTCTGTATCCAATTACAGTTGTCTGGGCTGCGAATTGTCTTAGTGAATGGTTTTACTAATAGCCTCTGAAGAAATGATGGAATACTCAGCAAATAATAATACCATCTAGGCCCATGTGTATTGTAGTGCATTATTAGGTAATCACTGGATGATATTTTTGTACATTCAATTCTCCCGGATGTCAAAATGGTGGTAATTGAGATCTCTTAGTTGACAAAATATCTTGGATCTTGAAATGTTTCATGAATCCATTCATACAAAGTTTTGTATTCAGAGGGCAATTCCTCTAGTCAGGAATAAAATGCACATTCTTACTTAGCCGTGAAGTTGTTTTCCTGAGAAACATTTTTAAAAAAATTGTCAGCTGGAGATAGGTCTGAACTGAGAGCCAAGATCTGAACTGTCCAGACCTCAGATCTGAAGACTCATATGACCCAGTTTCTAGGTTTGCCTGGAGAGGAACCATAGTTACTAGGAGTCTCTTTTAAACAGATGTTAATCTGTTTCAAATATGCCACTTTTCTCTATTTCATTACTAGCATGCAATAAAGAAGGTGCTAATATTCAAAATGTAGATATCAGTGCTAAGCTAATGTTTGCTCCTGTTCAGAAGTGTCACTACAAGATTAATAATCTGAGACTATTACCCAAGTATATCTCCCTAGAGATTGAAATCTGTTTAATAAATTTAGAACAACATTCGTACAATAAATATAAGAACTATATTCTGTTAAAGCAAACAGAGAATGAAAACTATCTGCACTGTCAAACCCCTAGTTCTGTTGCTGTTTTCAGCTCAAATTTGTCACATCCTGGTGACATATCAATCATCTCAAACCACAAACAGAAAAGGAAAATCCCCTTGAGAACAGTACATGAACATTTCCTGGTTGCCATGCAATGCAGACTGTGGTTTTACCAAGAAGTCTGTTAACAACCTTGTGTCTTAAGTATTCTTCTACTTGTTTCTGTTTAAGAGGGGAAGGTTGTTTGCAAATCTTCCACTTCATTTGTTTTGATGTCTCTTTGCAGTTGTTAAAATAACTTTTTTTTAAAAAAATATAATATAAGGCAGTATCCACCTCGAGATTGAAACCTCCAGGTATTGTCTTGAAAACAATGAAAAGCAGGGAGCAGTGCATGAAACATCCATGCAGTGGATCAAAAATCTTTATGAAAAATTGACTCCAATGGGAAAAGTTAGCATGAGTCAGTGTTACTCATTATACAAAAGGGTTGCAGAATCAGGGTGGAAATGGGGATTGCAACCGTCTTCTTACTGTGACAGCTTCTAACAAGCTTCTAGTATTAAAATCAGGGTGTAACTCGCACTTCCATGAAAGGACAATGCTCTTTAGTCTGTCTCATCCAATTCTATTACACCAGTGGGCTCTAGCTAGAAAGTTGTCTGTGGAACTGCAGTCAGTGATTTTGGCTGAAAAGGATTAATTGACCCTGGTTTAGATACGTGAATGGCAATAGCAGAGAAGGGCTTGCAGGCAGCTGCTTGAAACAGCACCAGAAATCCCAGGTAAGACAGGGAGAAATGGCCTGTGTGAAAGTTAATATTCTCCAGGCTCATAAAACTCAGTGCAGGCTTAGGGGCATTCCATGGCTTTGGGTTGAGTCACCCAAGTCTCATGGTCTGGGAGAGATTAATGATGATGACAATGCAGACATACTTTCTGCCTTTTAAAAGAGCTATTATTAAACAATTTTGTCTTTCAGCTGTAGCAAGTCATGTGGATATCAGGAAAAGATCATGGCCTGTCAGCTCCCAAAGCCCGCCAGCTATAAGTGGGGGCACAAGGGAAGGTTTGGGTACTGTTTGTGATTCCACTGTGAGTCCACTCTGAATCAGCTCCTTTGAAACTTCAAAAGGGTTGAAGGGTTAAGTACAGTTTGGCACACAGTATGATTTTTGCATTGCCTTGTCTCTTGAAACAAAGAAAAAAATCCATCTTTTGCGTAACTGTGTTAAAGCCAGCTAAGTAACATCAACATAGAATAAATGTGTTTGACCTTCCTGCAATATGGGAAAAAGTGGAATATGTGTTTAGATTTGGATTTAGCAATCATGTTTCTTTCTTAACTCAAAATTAGTCTATAAGCGTCAGCATGGAAAAAAGAATTTAAGGTGTTAATTCAGTTTAGACCCTTTCTTTTATTTTCTATAAGTTTTGTCCTGATACAACTCAAAATATATTCATCAATTCAATTAATAGTCCCCATTGTCTGGACGTTAAAATACGAGATGACAAAGTAAAAAATCTGGGTTGCCTGACAGCTCCAGGCAGTACGTTCTACATCTGTATGTTGCTGGTTTTAAAACATGGTATTTGCTGTCTTCACAGAGGAGATGCTGGGTTTATGCAATTTACTTAGAGTATAAAATTTCATGTGAGTTTTAGGTACTGTTGTAGTCCTTTTTCCACACTCTCTGCTTCATGATCAGAGTGTCTATACTACAGCAATGTTATAAACATTTTTAATAATAGGTGTAGAAGGTGTCATTAAGATAAAAACAAACCATGCTGTCTCAACATTACTTTAGGGCAAAATGTCAACTAATTGGATGGCCTCAAAACTAGTTTTGGGAACTGAATTGCCACATTTTTGCCCAGAGTTTCCTGAACATTCACGTGATGTCCCACACTGCACAAGCGAAGCTTCCTGGGAGCTTTGGCCCTTCTGTGTGTGCGCACTGCAGTAGGTCAGCACATGTGCTATAAGCCTGGTACTTCCCAGAAGTGCCCTGCTGTACAGTACGTAATGCTGTAGAGACAGGCTGAGCATTTCCATGGAAAACATACATGCATTGTAAATGTAGCCCACAAGTAGTTCCATTAAGCCTATTTGTGTAAATAAGCCTATTTATTTTCAACAATTGGAGTTTAAGGGATTGGCTGCCTAGTAAGCAGGATTCTAACTTCAACTGGATCTCTGAGGGGTAGTGGAGCATATACTGTAGTGTTTTAAAGTGATGAATGAGCTGAGGTTTGATGACAGCTTAATCAAATTCACTCTAAACAAAAGTGAACTTTACTTAATATTTCAGTGAATCCAGATTGAGCTGCAAGTTTCAAATGCAACCCAAAGCAAATGGATATGGTATTTGCTTTTATCACAAAAGTTCTTCAGAAATCAGCCTAAAGTTATTGGAAGAGATGTTGATGTTCCAAACAAATCTAGTTCCAAAATCACTGAGCTTGTTACTTTTAAGTAATCAAATAGATCTTTGTGATCTGATCCCCAAATTTAATATTAATTCTTGGGCTTCACAGGGTATGTTTATTCTACAAGGGAGAATCAAGAAGAGAAAACTAAAGAGAAAGTTTTTCCATCTAGGCCATTTATGTTTTATACAGCTACTGACCAGACAACTTCCCAAATGATGTCAGGCTTTGAATATGGAATATTTGGAGCCAAAGTAGAAGCCACTTGTGGCAGCTGTGAGGGTAGCTCCATCCTATACCAGCAGCCGTGGGCCACATCCTTCTGCGCAGAGTAGCTATTTGTTGCGTTGTTGTGAAAACTTCTATTTAGATCTGCAACCTGAACATCTGTTGACTATATTTGTGACACCATGTACACGTAGCGATGGCGATTTGAACATGTGGTGCTATTCAGGGAGGGGTGTGGCCACAGAAGGTCTCTAGTCCATCAGCTAGCCCCAGGACCAGTGCTGTGCACATCTGCGTCAGGCACTTGTGGAAATACTGTGACTATTTCAGAATCATGTGTAGGAACTTGGTGAGACTATCATTCTGTGTTAGTTCACTAGCTTCTCCTCAGACTGTGAAACTCAGCCCTGTTGCAAGATCTTAAGTCCTCCAGGAAAGAAAAATGTATTTGTTAGTGTCCTCTTCCACAAAGGTTCCTCATTCTTGCGTTCAAAACCTTTCATGACATGGCTATCATCAGAGAAATTTTAGTAGAATTCTTTCCCTGGAAGGAAACAGTTGTGTCAAAATAAAGGCATTTCAAGAAAATGTGTTAGTCTTGTATAAATTTTACAAAAATAAATATTATGTCCTCTTGGTATTTTTTATAACATATGATAATAAAAATATTAAGAACTGTAATCATCAACACTGTTAAACAGCTGTATCAGTTTTGTCTTTTATTTTTGTTTTTGTCAGCCTACATAATTGGGGATGGGGGGGTGTATGTAGGTGGGAGAAGAGGTATTTTTTGCATTCTTTTTGTGGAAAGGCAATCCGTGTAACTATAATAATTAATTCTGTTGCCTATGATAAAAGTATTTAAGATTGGATGCAAGCTTTTGAGAAACTTTAGACATGCAGTCATCAATACTATTGGACTCTTACCATGCTGCCACTAACAGCTGTCTTATACACCATACAGTCTGGATGTAATCTGGTATTTTATCTCCTTGATTGCTTCCTGTTACCTGTGGAAAGGAACATTCCTTCCAATTTACGTTGAGTAGATATGCTCTAGATCAAACAAACTCAGTTTCCCAATGAACAAAAGCAACTGAAGGAAGAGTGCATGCCTTAATTACTATAATTTGCTTTCACATCGTGCCATAGAAGAAAATAGACCATCAAGCAAAAATGACATTAGGGAAGTTGCTTGTTATTCACAACAGAATGTGTCAATGCAAACATGAATGAATTGCATTTCTGGTCTTCTAGGAAAACAGTTATTATATGTCATCATTTATTTCAAATAGATGGTATGGACACCCACTTTTGATATTTGGAGAAAACTGGTCTATTTTTGCCTTTCTTGCACATGGAACTCCGATTAAAATTAAGATAAAAATGAGTCACGCTCCTCTGGTCACTGGGTGTACTAGGCTACTCCAATTAAGCATGCTTTGTAGTTGTCATTCTAGTCTAGAGTTGCAACCACTTTTTTCTCTTGAGGGAAAGGTGGGGCAGGAGCAAAGTTAATTCACATTGCTTTGAAGCATCCTGATCCTTCCCCATTTTCTCCACACACATGATTTTTCTTATTTGTATTAGTATTATTATTAACTCTTTCTTAGCTGTTGCTGTTATAAAAAAAAAAGTTAAATGTTTATTTTTCCTTTCATTTTACTCAGTCAGACTTCCCTTGGACTGTATACTGTTTCCCCACTGTGCCTGTTACATTGTGTAGGCAGTATCTTTCCAACATAAAGATGAATGGAGTGTGATGTCCTCAGAGTCTCTAGCCCTTATGCCTCTTGTCCAGTGTGTCTAGTGAATTGTATGCAGCGCTCCCCTCCCGTAGGCTTTGCATGTACTGCTTGTTCAGGGTTCCTGAGCTGAAGGCCAGAAAACAAATTGCACAACATAACTATGGGACCTAACATTTTTTATCATCTTATTATTTTTACCCTGATACTGCTTGCCATTGGAAGTTACTCCCATGTGCAAACCATTGAAGTATTATTGAATTAAAATCCATCTAAGACATCCTTTAACATTAAGTAGGCTTACTGCAGTACGTATTGAAACTCCGACGTGGCTGGCTTTAAGGTGTTTGTGTGTGTGTCAACGCAGCAGGAGGAAGCCTTTCAAAATGGAGAGGAATACTGGCAAGATGCATGAGCAGGGAGTGGAGCAAGAAGCTCACTCGTGAATTCTTAGATAATGTGTATTTGATGCTTTTCTATCTGTCCCAGCAGGCTGAATAAGAAGAGCTTAAAGATTATCTTTCCGGGTGTATTTAACAGCATAATGTTATTCTAGTCAGAATATCTGTGCAGTTCACTTAGTTTTTGTCTCAGGTAGATCGTACAACATCAAACCAATGCAAGCTTTCTGCTTTTATCTAGCCAGTAACAGGCACACATTGCTTGAACTAGGTCTGAAACTGGGGATTGACGTATATGTTCATTAAAAAGGATTCACTGTGAAGGGATCACAATGAGATAATTAAGGAACCTTATGATCATAAAGGTTTTGATTATACACCATTTCATCTTTAAAAAATTATGTTATGAATGAAATATTTTATTTTCAAATACATTTGAATATTCTGTTAGCTTTGCAGCAATGTGGCTTCCAAGACTTTCAGAATGTATTTACGTCTTCTGTATGTTATTGTTAATGATATTTTGCAAGAAGTAGGTACCTCACAAAAACATGCTGTATTGCTATTTTTGCAAAGCAAATCTGAAGATTTGGCTTGTTTCTCAGCCCAAAGCAAGGGAGTAGTAAGAAGGTGATTGAAAATGCTAGTGCTGTTTCTGAACAGATTGGTGGCTGCTACTTGTTCCTGGTTCACATTGAAAGCACTATAATTGAAAATAAATAATTTCAGGGTCTTTGTGAAGCACTAAATCAAAAAATTTGTAAATACTGTTTTTATTTTCTTTTTTTAACAGAATTCAATGTAAGTTGCAGATATGGAGGAGTTTTTCATGTTGAGAAAAACGGTCGCTATAGTCTCTCACAACCTGAAGCAGTTGAACTCTGCAGAGCTCTCAACAGTACATTGGCAACACTAGAGCAGTTGAAGAAAGCTCATGAGCTTGGATTTGAAACTTGCAGGTAAAGAAATCCTTGAAAAAGTAATATATCATGACAAGTCCATGCATCCATGCTATAGTGTAATACTTAAAGTTGATTTCATATAGCTGTTAATTACATGGCTATATCAGCCCTCATGTAAGTTATATTCTGTGATGAACAAAATATTTTTGTGCATGCATGCTCTGGGTCCAGTAATAAATAAATCCTTGACTGCCTATACTTTTTACCAATTATCTTTAAGAAATCATAGCTTTTTACAGATAAAATTTAAAGATAACAAAAGATCGATAGTATAATGAACTAATTAGGAAGATGCTCAGATCATACTGTATCACTGACTAATTGGTAAGATAAGTATGTGACAAGTATTTATGATTTTTAATGACCTGATGTAAGGTCAAAGACTGAAGATGGTATATACAGTATAGGGAACTCTGTCTTGTCATTGTTATAATCTGTGAATGGAAAAGTTTCAGAAGACAGCCATAAAAATTACCACAAAACCCAAAACTATGTTGTCAAGTGACCTCTGCAATTAATAATGTATAGGGCAACAAATACAGATAATACAAAGCCTTCAGTTTAGCAAAAAATAACTTAAACTACAAGACTGGAAGTTACTCACAAAAGATTTTGGATTAACAAAATTGAGTACTAATATGTACTAACAAAGTATGTAAGGATAATGATTATCAGCTGAAACAACTTGCAAGACTTCTAGTATATTCTTTGTCACACCAAAATTGATGGTTTTCAGGACGAAATATTTTCCCCAATGATACCCTCTGTTCAAACAGTAAAAAAGTTGTGACTGTCCTATGGTCTGTAAATACATCAGACTACACGATCCTTCAATCTTACAAAATATGTTATACATTTATTATGCAACTCATCTTAAACATTCATATGCAGAAAAGAGATTTAACTCAGGAGCTGTAAATCTGAAGTTTTTAATCAACATAGATTCATGTTGGTAAACCATTATAGAGTTGAAATAACTTTCAGTAGATTTTCAACTTTATTACAATCTAAACCAAACAACAAATACAGAGAAATTTAATTTATCTATTAACTGATTGGTGTAGAAAAATTCAGTGGATATTTCTCCAAAAATTTTAGACTTTCATTCTGATATAATGAGAAATAGTACTATCATCAATACTGCTTGAAACTTCCCTGTGAATTATTTCATTTCAATTGAGTCAGTGGTGCTTTACTTTTTTATCACCTAATGCATGAATGTTCTTTCCCACTGGTTTGCAAGCCTATGAGAATCGAATAAAGCTCCTTTCAAATTAATAGTATCCATATAAAGTAATTTGTAATCATGGAAAAATACACATGCAATGCCTTGAAAACATCCTTATACATATGAATGTCATACACTGCTGTTGATAACAACACATGGCACGTTCATTTTTACAAGCATTGTGCCATGCAGGGTGGTGAAAGAGGTGGACAATAGTGCCAGGGAACAATGGACAGAAAATTCTTAAAAGATTCATCTGTGAGAAGTAGGAATGTTGTTTAAATTGGTACCACATAAAGACTAGAAACAATTCTTTACTCCAAGGGAAAAGTCCTGCATAACACAGTAGGCATGTTCTTTCTCTGACATTAGCATATGACCGTACTTAGCATTCTGAATTGTCCAGCACTGCACAATACGTAGAGACGAAGGATCAAATCCTAGCTGAAGTCCTAGGGGCAGAGATTTTTTGTGCTAGCAATTATGAATATTCTGCAATGTGGAAAGTCTTCTCTGAAGTTAAAATATAAAGACAATTGAAAGAAGGAGTAGAGGGATTTATTTTTTTTTCCAGTAGCGAGCTGTACTTTTTCATTAATGTTACAATTCTCCCTAATTCACTGTTTAGGGAGGGATAGATTTGGACATGTAAGTCATGTAGGTAGGATTCCTTTCTCCTTTCCTTCTGGCCAGCCCTCCCACCCTCTTACTTTCGTTTGTTGATCTTGTGCTAGAAGTCCTTGTCAGTAAGGCTAGGCTCTTATCAAGCTTGAGTAGGAGAGAAAAAATGTACTGCATATAATCATCAAAATACATGAGAATGGTGGGTGACTAGGATGAATCAACAGACCATAACACAAGTAGGTGATTAATGGATTATAAAGTGTCAATGTTATAGGCTTAGTTGGAAGTGTGAGTAAAGCAGTTTATAATTCCACTCACAAGACAGTTTCAGAATTGCAAGTATCTGCATGTTAGACATGTAACTGGAATGGGGCTCACAGATAAAAACCTGCAAAGCTATGAAATCTATTCATCCCTGAGAAACTGTACTTCTCAAGAAGTAAACCAAAAACGAAACCAAACCCCAGTTCTCGTTAACATTGTATCACACCTCCTAGCTAAATACATTGGAATTAACCAGGTGTTACAGGATTGCAAAGTAGTAATAATGTGCATTATGTGCATTGTGCACTATGGAGCTTTGTTACTACAGTCATCCCTGAAATATGTGAGCTCTGTACACAATAGCCATTTTTCAAGTGAAAAATACAGAAAGAATTTGTGGATGAATGAGTGTTGTATCTGAATATTTTACTGAGCTGTCAGCTTTTGCAGAAAGGGATGTGTCTTACAGTCATTCTCTAAATTTGCTTGGGTACTACAAATTGAGCCCCCAGCATTTCTGTGTGAAATGTCACTGAGCAGAATGTTATGCTCAAAGCAATGAAAATATGACTCCCTGAAATAAAAAGAGGCCAGTCTTTAGTGTCACAGCCTCACACTGCCTCCCAGTCCCTCAACTTTGTTGCCTTGCTTTGGAACCAATTGTTTTGGATAAGAAGATAATCAATTGAAATGGGTTTAGCTCTAGAAATTACATACAAAGTGGTATTGAGTAGCTGAAGACTGATGTAGCTCCCATGTGAGAAAGGAACATCCTTCATATAAAAAAAAAAAACAAAACCAAACAAAACTATGCAAAACACATGCATTTTTTTAAAATAATGTAAGTTGAAATTAATGGCCTCTTCATAGCTTCTTCATGTTTGGATATCTGGGACATTTGTATCACCTGCTATAATATTTAACGTGGTATATTTTCCTCTGTTCTTTACAGGTATGGTTTTGTAGTGGGGAATGTTGTTATCCCACGAATCAATCCTTATCATCTTTGTGCAGCAAATCATACTGGCATTTACAAACTTTCATCAAACACAACTGGTCGGTATGATGCATACTGTTACAATGCGACAGGTACGTATATGCTTTTATGAGTTATTTTAGATACAGATTAACTAACAATAACATATGTAATCTATTTAAGGTACTAGAATGAGAACTTCTGTATTAAATACCATAATTTTTTCAGCTGAGAATAAATAAATTTTGTCAGCCTCTAGAAGTGTATCTGTAATGCCAGCAATGAATTTGACCCATTTTGTCATTAGTATGTTTTGAACTAAACCACTTTCTCCCCTTGGCACAAACTTAGTAGCTTCAGAACAGCTTGTTACAACAACTTAGTGCAGTGAACCACTGCAGCAGTGAATCTAAAGGACATCAACTGTGTTAGGCTATGGTGTTCAGCTCGTCTGTTCATACACATATGAGCTTCTATAGCAAACAACAGTTATTTGTGTTAAGGGATACTAGGAGTGGCTGCCCCCTGCAGCAGCCCTACAGCCCATGGACGTGGCTTCAGCTCTGCTGCTTGCAGGTTCATCCAGTATTTGCTCTCAGGCAGGCTGCCATTTACACTTTAGGTGGTTAGATAGCCATGTGGGTCAGAAGCAGGCTGTTTTTTCTAAGGTTTTGGACTTTGTAGTAGTTGGAAATATTTTACTAGATTACAAAGAAAATGTAGATAATCTTGTGACAGATGCTGGACATAGTATTTGAAGATAAAGTATGGACTAATTTTAAATTTTGGTAGATTATTACTTTCACAGAAAGTGGAAACAGATCTTACAGAAAGCTGCAAATGAAATTCATTGATGATTTGAATGGCAGTGACATCTTTTTATTTTGTTCTTCATGGCCATATCATTAAAAATCCTCTTTGCATTAGCATAGTATCAGGTGAGCTGCCATCCTGTGTCACCCATGGATGACTCTTCTGCTACAACAATGCCCATCCCCACCAGAGCTTTAGAACACCTCCTGAGTTGCATTCCCTTCTGGAACTATAGGCAGACTCATGCACTGGCCCCGAGCGTGGCACGGCAGCCTGCTGGAGCAAGCAGTGCTCCCCAGACCAAGGCACACTCTGCCTGTGCAGAGCCTTCCATGGAGGGAATGGGGCGCCTCCAGCTAAAGAGGATTAGAGCTGCGGGGCTGTATGCATTGAAACTGGGCCATAGGGCTATTCTAACGGATGTTAACTGCAAGCATTTTCTGGAATGGTTACGGGAAGGGACAATCTTGTCGTTAGCTGGCAGAACAATCTTGAAGTGCCCTACCTGGGAAGGAGTGAAAAGGGAACATAGGTAGATCAGTGAATAACATTTGGTTTGGGAACTGGTTTTCAATTGTCCACTTCTGAAGCTGACATTTTGTGATTGTGTATAATTAATATGGGTATACATGTGACTGTTCTCAGTTTTCTCACATTAATATTTACTATTTTTCTTCTCTTATAGAAACAAGAGACAAAGCATGTGAGCCAGTTGAAAAAATAGATACTTCTTTCCTCAATAATCAGGGTGAAATAGGTACTGTATTGATTACATTATTTCAACTGCCACTTGTTTCATTTTTAGGATCTGGTTATCTTTATGTAAACAATTGCTAATATTAAGTATTAAGCAAAACATGAGAAAAAGAAGTCAAGGGATGTTCAACAAAAATTAAAGCAATTAGTTACTTGTCTTCCCCTAGATGCTATGGAGCTTGGCTTGTCTTAAGGTGCTACCAAACATTTTTTGTATAGGTATTTGACATTTTTTAGCACTCAAGAGCTGCTAATGTTTCTTTGACATATAGAACTTGCTTAAGGCAGCAACCATTGTACATTTGAGCTGCTGGCTAGAAAAGCAGCAGGAAATGGAAGAAAAATCATAATAAACTGTTTGTCCAATTCTAAAATTCTGATTGATTTTATGGAGGCCAAGATTTTATGTTCAAAATCAGAATGTCTGATCAAAATATCAAAATATTTGATGCAGAGTAGGCCCTATATGTTTGACAATTATATACATTAGCATGTATATATTAGATATAATTTAGTCATGCATGATCTAGACTGATTAGATAGGATGGCAAAAATAGATGGGCTGATATTAATCCACAGCTGTTTCTTTTTATTTTTTTTGTTATAGGACATAAAATGTATAACATTATTGAAATATAGCTATGTAGCTCCTTGGTATTATTAACTGCTTAATCTCCTCTTTCCAACAGTCATTGACAATGCAGATGGCTCACGTTATAATGCAGATGGCACGCGCCATAGTGGAGAGTCCTCAACGTCAGGTGCGGATGATGAAAATATAGGTAGTGGATCAACACATGACACAACTCCCATGGATACCTCCATCAGGAGATCCAGCCCTTCTTATTATGGAAGCGTTACTCCAGTCTCACAGCTGCCAGATCATTCTTCTGGAGGAGGAGAAAGAGAAATTCATAGAAAAGATTCTGGTAAGGACAGTATGTTGCCACTATATCCCCTTTAAAATACCGGAAAGAAGGATTACATTACTAGTTAAAGGATGTCATGAGGGAATAAGAATCACTGTCTCTAATTTATATCCTGGAGAAGTAAAAGGAAAATGTGTGTCTTTGAAAGAAAACAGCATTCTGAATTTGTAAGGATTTTTTTATTGCATGGAAATAAAAAGCAGACACACATTAGCATAGTTTCCTACATAAACCTTCTCAGAACATTGAGAATAGACAGTTCTAAAAATTTACTCTTGTTTTTATTAAAATTAAAATCAGCATGGCCTGACAATATGCACTTACAGCCCAGAAAGCCAACTGAATCCTAGGCTGTATCAAAAGCATGACCAGCAGGTCAAAGGAGGTGATTCTGCCCCTCTACTCTGCTCTCATGAGACCCCACCTAAAGTACCCAGGTGCCCTCAACCAAAAAAAGGACATGGACCTGCTGGAGCAAGTCCAGAGGAGGGTCATGAGGATGATCAGAGGCTGGAGCCCCTCTCCTATGAGGACAGGCTGAGAGAGCTGGGGTTGTTCAGCCTGGAGAAGGGAAGGCTCCAGGGAGACCTTACAGCGGCCTTCCAGTGCCTAAAGGGGGCTTGTAAGTGGCTTATGAGGAAAACGGGGACAGACTTTTTAGTAGGGCCTGTAGAGACAGGACAAGGAGTAATGGTTTTAAGCTAAAAGAGGGTATATTTAGTTTAGATATAGGGAGAAATTCTTTACTGTGAGAGTGGTGAGGCACTGGCACAGGCTGCCCAGAGCAGCTGTGGATGCCCCATCCCTGGCAGTGTTCAAGGCCAGGCTGGACGGGGCTGGGAGCAGCCTGGTCTGGTGGAAGGTGTCCCTGCCCAAGGTGGGGGGGTAGAACTAGATGACCTTTAAGGTCCCTTCTAACCCAAACCATTCTGTGATTCTATGAAAATATTTATTCATTAAAGGTTCAAAAACATATCTAGCAGTGAATACAGAGAGGCTTGTGAAGCAGAGGGTATGGGTATATAGAGATAAGGTTAACATATTATCTGTTCTCTAAAAGGATGAATTGATGGTAATAAGAACGTGAATGAGTTACAGTACAAGTGATTTCTCTTTCTACAAGGGCTTTTTTAGGACATCTTACTACAGCATATTGCAGAATGCACAGAGATAAAAATGTCAAATTAAAATGTTATTAATATCTTCTTCCTTTAGATGGTAAGCTAAGTTTTACTTTTATGAAGCCCTACCAAATACAGATGCCATATTCTTTTCTAGGGCATTCTGCAGGGTGGCAAAGTAGCAAATTAGAGTACCTTGCCTGTATCTTGCTTTCTTGTGAAAGTGGCATGCATTTTATTTCATCTTTTATGTTGCTTCTGTGGCTGAAATTATCAGAGGTCTGAATATAATAAATTCTATAAATACAGTTCATCCTCTAAGTACAGTGAAGTTTACTGTGTTACTTCTGACTACAAGTTTTTTATCAGATCACCAATAACTTGCCACTGCAGGTTACTAGCAGTTTGCATAATTATCCTCAATAAATACTGAAATGAAGAAAAAAAAATAATTTAGCAGAAGCATTAGGATTATAAAATGACTTTTCAATGGTGGTATACTCATGACACGTTATGTTTGTTTTTTCACATAGTTAGCATCATGAAAGGTAAATCCTAACATTCTTGTCCTAAGGAACTGGGATCAGAGCCATTTCCCAAGGTGTATGCCATGTGTTTCAATTGCTTACCATGACAACTCTTTATCAACTCTGCTTACATGCAGAGTTTAGATTTTCATAATAAATATCAGGATATATTTCAGTAAAGAGGGGAATACAAATAACTTCACTAATTGCTCTAGAATCCCTGTCCAGATAGTGTACAGGTACGGTTAGAGACTGTATCACATGAACAGATCATCGCCAGAATGTTCATTGTCACTGTAATACATACTCCTCATGAAGTAATCGGTTTTGGTGATATCCTTACTATGTTAGTAAAGTAAGGCTATTAAGGGTTGAATTTATGAAGAACCTAGTCTGTATCTTTCTTCTCTCTTGGACCAATAAATGAAGGCATGAAGTCTGTAGCATAGAGTAATTGAAGTAGTGAGTACTGGGTTACAACTCAGCTAATGAAATAGTAATGATTCATCCATCACCATACAGATGATGAATTTTCTCCTGTATCACCTGACATCTCTTTGGTGACATCAGCTGATGATTTCCCTGAAAAAGATGGTGGACGATATCCTGCAAGTACTAGTAAGATTTATACATTATAATAACTACTTGAAATATAGATTGCATTAAAACTGCTTTCTTCTTCCAGCAGGACATTCTGGTAAGCGGTGAAGTATGTATCACCTCCGATTCTGGAAAGACATTGAAAGACAGTACTTTCCAGACTGGTTAAGTCAGAAATAAACTTGACTCTCTGGGACAAGGGGAGCAACAACATTTACTATTTATTTACTTCAGTGCTTATACTTGAGTTCAGAAAACCTGTTCTGTGTTTCCCACTGCTTTTTTATCATGCCTATGTACTCTAAGGCAACAAAAATTAGTGCAACTTTTCAATTATCACTTGAAGTCAATTTGTTTCTGAGTAGAAAAGGACATCTTTGTCAGTTTGTGATGGAAGTGTCTGTGATTCTAACGTATTTATGTTTGTGAATGTGGATAATCCACATCAAAACCATGACCTCACTCACCAAAGTGGTGCTTTAAGTGTCAGTTCCAAGTGCCAAGCTACTTGTACACTGCAAAAACTAATTTTGACTTTGTTGATGCAATATGCATGAGAAAAAACTGGGGCCTCCACAGACTTTGAGGGCTCAAAAGAGCAATAGCCATTTTCTCTGCTTTGTCCTTAAATAACTGTACTGAGTGGGAAAACCTGCTTGTGATTTTTTATCAAATATGCAGTGCAAGACAGCTACAGCAAATAAAATACTTTTAAAGCCATCTTACACATTTTAATGTGGAACTGTCATATATTCACCTAGTTCTTAAGTTTAGAGTGATGATCTTTGCTCCAGAAAATAAAGTGAACATAAAGCAAGAACATTTTAATTATACAGAGTATGTCACTAGAGATATGATATAGTAAAGATTGAACTGGTAGAAATTAAAGTTTCTTCCTGCTGACTCCTTTTTTCCCCACCATGGAAGCCCTCAATGGTGAGGAATTTGCTTAATTGTTTGTTGATTGCTGATAGTTTTGCTACAAAGTGTGGCCTGTAAGAACAGGGTGGCAGGAACAGGGGGACATGGAATGAATCCCATTGATTACAGTGGGGGGGTTGTCTGCTTGACTGTGGTGATGATTTTTCCTTCTTATTTATCTGCTTTTGTACACATGTGTTACTGAATTCTTCCTTGTACAGATGTTTCTGTACCCTTTGCAAAAAACTGTGCATTGTTTCTAGACAGGAAATCCTTCGGTTTTCCTTTTACTACTTGATTATCAAATGTATTGATCCTAAATATATATGTCCCTTCCTGTTGCTAACAGTTCTCTCTCATGGGCATGACTATTTTACAGAGGGAAAACTAGAGGTATTTAAGGATTTTAAAGATCAAATTAACTATAGAGCTATGTAATAAAATATGCCAATACTGATAGATGTGTATCACACAAGTGATAGCATTGGCATGATTGCTTATTGATTTAGAAGTGATAGAGTGATTCTCTGGAGAAAAAAAAAAGACTATGAGGGTACTGCACCTGGGCTTTTCTGATAGCTTCAGCTATTACTCAGAAACCTCACTTTAAAGCCAAACAGACCCATTTCATTTGATTTTACTGCAATACAAAGAAATCAGGAATTTAGCACTCCTTTCAGAAGCATAAGATATGCATGTCTGTGAGAAGTCATCAAATATTCAATAGCATAGGAGAAAGTTACACAGAGAACAACCAAAAAAGACAATAAATCCATATCCCAATGTCTGCTATTCACATTGTGCAGCAGTTCAGGCTCATTGGAATATCCTGGCCACAATTTAATTTCCCAGTGCAAAATCCCACAGACATGGAAGTAGAAAAATAAGAAATGAGTAGTGAAAACTATTTGGCATATAGCTTCACATAAGTGGCTAAAGATACATCTGTCTAATTCTATAGTGTGTGAAAGTCTCAAACAAAACCAGTAGCTCTCCACCTATTCCACACACTATTTGTAAACTAAAAGTTTGGTGAAAAGGTGTCTAGTTTGATCAAAATATTTCTTTGGTGTGGGTTTGAAGTGAACAGCTGCCACAGATCCTTGTTCCTCAGATGATCCCCTTCCATTATTCCCTTGATTTTGGACATTATTGGTGATGTTCTCCATCAAGTTTATGGTCCAGATTAATACAGTGCTAGCTCTTTGCCACTGACATTTTCCCCTGGCTGAAATAAATTTTTCTTTTTGTTACTAACAAGTTATGATTCATCTGTAGATGTGCCATGGATCAGATATAAAATTCTGTTGCTGATCAATGAAATCCTTCCCTAAGTTATCAGAGCAAGTTACTCAAACAGTGACTGCAACTGCTTTCTTTCTTCTACATAAAATAGATACTTTAATGCTCTGGTGGATTTTCTTTTTATTTTGTTTGGGGCATTCCATGGAAAAAAAATCTCAATTAAAAAAGTATTTTGTCCTTACTTGGACTGATATGACAGGAAAGCATCTGCATTGATATTTTGTATGTGGAGGCAAGCCATGAATACATACTCATCAGATAGAAAATGAGCTCCTAAGGTTTGCCGTGGAAAGCAGGTGGAGGTGAGAATTTTGCTGTGATTACAGCAAGTCAGATGGAAATTATTTAGTTATTCAGTTATTTTCTTGTTAATTGATTTTTTTGGCGTTATCATTTTGTTCACAGTTCCATCCCAAAGCTCCAAATCTGAGACTACCTGGGTTTTGATGATCTGTTGCTCAGAGATCAGATTTTGAACATCCAGTTTCCCATTTTCTGACACAAATGTCAGAATAGTACTAATAATACTATTGTTTGGGAGCAACTAGTGACTGTGAGAAGAGACAGTATTTATTTAGTCAAGGACAGCTTTTCAGAAAGGCAAAATCTGTTAGGTTTTGCTTCCAAAATAGCTAAACCTTGACAAAGTGCAGTTCCCAGTTGAAGTCTATACTCTTTGTACACTTTGCAGTTTACAGGTAAGCAAAATGTAACTACTGCAGGCTGAATAACATCAGTTTATCCTGTTTGATTATTGGAACTTTGATTCCTAGGCCTTGCATTTTCCAGTGCTTTCATATATTGCACAGAAATTGATCAAAACTTGTGTCTTTGATATTAGTCTTCAAGATATATTTCTAACTGAATTTTTAAAGTTTTTTTTTCTGAATGAAAAAAAGTACATGATATCTTTTCTTCATCTTCAAGATATAGTACTTAGATAGTCCAAGTGCTGGTAAAAATATTCCTTGTGAGGATTTGCTAGAATAAAAATATTTCCAGAGAAACATAAAAATTATTTTGCTTTCTTTTGGTGAATATGTGTATGATTTGAAGTGCAGATCTTCTTGCAAACTTTGCTTCTTGTTTATTGATGGATAACTTATATAGAGAGAAAGGTTAAACCATTAACTGGCTTGCTTGAGGGATTTCAGTTTCTATGGTGTGCATGCTTCTATTAGCTTTGAATGCTTTTGGTCAAAATACTGGGGCATATTGCACATAAATTACCTATTTTGATCTGTCTAAAAATGCTATGCTGAATTCATGGACTTTAGTGGACTTTCAGAGCTGGTAACACAATCTTATACTTTAAGTAGAATGTTTCAAACTTCACTTACATTAAAAACATTGGATCTTTTTGCTGTTGAGGAATGTAATGAAACCACAGGTTCATACATTCGCCTTGCACTCACAACCATCTCAGTGGCTTGAGCATGCTCAGGGTGCCGGTGCTGGTGGACTTAACTTTGCTGGAGGAAAAGTACTTCTCAAGAAATAATAACAAGATCTTGGTTGAATGAACCATGTCCTAACAGCTCCAGGACCTCACCATGAAAACCTGGAGAAAGCCACCACCCAAGCTCAGTGGGATCTGATCTCAAACCACTGGTGGTGGTTAAACCCTGCAGAGAAGACGCAAGAACCCACGCAAGCAACCAAGGGTAAAGAATGTAATGCTAAGAGGGCTCTTTGGTTAGGGGTGGAATAACCAGAGCACCAGGGCAGCAAGCTTCAGAAGCACTGAGTGGAGGGGGGTTGAATGTGTGGTGTGTGTCACTGCTTTTCGTTACCATGTGTTAGAGGCGAGAAAAGCGAAGTATTGGGCTACCTCTCACTGACTAATTTTGGTAGCGATAGAGCAGTTGTCCACATTGCTCATGTACTGCAGAGGCATTCCACATGTCTGAAAGGGATGAGTAGGTGAGTCATTTGATAAAGGGCATACTTGGGGTTTTCTTTTTTTTCCTGTTGGAGGCAATTTATAAGTAGACTATTCCAAGAGAAGCATTTGTGGGGGAGATGAAGACACTATTTTCAAGCCAGTACACTATGCTCACTCTGCTAGAAGAGGACGAAGCATGGTTAGTGCTGCAAGCATGCACAGGGCACTGAAATGTAGCTAAGAGCCACACTGGGGCAGGTTCAGTAGGGCCGTGGCAGAGTGATGCATCCCTTGTGGGTGGAAGAACCAGGAGGAGATACAGACCGTGGGAAGCATGGTGCTGGCTTCATGGCAGATTTAACATCATCACAGCAGATGTGATCTCAAGTGGCAATGGTTCAGATGATGAAGACTCTTCAGAGGACGTGATTTCCCCAACAGTGTTTCCAGACTGGGACAGGAGTGTGACCAAGAACGAGTATGCTCCAAGTACTAGTAAGGAACTTCCTTTCTCTTTTGGTGGTTTCTTTCTTCTTTTTTCTGACCTATCTGATGTTCCTCCTCCTTTGCCACACATACACTGTGTGAAAATTGGATGCTCTCATCTCTTGTTTCAAACACACCTCCTGTTCCTGGGAAATACTCATTTAGATTTCTGAGGCCCATATCCTTAGAAGCAACATCTTCCATGGCTTCTAGTATTGATGCCTTGCTTTCATATCTGATTTGTGGACTTCCCTCATGGCATGTTGTATCTCAAGGAATAATTCCTCTTTGGAAAGAGTTTACAGCCTCTACACATATGGCACAATTGTTTCCGTATTCATGCCTGTACCTATTTGTCTTGCTTCACACAGTGGACAAAAATGTTGTAGATTCATGTGATTTTTCTAAACAAAAATCTCTTTCCATCCTTAAATGCCTGTCACAGATCTATGGAACATTACTATTTGAAATGCTATGTTCTAAGAAAATATGGTGCACGGGTAATGTGCTAGGAGTAAAGCTATGCCTCTCTCTCCATGCTATGTTGACGCCTACCTGGAAAGTGTTTCTGGTGTGGATTTTGCTGACAGCATCAGGCCAAAGGGAGTGCATGTGCCTTTTGAGTGGAATGGCTGTAGTCCTGAGCCCAGGTTCTTGGCAGCTTTGGCTTCCTGAGGTTGTCAGTAGAAAAGAAGGCTAAACTAATGGGTGTGCTTATCTCTGGGTGTCCTTTTTATACATCATGAATAATTCTTTCTCCTTTTGTATGTGATTTTACATCATCTTGGTGGATGTTCCTCATTCTGGAGTCTATCTAAGGGTACCTGCTCTCTCCTGCTGGCAAAGCCTGTAAGGAACTCATTAACCTCGTTGAATGTGAAGGGCTAGTAAAGCCCCACAGGGCTTTTTCATAATTCTTCTGAAGGGACCATGTTCTTTCTAGGGACTGCCACTAGTGTTTGCATCTGGCTAAATGTTTGAGGAATGTAATGAAACCACAGGTTCATACATTCGCCTTGCACTCACAACCATCTCAGTGGCTTGAGCATGCTCA
>JAVJGJ010000060.1:49121811-49139620 GCA_035590215.1 Microhierax caerulescens | reverse complement strand
TTTTGGTGGTTTCTTTCTTCTTTTTTCTGACCTATCTGATGTTCCTCCTCCTTTGTCACACATACACTGTGTGAAAATTGGATGTTCTTCTCATCAACTTTTCCTTCGAAAATGTCACTTTTGTAATTGGAGAAATGATATGAGATCCATATCGATAGAATGAATATCCCTTTTATCATGTTTCATGCCTATTTGAATTCATGCATTCACTCATGATTTTCCTAGAAAGAAATGTTTATTTTTCATTTTATTTTTTCTTTTTTTCAAAACCAGTATTAAAATAATTCCAGTTCATGTTATTTATAATCTACATTTATACAATAGTAGGCTTCCTGTCTGTGGGATAAGATTTTCAGGCACAATTTTGGAGGCCAAACCCCAAATGCTTTTCTCATTATGAAGTATTAACAAACCAATTTCATATTTGCTGCCTTCCACACTCTTCCCATGCAGTCTTCTAACATTACCTCATTTGTTTTGTGACTCAGATATTCAGGCATGATCCAATACTACAACTCGGATATTCTAATACATAGCTTTTTTGATATGAATAGTCCCACAGTGATCATCTGATATCTTTTTTAACTTCAAAAACCATCCATACTTAAAATAATTTTGTCTCAAAACCTGACTACATCACATGTGAGGATCAAAGGTGAATGCTGTGCGTCACTGAAGCACACAGTCTGCTGTGTGGCCTTATGACCAGGGAATGCCCCCAACCCAGGGGGGTGAGGGGTGGGTGGGGGCTGTCAGTATAGGTTTTGTCATTAATGACTATACTTTAAAACTCTTATTTGTACAAAGATAATAATCAGTTCCTTTTTTTGCAGTTTATTTTAACTTGAGCACATCTTAATATATTTTTTGTGCACTTCTTTACACAGTAGTGTTTATAATAATCACTGTTTATAAGCATTTTTATTTTTCTGAAGACTGTGGAATTTTGGTTTTTTTCAGTGGCGGTCTTCATTTTTAGAAGAAAATACAAAATAAGTCATTCACTTGCTTTGGGATTTTTTACTCTTTTGCCTAAATTTTGGCTATTTCTGGTGTTTATTTGTCTTTGAGTCTCCACATTGGTGACTTATTCCACACAGTGTATTGCATTCCATCTACCTTCAATGGCCTAGCAGTGTCTGCATGCTCCATGGGTGAAAGTGTGTACGGTTTCTGATCATAGACTCTTGTGGAAGTTATATTTTATCTCTTCAATTTTAATATAACTTTCTTTAGCAATATTGGCTTCCTGGTGCCTGTCAAGGTGCTTCAGTTTTTTGCTGACCATAGCTTTTGAGCTCAGTGGTGGGTACTCTAACATGAATCTGAATACATCTTTAGTACTTAGCAAGTATGCTTTACATGTATTCAGACATCTACCATATTCTTTAGACCAGCATTATTTTTCAAACTTGCATTTAAATGTCTATAACTGCTGTAATGGTTTTGCACTATTTCTGCTACATGTTGTTCTTCTATTGCTTGTTTTCCCCAATCTTCTTGGGAAACTTTACATACATCCAATGCAAGGAAAAGATCAACTGCTTTTATGTAAAAGGACTTGATAAGAGTAGAGAGACTACAGTTAAGCTATGCACGAATTTCCATTTTCCATCACCTTTATGGCACACACTAACAGTAGAGAACAGCAGTAGCCGTAGAGCATGGTCAATGTTGAATCCTCCATTGTCCTAACAGCTGTGGACTCTCAATACAAAACACCTCAGGAAATCTCCACGCAAGATCATTGGAACTCTGCCTACACAGATGAAGAGGAGCAGTATCCTAGCTCTGCTGGCAGGGGTAAAGCATTTAAGCATTTCAGATAATATTCAGATTAGTGATGTAATTCAGTGAAGTGTAACACTGTTATGGCACAGCTTGTTGTATTTCCCATACCATTAGCCCCAGTTCAGTATAATGCCTTTATATTATTGTACTAGAGCCCAGCCTCTTTATCCCTCTGTGAAAACAAGCATTTTCTACATCCTGTGGTAGTTCTTGCGTTTATACAATTTGCCTCCAATAGATAGATACCTGTCTTTCTGGTTCTGAGATTGTTTTGAGCAGTGAAAATTTATATAATTGTCATCAGAACAGGTGCTATAATCACCCAGAAATATTTTTTGATAACTTTGTTTTATTTCTGAGTATGGTTAGATCAGTTGTATTTATACATCAGTTAATTTTAACTTTTTTTTTGTTTGTTTACAAGATAATCTATATCTATTAGGTTTAATTACAAAAATAAGGAATTATATATGCATGAATACCCTCTTTATGAACATTTCATTGCCTGAATGTGAAGACAAATATTCCTCCAGTTTGGCTGTTTTTGGAAAATAGAGTTGGTTTCTCTAGCTGGTGACTTAGTTCATATGTAACAAGCCTAGTTCATTCTTTGCATGCTCTGGTTAAGGACCTTTGCTTTACCTTTCTTATCTCACTCACGGAAATATTTGATACCTAAGGCAAATATATTTCACGGTGAGTTCTAATGTTCATCTTAGTGTCTAGGTGTTCCTTTTTTTTTCCTGGTTTATCTTTTCTAAGCCTTTTAATGTTAATTAGAAAATTTCTCATGGTGGTGGTACATCAGGTCATTTCTGGCTGCGTCTTTTGCTATGTAAACAACAGCACATCAAAGAGTGAACAATGAATTTATTTTACCAGTAAGAGCTTTAGTTATTACTAAGTTTTAAACAAGTATGCTTTCAACTTTGAATATATGAACCTACTTATTTCATTCAACCAGTCCCAGAAGAAATTACAATTGCCTTGGAATAAGCCTTGTAAATGTGTAATTGAGATATTAATTCAAAAGAGAAAGTTCTTCCTCTTTTTCACTTTCAAAATCCCAGATTACTCAGACTCAACAGTTAAGTTAGTATTAATAAACACGAACTAGAGATGCAAGCTGTTGTTTCTAGGTGTTCCTCCCCTGCTTCTCCTATAGCTTTTCTCTGCCATTGGTCATTGGGATACTTTCCAGCACACTTAAACCTTCTTCCGATCCTGGTGATGCTTTTGTGTGATAGCATTTCCAAGGGACTTTTGTTTTCTTTCATCTTTCATTTCACATCAAATGCAACGATGAAAAGAAAAAACCGAAACACAAAAGCCAAGCACTCTTGTTGTGTAAAGCATGAAGATGAGAATAAAATGACTGGTGTTGGGTATTTTGATAATTATTGATTCAATCAACATCTTATCAGCACTAGTTACAAGTGAGAATGGAAACCATCAAGGACCAACCCAACATCCACTATTAATGAACAGTGTTCATTCTGGATGGATCAGTCAAGAACAAAATCCTGCAAATACCACTTGGAGTACTGAACAACATGAATTTACTGTTGCAGGTGAAAATGATATTGAAAAGGAATCTTCTCCTACAGGTAATGTTAAAGGCGACATTTTAGTAAATTATCAGGGTTTACTAAAGATTTAGGTTTAGGATTTTTTAACTAACAATTTAGTACTCTAAGGCTGTAACAGAAATTCTGTGAGTAAACCTGAGCAATTCTGATGTTATATTATGGTCTATTTTAATTATTCTATTCTTCAGACCTGTTTCTGGAGGTTTGTTCTCTCTCCTATTTGGATTGTGTGTCAAGTCCTATAGTAGATTTCATTCTGTAACTGACTCCTGTATTTTGTGTTCTGTGTCATGCAGTCACAAGGTTTTAACAAGTTATATATCAGGGTTACATCCGTAGGAAAAAGTGAATGTTTAAATAGAAAAATAACCATGTTTTTTGTATTTTTCACATATTTGGGAGCTGTGTTCACTCCCCTGGTGCAAGTCATTATTGGCCTTGTTTGGGTTTGTTTTCCCCATTTTTTTTTAATATGGCAATTATATCTAAAAATTTTTATCTAAAATATCTAGTCACACCACTTTTGAACTATGACAAGATGATACTAGTGATGAAAAAAAGAAAACAAAGCACAGAGTAGAACAAGAGACGCTTCTCTCTTCTATTGGTTGAAGCAATTGAAATGTAAAAGGCAAAATACTATAAAGCTAGTAACTGAAAATTGACATATGTTAGTTTCAAATACTATAAAGCTAGTAACTGAAAATTGACATATGTTAGTTTCTGCTCCTGTGAGTGTATTAAGTTTACTGATTAATGACTGATGTGCTGTACTAAGCACTGCCAACAGTGAATTTAACACAGTTGTCATCTGCTCTTGTAGATTACCAAATACAGGTCACTGAAGTCAAGCATATCATAAACATGGTTTGAGATACTGTAGAATGTGGATCGATTCATTCAACTAAATGTAACCTTATTAGCAGAAGTTTTGTGTAGCTCACTGCTTCAGCAGACCCTGATTTCACATTCCTCTAAGATATCAACCCCAGATGTTCCATCAACATCCTTTAAAAATCTGATGATGCAATAAAATGTATTACTGATATATGTATAAATACTATACTATACAATACCACTATAGCAATATAATTTGGCTTAGTTGCAATTAAAATTTTAACATGCTGTGGTGACTTTCTTGGGTTTTTTTGATTGGTTTGGGGGGGGTTAAGGAGTGGCATAACTATATAAATAAGATTTGGGTTCTCTTTTACTGTGACTGTCTAGTAAAAACTACAGACTGGTTGATACAAACAACGATATTTTTCTAAATAACCGCTATATCAAATATTCTCCAGTTGAAAGCTGTCTGATTTGTTGTGTGCACCATTCACAAATCTGCAGCATGTGAATGTCACACTTCCTTGTCTATTTTCCTGGACATGCTGCAACTAATAAAACAGTGAAATTTTGAGAGGGAAAAAATGGATATAGTCAATACACTCAAATTCTGTGATTAAAATCTTACTGATGGGTCATATTCTTGCAACTGTTTCTGCCTTTGCTCTTCTTAATTCTGCATCAGTGGATACTGGTTTGATATTCAACCAGTACAAAGTGAACAGCATGATTTGGGGAAGTAATTTTGAAAAACAAAGAGAGAACTTGATTCTGAAAAGCTCATACTCAGTTTGAGGAAGGAGTCAGTCCTATTGGTGACAGTAGGCAGTTTTTCTAAACATAAACCAGAATGAGAAGCAAATCTGCTTTAGTTCTCTTTACCATTAAATGTAGTAAACACATGAGCAAGGCCTGTCATAGAGACAAGAACCAAAGAGCAGAATAATATGAGAAATTGATCTTTATATACTGAGTTCATAATTGCTTCACCATCATTATAACAGCTATGGTCTCCAGCCATGGGGCCAAACAGAACGACTCAGTGCAAGAGCCATTGGTGTATCCAGGCTGGGACCAGGGAGAGGATTATACTACACAACCTGATATAATGGATAGAATTATTCCTTCCAGAGAGAATAATCATGAAAAAGAGTCTTCCACTGCAGGTACTACTACTAATAATGTCAATTATGTGTATTTTATCACTTCTGTCTCTCAGATGGCCTGTCTTAGAAAGATATTGCATGAACTTGTACAGAGGAGTAACTTACTGATCTCTTCAAGGCAATGATAAAAATTATAGAGTGATTAGTTTTCTCTGTGCTCTCGCTGGGTAGTGGTGAGACAGAAGTTCTCGATTTCAGCTCTGTAGAAAACACTAATTTTTCACTCACCAACACCACTCTTAGTGCTTTCTGATGCTTAGTGAAGCATGAATGTGGACTTGCACCCAACTCCTTACATAAGTTCTGTTATTTGGTGGTGTCAAACAGTCTTTACCATTAAGTTGAATTCAGACATGTATATTTTCACATCAACAGGTTAATGCTTTTAATTTCTGAATATTCATCTGGGGAAAGAGTGTTCTTTTCATAGACTTTATCGAAGCATTTGTCCCTCTGATTTGTAGAATGATAAGAAAAAGGAATTTTCAAAACTGGCATGACACAACATCATGATGCAGTCTCGTATAACATGTTACATTTATACCATCAAAATAATGTTCTAAAACCATGATATGAGAAACACATGACTTATTCCTGAAATAAGAGGAAAGGTAACTTTAACCCTTTCTTAAACAGACAATGATCAGAACCTGTTTTTGATTTTGTGAAAACTAGTTACATTTCATTTATGGTTGCTCTGATTGTATCCTTTCTGTCTCATTGCTCCTGCCATTATACAGCATTAAGAAGATATTCTGAAAAAGCAGGACAGCTTAGGTAATGAAGCTGGAAAGCTGAAGACAATGAAAATGAATAGAAAAGCCTGGTTTATTTTCTTCTTTATGATCCAATTAGAATTAAAAAACCCATAAAGTCTACTCTGCATATAAGGAAGAGAACAGTGTGGGTGGTGGGTTCATGACACACCGCACCACAAAGTAATTTTAACAGGTAAAATCCTTCAGTAATGGCAAAATTTGAAGCTGATTCTGAGAGAAAACCTAGTCTTGTGACTACCATGAACAGAAAATGAAAAATAGCTCTTTTCTGGAACTTGTCACCACTCACAGAGTCTTGAGCAATAAAGGAGTTGCAATGCCTTCAGAAAGGTTTCTTTACTGTCAGTACTGATATCTGTAACATAAAACACACTGTAGCAGCACATGATAGTGTTCCTGAAGATAAGGATCTGTGGTCAGCCTGGGATGCAGGTCCAGGAATTTTCCTGACTTCTGTCTCTATGTCCTTTCCCTGTGTCCACTGCCTCTGGGAATCTTTTGGATTAAGTAAAAGAGTCAATAAGAATAGCAAATGTAAATGTCTGATCATTGAGAGAGCAGAGATGATGTACGGGAAGACAGGAGGTCTCCCTTCTTGTCCCCTTTCATGGTGAGAAAAGGGTAGCGGTGGTTTAGGGTGAATAGGAGACTTGAAGGTGGTGGGAATGGGAGGGGCACAGCAGCACACACAAGGAATTTACAGCTGATTAAGCCATCATGGTACACAGCTATTGCCACTCCTGATGGTGCCCACCACGAAGACCCAACTCAGCCACCTCTGTCTTCAGATATGGAGCCAGGACAGGGCACTGAAGGCACCACGCATCCCACAGACGCCCCTGGCAATGAGGTCCTCTACGGTACCACAGCTAGTACGAGGAAAGCTGGTGACGACTTCTCTCTGACGGCTACCAGTAAGAATAATGGATCATACTCATTTCTCATGCCCAGTGTGAAATGAGGGATCGTTTCTTCTGCAGCTGACTTCTTTCCCCATCTTTCTTATCCTGGGAGTCTACGTTCTTGTTGTGAACTTGCAGTGAAAAGTTTTAATGATTTTGTTGCATGTGAATATTCCAACAAGAATTGCCACCTCTTTAAGGATGTTTTTTTCCCTGGGTCTCCTATCTCTTATGTCCCCCAACTTTTCTTGGGTTTGTTTTTCATAGAAGGTGATATTGAGAAAGCAATTGCTTTGTGGGATTAGCAGGTGGGGTAAATGAATCATAGACTTAAAAACATTTTTTCATGTCTGATCATTCCTGGTCTTGGCATTGCCATAGATTCTCTTAATACTATAAACTTCTAAATAACTTACTGCAGTTTGTTCATGTAGTAATGCAAAGTTCTAACCTCAGTTCCTAAGGTCTGTATGTTATTCAATTAAAATTATCCCTAATCAAAATATTTTTTCTTATTCTAATATTCTTATTGTTTAATAATGGATTTTTATGACATTGTAGTACTTTAGAATTTTTAAGATCTTTCTTACATTTTCTAAAGAAAAAATTCTAAGGAAAAATTAGCATTTATGCCGTCTCTTTTCATCTTCAAAATCCATTTTCATCAGGACTATTTCATCTGCAACACTTAGGATTTGCTGAAGAGCTATGAAGCTGTGTGAATTAAAATACAGGTTTTTCCTCTACTTCCTACTCCTTTTTTCTAAATATGGAAGAGAACCTGTGTCAGCCTGTTAAGCTTTATGTGATTTGATAGATCAATTGCAAATATGAAAACCTAAGCATGATTTTGCAATTTATTCAAATGTTTTCAGCCAGGTCATTCTAATCTTATTCCTATGTAATGACAGAAATATTTGTACTGTTTTTTTTTCTCCCTTCTAAATAGTGATTACTAGACATTTTCAAAACTAAGACTTTAGGTTAATGTTGTTTGCAAATACATTTTTTGTTTTCTTATTTTGCTTACTGATGTTAACTTTCAGTGGTGAAATTTTGAATGAATATTAACCTTTATTATTCAGTTAATATTTTGAAGCACTTGGAAATTCTGAAAGTACATTTAGTTAAGCTATGCTTATTTCTTGCTTTTGTGAAATCCTCACTCTTCTGCATCAGTTGCAGTACTAGCACTGCCAGAATGATTTATAAAGGATGTTCATTAAATAATTTAATTCCTTAATTTTCCAACTGAATTATTTTTAAATTCTTCTCTTGGGAGACCAGCACACATTCTTGTGAACATCTCATGGAAAAAGAGAGATACCTAAATAAGCTTAAAAGGACTTTTTTTTAACAGGACAGTATTGTCAATCTCAAATAGTCAGGTCTTAGTGGCTGTTACTTATTCTTTGGAAAGCCTTTACACACTTTAATCCACGCTGAAATTTAGGACATTAATAAGTAACTATTAAAGTGATCAATAAAGTATTATTGCAGGAAAAGACAAATTAAAAATAATGTAACATATACGCAAGATCTTGTTTGCTTGTGTTTTTCTTTTCTCACTGTATATTCTACATAGGCTAAAAAGAAAAGGGTAGAGCTTGCTAAATAACATAAAGCCACAAAAGTACATAAGGTGGGTTTTTTTAAACATCTTTGAAGTTAACTTAGTCATCATCACAACAGTCACAGCCTCCACTGATGTTCTGCAACGACAAGATATAACCCAGGAAGCGTGGGCACCTCACATCGTGGTAACAGCCATTGCCACTCCTGATGGTGCCCACCACGAAGACCCAACTCAGCCACCTCTGTCTTCAGATATGGAGCCAGGACAGGGCACTGAAGGCACCACGCATCCCACAGACGCCCCTGGCAATGAGGTCCTCTACGGTACCACAGCTAGTACGAGGAAAGCTGGTGACGACTTCTCTCTGACGGCTACCAGTAAGAATAATGGATCATACTCATTTCTCATGCCCAGTGTGAAATGAGGGATCGTTTCTTCTGCAGCTGACTTCTTTCCCCATCTTTCTTATCCTGGGAGTCTACATTGTCAGTGTGGACTTCCAGGGCAAAAATCTGTGGTGGGATCTGTGCTGTTGATAGAACTACCTTCTGGACAAGGCATAAGGGACTCCTTGCTGAACTACACTTGGTGGTTTCTATCCTTGGCTGAAGCATGTTTCTGGGTGGCCTCCTGACTGTTCTGCAAGACACACACTTTGGTGGATTCTGAATCCCCAGCACCATCTTCTTTTCTTGGGCATCAGTGGGACTAGGCTTGATATGCTTTGGGCACAGTGATTGGTGTGGTGGAGGTGCTCTGATGGGTTAATCAGATGGCTTGCTCCTGTGGCTCAGCAGCAGCACCATCACTGGAGAGTGCTGTCCTGGTGGTGGAGGCAGGACAATCACAGAGGGACTACGTAACATAAAATCTGCCTTCAATTCCTTACTCCTCCTCACCAGTGGATTCCTAGGCAAGACCACCACAGCTCTGGCTGCAGTATGGCTGCTCACTTCTGAGTTACAGTGTCAGGTTGTTGCTGTTGTGGTCTCTTCTTCTGAAGGTCTTCCTTCTCTATCTGTCACTGGAATCTGTATATGTAGCCACCATTTTCCTCCAACATGGTGAGCACACAAGTGGTGCCTAAGGGTCTCTCAGAAGCCAGTGACAGCATGGAAAAAGAAGAGGAGGCCTTCATGTGTTCTCTCCTTCTGTGCTTTGAATGAGGAAGATGGATGCTTTCTGGCTTGCTGTGGTACAGGAAGGAGAGGAATAACGTGGGTGGTGGTTTTGTGAGCACTCACTTGTAAAGCTGATCGTGCTGTCGTCATGGCAGTCACAGAGTCCATGGATGATGTTAACCGAGAGAAAGCAACCAAGGAGCCACAGTTACCTGGCACTCCGCCTGGAAGTGAAAGTGAACAAGCAAACGCCACAGATAGTTCCCATGTCAGTTGGGTACCTGGAGTTTTTCCAGACACTGAAGATCATCTTAACCGATTGCAGACCCCTCTTCCTACTAGTAAGAACAATGAATTAGGAGCATTTTAATTTATCCATCAGTCAGTTATAATTTTGGACAATGGTGATTACCCCAAAAATATGTGTAAATTATTGTCATGTTATGGTTTCCTTTTTCATTTTTATTATTGTTTATAACCTGCTTTTAAGATGTTGTTAAAGGGAATCTCCTCCTGTGCAAAGCAGGGGACATTTTCTGAAAGACTGAAAAAGATAGTGTTTTGGAAATAACCTTTTCTTATATCCTGTTATCTGTATGTGATAACACAACCGTTAAAGGGAACAAGGGCAAATGTTCTCCTCATGCCCATACATACATTTTTGTCTTTCTTATTTGCTGGGCACAAATGACAGCTATGTAACACTTAACTGTCTGCAGCTTTCCCCTCATCTATATTCCCTCTACATTAGTTGAATATGTATCAAAAGAAAGGTAATTCTCTGCAAAACCTTGTCTTCTAGGTGTATTTGCTGCTGGTATCTTGCCAGTGATTAATTATAGTTATGTTACTGGGCTGTAACTGACATTTAATTTGTGAACAACTTTTTTTTTTAAAGGGTTATTCTTCTGATAGAGTTAGTGCAGTTAACAGTAACCCTGTTTACTTATTACACTAGCTATAGCCTTTCTTCTTGTGTGTGTGTGGTCACATGCTAATAGTACAGGAAATGAAGGGACTTTTCCTTATTCCCAAATAAACTTTCCACACAAATAATTATCCTAATGTTAAGGGTTTTTTTCCAAATGCTATTTCCCATTCACACTAATCCAAATATGAATTTTGTGCACTTTCTTGGAAGTCAGTGGAACCATCCCAGAGCTGATTGTCGCCAGTGCTCTGTGGATGTTCTTTGCATGTAAGCAAGATTATGTACCTATATTTTTATGGCATTGTCCATTTTCAGGTAGACTTTGGCCTACTTTTTATTTTTCTTCAGAATTGTATATAAACTCAGTAAAATCAACCCTATCCAAATTGCCTGAGTTACAGTATTTTGACATAGGTACAGTAACATAAATGCAAAATGTATTTGATAGAATCTTATTGTAAAGATAAATCTGATTTTAATAATGATTTCCTACTACAACAAACTTATTTCTTGGCTTTTTCTGCCCTACTCACTTAAGGAATCCAAGCTGCCTCCTTAATTTTATGTGCAGACATTACACACTATGAAAAAATGTTTGCTACTTTTCTGTTTTGAGCACATAAAACCTGTAAGAACTGGTATGAAGATCATTTTCAAGGTGAATGTCTGCATCAAATATTTGCATTCTCACTGCCCTGGCAAAGGCTTATAAGGCCATATTCCCAAAACTCTTCCTTTTTTCATTTATCTTCTCTTGGTCCCTTTAAAAAACACAGTACAAGGGAATTACTAGGACACTACCATCATCATAAAAGAGGTTATTTATTGAAGGGTTCATTCATTTGTAACGTTGCCTCACATACCTGTAATGTGATGGGAAAGATTCATGAATGTATTGGCAGACTATAGTTAAAGGCTTTCTCTGAACAAATGAACTTGATGCATTATACTACTTTTTTTCACTTGCTTTTTCTCTACAGCAATGTTTAAGCTGTTGTCATATATCACACTAATGACAGATCTGTTGTCCAAGTGTCCATGGAATAACAAATCAGTCCACTGAAGGAGCCCCCAGAAAACTGTCAAAAAGAAAAATATCTAGTCTGTCATCAAAATGAAATGTACAGAGCTTTTAAGGATCCCTCCCTGCCCCTTGCAAGCACCTCCCCAGAGCCAGAACAGCAGGGGACCGGACTGAATCCTGCTGCTACTGTTTCTCAGTGCTCAGGGGAGGGGAAGGGCAAATGTAGCTGTTCTCTAAGCACAAGAATTTTAATAAATCTCTGAGTGCCTTTCTAAGGGGCTTTGTGGTGGAAAAGCTATGGCATTTCTCAAGGATGATATAAAGCATCTTAAAAAAACCCACCTGCTGAGATGTGGGGTAGACAAGTGCGTACGTTCCTTTTGGTCAGCTTTCTTGGAGGCTAGATCTGGGCTCTTAGCTGCTGAATTTGTGCTCTGTCCTTTGTGGTGAGATAGCACAAAACAACTCACCACTCAGTAAGTTTCTTGTTAATAAAAATATTCAAAACATCTGGAAGATTCATAAACTACTTGCTGGCTAAGCTTAACAGAGGGAAAAACATGCTATTAGGAAATGAGATCAGAAATGCTGGCTATAAATTAGTTGCAATGTGTGTTAAAGAAAAACAACTTTACAGCTGATTAGAGTGAGTGCTTTGTTTTCTGTATGAGAGTCTGGAAGAATTCAGAGAGGTGAAGATCCGTGATATCTTTTTTATAGTGATAATGAAGTAGTAGTCCCAAATGAAATCACGATATCTGTAGGCTGCTGATAATTGTAGGCTTGGGGTACCCATATGGTAACAGCGTGGGCCAGAAACGTAACTGTGTAAAAGTTCAAGCAGTATAGCCAGAAGCATGCATTTTGATTTAAGATGTAATACTGTCTTTGAACCAAGTTACAAAACTTATTAAAAAAAGGAGAAGGGGATCCACCTCTAAGTTTACAGAGAACATTTTTTATATTAGGAAAAATATTTTGACTTTTAAAGTCCCATTCTGTACATAGCTATCAAATTTAAAATCATTCAGGTAACCATTCTTCTACTTCATGAAAGCATTAAACTTTTAGAAGTTCAGTTTTATCTTGTGTAGGAATAAAATGAAATGTTTTAAAAGTTCTCCATATTGGTTATTTTAGATTTAAATAAAAACCTACAGTTACTCTCCCTCTCCCTTTTTTCTCACTTTCTTTTCCCCGTGGAACAGACAAGGTGTTTGACTTGTATGACAAAAACCTCTTTCAAGAGTTGCCAACATTCAAATGTCTTTACATTTTCTCCAGAAAATTTCTAGAAAATTATAATTACATTTTGGTTCACCGAAGTATAGCATAATCAAAACTGAAACATATGAGAAAGACAACAGGGGAAAACCATCAGCTTTGTTATTAAAAATACTAAAACTAGCCATAGTTCAGATGACCATGATTATTATAGTCTGTAATAGCTTTCAGTATAAATAATTTTTAATATGCACAGCATGAACTTTCTAGAATATGTTTTTTTAATTGTTAAAATCATAATCTTTGTACCTCACTGTGAAATATCCACTAATATTTGGCCTAACAGATTGTTTTTTTC
The DNA here is from genome assembly GCA_035590215.1 of Microhierax caerulescens. Taxonomy (NCBI): domain Eukaryota; kingdom Metazoa; phylum Chordata; class Aves; order Falconiformes; family Falconidae; genus Microhierax; species Microhierax caerulescens. The sequence goes on along the minus strand of JAVJGJ010000060.1, from coordinate 49,126,319 downwards.
TTTAGGATCTACCTCCAGTATATACGGTGGTCAAGGACCGCACAAGGGACATTATGAATCCACAACTTTCCCTGGTGACACCACAACAACAAAAATAGTTTCACAACAAAGGTCGGCCAAGGTACCAGGTAGGTTTTTGAAGTCTCATGTTTTAAATTTAAGCACAGAATTGTATTGATATGAAATGAAGTAAGAGAGGAAAATCTAGGTTAATTACAGTTGTTCAGACTTTGTTCTGGATCACATGGTATTTGGCATTTTCACTAGTAGTCTGAAAAATGAAGCATATTGTGACTCACATAATTTTCCAGAAATATCAAGATGAGATAAATCATGCATTTGGAGAATGGGATTAATATCCAAATAACCGTTATAAACTGATACAAAATCAGGCAAAATTCAGTAAAGGTATATGCAAAGAGAATCCACAAGAACATTCAGTGAAAATGGTAGCTGAGATGAGTGTTGTAGAATTAAAATGGAACAGAGAGAAGCCAACCCCATGATACAATTGCAGAAGAATGCAAATATATTCTAGGACATATTAACAGTAAAGTTATTTTTAAAACAGAGAAAGTAATTATCCTACTCTACTGAGGCCCAGCAAGTCCAGAGTTGAAGCTTTATATTTGGTTCAAGGCATTGCATTAATCACACAGAAAAAAAAAAAAAACCAACAAAAAAACCGAGAAGAGCACAAAGGAAATTTTAGAAAGGTAACTTTTGAAGCATGTTTTGAAGTGCTCATCGTTTTCAGAGAAAACTGAAGTGAGATATCAAAAGGATATGCTACAAAAAAATGCTTCTCAGTTTTTCACCATGGAGTAATAATAATTGATAAGAAGTAATTTGTTTCAAATGAAACATAGAAGACTTCTTAAACAAGTCAGACTTGTTTCAAATGAATAAAATAAGAGAGGTAGTTCTTAGGAGAGGATCTCTGTCAATAATAGTAGCACTGCATAAAGCATAGTCTACAGGGAAGGTTGTGAAATTTCCTTTAATAAAAATGTTAAGAGCAAATGGAATATTCCTCACCCATCTTCTTATTGACCCGGTTTAACTGGAGTGAAATGTAGCTGGTATGACCTCTGAAGGTCCCTTCCAGTTTTGTAGTTCCTTCTTTTTTTAGGCTTTGCCCCAGAAATAACCCTTAAAGTAAGTTTTTAAATGAAAAAATGAACATTTCATTCTAGCTCAAAGTCATCCTGCTTTGGTGCCTGGGATTACAGGTATATCATTGCAAAGCTTTTTCTTTTGCTCTTGGAATAAATCAGTGACAGAACTATTCTTCACCTATGCCCACCAAAGTACGGTGGTTATAGGTGCCAACAGTGATGGGGTATTTCATCTGGGTTGGCCTGTGTATAGCTGAATGATGAAAAGTATTCAGTTTGCACAGAAGCACTTTGTAAAACAAACAAACATTCATGCAAACTAGGAAAAACTGACAGTTTAAAGAATGTAAAAGAGCTTGTGTTCTTGCAATTCTACAAAACAGCAAAACTACATGAGATCTGTTAACATGCTGTCCTCCCCTCCCTCAACTCTCCCCACAGAATGGCTGATCATAGTTGCTGCTCTTGTGGCTCTTGCATTGATTCTTGCAGTGTGCATTGCTGTTAACAGTCGGAGAAGGTAAGGTAGCCCCTTTTTCAAAACACACTGTCTTGCTATTTTCTTCATCGAGAGGTTTCAAAGCTTTGTGGAAAGGCAGAGTAGCATAACACAGGAAAGAGCTTCCCCTGTGAAGCTTTGTGAGTTGGGGTGTGAGGGCCACCATGTGAAGTCCGTAGCTGTATAAACCATTTAGTCTTCACCAGTAGATGGAAACTAACTGTACGTAGGTCATAGAGAATTAATTATTCTCTACCTATTAGTTATTAATGGGAAAATCCTGCCCACTGAGGGTGAAAACTATGTGAGATGGACATAGCAACGTGAAGATGAGCTGACTATCACCCTCCACCATCAACAGTGTTGTCTGTGTATAGTGTGGAGGGGTGTATTGGGCAATCACTGTCACATGGTGAGTTTGTTCCTTCCAAACAAAAAGCAGTATCACAGCTGGCAGGGATATATTCTAACATTGCTATCAAAGCACTCAGTAGCTTTATTTACTCTTCTACAGATGAAGAAGCTGAGGAATAGAAAGTTGCAGTGATCTGTGCAAAGTTAGCCAGGAAATTTGAAAAAACTCTAGCCTTAAGAGGCTATAATATTCTTAACTTTCTTTTCTCTGGGGGCTGTTCTGAGGCTACTTCTCAGTTGTCTTAAACAGCTTTTTGCTACTTGAATGTTAAAGTTGAACCCCTTAACAGAGTACCTATTTGCTACTTGAATGTTGCATTTCAACATTTTTTATCAAACTATATAACATGGAAATTCTTGTTCAGGTTCATGAACAAATTTATTCCTAGTCTGCTGGTTCCAGGAACACACATGATAAAGCTTCTATGAAATACAGTTAAAGTCCTCCAAAGCGTGGCATGGGTGCTAAAATAAAGCACTGCCACTGTGGTGAGGGAGCAATCCTGGCAGTCCCTGCCCATAATGCGGAAGGCCTCTATGCCAAATTGTCACAGTAAACTGATACAGTTTTGTTGAAGCCAGTAGTGAGATGCTACCTGATATGTTTGACCTGTGACTGTATCCACAGTATCAGTGCTTCTCTGACAGTATTATTAGAGGCCTGCTGAAATAAGAAAGCTGTCCAACTATGGTGAGACAGAGAATGCTACAACTTTCTTTCTGTGAAATGATTCTGGAGTTACACAGCCTGAATGGCATGGATTATTGATTTATATGTTACTTTCTTATGTCTTTAACAGTAGAGACTGCCATTGTTTCCTCCCTCCACAGGAAGAGTCACCATACGAAAACACAAACAGGGCCACTATGACTAATTATGGATTGCATCTGATAAGAAATTAAACAATCTCAGAGCTGTAAATTGTACCCTAGATACCGTTAATGGGAAACACCTTTTACTTAGTGCTTCCAATGCAGCTGGGAGTGAGTAGGAAAGAGAGAAAAGTGCATGCAGGGGCATGTATGTGTACAAATGCATGGATTAAACCCCAGAATATGTGTTAGTCACTGCAAGGAAATAATTTTGAAGCAGAGACGTACTCTAGTATGCTTAAAAGAAGTGGATTTTTTCTTTCATTTTAGCAGGATCCAAATGATAACATGAATAAGCTAAGGATTCTTTCTTCATCTATCCTGATAAGCACTGATACACTGAAAATTCATAGAGAGGCAGCTGGTGTGCAGTCGGAGCACTGCATGTGAACGCCAACTAATCTGAAACCAACAGCAGCGCTATGAGAAAACTGGATAGCTGAGGAAGGAGGGTTGAGCATTTCAGGGTTAGCTGAGCAGTAACTTGAGAAAGTTTCAAGCAGTAATTTATTTAAAAAGTGAGAATAAACTATGTTTTTGTTTGTGCAATGCTGTCAGTTACACAATTTTTCAAATGAATGCTAACTGCAGCATCTCCAGTTTCTCTCATGTGGGTTGTCTGAAAAAAGCCTACTGAAGCACAGGCCTCTGTTTCAAGGTAGTTACCTTCCTGATTCAGAAATCAATAGATTTAGCCTTTCTAGTTAGGAGGTCCACACGGCAGAGGTTTCAAGTATTTCAAACAAGCAACTGGGCCTCCTCAGTAAACAGCAAATTGGCAACTACATTTCTTTTTTTTTTTTTTTTAAATTGGTGTTGTCATAAGTGATCTTAACCAAAAACCAAAATGGCCAAGGTCCAGTGTGATCCTATTAAGTTAATTAGCTATTCCTTTTGTTGTAAAGACGACTGCCTCTGTCTGGTGCCTGTCACAAAAAATGTTAGGATCTCCTTCCAGGGTCCAACAGAAGATGTTGCCCAGCCTGACCACCACATCAGGAGAGACATTCTGCCACTCTTCTGAGAGGCTGTGAAGCTCCCCAGTTCCTCGCTGGCCTCTTTCAGCATTTCAGGGCTGCAGAGCAGAAATCATCATGTGTAATATTATCACAGTGAACTGAGCTACTTTGGATAAAACAACCCTCATCTGTCGGGCAGTAAGCATGAAAAAAGTAGTTATTTGGAAGGATAATAGTATAACTGAACTGCCAAATTAGTCATTCAGACAAGATAGGCTTCCTTTAAGAAGAAAGCACTTGAAAGTAGAACTTCACAGAGACATTGTTCCTCTTAAGAGAGCTGTGCTTTATATATTCAGTTTACACAAGATTGTTAGAGGACAAGTAGGTTGTTCAGCACTGCGTAGCCAGAGAACTGTCTTAACAGTCTGGGGCAAATCTGACTGCTGTACCACTAGTATTACTCCCTTGAAGAGTACACATCCCACATTGACCAGCATGCATCAGTTTTGGACTGGTGTCATGGTTTAACCCTGGTCAGCAACGCAGCGCACCACGCAGCTGCTCACTCACTCCCCCTCACCCAGAGGGATGGGGAGGAGAATCGGAAAGGAATGTAAAACTCAGGGGTTGAGACAAGAACAA
>JAVJGJ010000060.1:49099917-49121517 GCA_035590215.1 Microhierax caerulescens | reverse complement strand
GGCGGGGCCCGAGAAACTGCAAAGTCCTTGATTTAGTATAAACATCACCCAGCAACAACTAAACCCATCAGTGTGCTGATGTTGATAACTTGTTGCTATCAGAGCCAAAACACAGCACTGTACTAACTACTAAGAAGAAAATTAACTCTATCCCAGCTGAAACCAGGACAACTGGTGATTTCTTTACAAGAGTGTGTGTGTGTTAATTCAGAGCTACATATAGAATTTATTGGGCAGCACTGCAGTAGGTGTAACTTTAAAAGCACAGTAGCTATTTCCAACCTTGATGTCATAAGGAGCTATGCTGTTAATAGTAGCAAGAGTAGTTATTTCCTTGATGTTGGCAGGCTTCTAGGCCTGACATGCTAATACAAAGAAGGAAAAAGTTATCTTGTATAATGAGTTGAGCACTTGATCCAAACTTTCTGCTATCTCAAGTACTTGAACGCTTTCCAAGGTGTGGTCCCAAGTCTGGAGTTAGAATGACCCTCTCCTTATAGTGGGATATCTAAAAAGTTCATAAATGCTGATATATCCACATGTTAGAAAAACTTTTCTAGCTTTCAGTAATTAATGTTATTCCTATCTGTAGCAACAAAAGATACAAATTGAATAAGTAAGCTCCTGCCAAATTTTATGAGTATAATGGTGGATGCTTTCAAAACCAAATTATGTACTATGGAGAAACTGTACACTTTGCATTGTATAAGTGTGCACTGGCAGACACAACTGTCATTGCCTCAGCACTGGCAGAACAAGTTTCATTTCCAAGCACCTTTTCCTAAATAGTGACTTTCCATTTTTTTTCTTATTTCTGTTAGTCTCCATTTATAGTACTTACTTTTTTTTTTATCTCTTTCTAGATGTGGACAGAAGAAAAAGTTAGTGATTAACAATGGCAAAGGGGCAGTGGATGACAGGAAGACAAGTGGATTAAATGGAGATGCCAGCAAATCACAAGAAATGGTACACTTGGTTCATAAAGAACAGTCAAATGACCGAACAGGAGCATGTGACGAATTCCTGACCATTAATGAAACACAAAATCATCAGGAGTTTGACATGAAGAGTGGAGTGTAACAGTAGCAAGTTGCCAAGTAGATCAGAGCTGGGGAAATCAAAATCACATGGAACTTGGACAGGAATTCACAGATGCACTGTGCTACTGATGTCTTTTGAACATAATTAAACATAAGTTTTATTCATTTTTAATCACTTTTAAATGATGTCTGATTTACAAAATTGACATTTGCTTTCTGAAATAAGCCCCCAAGAGCTGCATAATGTCGTCAGTTCCCATTTCCTACACAGAGGACACTCACTGTGTCCAGGGTGTTAGGAGGCATACAAGTTTACGTCACTGTTCCCCAGATGGAGGGTCTTCGCTGTGCGGAGCTGCAGAAGTATCCAGTCACTCCACCTTACAGGCATTTAAGGTACTAAACTTGCCATGGTACAAGAGTAAGTGAGGAACAAATATCAAGACCAAAAATCAAGTTTAAATCAAAACGGCCTCCTATACAATGTCCAAACCATCAGAATCCTTCAGAAATGCCTTCCAGCCAGGAAGAGCAGTAGGTGCATTCAGAGTCTGCCAGTCTAAACAGAAAGTGACGTTTAAAAATGATTTATGGCTTGGTCTGCAATGACGGAAACCCAGAAGGACAAAATTTATTTATCTCTGTTTTTAAATGTCTATGGGCATACAACAAGTCTTCTTGGGAGGGGGAATAAGGAGATTGAAACATGAGCTAATACATAATAAACTTCTGTACTTTATTATCCTAACAATCTGTACAATTATCCTTGAGTTTTTGAGGTGTTCATTGCTTTTCCCCCTCCTTCCTTCACTTGTCACAGTTTGTGCATGTTTTTAATGAGGCTGTTAGTTAGGAGAATGAATAGAACAGAATGACCCCAGCTCTATCACACATGCACAAATCAAGCAATTGGAGGTCGTTAGGGAAGATGAAAGTATTTTATTTCTAAAGAATAGGTCTCTATCATCTGCTCCATTTTACTCAGGAGATGCTGAGCCTAGTAAAACTTGTTTCCTCTGTAACAATTATGTTACACCAGTTTGCCGATATTTTAAATGTTGCCTTTCCATGATCTTGCTTACTTCCTCTGAATTCTATTTCATCCATGTTTTCCCCTCTGCTTTTTAAAAATACCAAAAGAAACATTCTTGCTTATTGGTACCAGAAGTTCAAATTCTACAGAAAAGATCAAAGAAAACTAAAGGAAACTCTGCCAGCTATGTAATACAGCAAAGGAGCTGCAGCTGTATTGTTACATGCTTTTGTTTTGTCCTTCTGTGTCTGTTATGTAAAGTATTTGTATTAAGCTATGATGCTGTGCATTATATCAATATGAATTGTCAGAAAGAAAATTATATACTACCAGTGGTCTGTGCCATTTTTAAGAAAGCATATTGGAATGGAGGGAGAATGATGACTTCTAATTGGGCTGCCTCAAGAAGATGCAAGTAAAAACAATCTAAGGTAATTGCGACCAGTGGTCTATGTCGGCTGTGGGATGGGGAATGTCCTGCAGCAGCATTATTCAGGTGTTCCTGTTCACAGACGTAGCACCTGCTTTGAAACTGTTCTCCTAAAGCATGTTATTTTATGTTCTCCATCTGAAGCAGTTTGGAGGATGAGTATTCAGCTGGATAAATACTAACATTAGCTAGCACTGGAACATAAAGCACAAGACTGTTGATTCTATTTCCCAGTCACAGCCCTCCAGAAGTTTCCCATGTGTTTCATCAATTTGCTCAGCGCCCTGGTGTCTGCAGGCAGATCTCCTCAGGGGCAACTTACACCTGGGCAAAAGGTCCCAAGAGGAGGTGTAATTTTATAGTACACATAGGATGTTTTCTGACTTTATGTAGGTCAGCATGTTTCATCTATGAACAGTCACACGGCTTGTGGTCCAAATGTGTTCAAATAAGCTTCAGCCAATAGAGTCAAGGTGATTTACACTATCAGTACTTGTGGTCCACTGTCAGTCTTTTGATGTATTTTAATACTGAACTGTGTAGTGGGAAGTTTTTTGACTCTCTGCATTGATTTTTGTTTAATTCCTGTAATGTTTTAAAGCAAGCTTTTTTATTTGTCATTATAAATCAAAACGATCTGTTGAAGGCTGTGTTTAAACTGGTGTTATGTATTCATTTCACTAAATATGGACATCCAGAGTAAGAATTATTCCTCTCTTTAAATCCTAACCAGATATGGCTTAATCAAAAGGAGACATTTCGTTGTCTTGAAGACTGAATTTTTCCACAAAAAACCCAAAAGGCTGTGGCATGATATTCATCTCCCTATTCAGATATTTAATGGAGAATTCCACAAACTCCTTCCTAATTCATCTGATGTTCAGTAGCTATAAATGCACAGACAACACTGTTTGGCTTTTTATATTTTTAAGTAGGGGAATGCTCAAGTTGTCTTTATAGAGGCGATGCCATTTTTTATATATGCTGATTCTTTTTAGATCATGTCATGTGATACATGTGTAATTAAGGCTCATTATAGTTTCAAAACTAGTTGGCCATTTCGTATGTGTAATATAGTAAGTATTTTTATTAATCTTGGTTTTATTATTTGAGGGGTTGTTTGTTGTATTTTTTATATAGAACACTTGATATATTTGCATATTTATTTAACAGATTAATCCGAATGAAGGAAAATATTATCTCTAAATTGTAACTAGAAATAGTATTTCTAAAAGCACATTGAAATGTAAAATAAGGTTCCAAAAATAAACTTGATTCCACATTGAGGATAAAAAGTAAGACCAGCATTATTAGTGGGAGAGAGGTATTCAGCAGGATAGTCATGTTTAGTACTGGTGAGCTAAGGATCATTTTTTCTGTTTGCAAACTCTAAGCCAGGCTCAGCTGAATCTGTGACTATTTCTTCTCTGCCAGCCTCCCATAGGTTCCTCAGGTGCTCTGGGAGTTAACAATTAACTCAGCTTCCCCCTAGAAGCAGACAGCTGGGTCCAGTTTGAGATCAACCCCATAATATCTTGATGACTGTTCCTGGCTCACTGAACTGATGGGATCTGGGAGAGTGCAGCGCCCAGCAAGATCCAGCCATTCCTTCAGGCAGCTGACAGACAAGTTGGGTCTTGGTCTGCCCTTGGTGCCTGGAAAGAATGAGGATCTCTCCTTAAAATGCTGAGGAGACCAGACTGGACCTAAAACAGACCCTGTGATCAGCTGGTGCTATTCCTTTGTTTTAAACAGTTTTCAAGAAATGCAATCCAGACCACCTCTCTCATGGAACTACTGTCTAAAGCAGTAAGTATATTTAACAGAGGGGTTATATGTTTTATGAGAATGTAATATATTCATTGGTCAATCTGGGGTGATTGTTTTACCTGTATTTGCTTGAAGAACTTACAAGGAACGTTTGATTAAAGCAGAGAAGGGATATGCGGCCATCAGGTCTACCTGCATGGATGGTTAAGGTCTTTCCAAAACATTGGTTTCAAAATTATATTTCTGCACAACGTTTCCCTATGATAGGAGTGTCTTTTGTATGTCCTTTGTCAACAAAAATGACAGCATCTGTGCTAAGTAGTTTGAAGCATGTTTCCTGGAGTATTATTAGAGGACAATTACCAAGTGCTTCTTTAGCCCATAGGAAAAAAAGCTAGGCAGGGACAGAGTACATCATCCTCGTTAGGGCTGATCCTAATTGCTCTTTTTGTAGATGAAGGAAAGAAATTAAATCCTCTGACAACTGTGTTCTGCTTCAGCATATGTAGATGCCAGGATATTTTGTAAATCAGTAGTTAATTTTATGCTATATTAGACCATTGGCAATAATTATTTCTCAATTGTATTAAACAAGTCAAGATTCTGACTTCTCTGGTTGCAAGAGATTTGATTAGTCAAATACCAACCCTCTGGGTAACCACAGATGCTGACTAGTTTTCTCCTGTGGAGGAGAAAAGGACAGAAAGGTGGCAGGAAAAGTGCTGTGCTGTTCCTTATGGTCCAGTTCCAGCTGTGTGGGAGTGGGTGACAAACCTTTTCCTTTCAGGGGGCAAGATTTGTGCAAAGGTGTTTTGGTGTTTTTGGGGTGGGAGCTCTGGGGGATCAGGGACTGAGGGAGGATGAAGTCACTGGCAGAGGAAGTAAAGGGAGAGTGAAATTTCTGTGCTGCTGCTGCCGGGGAAGTCCCTCCAACACCCCCAGGACTTTGGCACTTGAATGTTTCACAGCTCTGAGAACGAAAAAAAAATTGGCCTTTTCCTGTGAACCCACCACCACCAATTGACCCTCTACATTCACCACCTCATTTGCAAACTGATTTTGAATAATTTTCCCCAGGTAGCTTATTTCTCATTATTACTATGCCATGCTGCATATGGCATCTGCCAAAACCATGTTGAGACTAAGCAGCTGTGACGATGACAAATGAGAGGTAAAGCACAAATTTAGCAAAGATGAGTAACCGTTTCTTTTGTACAGCACAGAGACTACTTTTTGTCTTCCCTGTCTCACCCATTTGGAGTAAGGTTAGCAGCGGCAAGATTTCGAGAACTTTTTTCTTCTTGCTTATCTTCCTGTTTTGAAAGTACCAGACTTACACAGGTCTTCACATAGGTCAAATGTGCTGCTGCATAGTTTTTTGAAAAGTTGAAGCTGATGAAGCAAACCTATCAACAGAGAAGCTCTCCTGACCTCAAGGGCGCTGGTTATTGTTAAGGTGCAAGTAAAGCAGAGGCAGTGAAAGCTTTGCATACGCTTTAAACACAGCCTTCTTTCAAATTTGTCTGGATGGTTCCAGCAAGCATTAAAAAGGTTTTGCCTGAGCAACAGTTTCAAGGAGTCTCAAACTTTTTATTAAACTTCTTACTCTACAGACAAAAGGGATTTTGGATGAACAAGTAGATGGATGAAACTCATAAAAAGGTTTTGCCTGAGCAACAGTTTCAAGGAGTCTCAAACTTTTTATTAAACTTCTTACTCTACAGACAAAAGGGATTTTGGATGAACAAGTAGATGGATGAAACTCATTTTCATACATTCCCTGCTACACAAATCTGTGTGTGGTATACCGATGTGAATGTCATCAGTTTTGTGTTTTCTTTCAGAAAAAGATAAAATGATGAAGTTTTGGATTAAAACAAGTCTACAAAGACTGTCAAATGAGAAGATGACTATTTTTTGTTTTCAGAAATAGACATAGTTTTGATATCTCAGAAGATCTAGCTGTACAAAATTACTTTTTTTTTTTTTTTGAAGATTCACCATGCTTAATACATAACATGGCTTTCCCTTTGTACTAAAATGAAACTCTTACAAGTAATTTATTTCCTATTGTAAAAAATGTCTGTGTAGATTTACAGTAAAATAGGACTTGTCAAGTCAAATAAGATCTGACATAAATTAAAGTGTATCTATCAGAAAACCCTCAAGCATTTTTTAGAATATTAGGGAAAAATCTCACTCTGAAACACCCACCTAACTCGGGGTTCAGCATCTTTTTTCTGGTGCTGAAGCTGAGGCAAGAGGCTGCCTTGTAGGCGATGCCAGAGGCACAGCTGAAATTAGGGGCATGTGGGCTGGCAGTGGGAAATCAGCACACAGCTCACAGGCAGCGGAGCCGCCGTACAGCAAACGGGTTCCAGGTCTGCTGAGTGAGTCGTGAAGGCCTTCAGACTCCCAGAGCAACCCAGGGCAGGGAAGGATAAGAAAAGGCGTTTTCCACCTCTTCTCCAGAGGCTCTAAGTTTTGTACCCGACATCTGAAAGCCTTGCGTCAGGGTGAGATCAACTTTATCACCCGTATGCTAGTCTCGTATTGCAATGTATGAATGGTTTGGTTACAGCAGAGTCTTAGCTTTAAATCTAAATTTACTTGCAGTTGTTGGTGTGCATCTAGCTTCTGGCACCACATACTCAACAGGCTTTTTTGTTTTTCCTGGCTTCTGAAAAAAAAAAAAAAAATAGCTTAGATCATTTTCTGTGACCACATTTTCTTTGCATGCATCGAGACTCCAGGCTTTAATTTTACCCAGAACAAATAGTAATAAACTGAGTATGTTTTGCCTTATGATTGTATGCTAAGTCTGAGTTTATATTCACTACATTTTATCAGCCTCTGTTTTTTAATAACAAGCATCTGGTTCAGGGCCGCTGCTGCAGATTGCTGGCAGCACCCTTGCGCAGTTAGCTCAGAGAGGCAGTTTCAGCAGCTTTCAGCCTGAGCCTGTGGAATGAGTGTTTCTAAGGTGAGCCCCTTGTAGCTGAGCCCTGCATCCCAGCCACAGTGATCTCGGCTGACAGCAGAACAAGAAGGGAGAGAAAAGCCTTCCTGCGAGTGCTCTGGACTATCAACATCAACCATACAAGCCTCATAGCGAATCTCTAGAAAAAGTATGTTAAATTCATTTTACTTTTCAGATCTACAAATGATTCACTGTTTTGGCTGTTTTCAAGCACTGGCAATGTTATGTCTAAATGCTGCCTGTTTATCTGTACCCTGGTTTGTTTTACCTTAAAACTGGTTTACAATCATTTGTTCAATTAAGCATGGTTTCTTCTGCAGCAAAGGGTCATCAGATTCACTATTGGAGACAAGTTTATAGTTACTGGGTAGTTCAATGCAGTCGTTTTGTGGTTTATTTTGTAATTAATGTTTCTTTCATTCACCAAGAGAATCTGGAATGAACTCCAGGTAAGGATGCTTATTCGTTCAGCCATTGACTTAAAAAACAAACTTAACCTTCATTCAATAAGGGTGACTTTCCCTGCTGTGCAGAGGACAGGTACAAAGCCCACCCGTTGGTTACATGCCGGTCAAAAATGGGAGGCACAGGGTTCAGAGCACCAGCCTGCTGCTGGTTCACTGCAAGGGTGCGGGGCTTCCTCGGGGAGCCTTGTTTAGAGCCATCGTCATTCATGTGGAGCAACACCTTCAAAAATCGGTGCTAAAAATACGTTAACAAAGCTTATTTGATCCTAGGAATTTAGGCAACTTTGGTAAGCTAGGTGAAATGATAGAATGTGTTTTGAGTGCATTTCCTAGCCTGGCCCCTCTTCTCTCCCCTTGGCAGAGTGGGAGTCAGCTGCCTTTTCTGGTACAACTCCACAGCAGCATTTCTCCAGTGGTGCCTGTGGACCACGGGATAGTGATCCATGGAGCACTTTCAACCACCCCAGTAAGGAAACAGTCAAATGGAGGTAGATGTCCCTACAAATGGCTGCAGGAAAGCCAAACGTATTTGATGGTTTGGTCACAAGTGAGAATGAATAGCACACCACTGTGAAAACTGCGACCCTGTGCTGCTTTGCTAAATACTCATCCTCGTACTACAGAAGCACTGTAAACAGTGTGAGGCCTTGCGCCCCTGGATCCCACCCCCACCAGTTTTGGTGGGCAGCGGTCAGCTTTGTAATTTATCTGTGTACACAGACACCTTTTGCTTATCGCCACAGGTGCTGCCTGCCTTGCTAACCCCACCGCGACTGCAAGCCCTGCTCTTGCACACGATGTGTTTTCCTTCCCGTGCCTGCTGCGGTGGTGGAACTGTGCGGTGGCATGGTGCCCATGCTGGGCAGTATCTGGCCATCTGCCAGGGCTGGGGACCTGCCACAGCTTCGTGTGCCCACACAGGGCTCTGCACAGCTCTGGGGAGCTTTGGAAGCCTGGCGGCACTGAACCATGCCCAGGTACCTGTATGTTCTTGCACTGGAAGTAGTTGCTGCAGTAACTCTTGCTAGCCTAACTCGGTGTCATTTTTAAAGTTGTTTTCCTCCTAAAACACTGCAAGTTGGGGCCACCTGTTTCTTTCATATCCTTGTCCTGTTTACATGCACTAATAGGAAAGAGAAGGCTGTTTAAGGTTTAGCAGCCCTCAAGCGTTCTCTCGGTTTTTCTTTCATGCCTGAGAGGCAATACAGAAAGATCTCTTAATATGGGCCTGTGACTCACTGGGCTTTATAGCACCTATAGCAGATGCTTTCCTGTAGAGAGGAACACATTCCAGATACAAAGACACTCCTGAAATTATCTTTTTCTTTAAGACTGAGGACATGTAGAAAGAGGGCACACAAGGGGCTCACAAGGGCTTCAAGAGTCAGCCCTGAGGGGAGGTATTTTCAAAAGGGACAGATCCATATAATTGCAGAATTGGGTCCTGCATGGGTTGGGGTTTTTAGGTCATTCTCGCAGAAACATTGCTTTAGGAAAAGCATCAAACATAAATCACAGTGTTGAGTCTTTAATTTCAAACTTTTGGGCATGTTGTATAACAAAAGAATAACGACCTTTTATGGCAGGAATTTGAACGTACACAGTGCACCTAAAATACCTGATGGGGAATCCCGAGCGCAACAAACATCAGTGGGGAATTCTACATCAGCAGCTCGCACCTATTAACAGTGCCTGTTGATGAGGCCACATCAGGATGTTTCTGCCTCTGGCAGAAAGCAGCAACGTGGTACAGCAATGGCAGCAGCTAGCTGGGGCCTCAAACGTCTCTTTTGCTGAAAGATCTTCCCAGTGCCGCGTCAGGACTTTGCTCGGTAGTGACTGCAGGGGCAGGCTGCCAGCTGGAGCGCTGCCAAAGCCACTTCCTGATGTGCCTGGATTTTCTTTGGAAACTTCTCAAGTGGATGCTGGCCTTGGTTAGATTAGTAAGAAGTATGCCCAAGGTTGCGCAGACTGTTAAACCGCACGACTGGGTTTTGGTTATGTGTCTCACACAATGGTAGTTACACTCCGTAACTTGTGCCACTCTGAGCATACACGTCCAAGCTTTCTCTCCATTCTTAGCAACAGCCAGTCCTCCGGGCCGTGGGTTACTCTGTGAGCATCCCTTAATTCATGTATTAAATAGAGTCAATTTCTTTGCAAAGTGCTCCAGAGGTTCAGCGACAGGAGTTATTTATTGATTTTTTTTAGAAGGGCTTTGAGGAAGAGACTTATTTTTCAGCAGCCAGGAGAGGGAAGTAGGTTTCTAAAGCAAGTGCAACCATTGCACTGTATCCTCCTGCCCTTCTAATGTCTCTTCCCACTTCTCTAGACTTCGTTGCCAAGAACTATAGTTAGTGCATCCTGGCCTTTGTGGCAAATGAACTCAGTTGCAGCCGGCACCCTGGAATATGTGAAGGATAAAGTGAGGGGTGAGATTTCTAACACTATGGCAAAGTCAGGCCCACCTCCTACCCTGCCTGCAGTTTTCAGAGCAGGCAGCCTCTCACACCAGACTGCTTTATCTGAGCTCCTACCCAAAGCACTCCTGTACTGAGCCCAGGCTGACGGGAAAACTTACACACATAAGCCATGAAAATTATGAATCGACATTTATTGATGATATGTACATAAGAGGTACAACACTTAGTGAAATATAATATTCTTAACTATTTCCAGTATAGAAACAAAGTCTAGTTTATTTTATACGTGAAAGTTACAGAAATCAGTTCACGCCATAAGAAAGCATTAAAAGCAAATGACTACTGATTATTGTGAGGAAGAGAGGATCTGAACTACAAAAATAGATTCAAGTCTATCAGGCATTCCAACTACAATATACAAGATCAGAGCCCAGAGTTGGGAGAATTGTTATTAACTGCATTCATTAGTTTTTAAACAAACTGTGCTATAGATACTGTACAGTATGTCATTTTGAAATCCGGGGAACTTCTTGTGTGTAAGAGAAACACCACCCTTATCCCTCTTCCTTTTTATCCTTTTAACATGAAACATCTGAAAACATTCCAGCTCGTGCCTGGTCGCTTTGAAGAGGGAGCCAGGGGTGATGACTAGCAGCACACAGCACTGCAGCGTGCGGTTCCTACTGAAGCGTCATAACGGGGCTCACCAAGCAGGATGCATTCTGTGCTTTGGGGCCCAATTTTGATCTCTTTCTACTCACAGGGGATGATTATATTGATGAGATCCAGGCCCAGGGTATCTAGAAACAAGCCAGCTTTTTCTCGCTGTCCCAAGCTCTTTCAGAACCACCTTCAGGTTTTGCCCCAGAAAGCTCTTATTTTCTTACAGATCTGCACTGCAGCCCTGATTTCAGAAGATTTTTGCCACTGACTATATAGTTTGTACATCTGTTTTATGATCAGACGTACCTTCTGTAAGTAACAGGCCTGTACAACAACCACAGTAGCTTGAGAAGCATTTAGCTTTGCACTTATTTCCCGATACCTATTAATACCCCTTTTTAACAATGAAAGAACAGTGCACCTTTGCCCATGAGTGTATTCGTCTTTCTCAGAGACTCTTTCCGCCACGGGGATGAAGCAAAGGTTCCTCCTCTGACTTCTCGGGCACGCTGGAGAGAGCCAGCAGCCTGCTGCTGCCTGCAGCCTTGCCCACTCACAGCCCTGTGACTGCTCTTGCTTCGCTGGCGTCTGTGGTCAAGGAGGAACTGGAAGTGACTCAGAGGTATCCTTCAATGCTGTGACGTGACTAAGGGCTGAGTGATGCATCGTGCACAAAGAGTCAAAAGCAGCCAGGGCATCCAGCAGGAACGCAGTTAGATGGATTTCCCCTTATTCATTGTGCCAATTTAAACAGTTACTTACTAAACTTCTGGTGATGAGAGTCCCAACGTTTCAAGCAAACAAGAAGAAAACCAAACAGAAACCAGTAATTCTAGGTGAACATTAATTCTTAATGCATAACAACTGCATTTACAAGGCAGCAAATCGATGCTGGGATTGCTTTCACTCACTGCTGGGGAACTACGCACATGCAGGTACTAACGCATACACACCAGTTAGACGGCTGAAAACTAAAAATAACATTTACAGTAAGTTGGCTGCGTACACGATTCTGAATGTTATCAGAACAGGATACTCCCTAACAGACAGATAAAGCAGTAACTACCACAACCTCATCGGCTAAAGGGCCAAAAGGAAGCAAACTCAGATACAAATGAAAAACAGAAAGTAGAATAAAATTTTAAAACACAGTCCAATTTCCTACTATGGCTCAATACACAGACACCAATTAAATTAAATTAAAGCACTGCTACACATACTGTATACACCATTTCACTGAAATTACACATTGATAGCTACGTTATCTACTCTAAGTGCAGAGAGGCACTGAACATCATGCTTTAACAAAATGTCAAAACTGGTATCAATAAGGTTTTACAGCTATTAGTAACTCAGCACGACTCTACCTGTGGTTCCTAGTAAGATAATACCTGGAACATCTGATTTAAAGTACAAGAAAGAGATTAAAATACAAGGGTATATCAACACACTTCCTACATGTATATCTACTAGAAATTTTGTCTCCAAAACCTCAGCAGAATAACATGGCCCCATAGTTTTCTGAATAGTTGATGTATCAGTCACACTGGGACAGCAGTACTTGCTATTCAACCTTTTCTTTGTTTTGAATCACAGTCAAAGAGCTAGTAGGCCATAAAAGATTTTCCATGATGTAATTGTTACGAATATTTATATTAACTTATTTTTATTCCTCTAAAAACAGTTGCTTGTTAATTAAACAGAAATTATTATAGCCACGGACTTCAGGCCAACAGGTATTTGCCCAATGGGAACAGATGACCATGATAGAGAAGCAACTGTCACTTGTCCTGGTCAAAAAATAGAGCGGTTGTTCTCTTTAAAATACGTAAGAAAGCAGGAGGTATTTGTACGGATGCTACCCAATTACATTGGTCCCGTGGTGATGCTGTTGGTCCCTTTTCAAAAAGGCAAAGGCAGGCGGCCAAATCATGAACTCCTTCCACAGGCTGAACTCATATACACTGGATTGTAGCAAAATGGACTGGGTACCTGATAATGTACTTCTTGCCTACCCAGATCTCCAGTTTTCTATAAACGGTATTCTGAGTCAGTCAGTTACACACGATCAGATCCTAAGAAAGAACTGCAGGATTTGGCAAAGGTAACACCAGAGAAAACGACAAAAGTGAGGGACGATTGCCCAAGACAGTCAATCTAGAAGATTGTTCAGATTATTAAAACATTGTTCCATAATGAACTGCAGCATTTAAGGACATCTTGAAATACCTATTGAATTTCTTGCATTTTGTGCTTTGTTTATAATTCATCACTGAACATAACACAAAAATACTTCATTGATCCCAAATGTTATAAGAAAACTGTTTTTTTTCTAAGGTACAGATCACCTTTAAAGGACTATCCCCCTACCTTATACGGTCATATAGAAAGTATTATAAGAATATATTAGTGTGTCTGTAAATTACAGATACTAGGTAATTTAGTTCCGTCTACACTGTAGTTTCCAGTGAACAAGTACAAACCCCTAAAACATGTATTAATAAGTAAATCAGTATTGAGCATATAATATTTAACAATATAAATACATATGCAGCTTTTTCTCATGCATTCTACAAGTTAGAGGTCACACCAGATCATTGGCAATGGGATATATTTAAGAAGGGAGCAGGATATGCTGGGTGGAAGTGTATGCAATTGTCTTTAAGAAGGAAGGACAACCTGTAGTACACAAGAACTCACGAGCCCATAAAAACACAAAAATGGAAATGCTATAATCTACAATACTGACTGCAAAATCAATTTGTAAACACAGTTTGCATACAGTCTTTGAAAAACTGCAGAAAAAAATAGAAAAGAACGATACAAAAATCCCTGCAAACTAGATTATTTATGTACAAAGCAATATACAGGTACGAGACTATCCAGGTTGTGTGATGCTGCCTATGACAGTTTCCCTTCATGTAATGGTGTGCGCCACAGAGCATCATTAAAAACAGTTGCAGGCCTCCTGAATTTTGAAAAATCAGACTAGAAGGATTGGACATTCTGGCACTGATCAGCATGGGCTCTGCAGCCGAATGTGGTTAGAAGAGGAAGGGGCTCAAAGGTTGGGTGAGTAGTCTCACAAGTTTTCTTGCCTCCCCAAATCCTGCATTAGCCTGTTGGTTATTCCCATCCTGGACTAGTAGAGACCTACTCAGTGGCTCGGTCGTATGCTCTAGATTTTTTCAATGTTTGGAGCCTGGGTTTTCCACAAGACTCATTGTTGCAGCTGCACAACCCTCCTATCTGTTAGGATTTGTATCAACCGGTAGTGGGAAGTCACCAGGTTTCCCCGAGCAGGGGGGCACATGCAAGGGATGGTTCCCCAGAGCCTCATGCCAAGGAGCCCGCTCATACACGAAGTAAAAGAATTACCAGCACCTGGGCATCAGCGGCGGTTTGACCCATTCATAGCAGCAGATTTCAATTTAACGTCAAACATGATCAGGAGGAAAAAATGAGGGAGGCACCCACCGCCCAGCCTGTGCCCAGGTACTGCTGGGGTCATTGTTGGGGGTCCTGCCTCAGGTGTGCCGAACTGCAGCACCCGTGCTTTGCCTGCGGACCGCCGAGACACAGCCTCGGCGCCTACGTGGGAGGAAATAACAACGACTTTGGAAGGAATGTGTACTAAATACACTGTTTCAGGTAAACTGTAAGCAACAAGGTAATATAACATGGTGAGGCTGAACAATTTATTTACAGCTGGACTGCTGCTTTGACACTTCAGTATTGCAATGCTCTTTTTTTCCCCAGTACTTTAAGCTACACTCTACGTATCATTATTCAGACAAAGGAAATTGGGTAAATATTTTTCCTTCAAAGCCATCAATATGCTTGGAGAGAAGAATATAACTCATCTTCCCGAGAGGGCTTTCTGCTGGGAACAGCAGCTTCTACATAGTCTTATATGGTGAATTATAGCCGAGGTGAATTGTCCCAATGGACTATATACCTATCCTAACAACTAACATGAAAAATATCTTAATTGTGGCCTTAGAAGTCACAGTAATAAAATCAAGGATAGTAATCTGGCTCATAACAGAGTAATATTACAGTACATTTTTATAAAGTGCCCTTATTTGTCCTTCTGCAAATTAGTTCAAATGAAGCAATAAAACCAGACAAATGTAACTTAATGAAATGAGAAACAGTTATGTCAAAAGGATTCTCCTGAGCCTGGTCCTAAAGCTCAGAGCCTTTGTAAAGATAATTATAGAAGTGAACGTCAGAGGTGAGGTTTAATATTGCCTGTGGGTTTGGGGATTTGTGCAATCGCTGCTGCGTTGCTACAACAAGGCTGCAACAACACAAGTGAAGATGAGGAGGCAAAGAAAATCCAGGCAGTTGCCAGAATAAATATGTTCAAACACAGTTGCTGCAGCTTCTCAGATGAACAGTCTGCTCTTCTGAGTGTCTACTGCCGGAAAACTAATGACCCTGGGAGCGATGGAAAATGAATCAGAAATCTGTATTACTTGTACGCTTTAAAGTGGCACAAAGTTCGGAATTCCGTGTGCTTTGAGAAAGAAATTGAGATCAGCTGTATCTCAGAAAAGAAATGGAAAAAACCTTAATGATAGTCATCCTTATTTTTGTGCTGAGTTTAAAATTCATTGCTGGACTTGTAGCATAGAAAAAAGTAGGCAAAAAAGAAGCATTTTGGCAGAAGTCTTCTGGATGTGAGAATCAATATCATCATAAATCGCAGACAAAGACTATTCCCTAGGATGGGATTGTGAAATATCTTATAACTTAATGGAGACGGGAAGGGAACTGACCTTTCCTGGAAGACCATGATTCCCGTAGATTTCAGAGGGGCTTTCACGTAGTCAGAGCGCTGCAGGCACAGGTTTTACTATAGCAAACACAGTTTTTCAAAGACATACTGAGTTTCTCACCCATTTAAAAGGAAGGAGCACATCCCACAATATGGTTCAAATGGCTTATCCCCTACCTATTTCAAGCACCTTCATCTGAAGACCCACGTGCATTTCTTACAACGCTGGTGCAGCCTTTATCTTCTAAAGGAAGCAATGAAGAAACAAATTCAGCAGCAAAGTGCTCCACCTCTTCTGTAGTTCTAACGTACCGGGTGCTTTAGTTTCGATGAACAGATATTAAGAGCATGGCGACCTAGCTTAGGCAGTAAATGGAAAAAAAAAAATAAAGAAGCAGCAAAAAGCAAAAAAGCCAAAAAAGCAAATGTATAAGCATGTATTTAATTAAGTATGCAATTAACTGAGTCTTTGCCTGGTCTATACTTTTCCATGTGCCCACGTGCCAGTGTCAGCAAACCAGACAGCAAAGGGTATCACAGTTGCACAGACAAGGGTGGGTGGGGGTGTGTGGAACTGACAAAGCAACAAGTGAGATGTATATAGAAAGAAATGTTAATTTGTTTAGGAACTACACAGAAAAAAAAAAATTGCTCTGCTTTTCCTTTAATTTTGCCACCCTAGCACTGCAAGCAAGAGGTCTACAAGATGCAAATTAATGCAACACTCCAGGTTGAAACTAAAAGGAGACTGGCCAGTAGCCAGCAATGCCTGCTGAAATGTGAACCCTGTATTAGTCTCTGGGTTATTTTCTGTTTATTTAGTTAAGTAGCAACCCAGCCTCATGTGGAATGAGCAAACTGAGAAATGCAAGCCAAGAGTGAGTTACATTTTCCCAGAGAAATGGAAAGCTTTTTGATGGTTAAATACAGTGCTGTGCTGGAGTCACACTATATTAAATATTCAGTCAGGCCAAAACCAGAGTATACCAAAAACAACATTTCTCCTTCTCCCACATCCACATTTAAATAGAGAAATACCATTGTAATTATCTTTTGAAACATCCCTGAGTTACTGTATCTACAGAATTACTATGTTAAAATCACAGTCTGCTATTCTAGTCCTATCAAAAGACCCAAATTTATTCTCCCTTATGTGGGTGGGGTTTCTCCAGCATCTCATTTCTTCCTCCCCTAATCTCTATCCAAAGAAGCACTCTTCAAAAGGACAATACGTCCCAAGCGGGTAAGTCTAAGCATATTCTAAGTGTTTCTCAATACGTAATTTTGTGGAGCTGCCTAGTCACATGTTGCTGGCATCCCTAGTTTTTTCCAACTGCTAAACAGTTTCCAACAACAGCTAAAAGTGCATGGACCCATATTTTAAAGCTACTTTCAAGGCAAGCAATGAGTGTGGCTGCTCCTAGGAAACTACTACAGTGAAGAGGAAAAGAAGTCATCTATTAATGGGTGAGCTGTGCCACGAAACAGCTTGAGAATGCTGGATATAAACCGGGGTAAACACTGTGTGTTATTCTTGGATCTAATTACCACCCAAGTCACAGCAAATTTCACTTTATGTGAGCCAGCACCCTCAGAGCAGGCAACATTTTGGAGTACCTACACACCATTCCAGGCACATTTCTAGCACATAATCCAGCAGTAAAAATATCTTTGAATACAAATTGGGAGAAGCAGCAGTCAGCTATAGGTTAACTCTGAATATGCCGATACCAATGACTGAGGAAAAGAGAAGACAACTTGCCTACCACTTCCTCGAATATCCTACAATTCCATTTCTCACACACACACACAAAAAAATCCTTAAAATGCTTCAGGAGGCCTTTGGACAAGGTCTCCACCTCTAATGCACGTTAGAGGCCTATGGAATTCACAGTGGTTCAGTATTTGTTAAATTATATCAGCCATTTTGCTTGGGACTGTAGCCATGGCATGCAAGTGAGGACAAAATACAATGGCAAGAAAAATATTCCACAACAGCAAATGCTTCCATGAGGGGCACTCCCACAACGGACATGATCTTGCACATGATGATCCATGCCAATAGCCTTGGCTGGCTCAGGTCTGTGTGCATTTTCAGAGATATTTATATGAATGCAGATGAGCAAAAGCAGATTATATTTATATTCCAATACCTTCTAGAGAGCCAAATACCACTCTACATTTAAACACATTATTCCTGTTTAAACCCATGACATGTCTGAGCACAGGCACTGAATGGCCAGTTTCCGTAAATGTTTCAACCCTGTTTTCTGCCACTTTTAAGTGCACCATACGCTCATACTCTGATTCGTTCTGAGAACCTCTCATAGCTCCCCCCAAAACTGCACAAAGCGTATTCTGTGCACAGAGTGTCCCAAGGTCGCATGGCTCAGCTTTGCTATAGTACATTGCTAACAGTATAAATAGCATTCAACAGTGTCTTAAAACTGCTAAGTATTAACAAGGACCTTTTAAAACACTTCACAAGATAATTATTATCACTGTAATTTCTTCTGAGAGGCTGAGTCAGCTATACTATGTTGACAAAACACCATCTTGTTAATTCAGATGCCATGTGCTCTAAGATACATTTATCTGACATTAGAGAGTTATACTTATTTGTTACTCTGCAAGAGACAGACAGCGAGATGTATATTCAATGTACGGGCCTAAATCCTGAAATCCTGCTTTATTCTTCATTCTGTCCTAACCCTGGACAAATTCTATTAACCTTAATCAGAATTTGGCTTAGCAATGAATTCAGGATTTAGCCATTCTCTGAAATAGGACATATACTTGAAAGATGGCTTTCACTGCACACCAAATGCTACTGATGATTGCATTCAAAAACTTAATTTCTTAGAGCAACGCGTTCAGAATTTGTTCATAGCTCATTATCAAGTACCCAATCATGACAGCCATGATCAGTTTCAGCAGTACCTTACTTGAGTAGTCCAGTCCACATGAGGAATCCCTCTGACATCAGTGGAGCAGGGTGAATAGTAAGGTGCTACCTACTTTAAGAATGACATAACTGAGCCCATGGTATTCTGTATTTTGTACATCAGACATAAATTTAGCGAAGGAACTACCAACCCTGTAATAATACTGCCTTGTACTATATGATGCATTGTGGTCACAAAGCAGCACAGCCCCAGCATAAAATAAAGGCTGCACCTGCCCTGGGACAGCCGATAAAAACACATCACATGCACATACAAATCCAAGGTCTTGTCTTGATGTTAAGTATTAGTTGTACCGATCTAACCAAATGTTTGGGATAATTTACTAACTTCTACACATTAATCTTGTCGCTGGATCTAAGTTCAGTTTAAAGTACAACTAGGCACAAAAATACAGTGCTTGTTATTATTAAAACAAATAGAAATCTTTATGGATATTTTCAAAAGATATTTTAGCCATACAGTGCTAAATAGATCAGGTATGCCACAAGAGTCACCAAAACAGTTGAAAGTTTATGTGGTGCTATGTTTCTCTCGTATTTGTGACCCTGAGTCTCTGTAGTGAACCGTACTGGCACTTTGATCTTCCCATTTTGCAGCATTTACATTCTCTGTGTCTTGAATGAAAGGGGAGGTGGGTGAGAGCACACTGCACTGCATGGAGTATTCTCCAGCTGCATCATCCAAACAGTAACACAGGGGAGACAGATGGTTATGTATCATTGCTTGGCAAAGACACTACAATGACTCGATGAGATCTTTGCTAAGTTTCAGTTAAGAAATTAAGTAAGCAGAAACTGTAGCTGTTAAATAGAAAAAAGAGAAATCTTCTTTAATCGTGACATCTTTTGCCAGAAGATAGCTTCAGGGCTTATTAAAGATGGAGCTAGGAACCTCTTCCCTTAGTTTTCACGTTTCCAAGGCTCTTCTTCAACAACACTGAAGTCTGCAGATTTGCCATTGGTTGCCAGTGTTACCTGCAATTATCATCAACAACCAACTTAAAGGCCAAGGCACTTTGACAAGAAAAGTCATGAGTTTTAGATGGAAGATCATGATATTTACAGGAATTACATACACCATGTACTATTATATATGTAAAATGCATTTATTCAGAATTCACAACACTCCCAAATAGTGAGACTCCTGTTCATTTATTATACTGTCTAGGAAAGATTAGCAGAAGGAAAAAAGTTCTATATTTTCTTACCCTTTGCTTTAGTGGTTTTTTAAATAAATATTTCAGATTCTACTCCTTTCTATCTCCTACAGATTTCACTGGATTATTTTAAAAAAAAAAAAAAAAAGATTTATTTATTTTTTTTAATGTAGAAAGCCATATTTTTTTCAGTGGAATTCCTTAGCAAAGCAGGATAGCTGATGCAAGGACATGAAAAATATGCAAGGCCAGAATAATCATATAGATGTCTACCTATACAAACTCACCTACAATTACACCACCTTTAAAGAAATGGAGGAAAAGGTACACCGTGAAAGTATTGTTCCTTATACCACTATTTCTAACAATGTAGTGAAAGACTTTGACTATAGTCATAATGCTATGTTTGTCTCGCACAAAGTACAGCAAAACAGCACTCTTGCCAGTAAAGGTATGTGTTAAAATTTTTAGGTTTTAAGCATGGTAGAAGACCAACAGTGATCTACAACTCACAGTAAACACTGGCCAGTACATCACATCCCAGAAATCACTATAAATAAACACATGCTTCCAGAAAGATAGCTCCAGCCAAATGATTTAAAAAATTTTAAAAAGGTAAAATGTCAATTTAGCTTTACAAAAGTGATCTAGATCTTTATAACTGGGAGAGAATCTTACATTTCATCCTAAATGGATGGCTCACTCTTTCCTAACTTACCTTGTAAGTTAACATCCCCAGCTTCAAACGAAAACTTAAAGACAGAGCTGAAATTCCCCATGCTGGATAAACTGGATGCATGGAAGCATTTTGGGACATGGAAACATGACAAAATGCACTGATTTTTGAAACAAAGTCAAGCTTTTTCTTAGATAATTGAAAGGGGGAAACATGCAAATACAGGAATGAACAGCTTATTCAGAAATGAAAATCACATAGAATCATGTGAAATATAATAATAAAAAAATACAAAATTATCGTGCAGTAACCACCACTCTACCCCCATATAAAGGTAAACTACTCATTAATTATATACACTGACCATGCAAAATTATAAACTAATAATGTTATACATGGAATTTATTACAGAAAGTAAACAGAAAGGACATGCTAGTAGATTACCTTTTCCAAATTCTGACCAGAGTTGCAATGAGCTTTTCAACCCACCAGTGCATTTGACAGGATGAAGAGATGTCTCTTCAGATTTAACAGCTGGCTCTTTTGAAGCCCCAGATCCTATACTCTGTTTCTTTTGCTACTCTAACACTTGGGAGCTATAGACCACTTGAACATGATCCAAATTCTTTGCAAACGTCAGCATACATTCATAGTTTATAAAGTAGACTGTAAGATCACATCCTTTTGGCAGCTTGCAGACAGACACACGGACAAGAAAAGTGACCTGCTCAAAGTCAGCCTTATGCTCAATCCAGTAAACCCTGGCTCTTCGCATGAGTTTAAAAGTGCAAAATGAGATCGCAAGCAGAACAAACCTAAAACAATGAAAAAGAACAAACACTTCTAGCTCATGAATCGCTATCACCAAATTTTAATGAAAGGGTGTGCTTAGGATGCCACACTGCACTGTTAATCCATGTTTAAGAGGTAAGCTACAGCCTCAACTGAGGGAAATTATAAGAGAAAATGAAGGAGAAAAGAAAGTGCAAGCATTGCATCAATGGGCTGCTACTTTCTAGACTGACTTGGATGTCTGTGCAAATCTGAGAGATATTATGAGAAAAAATTATCAGTATTCAGTTCCATGAACTGAATATTCAGACTGATATATGGTAGCTGAATTTGTCTTATAACCCACTAAAATTAGCAGTCTATTTCACTGAAAAAAGAGTTTTCCAAAAGTTCCAGAAGTAGTTAACCCAAAAGTGTGTGT
>JAVJGJ010000060.1:49020001-49093990 GCA_035590215.1 Microhierax caerulescens | reverse complement strand
ATGATTTTTAATCTCCCTTCCAGCCCAACCCAGTCTATGGTCCTATGGTTTTTTTAAAGGCTTTCATTATCTGAAATTAAAATGTTATAAGAGAGCCATTCCAAATATTCCTACATGGCTGGTTGCATTTACACACTGGTTCCAGAAAAGTGGCTGGAATTGGGTCTTAAATATTGTATTAACTTTCTTTTCTACATTCTATTAGAAGTACTGATGTAATGTCATTTGACGGTAATGAAATGGAAGACAATATCTATAAGTAAAGAAAACATAATTTTATGACCTTTCATTTCCAATATTGTTTAGATCTGGTTTGTGTGTCTAAATATTTATGCAAAAGTTGGCTTGTGTGCCTTTCCTCAACATCAGCAATGTCAGCAGCGTCATTTTCCATAGCTCGTTAGATCGTCACGGCTACCACAACACAGCCACTAGAAGATTGAAAATAAACCTATTAGCTGTTAAATATATGTTAATTAGCACCACACTTCCACGAACAAATCTTGTTGTAACTTCACAGCACTAGGGGCATGACACAGAGCTTTCCGCCTCCTTTTTTATCTCTTTTCCCCCTACACTTCAATTCTGAATCATGCTGCAGTTGCACTGCTTATTGTTAGGCCAGAAGGATCCAAACCCAACTGTTTGTGCTGAAAGGTTCTTTTGCCTGGCATTTGTTTTGGAAAGATACCTTGAAACATTTATTTCAGAAGTACTATCCTTCCTATACTTACATTCATCACCGCTACATCTCCACGTTAGAGACGTTTTTATTTCCTAAGCAGGGTTGGATCAGCCAGGAGTAACAATGCTGCTGAAGCCAAGCCTGACATGCAGCACTTGACTAGTGGATCAGAACTGCTGGTCAGCTTACAGCTCTGAGGTTTGTTAGTGTGGGCAGAGCTTCTCAGTCCACAGGAATATTTTTAAATGACATTTCCCTAAAAAAACAAACAAACCACAGGCTCCTTTTGCACACCCTCCTACCAGCTGCAGAAACCTACCTATTTGCCTTACTTTGAGAGCCAGCAAAAACACGTACTTAAAATGAGTATGCACCTCCCTTTTGCTCTCCTCCTCCCATGTGCAGATTCCTATGCCACTTTCCTGTTTTCAACCATGACTTCATAAATATAATAAACCCACAGAATATCACATTCTTCCCTATGCCAGCTGTACTCTGACTGCTGAACCCTGCTTCATTTCACCATTCTGAGTCATGATATCATGATAGTAAGTTATATATAAAATATGTAAGTCATCTTTTCCCTTTGCCTTCCCAAGCTGTAAATTCCTCTTTCATTTTTCACTGAAGCAGAAATCAGAGCTGTGTCCTATTCTTCACAACTCTTGGTGACAAGATACATAATAACAGATAGAGTGTAGCAGTAGATCCAAGTTACATGTTGGAGAATTGACCAAGTTCTTGAATTCCACTCAATATGCCAAAAGATAATGACAGAAAATTAACTTTCTATTTTATCTTCACATTCTCAACTCTGCTATTCCTTCTTGCATCATTTTAGCAGTGTACCTGGGACCGAAAGCTACCGCAAGTGGGCAGTTGAGGCTGCTAGTGTAGGAGGAAATGCACAAATAGTACAGAGTGGTACTGACTTCTCCCCTTCTGGGCATCACAGCTGGCACAACAGAAACATACGTCTTTCCCCTAATGTTCTTTTACCTAGTAAAGATGGCTGTTGACCAAAATATACTGTCCTGAAGCAGACCGTATAAACATAAATAATATATTGTTTATATAAATATATGTACATACATATAAACAATATAATAGGAAAATATAAATAACATAATATATAAATATAAACAAGAAAAATAAACATAAACAATATATAGACAATGAAAAAGCCTATAAAGGCTAGTACAACTTAGAGCATACTGAGTCCCTGTCAGCTCTGCACAGGTGACAGATATCCTCATTGTCAAATGACAACATGAGAAAGGATGTGGCCTGGCATACGCTCTGTCTATATTTACAGCTTCTGTATTTAAATGTTGAAGAACAAAAGACTTGGAAAACTATCTATGGGTTAGCTGTTTCTTGTTGGAGGACCTGCAATGACACTGAAGGACTTTGATCCCTGGAAACGAAAGTCAGTCCTTCCAGTCTGAGGGATCTGTCAGTAAAATCAAACTAGGGAAGGACCTTCTCCCTCTCTCTGATTTCTTACTTATCTTTGGTTTATATCCTGTCCTAGAACAGTTTATTTCTTAAAACTATTTTACTTTCTTATATACAAAATGAAGCAGAGTTTCCCCGCTACAAACATAAAACATTTGATGCTATGAGTGCCCAAATCACTGTGTAACTTGCTGACAACATCCTGATGGAACTTGCATTTTTCAGTATTTGTCCTTAATATTAGACCATAACCAAGAAACATAAGAAACAGAAAGAGGAATGCAAAGATCAGAAAAAGGCTGTTGAGCTATGTCTGAGATTGGAGAGGCATCATCAGGAAGAAGAAAATATATGTGCATGAACCCAAGGGTCAAGATCCTGATTTCATAGAAACTGACTTCAGTAGCTCTGTAACAGTTTGTTCCAGCTGAGAAACTGCTTTCAGTGTCTCCTACTTCATCAAATAGCCTATTTCCTCCTTTGCTTTATCTGTAGAGGAGAGTGTTACAGTTCTTTGAGATAAATGGCTGAAAAGCACTACAGAGAAGCATTACTTCACCACTTTTTCTGCACTGAGCAGTGGAGTCAGCACAACTTACAAAAGCCAGTCAACAGCGACAAGCAAACTGATGTCCTGGGTAGGGAGACCCACTGCAGTAAGGATCAGAAGCATAGTGACAAGTCCTGCGCTGGGAATACTGGCAGCTCCAACACTTGCAAGGGTGGCGGTCAAACTGCAAAAACAAAAATCAAATGCGGTAGTAGGAAGAGAAATATATGTCTTCAATTCATAGTCATGATTATTAGGAAAGTCTTATTTTTAATGAACTCTTCCAGAAAGCTAATGACTGTATGATAACTCATGGTAAGCTTAGGCCATAGTTTTCACGCTTGTGTTTCTCCAAAAATATATATTAGGTAAAGTCAGATCTATGGAGTTTGTTCTGAGAGTTGTAAGAGAGCTTTAAGTTCTTAAGTTGTAAGTATCGTATTCAGTCTTTGACCTGGTGGTGTTTTCTGAGCTCTACCAACACATCCAGAGTGCTGAATTCTGGACTTTGATCATCCAGAGTTGCTGAAGTTTGCTGGCTACAGGTTGAATTTTCAGGGTGGTTCATTTCTGTTTATTTATGGTAATTGAAGACTCAATTGTGAAGTAATGGCTGAGAGAAAGTTGCTATGACAAAGTACAAAAGGGTAAAAGTCTTTGCATCCAAAACTCTCACAGTAAAAGCCAGTGGAGTACCAAACCTAGATACAAATAACCCTAGATGAAAAAGCAAAATTCATCTGGTTGTTTCATTAATCCAAACCTATCTTGGTTTTTGCCTCTCTTATTTTTTTGATGAAGACCAGTAGAGTGAATGTATGTGCTCCAAATATTTGTAAAAATACAACACAGACCGTAACAAATATCAACGTCATTGGGCAGTCCTACTAAGAATGGAAAACAAATTTGTCAGAGACAAGCCAAGGGGAGAAAACAGGGAAGAGAAGGAGAGGGAGAGGTAGGGAAAGGAAAAAGGAGAAAGGAAGAAAGAAGGAAAAAGGAAAAATAAGAAAGGAAAAAAAAGGAAAAAAGTAGAAAGTTATTTCTGTCTTGTCAAACACAGAGATCAGTAACATCGTTGTACTTCTGTGGGTGTAGCCAACAAATCTTAATGTGCTTCCAACACAGAAGTAGGGGAAACAGGTCTCTGTGGGGCAAACTCCTCAACCATTACCTCCGAGCCAATC
The DNA here is from genome assembly GCA_035590215.1 of Microhierax caerulescens. Lineage (NCBI taxonomy): Eukaryota > Metazoa > Chordata > Aves > Falconiformes > Falconidae > Microhierax > Microhierax caerulescens. The sequence goes on along the minus strand of JAVJGJ010000060.1, from coordinate 49,090,110 downwards.
TACAAGGATGTTAGCTTGATTTAGAGCTGGCAGATGGCTCAGTCTGACCCAGAAAATCCCAGTTGCAGTGTGTTTGTCAGGTGTCTGGGTTAGAGTGCAACCTGGCCTATGCAGACAGGTCCAGCAGGTATGCAGGCAGGACGCTCTGCTCTGCCATCAGGCCTGCGCACAGTGCCAGCTCCTCAAACACTTCCAGCCTGAGCTAGTAAGGGACTGCTTCCAAGCTCCGTGAGGAAATGCTCCTGCCAACCTTCCCACAGCAGCAATGAATCTAGCAGTGTTCAGGTCTAAACAGTCTGGCTTAGCCACCATTTCCAAGATCACCCTCTCCCAAAGAAAAGGGGAAATCAGAGGATCTACATGACCAATATGAAGTAACTAGGGCTGGACAAGGCTAATTAAGTCTTTGTTAGTTTATGTGTGGGTCATTTGAATATCCTTAGTATCACAAACTGGATTTGGCAGAGAAAACCTAATAAACTGTCATTCATTTGTATTGCCACCTCAAGCAACAGTTCTTGTCATACTGCTGTAGCAAAACTAATGGTTTTCTTACAGATAGCCCAAAGTTGCCACCTGCTTAGTAAATGTGAGTCACAAAACTGGCTACATCAACTTTGAAATGGTGAAATCAGGAAGAGAGAGCTAAGGTGCCAGTCCCTCCGAGGAGAAGAGGAGGAACTTGGGTTCAAGCCTACCAAATCTGTCAATGACAGCTGACTCCTGACTTGAATTTCCCTGGTCTCAATTTAGTTTAATATGTGGCACGTCTGAAACGAGCGTTTTCAGTCTTAGCAACAAATACACATCATGTAGGTCTAGCATCTGACTCCATTAGAAGCAGCCCTGAACCTGTTACAAATGTTGGCTTTACTATTTCAGAGGTTGGGGCAGGAAGTAAAGAAATGGAAAATGTGGAACTAGTATAGCTGGGCAAGAAACAGCATTAGCCAGCCCTTTGTAGGAGTTTCTTTAGTGTTAAAAGAAAGGTGAGTGGCTGAAAACTACATGAAGGTGGCAAACTTGGCAGCCTTCGCTTGTGGTTTCCATTTTAACTATTCAAAACGTTAGGCCTGGTGTCTTCATCAAGTTTTCCACTGCAAATTAATTTCGGCGGCAGCAGTCATAACTTTGCCATTGTTTTTTATTACTAGCCCTACCTAACAGGTCTTAAAACTCCACTACAGTAAACAGTCTTCAATCACTCTTACCCAATTTTAATGGGTATTTTCCTTTGTCCTTCCAGACACTCAGTCCTAGATATGACAATTTGATATGAAAACACTAGAGATAATATTTGCTGGCTTAGAAAGAAAATGTCTGGGAGTATCCAGACCATGCCGCAGGTAATCTCAGCCCCTGGCTAGGTTATTTTCAATCCATTTTGCTTGCTGTTCACCAAAGTCACAGAAAAAATGCAGGCAAACATAAATACATGGATACATTTCACAGATAGACCTTTTTCTTCCAACGTATATAAACAGATACATTCTAGAAAGTTAATGCCTCATGTATTGCTTGTAGCATCCCTCTACAATAAAAAAAAGGTATTGCATTGGACAGAGAATGCTGTATTTCACTTTGTATTGTCAAAACTGTAAAAGAACACCAGCGTGCACTGAAGCTGCAAATGATAGAAAACGCATGTCACCAGAGAATCAGCATCTATGTCTGTGACATTCCTTTGCATATCATTATTAGAAATCCATAGATTTCACAGTGAATCACAGTTACTGAGAAGACATCCAACCCAAAACTCCATACTTTACAGCCTGTAGGACCAAAGCCTGCAAGTACTTTGAACTGACCTCACAGTAACTATCTGGCCTCCGTCCAGCTCAATTCCATTCATCTGTGCTATGAAGATGGCAGCCACAGCTTCATAAAGGGCAGTTCCGTCCATGTTAATAGTTGCTCCAACAGGAAGAACAAACCTTGTCACACGCTTATCAATCCCTAGATTTTCTTCAAGACACCGGAATGTGACAGGCAATGTTCCAGCACTGAAGGAGAGAAAGCAAAAAAAGTAGAGAAGACATAATTACAATATAATTGATACACATAAGGGAGCAAAGTCAGAAATTCTGCTATCATTGTTTACATTTTCTACTTCCATTTTCTGCTGTGCTTCAAGCCTTTTTTACCCAATTTTTAAATTAAGCTGGAGGTGAGACTGAGGCCAAGACGTGAACATGACTTGAAGGGGTGAGAGCTTGAGAGAGTGCAGATTAATTTCTGACACTCATTTATTAATTACTTCTTGAATTTTGTTCAAAAAGGCAAGCTCCAGATTTTTTCTGATGGACAGAACTATGAGTGTAGGGACAAATCCTGAATTTCTTTGACTGTGAATTGGCTCTGAGCAGAGAAATCAGTGTCACATTAAGGAAAGAGAAAGCCAGGCAAGAAGACACAACTCATGGAGTTCCCGGGCACTGGAGGACAGGAAAGGACATGCAACACAGCTGGATGCCTGGAACTGAGGAACAGCTCCTTGCACAGATCCACAGTGCCTTGCCTTTGTGAGGGTAGTTCAGGCTATTACGTTCACTTGCTCAAAACAAAACACCTTCAACACTGCTGAAAACAGAACATACTCTTTTTCCTTGTAGATGCAAATATCTTCTACTTCTTCCCTTCCCCACCAGGTCTGCCTGCCTCAGGCAAAGGACTTGTTGCAACAAGCATGAAACCCAACACAAGACACAGGTTCCTTCCTTTTCTGTTACCTCTGAGCTCAAGTCCACCACTCAGTGGAGAACTTCTGTTGTGGTTTATTTGCTTTTCTTCACCTGATTGCCAAAATTTCTCAAAGGTCTCCACTATTGTATCCCACTAATTCTGGTGTAATTGCCCCTACAAAAATACTAATTTGCTCATAGAAGAGTAAAGGACTAGACTCACCAAATTTTCTGTTACTTGCTGCACCATACTGCTGCTAGTGCCCTGCAGCTTGAGGGTCATTCCAACTCATTCATTCATCCACTACCACAGAGATGCTTTTGGGTACAAAAAATGTAATCTTTCCATTTTACAGGTAATCAAACCATGGATAAGGGAGATTAAGGAAAAATTGATACACCTAACTATAAAAATGTAGTGTCATAATAAACATCCTAGGTTATGGTTATCTGGAACAAGCACATGAGGCTGACCTATCTCAGGTGGGATCTATGGAAAACCCAAAGCCTTCTGGATTGACAGGTGCCTGAGTCACTTCCTAATGGCTCCTCTTGTTGCACATCTATGGAAACATGAGTTAGAAGACAAGAGCTTCTAGATCCCCACCTTGTGCTCAAATGACTGGACCATTCTTTGTTCACAGAAATCATTTTCTTAGCAGATGTCAGTAAGCCAGATACACGGTACCATTCATTTGTGTTCTACCACCCTCACAAATATATTTGTAATTATGATTTATTTTACTGTGGTTTTAATCATACGTAATCAAATTATTAAATAATAAATAATCAAAGATTCTGTGGGTTTAGCCACATCAGACAGAATTCACACTTTCTAAAAACCAGTGTAGTATATTCCCTTACTTTAGCAGCTATATTTAGAGCAGATAGCAGAAAATATCTAGCGAGCGATGCACCAGTAACTACTAGTCAGTTTTCAAGCAAATTCCTGGACCACTTTGCCTCCTACAGCAAAGACATTCCTGTATCTTCTTCAAAGAAAAATAGAATAGAAAAAGCTGTTCACTGACACATATTGAAACTTGGTCAGATAAGGTCCTTCTTCAAAAATTCAAGTCCCACCTTGCCTTTACTGTTATAAATCAGATCATCAGCACAAGTTGTGTACCAGCCACAGCCTGCCATTGTTGCAATGAACCCCAGCGGGCTCAGCAGGCAGGGACTATGCAAATATCTTCCCCCTTCAGTTCTGCCACCATGAGCAAGGACGTGTGGGCAGGCCATGGAGACAACATTTCTTTTATTAGAAGAGCACAACTTGTGGATGCCTTCCATGATTCCTCAGCCTAGCCAAAAAGCTTTAATAGGTCCCTGAATAGGCAACTTTCAGAGGTACCAGGTTAGACCATGCAATGGTGATTGTTGTCATGTGGTCACTTGTCTGTGGTGCTATGAACTGGTCCACTTCTGTTTAGACAGTAATTCAGATCTGGATAGCAATCAGGTGGCAAAGCTAGTATCCAGGTAAATCTATATGCTGGAATCACTTAGAATCCCCTACGTTTTTCCATTTTGGTACTCCAGCAGAAAAACATTATATTACACTAAAAAAAAAGAAAACCACAAATGTGTGTAGACACTACATTTTGTATTAAAAATCTAAATGGAAACTCAAATGCTTCAATGAACAAAAGCCTTAGGGAAATTGTGGTTTAGTGAACCTCCTGGCCAGACTGTATCTCTTATAATCCCACAGAATTGCTGAGGTTGGTTCCTGAGGTTGGAAGGCACCTCTGGAGGTCACCAATTCTAACCACCTTGCTCAAGGCAGGGGCAGCCAGGGCAGGTTGCTCCACACCATGCCCAGGCAGGTTTTGTGTATCTCCAGGAGACTCCACAGCTCCTCTGGAAAACCTGTGCCAACTTTCAACCACTGTCACAGTAAATCACAACAAAAAGCTTTTTCTTGTGTTCAGAAGGATTTTGTTGTGTTTCAGTTTGTGCTCACTGCCTCTCATTGTGTCACCAGGCACCACTGAAAAAAGCCTTGCTTCATCTGCTCCACACTGTCCTATCAGATATATATGCACATCAGTAAGGTCCCCCCCATAGCCTCCTGTTCAATAGGGGAGAAGTTGGTCAGCAGAGTGGTTTGGGTTGACCCAAAGCAGCAAATGAATTACAGTTCTTCCAAAGCATTCCTGAAATCAAAATTGCTCAGTTTTCTGATGGTCAGTTTTGAACTAGGATTTTTTGGTTTCACTTCTTTAATTCAAATGGAAGATTAAATTTTCTTCAGAAATAAAACATTAATACAAAACATTTTAAAATATGGCATTTAACTGAAAAATATGTTCAGCCCAAGATCTACTGACTGTTCAAATGCAAAGCATCAATTTATTACTGAGAGCTGAACTGCCTACATAATGAGTCTAAAATGCTCAGCTCTTCAATGAAGTCCCCTTACCATGCCAAAAAGATGAAAGAATAAAATTAGAGGTTTTTTTCATTTCTTCTTGAAACCTAGCACTGGTTTGCTTTTGGTTTTTTTGTTGTTTTTTCCCAATGCAACAACACTGGTCTTAAATAGAATTATCACTGCTTCCTAGTTAAGGAAACAAGTACAGGCGTAATACAATTTGCATTTGGCCAGTGCCCAAAAAGAAAACAAAAAAATGGGTCTCCCAACTCTCTGTAGTCAGCTGTACCTCTCTCAAAATCCAGAAGGTATGTGCTTATTTTTATTTATTTCAACATGGCTGGATTAAAAATAGTTTTCATTCAATGGCATAAAATGATTTTGCAATGAAGGTCAGAACAGCAGATGTATTATCACTATAAACAGCAGCTAATAATCTGCTAAAATATAAAGCAAGCTGTTATTTCCCAAGTATACCTGGAAGCTGTGCCTAGTGCGGTGATCCATGCCTGGAAAATCCCAGCAAGGAACGAAAATGGGCTTTTCCTTGTTATCACAAAGTAGAGCAGAGGCAGGAAGATCCCTCCGTGGATGAGAAGACCCACAATCACAGTGACCATGTACATGCCAAGTTGTCTAGCAACTACTTCTAAGTCCTTGATTGCAATGATTTTTCCACAGATGAGGCAAGCAATGCCTAAAGGGGAATACCTGGAAAGAGAACAAGCATAAACAGAACTAGTCTTTGCAGCATAGTCATAACTGTGCTTAACAGAGCACAGACTCGAGAAAGTGTAGGGGGCTCTCAGGCTCAACTCTGAGATGCAGATGAGGAACTGATGGAAATTCCATGGATAGTTTTCACATCTTTTTTTAAAAATGGCCATCTCCAGCGGATTCCCCATCTGCTTCATTTTATTCCATCCCATCAAATGAAATATGCATTTCCTGAATAGTCTTTGATCCTGGAATAACATTGTACAAGAACACTACAATGTTATGCAGGCTTGGATCGTTATGAAGAGTGAGGCAGTATTTGCTCTTAAAACGTAACTTCTGCAACCCACTCTTATCTAGTTTCAGGGAGCTGCGTTGTTTCAGATAAATTATTTGTTGAGATAAATTTTTTTATCTTGAAAGCTGCAACTATTTCCATTATGTTCTTTCAATAATTTGGACAAATGCTTTTTAGGTTATGGATTCTTCATTACGTGCTTTTCTTAGGGTAGATTTTTTTTGTCACTTCAGTCATGTGATTCCCCAATAGCATAAATGAAACTTTCAAACAGGATGATAATGGGTAGCACAGTTTAGTAATTAAAAAAAATAATGAAATGAATGGATATTATTTAAAAAATGTAATAATCAGCTATAGTGAAAGTGCATGGGTCAAAGACAATATTTATACCTGCACTGATAATGGTGAGTATACTACATAATTTTAAGTGACCTAAGCTGGGAGAAAGCAATGTGTATAACATACGAAGAAACAGTAAACAAAATGCCTCTCTAAAAATAAATGGTAACGTATATTTTCAAAAGTGGTAGTGATTTCGATGCTTAATTAAAGACAATAAAAAGGAAACTGACTTTCAGAATAAAAGGGCTTCATATTTTCTGTAAGAAACATCTCATTGTCTCTCAAGCGATATGGCCAAAACCTGGAAAGCCCTCAATCACTTCAAATGCAAGGCCAGCTGTTATACCAGTTATCATAAAAAGCCATATCTCAATGAACTTCATGAAGCATCTTTCTCATAAAGAATTACATGGTGTCAGAGCCAGATGTCTGATTTGTTTTATGTTGGTGTGGCAATGCCATGCTCCTGAGAGTCTGGAGTTGCCACAGGTGTTAAATCTCTGTACAGAGAACTCATAAACCAAACAAAACGTAACTTTACATGAAGAAGTGCATTTGTCTTTACAAACACACATAAAAAACGATGCTTCTGGCTACGACAATTCTTTAAAAATTCTAGACAGAGATGAACAAGTGAAATTTCCAACATCAATCTTCTTTCTCACAAAAAGAGAAATAAAAAGCACATCAATAAAAAATATTTACAGTGATTTTCTTGAAACTTGAATGATTTCCTGCCAACACTGACTACTACAGAAAATTTATATAGGCAAGGTATATTATGTCTTGCATCCACCAACTGGTGCCAAGTGAAGTAAGAATAAAATCTAGCTTGTGGATTGTTATGAGAGTATAGTCACTGTCTCTCTATAGTGGAGAGCAGAAGGTTACAGTAACTAGTGAAAGCAGTAGGGCTTTGTGAATAAAAAACAACTGTGCTTCTATGCAGCAAGATCATCTGCAGAAAAGCAGAAGCATAACAGGAATGCAGTCGTTGCTTCAAGTTCATTTTTTTGTTCTACACATTTCCACATAGCTGCTGCTGTCTGCATCACTCTTGCATAACAGTCTTCTTTTGAAACACTGATGATGCTGAAGACTTGTACTTCAGGCACCCTGCTCCCTTTTCCATAAACTGTGTCCATCTAGAGCCTCATAGAAGCACACTGCAGCCTTGTAACTCAGGCAATCAATTCCAGGGACACCAAAGAATCACGGGGAGCAACGAGCCATGATACATGTGTTGTATTGGAGTGGCTATTTCTGCTCTCAAAGACCTAAGAGATATGAAACAGTGGTACACTGCCAAACATAACAACGTGTTATGTTTGAAACACACGATACGCTTTTCTGTGTGATATGGCCATGCTTGGCACTGCCTACAAATAGCTCTGGGGAAGCCCTCAGAAGAAACATCTTTTAAAAAAAAAAAAAAAAAAAAAAGAGAGAGAATCCCCTTCCAAAAATGTAAACGAGGGCTCAGTCTTAATTGGGTAAAGTCACTCCCTTGAAGGCAAGCCCGGCCCCATTGTTATGGATGGGTACACTTCAAAAACAGGAGACATACCTTCCAGCGACCCCACTGCCATAAGACACAGATACTGCAGAAACTATGTATGGGTGAAGGCACTACACATCACTGAGAACCACTGGAATTTTACCTGGTGGTAAAGTATTTTTAGTACAGAAGACAGTGAATAAAGTGTGTCTCCAGGCTTCTTTGTAATTATACCTCCCAGCTAACACCCTGGGATGATGCTAACCTCCCAAGAAGATTTGGATGCTCATATTGGGGCATTCTTGCTTGCTTAGGTGTCCTTCTAGGTAATTAACTTCCATAATCAATGTGGCACTTGAAGGCCTTTGCTGGTACCTGTGTGTCTTGGATTTCAGTAAACAAAGAACAGAATACTTCTAAAAATATTCCAAACTGGGTCCTGAATAACCCTCACTGTATAGAAATAATGCTGCTGTGGTTTTAACATGCCTGTCAAGGCTTTAAAAAAATGAACTATTTAATTACATTGTTTACTAACAAACTGTGGTCACTATTTGCTATAGTAGGGGTTTATGAGTTTTTTTGTTTTGGTTTTTTTTTTGTTCTAGAAGTTAGAACTTCAAACTTACCACATGATCATAGTTACTAACTTCATTACAATCTCATTCAGGATGTTGAAGAAATCGACCATCATCTTGGCTTGTTCTCCCATTTTCCCCATAGCAATGCCAAAAGCAATAAAGAATCCTATCAAACCTATTGGGATAAAATGGCAAGACAAAAAAAAAAAAAAAAAAGAAAAGTAAAACCATGGTGGTTAGGAAGATTTTGCACCTAGTCAATGTCTTGACCCTACCTGCTATTCCAGTTTTCAAAACTAGTGCATTACACATCTCTTGGGACTTTTTAACATGAATTCACTCTCAATTTTCATGAATGGATTCAAGACATATTTTATTCTTCAATATTTTACTAAATTCCAATTTCACAGCCCAACTATGTTTTCTTCTTTTCTCTTGAATTGATCTTATCATCAAAAAAAAAAAATATACCATACTCTTCTCAGTGCCACACAACTGTTGGAAACCTCATAGCTCCTGGCAAATGGGAGAGGCAACACAGCACCATATCACGACGCTTCTTTGTTGCTAAAACAGTCACTAGAGACCAAAATATTTTCTTCCCAACCTTTTACAAAAGTCCCTTGACAGATTCAACCTACAGAGTAGTCACTCCTGGAGTACAGGAAAAGGGAAAAGCAGCCCCAGAGCACACCTTTCAAAGGCCAGCAGTATTCCAGTTAAATGAAGAAGGTGGGTATTGCACTTCAAACTAAACTACAGAACTCCCATTAAGCAGGTTAACCTCACTGAAACTGGCTATCGGTGGATACATAATCATAGAATTCACTGTGAGTAGCATTTGCCTCCTAAATGTAAATGCTAAGGTGCAAAAGTCTGGAGTATTGGAGTATGAGTGTGAACTGAGTACATGTCATATATGACTTTGGAGCTGTGTCTCCAGTGCTAACCATTACCATCCAGCAATTTTCAGGGTCCAGAGTGGGATTATTAACCAATACTGATAGATGGTTTGAATCTTCAGCCACCCTTTGAAGCTAAACTTTCAGTCAGGCTCAGTATGAGTTCAGTATTCAACAAATGTGTGAACTCAGCTGGGAAATTCCCAAGGAAAAACCCATCAGGACACAAAAGAATTCAAGAGAAGGGAATTTTAGCTACCAGTACCCTGGGAAAAAACAGACTGTCCCATATGCTCACACTGGGTTTAGCAATCAGATTTTTTTGTTTGTTTGGTTTTTTTGTTTGTTTTATAAGCCAATCTCTGGCATATAAAGTCATTCTTTAGCACCAAGTTCGCTTTGTCAAGTCACTTCAATAAGGAAGTGAAGTGTAAGTTTGTGTGCTGCAGAGCATAGAGAAATGATGAAGATGAAAAGCTTTTCAGTCAAAGACCATGTAACTTCCTGGAATTTAGACTCTACATCAGAAAATGGTAGTAGGTGGTTTTATTCATTAATTCCAAATGAGCTGCTACATTAGTCATAAAAGTCAAGTTGGTTCATATTTGCAGGAATTTGCCTGGCTCGTACAATTTATGCAAGCTGGATGGCAATGCCCCAACATTTTCACTTCTTCATTCAAAACCAAACCACACCAAACCAAATTAAACCAAGAAAACTCTGCAACATTTGAGTCATTGGTCAAAATACTACAGCAAATCCCCCACCTAAACTGTGTATTTCCTTTCTATAGGAATTGTATTTTATCCATGACAGAGCCTGCACAAAACAAGTCCAGCACTAAATCAATACATCTCTCACGTTAGAAATATGGTTTCATTTTAATGCATATGGAGAGCTCCATGAGAGAAAAAAGCAGGTGAGGGTAACAGCACAAGCCATGAGCTGCTGCCTCACGCAGGGTACAGAACAGCAATTTGCAGCTTTGAAAGAAAGCAGCTCCTCTGCCCACAAATGTTGAATGGAAGGAGCCACGGAGGCAGGCAGAATACAGTGGCTACTGGCTCTTGTAGAGCAGGCTGCTTTGCAGAGAAACAAATGATCTCTGCTCAGCTTACTGATGCTACCTCCCCTGGGTCTAAGCAAAGTAGCCACTGCCAACCAACTCACCAACGCTTGGAGAAGCTCTGCGGGCACAACAGCCACTGTGTCAGCAGAGGAAGCTCATCAGCTGTGAGGAGTCTGTAAGGGGCCATTTGTCCCTAAAAAGTGATGGCCTGGTGGTGAGACAAAGAAGTGGTTTAGGTACTGCCACATACTTGGGGACCTATAAATACAGGTGTCAGCCTCAGCCATGTGGACATGCTGCCACAGAGCCTGTGTACCTTCAAGTGTAGGCATGCCAATGAGGCTACAGGTTGAGGGCTAATTTGTGACTGACTTCACCCACATCCAGAAAGTAAGAAGGTGAAGGAGGAGCACCCCTCTCTGGGCTGACAAAACTGTGAGTCTAGACACAGAGGAGAAAACTGAAGTGGTGTGGTGGCTCTTTTGTTTCCCCACACCCCCACCCCAATCCAAACAGGTGCTTTAGGAAGGGGTGGGAGATAGGCAAAGACTTCGTACCACCCTCGCTTGCTGGCTTGTCCAGACAAGATGGCAGGATGGCAGCTGTTCATAATTTGCAGCTGGTAAAGGTCAGCAGACAAGATGAAAGGAGGAGGGAGTTGTGACTCAGAGATGTGTCAAGTCTCTCTGGGATTTTTCTTGGGTGGTGTGGTTCACACCCCACCTCTCACTTCAGGCTCTGCCTCAAGCCAAATTCTAGTTCAGCATGCCCAAGACACCTACTGGAAACAATGAGCTCAAATTCATCAGAGGGTGGGTAAAGCACTGGCTCTTCAAGCTCTCCCCCATATTGTTTTGCCAATATGCCTTAGTATTAGTCTAGGTAGGCTACTTCTAGGATGAAAGGATATTATGGGTAACTCCTACATGCTTCTCCACCATACTCCAATTTATACCTGCAAAGCTGCCAATCCAGAATAATTCACTTGATTGTTTCTGCGATACAGTCACATTTCTAGTAAGACCATTAGATTTTAATCTCAGAGACCAATGGGAAGCCAGTAGGTGATAACACTTGATTATTTGGGGACACTAAACTTGCACTGAAGAGCAGATGAGACAACACTGGCTACCTAGTCACAGTCAAAGCTGTGTCATACATATGATGTATATATTTGACAGGCAAAAAGTTTTCCTACCCAGGACATTCATGCCATCCTTAAATTCAAGTCCCTTCTTAATGATCAGCTGGGCTTCTGGTGGTGCGTCGCGCACCGTCTCATTCATCATAGCAAAAGCAGAATCGGTGACATTAGGCAGTTCTTCAATGGGTGGTGGCACCAGCACTTTCTTGGTGACAGTTTGGATCTGAAGGCAATAAAAAGGGAGGATAAGATTGGAAACTGAGTGTAATCCATATGGGAGATCAAGAAATAAGAATAATCACAGTCTTCACTTGAAATTCCAGGGAACTGTATTTTTAAAGGATTAGACATGCATTCCACAACCTCTTACCCAGTCTTCCAAAAATAATTTTGTTTTTCAATAGTTCCAAGTGTCACAAAGTCCTGGGAGTCTTCCTCATGACTCTAGTGGGAGAAGCATGGCAAATACTTGTTCGTTACCACTACGATGTAACATTTTACAGAGAGTTAGTCCCTTTGTCCAGGTGGTTCACAAATGGTGCTTCACAGATCCTGTGTTACATGTTGATACCATTATTTAGCACCAAAAAGCAGGCGTCTCTACAGATCAGTCACAGCAGCAACTCTGCAGTAAGTCTTGTTATTCAGAATGGTCTGTCCAGCCCTAGTTATAGTTTGATGGTTAACTTGAATCAAAAACTTAGGACATTTCCAACACTTCACTTGCCAAGTGCGAGGGCTCAAAATGGAATACACACAGTTCCCTGGGCTCTCCAATTAAAATACTGTAACAGGATAACAGAAAAATTATCAAAGCTGCCAGACACCTATTAAATCAAATCTGACCACCTCAAAAAAGAAGACATCAGCATCTGAATGCATCTGAACCCCTCCTGGCACATGAAAGGCAGGGTCAAAGGAAAGCTGGGAAGGAATTGCAGGGGGAGAAATGGGCTTGAGTTTATGGCTAGGAAAAAAGGGAGGAGGGAGTGGAAAAAGAGAAATCTGTGACTTGCTCCTTTTAGAAGGGACATCTTCCTCCCACTTCACAGCCTGAGCCTTTCCTGCCACTTCATGGCTGTGGGACAGGCAAAATGATTAGGAAGCTCTGACCAGTTTGCCATGGTTTCCCATCTGCTCCCTACTTTCCTCATTCCTAGAAGCATGTTTGAGCAAGCATCAGAAATGTTGCATTAGCCTTTTGAAGAACATTTGCACCTCTTTCCTGTTGAGATGGACATTGAAGTACTATGGATAACGATACCTTACATCTCTCCTTTCAAAACCTGCTGTCTAAATCTAGAGAGGGGTATGTAAACAGAAAGCCTAGTTTTGTATGAGAAACTCTTCAGTTGTCCTCAAACAACCCAAAATTCCTGCATGTTTATATCTTTTCCAGAGTTAAATTTTATCTGAGGGTTATGTGAAGTATCCAGAATGAGAGAACAGAGTCACAGAAATTAAACTTAAAACATTAGACTCTATGCACTCAGAAATTCCACTACATTCACTTAAGTCAAAGGTCCTCAGCCCTCCTTTGCACAAGGCCACAGTCACTAAAAATGCCAAGCCTTGCATCAAGCTTAGATTCTGACACCAGTGTTTAAGGCAGAAAGCCATTTAAACGTCACAATCATATTTATAGATTAAGTCCTATTCTCTTTCATAGCACTTAAGATCTTAAATTGCTGCTGGAATAGCGGTTTTCATTAGAAATTAAGACTTTCCTGTGGTACATACAAAAATTCAAGATTCATTGAAAGTCCATGATGGTTCAAAGTTCAGTTTCAAATGAACTGTCTCAAAATTGCAAGTGAATCCCTTCACTGGCTTTCTGCCTGGTCACAATGGAAGGTGTGTAAAACTCCCCCCCCCCAGACCATGGCTACACAGTACCATTGATGTATACCCTTCAAAATCATTCTTCACAGGATTTCTGCAAAAAATCACTTCCTCCTAAGGCAACCTGAACACTCAGGAAAAGAGACTGTATAAATGCAGAAAAAGAAAACATATGTTGACACCATTAAAAGCAGTTGATTTTCTCCTAAACAGAGGGACAGCAAAGCCTAACTCCTTACTGAGGAGAAGTCACAAGTTCCATCTAGAAAAAAGTGTGACTTACTTTGCAAATGAAACGTGGCTTTGTGGCAGAGATTTTCACTGGCAACTAGCTTGGAATCTGATAAAATTCAACACTGGAAAACCAAAAAGCTCAGTAACTTTTTTGAGTAAGTTTAAAAAAACAATCAGTGGATTGGTGATCCATAACTAGTGACCTGAACACTGATATTACACACACCAAAAAAGCAATATTAGGTTCCAAGGAAACTATCTGACATGGGTAGCTTATTTCTTCTTTTTTCCACTTTTTGTCCCTTTGTTTAGGTATTTGACCACTTTTAGCTGACCAGAAATTTAATTCTCCTCTCTTCTGCAGTTCAAACAAGGGAAAGGAAGAAAAAAACGTAAGGACCCTGCTCTCCCCTCACTCAGTTTTGCAGAAATACATTTATTACTACATGTGATGTTTAGCCACCCACAGCTTGACCACATGACTGACTTTCACAGGATGATTTGGAAATACTGAGAATGTTCTCTTTAAACCCCCAAGGACTATGTTTTTATGTGGAAGTCCATGGAAGAAGTGAAGCAATCCAAGTGCTTTTGGCAGCTTAGGTTACCCTCCATTCTTCCACCCCCCATGGCCTTGTCTCCCTTCCCGCTCTTCACTTTATTCTTTGGCCATAACCACAGCTCCAGTTATCATGCCATTTCACATAGGAACACTTAAGAACAGGTTTGGCAACAAACCCGGTTCCATCAAAAAAAAAAAAAATAATTCAAAAAAAGGTCTGCATTGTTACTATCAATTGAGTTTTAGGAAAAAGCAGCTTACATGGAAGAAATATGTTTAAGCAGAAATTAGGAAGCATGCATTTTTCATTTATTTTATCCCTTGAAGTGAAGCTGTTTTGATTAAGCATTGGTGAAAAGCTTTTAGACAAGATTATCTACCAACACAGTAAGCAACACATGGTGTGAACATCCTTCTTTCTCAGCACACTTCAAACCTGGCCTGATGAAGCCACCTGAGGTGGGTCAGCCACTTGACTGTATTATCCCCACCTAGTCTGGACTCTGATACAGCAATAGATACTATGAAGGGTTGGGTACGTTTACACTGTCAACTAGTTGGAATGAAGATTATACATCTATTACAAACAGAGCATTGCAGAACCATCTAACTACCAACCAAGATCAGGTCTGGGTAAAAGATCTTGTAATTCATCAGCTGTTCAGTCCCAAGCCAGCATTCACGACTGTATATATTATATTAAAAATGAGGGGAAAAAAAAAGTTTAATTAATAACAAACTAAAAATAATATTTTTTAAAAAAATATCTATGATTTTAAATAATAACTACATATATACATATAACAAAGCAGCTATAAATAATGTTCTTTCATTTACCTGCTCAAGACTTAAGACCTTTATTTCTCTTTGCACCATCATTTTTCTCATTCACCTGAACAATGACATTAACGCTACAGACATCTCTGGTAAGTAAAAAGTATAAAAAATATTAGCAAGGGGTAGGATTTACCTGCTGAAAGCATGCTTGGACTAGATTTTCAGGGAAGAGGTTTCGGATCAGATCCAAGAAAGCATCCAGACTAGATACTTCATCATTCTTCTTCCCTTGACCAAGCTGTTTCTTGAGTTTTGGGTTCCCTGGATGGATGGCTAAAACCAGAATCACACCCAGCACAGCAGCAATAATAGTGGTGGACATATAGTAGACCATGGCTCTTGTACCCAATCGGCCACTTGCTTTAGCATCTAAACCAGACAGTCCTGCAGATATTTTATTTTAAGAAACAAAAAAGCATATTGACATTCAGTATCTAATTCAATAATCGTTAAATAAAATCCTTCGTAATTTGCAAAGTTTAATGACTGCCTACAGATGCCTACTTTTGTCCTTGTGAAATTCGCACCACTAGATTACTGAAGCTTCTGCCTCCAGTTCCTATGTGAACAATGTCTGCTGCTACTAATTTGAAGAGAATAATTTAAGATTCCATCTAATTGCAGAGGAGGCACTGAAAAACAGAGAAGATCTACTATCTTTTACCCTTGATTGCTGCAAACTAGTCACAATCTGGCTGACACCACAGCTTTAAGAAGGCTAGGCTTGCTAATGTCATGCCATCTTATTTGCAAGGTCCAATCCAGGAATTAGGTGAAACAGCATATTAAGAGATTTCTGATGTTCAAGAAGCTATTATGTGTGCATGTGTTTGAAAATAAATTCACTGGAGCATCTATGTATTAAAGTCAATGAAGTTAATCAGAAATGAACTCTGAAATACACACTGCAACTGCAAAATCCCTGACAGGGTCACACTATCATTCTTCCTCCATCACAAAAAGCAAACCAGGTGATACCTGTAGCAAGCATCTTAAAGTATTTATGGCTAATAGATCTTACCTGTGATTAAACTGGAGATAATTAAAGGGAGGATCAGCATTTTTAGCATCCTCATAAGTATATCTCCTGGGAAGGCTATTAACATGATGATATCAGGGTCAATAGGTGTTGCTAGACGAAGAAGACCCCCACACAGTGCACCAAGGATGACACCTAGAAGAATAAAAGAGAGCAGGTCAGTAACATATATATCCGAATGCGCATTGAATACTCAGAGTAACAGCCTAGAAGAAAAATGGTTACACAAGGCAGCTGATTTTTGGAAGGCTTAATCTTCTGATTAATATAAGGCTGTAACACGCTTACTATGTATCTCATAATTAAAGAGAAGGGGTCCTGATGTGGAATCTTCTGCCAGCTGAGCTTGTACCTGACGTACCATTCTGCTTCTTCAAATACAAATTTGCTGCAAACCATAATGTTATTGAGGTTTACTAATACTGTGTAGGCCTTGCAATACACTGAGTGATAGTCAAATATATGTCATACCATTGTTCTACAGCTGGCAAAATTGAGGTACGGAGAGGTGAAGTGATTTACATGAGGCTACACAGATCTGACTGAAGAGCCAGGGTTACGACTCAGCTCTTCAGAGTACGACATCTAGCTGTCAACGTAAGAATGGAACCACTTGACAACAATGCCAGCATGAGCAGCTATTTTACAGCCTAAGAAAAACACTGCAGGAAAGCTAGAATATTCTTGTGAGGAAAAGAGATTCTAGTTTCATTTAGGGGTTTTGGAAGAGAGTGCGTGACCTGGAATAGTGCAGATATATTTGAAGAAAACTCGATTCTTGGTACTTAATTATTACTCCTTCCCTTTGATGGTCTGCATCCTTCTCTTTGTGCTAACATTCTCCAATCACAAACAATCCCTTCATCACTTAATTTATGCAGTGATGACACCTAAACCCCTCTCAGGATTGAGACTGTAAAAGCATAGATAGGGGGGAAAAGGCCATGTTTACTTTCCTAACACGGTCTTTGTGAATACATATTTTGTGTTTACATCCAGGATGCCTTTGTTTTCCTGATCCCAAGCCTCGAGTGTAATAAAACTTGACAGCAAAGCCTGCATTGTGATTTGCAACAACTATGACTCTTTGAAGTATCAGTTTGATACAATGAAAAAATGTGTGTACTTAAAACTTTTTCTGGAACTGCATCAGGCACCTTCTAAAAATGACTCAAAGCAAATACTGTCTAAACACTTCAGCAGTATGGGTTTTGAAGGCTGAAAAATATGGATGTGAAATTTGCAGCTGGTCTTTCAAACAATAACAAAATAGAGTATGTCTATGAATTTGCTGCTGCATTTGGCTGTTAGACTTTCAGTGAAAAAGAAACAGGCAAAGAGCCAGTGCACCACAATAAAATGTCAAATTATTCCATATTTGGAAGCTGCTAAAGCCAGAGGCAATATTCAGGATGAGATCACGGAGCACTGGCTTACAGCTACAGGGAGGGGGACCAAGCCTTAAAAGCAGCAGAGCATGAACTGAGAGATAAAGATGAAGGAAAGGAAATTTTGAAGAGTTTTTGTCATTTTTCAAGTAACTGAAAGAAAACAAAAAAAAAGTGTAGTGTGTTTAGTTCTACTGAATGACATCAATCTGACTGGCCTTGGGACTTAGATCACACCTCATTCAAAACCAGATACAGAATGCACCTCAGTGGTTTGGATTTGCTCTGTGTTGTGTCAGTAATACCCTGCACACCTGAAGTGACAATGTCTATGGGCATCCTATTTACTCCCTGGCTGTTCAGCTGGAACAGAGTCGGTGGTACTACATGAACAAATCCAGATACACACAGAATGTTCAGACCAGCAGATGTAACTTACCGAATACAGTAAGAGTCAGGAGCAGATTCCTGTGGAGCGACTGGCAGAACTGCACACATATGTTCCTGGATCTGTGCTCCACTGGACTTAAATGACTTTCATGCATCCGTACTTCTACTTGCTTAGGCATATTGTTGGCACTAGAATAGAAAATGAAAATCAAGGAAAAGTTACAGCACAAGATGCTAAAAGTGAGAGGAAAGTCTGAATTACTTCCATCGTATTTAACTGGGGAATCTGATGCATATTCCATCGCTTCCCACATTTCACAAACACTGTATATTCACTGCTCTGAAGAAATCTCTGAAATTGGCAAAGGTTTGTCCTTCTAATGGTGCAGCCTTTAAGGTATTTTTTGCAGCTATCTCTCAAATGGTGGACATGTAAACAGAATTAATTCACTGGACACATCATCCCAGCTGTTTCATGGACTAAACTATTGGTCTTGAGCTGGAAAATTCAGTTTCCCCAAAGATCATGGCTGTCTCCTTAAGCAGGAGAGATGCTTAGCTTAGCAGGAAAACAGATGTTTTAATACCTTATTTAACTCCAATTCAGGAAAAGTTTAAAAATGAGGATTTATTTGCAAAATAAAGGTTTCCACAATATTTTGTTTAATCTTCCCAAAATGTTTCATTTCAACATTAACATTTTATTGTAATATAATCACAATGCTGAGGTCAAAAGAACCTTTTTTAACCTGGTTCTAATGAGACCTGAACAGCTGCCACTTAAAATTAGTCAGAAAACTATGTGTCCCCCAAGAAAACCTTTGGTTTCATTGAATTGGCAGCGTTTAGAGGAAATTTGTTTGACTGTGGTTTATATCTGAGTAAGTGATATGCACGTAAGTGCAGGACTTCAAAAGCTATGCCTCTAACTTTCTCAATACCTGAGAAATCATCAGCAATACAGTCCTTCTTATAAACAAAATTTTAAAATACACTTGAAAAAAACACTAAAAATACTACTACAAATAAAATGTATAGTTTCCCTAAAAGTTAAGGCTATCTACTTAAATAGGAGAAGTGGATAAAGAACACATTTTGTTAATCAAGAAAATATATATTTTTGAGATCTGGTCTTATGCAAGATAAAGACAAGATTTTAGAAAAAGGAAACCAAATCTTCTATAACAGTAGTCAGAGGTCTACAGACCCAAAACAGGTTTGAAAAGATATATAATGTTTTTATGTTCTCAGTACTAAACCATTTCTAGGGAATCAAAACATTTTGTTGTTATATATAGTATAGCTTGTTGTCTTCATAAAGTTTCCCAACAGAAAGTTATGATTAGACTGGTAATAAGAATTCAGTCATTTTGATGCAAATAGTTTCACAATTTTCCCTTTCAAAATGAAATGCCATTTCTTTCCAATATATTTGGTTGTTAAAAAAGTAGCACCAGCAGAAAATGCACTAGTGGATGGTCTTTATTTTAAGGGGGGACACACACACACGACACGACACCCTCCAAGTGCTATAATTTTCACTTTGTACCTTTTAACATATTTTACAGTGGTTGTTGCAACAAAATATACTGCTGCTGGTGGAATAAAAAACATGAATATCAGTGCACATTCTGACAGCTTAGATGTGAGGCATGCTTACTTCTTGAAGGCTTATGAATGCAAGTATCAGAGATATATAAGGATTAGCCAGGGGATAATGTGCACAGCAGTTATTTGAGGAATTATGAGAAAGATGAGACAGTGTCTGCAGTTTTCATCCACATGGGACAAAAAGCTATGAAATCACTGGTGGAAGCGTGCCACGAAATCAAGGAACTTGGGATCCAAACTTTGCAAGTGGGGATTACATCTAGTTTCACTTGTACTCCAGTTCGGTACTGATGCCAGCATGAGATGCTTAGAGCCTGGAGGGGAATTGCAGGGCAGCGGGAGAGCACCTGAGGAGCAGCACAGGGGAATTCCAGCTGCTCCAGCCAATAACTCATGTTCACCGTGGGCCCAACTTAAACGCCTCAATGCAAATACATGTAGCATGGGGAATAAACAAAAGGAGTTAGAGACTTGCACATGCCTCATGGAGACATGGTGGGATGACTCTTATGACTAGAGTGTTGGAATGGAAGGATACAAGCTCTTTAGGAAGGACAGGCAGGGGAAAAGAGGAGGAGGTGTCACCCTTTATGTCAGCAGCCAGCTGGAGTGCATGCAGGTCCATCTGGATGTGGATGAGGAGCTGACTGACAGCTTATGGGTCAGGATTAAAGGAAGAGCAGGAGCAGGTACAGATGACATGACAGTGGGGGTCTGCTACAGGCCACCTGACCAGGAGACTGAGCAGATGAAGCCACCTCACATTCACAGGCCCTGGTCCTACCGGGGGACTTCAACCACCCCAGTACCTGTTGGAGGAGCAACACAGCAGGGCATAGGCACTCCATGAGGTTCTTGGAATGCAGATGATAACTTCCTTCTCTTAGTCCAGAGGAGGGCCATGAAGATGATCAGAGGCTGGAGCAGCTCCCCTATGAGGACAGGCTGAGAAAGCTGGGGTTGTTCAGCCTGGAGAAGGGAAGGCTCCAGGGAGACCTTACAGCGGCCTTCCAGTGCCTAAAGGGGCCTGCAGCAAAGCTGGAGAGGGGCTTTTTGCAGGGGCATATAGTGATAGGACACGGGGGAATGGTTTTAAACTAAAAGAAGGTAGATTTATATTAGCTATGAGGAAGACATTATTTTCTGTGAGAGTTGTGAGAATTGAAACAGGTTGCCCAGCAAAATTGTGGATGCTTTGGGTAACCTGGTCTAGTGGAAGGTGTCCCTGCCCATGGCAGTGGGTTGGAACTAGGTGATCTTTAAGCTCCCTTTCAACCCAAACCACTCTATGATTCTATGATACTCTGAACACGAACATGGAACTTATTTAGACCTATTATTCACTACAGGTTGATTATATTTTGCTCTGAAACACGGAGATATGGACAGCTGAAAGTAATTCAGAAGAAAACCTTAAAGGCTCTTCCATTAGCAAATAATTAGGCAGAACCAGAATGGACCAGTAAACAGAAGCACTTGATGACATTATATGTCTTTCTAAGATTTTGCTTTGGGCTAGGTTTAGTCTGGTTTCCTGGACGCTTTCCCACCTTATGCCATGCCTATTTGCTTCATACCATCCAAAGGAAAGCAACCTCACAAATATCAGCTTCCTGAGCTGTGGGCCTCTAACTCACAGACAACACAAGCATATCATTCCCCTGACATCACTGCTGAAATAAGTCTTCTCATGCAGAAGCAGGCCTCTGGTCCTGCTCTTGTACTCAAGCCTTATTTCTATTCCCATGCCTTTCTAAGTGACAGCACGGTGTTTGCTGGCCAGATCCCCCTTCCATTCCAAGTTAGGCCAGCACACAGTGGTTCAGGAAGGGAAGGGACAGTGGACCTACTCCCACAGCTGCTGTGACTACTCCAGGATTATACCCCATGTGAACTGAAGCCAGCCCTGCTTGAGGTGGTCAAACAACACAGAGCTTTTATGTGATAGCAACCATCTCCTTCAAAAGTTCAGCCGTGTAAAATGTAGCTATCCAAATATCCTCTGAGAAGACAAGGAAATGAGAACACAAAGCTCTTTATTTAAGGACATTCCTAAATTTCCAGGAACTTAATTCCATATTGTGTGTTTCTCCCAAGTGCAAAATACACATTTTACACTCTCCAGCTTTTCAAGATTGTAAGTGGACCTTCTAGCACTGACTGAAATTCTGATTGGTATGGGTCTCCTAAATAAAAAAGACCCAATACTAAAATATGCTAACCATGCAGACCTGTTACAAAAAGCACTGACAGATTAATATCATCACACAAAAGATGGCCACAAAGGATAGTAATCTAAGCATATGCACTGTTAGCGCTGCTCTTAGTAATGAGATTTTTACCACCAGACCACAGACAAATTATTGTTCTAGACTTCTGAGTATGTTGCAGGGGGGAAACAATAATAAAATAAAAACCTTCAACAAAGGATAAGAGAAGCTACATATGTAGCATGTTACAAAAATCAGTATTTTGCATCAGAAATTTTCTATCCAACTGCTAAAGATGAAAATGTTTGACGTCTAAACCATGAACTTTTGTCTTGTGGACTGTCATCCTCCTTGCACTGTTTTTGTGCCTCTATTTACAGCTTGTAAACAATACTTAGTTCCAGAAAAGCGCAGAACTTTTTGCACCTGAAACCTGCAGTCACATAATGACAAAACTGCAAGAATGTCCCACTGAAGTAAATAGAAGATGCACAGATGTAAGCTAGGGCAGAATCTGGGCCCTGATGGACTGGATCCCCCTGGATCTGTCCTTCTCCTCTGCTGTCTGTCACTGACATCAGTGCACGTCCACAAGCACAGCTCTCTCCATATCATGAAGGCCACAGTACCACCTTAAAGCATGCAAGGAAGGGGCTTAAATATGTGTAAGGCTTTCTTATGCTTCAGATTTTTTTGCTGAAGGAAATGACAGAGCGGAGCTTGACTGCACACCAACTTAGGGGCAGTGCTGGGACACAAATGCAAAGCCAGAAGCGTACCTACAACATGAGCCCCTCCTATGCAACTGAACACCACCAATATAATCTCTGTATTAATGGTACCTCTGTACACAGGTAGGTATCACAAAACAGTGCAGAATGCATTTTAGCAGCTGTGATCTTTCAAACATGTAAATGATTACCTTGGTTAAATAAATCATTGTTCCACTGTGCTGAGCTTCTTCGGCTATTCAAACAGAAAAGCATTCTGAATGCTTGTCTGAAACCCATCAGACCAAAACCTCTTTTAGTCTAACTTCACTGAAGCCAGTACATGATAATATAAATGAATTCTGCTCATTATTTTCATGTCATCGTGACAAGCAGCCAAACAGCTAAGTTCCAAAATAGGCCCACAGAGAACTGTAAGAACTGAGACCTTCAAAGAAGATAATATTTTCTGCCTGCTACAGGCACTTGAAAACATTGATAGGACATAAAAAAATGAACCAAATATTGGACGATGTGTAGTCACATGAAACAACATATCACTTGAAGCAGCACATACCAAAAGCTAGACATATGTGGTGGCTTTTGAATGACTATCATCTTCTCCCTAGCCCAGTGTCACCTATCCTTCTCCCTTTTGAGGCAGCACTTATCACTAGAAAAAGGGAGGAACTCCTCTGAGCCCAGGATATTTGATTTTTGTTCACCTTAGGAGAATAGAGAAGTGTCTCAAAGTGAACAGAATCTGTATTTTCACTGACTTCAAATACTCTCTACTTGGCCAAGGTGATATGTAAGCACATTAATATAAACGACTATCAGAATTAAACTGCAATTTTACTGCCTTTTAAACAAAAAACCTCTTGCCTCAATAATCCAGAATTTAGCTACCTTTTCCATTGTCTCTCATCCCCACAGTATGCGCAAGGTACAAGAAAAAAAATCTGTCCATAAGCATTTTAGATTATCTAAATATTTACAGTTTGTTTTGCACACAAGATATACAGTGCTATATAAGATAATCTATTTATCTACAATTTTTAAGCTGTAGTCTGTTTCTCTTGCTGGTTGCTACACATAATGGTATCAAAATGCAGGAAAGCAATTTATTAAAACACCAAAGTCCCTAGGATTTTTTGTTCCTATTTCCTCCAAGCATTTTTCTTAGGTTCTATTTTACCTTCCTCTAGGGAAGTTTGCTGTTCTACTTCTTTTCAACTGCTTATTTCCTTCTCCTATTCCCAGTGAAGTTTCTAGGCCAAAAAGGTTGGAAAAAATGTTTGCTTCTTTACCTTGGTTACGAAATATAACTTCTTTCCTCACAAAAGTTAAGGGTTAACAATTTGCACAGTGCTTGAGTGACAATGCCCTTTTATTTTCAGTCAGTTATGAGGAAAGAACTCTGCATGTCCCAAATACTTATCCAGCTTAGCATAAACCTAGAGTAGAAACTAGAGGGAAAAAATAGTATTTCATCTAAATGAAAAATGTAGACAAAGACTAACAAGGTTACTGAAAACAGATGCCGTAGACAGGGTAAATTAGCAGAGACAGTGTTTAATTTGTATAAGGTATTTCAGCTGTGTCAATTAATCAAGCAGGTAATTCTCAGTACAAAAGTCTGCTCTGGTTAGCACTGCCTGGAGATTGGCTTTTAGGGTTTTTTTGGTTTGTTTGTTTGGGTTTTTTTGTTTTTTTTTGGGGGGGGGTGGTGAGCTGCTCAGAGGGGAGGTTCTTGTTAGCATAGTAAATGGTTATTTTAAAGTAGGATAACAGAATGAGAAAAATAATTTTTTGGGGGTCTGGCAAAATAGCTCTTGGAGGCTTATTAAGGGTTATTTAGAAAATATTCAGGATTTCAGAAAAATATTTAGGAAGAATTTAGGCAAATAGCATTTTCTTCCTGGAATACCATCAATAAAATATCAGCTTATGTTTTGTAGCAATTACTTCACTCTAGGTAGTAAGAGTTACTCCTGATGACCTTGGACAGACTGGCTTAAGTTTGTTTCTGTTCAGGGTCTAAGAACATCTCTTAAGGTAGTTCTTTGCTATCAAGCCAAACACTGCTTTCTTCTGAGGCAATGAATAAATGTCAGGCATAAATGGCAGTTCACTTGTTCCTAGGAGGACTGGCCTTCTCAAGAAGCGTGGGGGGAGAGCAGAGGTAGAAAGGTGAGCTAGCTTTCTTGACCTCAAAATAAAAAGTGAACAAGCTGCAAATGTCTTATTGCCAATCACCTTATACGCAGGTAGTTCAAATATAGTCACAGCTGAAAAGTCATGGTAAAAATGGCATCATGAATTTTGGCGCATAGTAAGCTTGGTGAATCTTCGCTGACAGAGCTCATCCTAGCAATCAGTGGAATTGCATGGGAGTAAATGAGAGCTTAATCTGCCCTGAAGGGTATTTGTTAGCAGTGATATGCTTGGATCAGGGTTACATCTCTTCCCCTTTCCCTGGAGAGACAGTGTAACACTGATGACTCAGGACCATATGCTGCCCTCATGGCAGGGACAGGGAGTATGGATCTGCTCTTCCCTGCATGATCTGCTTACTCCTATCGCATATGTAGGGAAGGGTTAACTCAGTTGCTAGATAAAAGACTAGTGACTAGAAAAATGGAATATCACCAGGACAACAGGGATTTCACTAGCTGCATGTGAAGAAACTGGACCGTCTGCCACAATTCTTCTGAAATTAGGGCTCAAGCATCAGCTCACCAAGAAACTTCTTGTTTGAGTTGAAATAGAGTTGTCTGCTGCTTGAATGAATTATATCCAGACAACAGCTGCTGAGCCTATACTGGGGGACAGTCGGGCTATATTGCTCCACTGTGTCATGACATATGCTGTAGTGTAGGGGGTTATTTTCTTAGATTTGATATGTGTTTCAAACCACAGATGAGCTGGTGAAGCTCATCATATACAGCCACAATATGACAGGCATAGAAGGGAAACAGCTAAAATACTTTCACTGTGCAAAGTATACATTAGCTGTGGCATCATTCCTGTGATGTCACATTGTTAAATGTCATATTTTGCACCATTAAAATATTCTGGTCAGGTCTCAGCCTCTTCACAAAAAAAAAAAATAAAAAAAAAGGCAAAACCAAACACACAAAACTACTACAAACAAGAGTAACATAAGCTTTAGCCTGCATTAACCAAAGGGTTTATTTTAAGCCTCTTGCTGCCACTAAGCTCTTTCAATTTTAACTCCATTATGTAGGTTTTTTCTTCTTATTCGTAAGACATTAATGAATTTTGAGTGGAGATTTAGTCATTTACCATGGAGTCTGATTTGGCCTAGGGGCTGGTATTACAAGCAACACCCTGAAGCATGACTTGCCTTTTTGCAGTGGGAGAGGAAATCTTCTTCCTGGATCATTTTCCAGCCATGTTGTCCCCTCGGAGTTAGCATTTAGTATACATTCTGTGAGTTTAATATAATCATTTGAGTGAGTTTAATCATAATCACATCAGGACAACCAGGTGATGAGGCCCAGCCAGCATGGGTTTATGAAAGGCAGGTCCTACCTGATGACCGGATCTCCTTCTATGACAAGGTGACCTGCCTAGCAGATGAGGGAAAGGGCTGTGGATGGTGTCTGCCTGGACTTCTAGTGTGACCAGCAGGACAAGGGATGTGATCGCCCCCCTGCACTCTGTGCACCTCAAACACTGCGTTCAGTTTCGTGCCTCTCACTATCAGACAGACATTGAGGCGCTGGAGCACATCTAAAGAGCAAAGAAACTGGTGAAGGGCCTAGAGAAGAAGGCTGATGAGGAGTAGCTGAGGGAAGTGGGGTCATCTTGTCTGCAGAAAAGGAGGCTCAGGTGGGACCTTACTTCTCTCTCCAACTACCTGAAAGGAGGCTGTAGGCAGGTGGGGGTAGGTCTCCAAGATAACAAGTTACAGGACAAGAGGAAACAGCATCAGGTTGCACCAGGAGAGGTTTAGATTGGATATTAGGAAAAATTTCTTCACTGAAAGGGTGGTCAAGCTTTGGAACAGGCTGCCCAGGGAGGTGATAGAATCACCATCCCTGGAGATGTGTGTGTAGATGTGATGATTAGGGACATGGTTTAGCAGTGGACTGGGCAGTGTTAGGTTTATTGTTGGACTCAATGATCTTAAGAGTCTCTTCCAACCTAAATGATTCTAAGATGCTATCTGTGATTCTGTATTTTAAAGAGCTGACTGACAGCATCCTTACTGAACCTGCAGGGAAGAGTGGTCTGTGTAAACCCACTCCTATCTCCAAATTAGATAGCAGTTACATGTATCTCTTTCTTCTGATTTTTTAAAAATCCTGTTCCATGAAGTCATTTAGAAAACCAGCTCTTCATGATCTACCTGAGTTTGCAATCTTTGAACTTAGACTCCATTTTTTTTCCATTTTTAAAAACTTACTGGGCTTTTAAAACCTATTGGGGTTGGGCAGGAGGTTTCTGCTCACTGAACACTTGATTCAACAGTTTCTCCAGCTTTTGAATCTCGCTTAGGAAGTTTAATTGTACAGTGGAGAAAGAGTAGCCTAGAGGCCATTTGAAAGCAGAAGCGAAGGAAAAAAATCTATAACATGACAAGATTTTTTACAAGTACATGGTACTTCTTTACATATCTATCCAGGTCTTTCACAAATACTTACCACAGTGGAGCACAGATTTTTATTTTTTTTTTTTTTTGAGGTTTCTTTACGTCTGAATGACTAATGTATTGACTTATGTATTAACTGGGCTGCAGCAATAACTCTGAACTCTAAGAAAGAGAAGTAAAGATGATGGGTCTGCCAGGCAGGCAGGAATTGTTTTATACTCACAATCACACATCCTGTACATGTACATATACATGGGTTTAAATAATCCCTTTAGACAGACTCTAGTATGTGGATAAAGCCTCTTCCTGTGCAAGATTTTTCCTGTTAACTTGCAACTTAGATTTTATATAGCTTTTTATGCCTTATTATATGGAAAAGAAAATGAGTCCCTATGGAGAGGTTGTGAACTAAAGTTCACTTTTCATCGAACCTTGCGCCATAAACCATATGAAGCCAGTCAGACCACATCATTGAATCACATTGGTTTTGTTAGAAAGAAGATACTTGTATTTTTGAGAAATACATATGTAACTGTATACCTAGAAATGTTTTGGGAGTATCAGGTAGGCAGGGGAGAAAGCAATCAGGATAACACCTAGGTGCTTGAAAGGAAGAGAGATGGACATGTCTGCAGTAAGTTGCAAAAAGGAGATCTACAATACCAACTCTCTACACACAAGGCGGTGGGTCTGACAGTAGGGAGCCACAGGAAGCTTTACAAGTATCCTTCCACCCCACAGTCATGAACCCACTGGTTCGGGACCCCACAAAGCAGTGCCTTCGGGCACCTCTTACCTAGTCATAGGAAAGCCTGATTTTAACACCTCAAAGAGAGTGTGTGTCAGAGTGTCTGTGTGTGGGCACTTAGCAAGTTAACTTTCTAATTTAGTGGCATGACAAAGCCTGACAGAAAGAGATTAAGCTACAGTTCCTAAGAACAAAGCCAAGGTAGTTATCCAGACCTCACACAAGACAGGTGTTGCATCGAATTTTATGGTCCTTGGCAAGGAAAATCCAAGGAAGTACAAAAATTTGAGTGATTGGAAAACCACTCCCTGCAGAAATATATGAAAGACCTAAAAGTGTCTGCATGCACTGATCAGTCTACAAAGCAGAGTGATAACAAAGACTTGTGTTATGCTCCTCTCCTTGTGAGCATCTTCAGGGTGAAGCCTTGGTAGAGATTAGCTGTTGTTTGTAGGAAGACAGAATTTGTAATATAGCTTACATTTTCACAGACAAAAAGAAAGCTTCCACAATTCTTCCTATTTATCAAATTCTCTGATTCATGCCAGCTGAGAATCCAGACATGGACTTTTTTTTAACAAGCCTTTATATTTGGCACTGACATATTTATGTGAAGCTCTGGCTCTGTTTACTATCTGTGCTTTTCCGATCCTGAATCTCAAGCCTAATCAACCTAAAAAAGCAAATCCTACTGTAACATGGTAAAGATTCAGATTTACTCTAAATTTCAGACCTTAAAGGTATACCAGTTCTTTATGGAAGGAGGGTTGCTAATTTGTTTCTTGTAGGGTGTAAACAAGATGCATTTCTATCTACATGGATTGTATCCTATCCATCATTCAAAGTCTAAAGCGAGAAAGTGTGTTTTAAACCATACAGTATAATATCTATCATAAAGATGACCATTTATTTATGTAATGATGCACATGTGGAACATCTTTTTTAATTGTTAAATTTCTGATAGGGCTTTATAGTAGAGTAACAACCTGGAAACTTGCATGCTTCGTTACCTCAGAATTGTGTACTGAGGCTGAGATGAAAAGTAATAGACTTAAGGATGAATCACATTATTATTACAGAAAAGGATATAATAATAATGTGCTTTGTGCAAAAAAAAATATCTACTTAAATGCTCAGAGACAAGTAATATCATGATGTTGCTTTTGCCTCTACCCAAGTTGTGCCAGGTAGCACAAAGCAAAAGGCTATGAAATGATTGGGGATTAATGTAGTTTTTAAGGGCACTGAGAAAACATTAAGCCAGTGAGAAAGTGAGATCGGAAACATAGCAGCTTCTACACATGCTAGCTAGGGACAAGAAGGAGTAGAAGTGTGGAGTTCTTTATATAATTCAGAGTAGTTCACAGAATGGCAGACTGAACAAGGAACTCTGATTGAGATGACAGATTGCAATAATTAATCTTGCCATGACAACGGGAAACAAAAAGCAAGTTCTCCTATGAATTTATTTCTTGAGTGATGGCTCCTGAAAGACCTTTCCTGTGATAAATTCTTACAGGTTTGTCATTGAAAGCAGCTACACCAGTGATTTTGGACCACATCACTCATACAGAATAAGTTTCTAGTGGCCACATAAATCCCTGTGGCTGAATTGGTGCATCAGAGCTCTACAATTAAGTAACTCTTAACTAAATCCAAACACATTTATTAGCATTCATCTAGACACTGTTAGGGATAAAAAGACCTAATCTTAATTGCTTAATTTTTTTCTTTCCAAATCCATGTATTAACCATTTAGTAACAAAAGTACAATACATGTCAATGAGCAGAAAAACCACAAAAAATTAGGAAAACCCTCCTTGCCTGTCCTGTAATTCTTGGTATCCTCTTTGAAAGTTCCCTATAGCTTTCGTAACAGCATGAAAGTACCCATCAAATGCATTAGGAGTCTTATTAATATTGTGCTGTAATGAAGTGCTGTAAACTTCTGGGTTATTTGATTTAAGAGATACAGCTCCAAAGTAAATTTCAACGGAAAACAGCATCCAAAGATGATACTACTTTAACATGCAAACAAAAGTTCCCTCTCATACCAAAGCTTCATCTTTCTTTTCCAATATACTTTAGAAGCTATAAACCCAACAAGTGGCTTCTCAAAGTACTAAACCCCCTTTCGTTTATAAATGTTTTCTGACAAATGACTGGATAGTACTAGGCTTGCTACACACATTCAACCAGAAAAACTAGAAAAATCACGATTAAAAAAAAATAATATCAGACTCCCTCTCCAACTTCCGGTGGCTAAAGTCTGAGATAATTTACCCTTCACATTTTCAGTATTTTCCTCTAAACCTTGCAAAAGGCACAAATAGATCCAAGTTTATCTGGACTTCAGATAACCTTAATAAAAAGTGATCAATTCACTAAAAAATGCATTCAGTTCCATGGTCAATGAGCCAGCATGTAACATTGAATCCAGCACTAATTCTGTTCTAAAACATTGCTCAGTCCTTCCTGTGGGGGAAACCTCTCTCCCAGAAAGTGCTGTGTATAGAGTCAGAAACTGTTTGCACAAAGAGCAACTGCTAAAGAGACTACAATAAACCAACCTAATTTCTATGTAGAAAATGTCAGAATTTGGATTAGTGTATGGAAACTCAAAGTCCCAATTTGCTGCTACATACACTAACAGATGTTGATTCTGCTTCAACTATAGATAACGGTGTTTCTCAGCTGTTCTCCAAAATCTGACTTACATGGAAATTTTAAACAACTATAAAGCTAATTTACCACGGCAATCTCTTTGTGCTAGAAACCTCTATGACAGTGCAGAGATCTAGTAGCATAACATTATAAACAGAATATATTTGTTCACCAGTACAATGCTATCTTAAAAGCTGAAAACCAAAAAAGACATTTTAAGTTTTTTCTCTCACCATGTGGCATATTCTATCTTAAAATGCATCCTGTTCAAGGAACATCTACTCGTTCTTTTCTCCTACTTGTTTTGTTACTTTTTTCCAGATTCCCCACTTCTCTTTTTATGCCAATAGACTTTTATTATAGCCAGACATTCACATTGCTTTAATCACAATTATTGCTCCAGTAAAATTGCTTTAACCAAACTCTGCTCATGTTCCTTGAAAACAGTCTCAACAACAATTACTTGGGTTGGACCCTGAAAAAGCAAAGAAACATAGTTTTGAAGACATACTACCTTTCTGTAGTATGTTAAAGAGATTATAGAAATCAAGTGTAGCATAATAGAATCACTCGTGACACATTATTTTAGCTGTACAGCTCAGCATGTTCCTTGAAGCAGTTTTAATGATCACATACAGCAAGCCCTGATGAGCGCATGCTATCTGCTGGGATCAAAAAGGCTTTTTACAGAGGAAATTCTAAAAGGCAGCAACAATTTTCACCCAGTGTAAAGCGCCTCCTTCATTATCTCATGTGCCTTCATAATTAGGGTTTTGAGCATTTTTTTCATACTGTACCTTTAAAACAAATGAAAAACAGTAGTAAACACACTGCAACCACATTCTTGGGAAAGAAGGGAAAAGTTTCCTAGTCACGTGGACTAGGAATTTATTCTAGTAGCTGTATGAAATGGAATGGACTTCAGATAAATAGGTTGCTCAGGTGATCTGTTTATATTGTTGCCTCATCAACATGAGAGATGTCTGCTAGGAAAATACACCCAAAAAAACCAACAGTATGAAGATATGAGCTCATAAATACAAAATAGCTTTCACAAAGAAGTGTATATTTAGGATTATGGCCCTGAAGATGGACGATTGGCTTGTTTTCTACCTTAGATATTATAAAAGTGATGCCCTCTGGGCACGCACTGCTGTCAACAGCTCTGCGCCTTTGGACCCCTCAGGTCTCCTTACGCTCATTTTACAGATACAAAACAGCAGAGAGAATTTCAGTGTTGGAAGGAACAAGGTTATTGTTGGCATTCCATAAGTCTCTATCCTAGCAAGACATTTTCTTGAACATTTTGGTTTTGCTGCTTATTTAGTATTGTCTACTTGACTGTAGTATAACACTTCGGGTAGCCTCAGCTGAACTACTTCAGCTCAGCCTGCTGGTGCCTTCTTAGGGAGATGCTCAACTTGGAGGCAGAGCACCACTGTTACTGTATATGCGTTGAAGACAAACCTTTACATCCAAAAGTTGTGAGGCTCAACAGCACGATGCATTACTCTGAGCTGCAGCTGTTGGTTTGCTGCATGATACAACTACTGCCAGTGCATGAGAACGCAATAGCTTCTGTGAAAACTACGATGGACTTTAACCTTGGCCAAATTCAACCATGGAAACTTGAATTTTTCAATGTTAATGGAAATCTAAACAGGTTCATTTTCCAAATTATTCTGTGCTACTCACCCTAATGGCTTTTAAGAGGAAGACTGAAAAGGTCAAACTAGAAGGATCATTTAACCCAGCTGGAAATCCCTGACAGTGACCGGCTCTAGATACCTAGGACATGACAGTAAGATAAGCATGTAGCACAGTACTTCCCAAGGTATTGTCCTAGCATTCATCAGTCTGTGGGTCATGGATTTTAAGCGTTATCCAGATATAACCTTTAAGATGACTTCAAGACAAAGTTAGAAAAAGAAAGTACAAGCACGCATCACAAGAAGTTTTTCCAATTCTTCTTTGTGAGACTTGTAATCCAGTTAGCTTTAGGAGAGACCAAGCCTGAGTTGGCATTCCTAAGTCTTTCATTGAGTTTTTCTGAGATTTCTACTAAAGTCACTTGAATGTTTACCTAAAGTTGGAGCTTTTTGAGGAGCTTTTGGGTTTTTTTCCACTTTTGGAGGAAGTTGTTGTCATGAAATAAAAGCAGCCCACAGCACTACACATCTAAGCAACGGATGTCTTAAGGGCTAGTAAAACCGTGTGACACATGACACCCCTCAGTGTTGACTGGCCCATCCCTGGGCCAATTTCAGAGTAAACACGCAGAATTGTGGGCTCACTTGAGAGCACATTGCAGCCAAACACAATCTTCTGGTCCCTTATCTAATGAATAGTGATCTTGTGGGACACATCTATGTTTTAACTCAGCAACTCTTACACATGTCCTTAAAGTTAAGTATGTGCTTATCTGGTTGACTGAACTGGTCCCTAACCAATGAACTGCAGGAATATACAGCCCTAGAATTTACTAGGCTATTTCTTGTTAAAAAAAATATCTTAGAACAGAATTGCAAACTGAAAGCAATCACTGCCTGAATAATGATCAAGGGGAACAGATTTTTTAGCGAAAGCTGTATATATCCTAGCTTATCTTTTTGATGCTGACTAAATATTAGGCTTCTAAGTACTTAGGGACTTTGAAGCCACTACTACTTTAAAAAGACCCTCACATTTTTTTCCATTATATGCAGATCACCTAGAAACATGACTTTTAGGACTATGGAAGCTTTAGGTTACATAGCTTTTATTTACTGCATTTCTATTTTGTTGCTTGAAAACTTTAATAGCAAAAGACATTTCAAACAAGAATTCATTGCCATCATATTGCCATTTGTAGCCAGAAGTGAGCTGGACTCCATGGAGAAAGCCATGCTGCTTCCAACTCCTAGCACTCTCATTCGAGCTCTGGCTGTCAATTCAGCATACCATGGGTGTTCTCGGTGCAAGCCAGTAAACATTTTGGTTATTTACATTTACAGCTTATTCCTTGTCAACAGAGCTTATTCTGTCAAAAAAAAAAAGATGAAGTGCAGAAGCTGCCACAATGGACACACTAAAAATATGATGGACTAGGTAATGGTATGGTTGTGCCACATTCCCATTGCAAGGCGATGCTTAGGTTAGGCTGAATTTATAAACATCAACAAGACCATGTACAGAGTTTTATAGCACCTTACAGCATTTGCATGTTGCTTTCAGATTAGCAAAGAAATCGATATTAAAAATCCACAGAGTACATGACTTAGCTCTATGTCACTGCAAACAACACAGTACGTGCTAGTTCAATTGCTTGTCTTTGGCAAAGTATTTAGTATACAAAATTAAGTGGGAAAATCTGACGTTTTCTTTTGCTTAACAAACCTAATTGAAGAAGCATTCTCTCCAAATGCTCTTTAAAACTTTGCTGCCCTTTCCACATATCCTACAGTAACAATGAGTGTTTAATTTCTGGTCCATCTCTGCCTGATTAATTAACAGGTGACACCAATCAAGGGACAAAGTTTGTACCACTGAAATACTTGAAAAGCTCTAGGAATGAAAAATCAGTGACTGTATATTTGTGTGTCTTTCCTCAGGTATCATGAAGTCACTGACTTGGAACTTACCACATATTTTTGTTCAGGTCTCTTCCCCACTCTCTTTCTGCCCAGCTCAAGTCTCCCATACTAAATTTGCTACTTTCTGATTACTGAAAAAAATAGTTTTTCATGGTTGTATCCATTGTAACACAATTAAACAGGCCGATTTTGCCATTCTTTGAATATTTAGTTCGGTTTCTTCCGCTGTTAATGCTTCTTTAGCCTGCTGGTGCAGCCCAAATACCACCCCATTGCTCTGTGAATGGCCAGAAGTCGTTCATTACCCAAGCAAATGTCTCCCATGACCATATGCCTTTCAGTCACTACACACTTCACATGGCACTAGTTGCAGTGTGTTTCAAAATATACAAGTGTCCTTCAGGACATTTACATGAGCACTGTGGCCATCCCCAAACGTTACAAGCAAGCCCTTCAGCAGGCAGAAAAAGGCAGATTCATCAAAATCAAAAATGTTTGCCCCAGAGAAAATACCAAAGTATTAACTTCTTGAAAAGGCGTGCTCAGCATTTTCTCTCACCAATTTCTCTCTCTGTCTGTCGTCCCCTCCACCTGTCCTCGCTCCGCTCTTCCACAGCAGCAGGTAGTCACTCCCCACTCCTTGCTGTCCCCCGCCGCCTGCCCACAGAGGAGCTTCAGCTGCACCGTGCTGCACACACAGGCAGGCTTCCCAGCGCTCAGGTAAAAGTCACTTTCTAAAAGTGTATGAAAGTGACAATTGGGAAATTTCAAGCCAGAACTAATGCATCACTCCTCATACAATAATTATGACAGTTACTATTTTTCTTGACAGGTTCACTCAGCCTTTCAAGGGGCAAAAAAAGTACAACTGGTTTCAATTGGCTGCAGTGAACTCTCCCTGCCAGCTGCAGTAAGGAAAACACCCACTGGAAAAAATACTGTCTTCAGCTTTCCTAGCATGGTATGAAGTTTTACTTCTAACAGACTTCAGAAAGCTTTTGCCTGGCAATCATGGCACAACCTACAAAGAGAAGGAGCTCTTCTCCCTCTTGCTACATGGTAGAAATCTGTTGGAGATGAAAAATTTGTTTGTAAAAAATTATGTGTTTCTTCTAAAACAAGTATCTTATGCATTGCTATAATGTGCCAGAAGGAAAACTAGGCTAAACCAAAATCTAGTTTCCTAAGGACTGTATGGAGCTCAAATTTTGGCCCAGACTAATATAAATATGGTGTCACTCACGACTTCCCCTATTTTATTTTCAGTTCTGGGCTTCAATTGTGAAGTGACAAATCATTTTATAATACAATTAACTTCATTTTAAGTTTGGATTTATTCCTGTTCTGCCTCCTTCTTCCTTACTGTGCTTTAAACTCTGCAGCAATTGGAGCTTAAAGCACCTAATGAAAAAAAGCATCTTCAGCTGAGCAGGAGGACGTGATTCCTCCTAGTAACCTGACCAACTCAACAGCTCCACTTCAGGAAAAAGATGACTGAAGTGGCCCAGGTAATCCGACATGTCCACTTGCAGAGTGACAGGAGCTAGAAAATGTCACTTATGGTGAAGATATACACCTTGCAGCTTTCTTGACATACCTCCACGCTCGATTGCCCACCATGGTTTGAAAGCTGGTGCAGATTTGCAGAAGGCAGCAGAGGCTTGGGCAGAGCACAGCACTGAACAGCACCTCACACCACTGCACTTAGTGGGGTCATGAGCCCACGATACCTAACAGGCCTTGCCTTCACTAACCAAGCAGCTAGGGAGAATGATTATTAACGACCTCCGCATTTTTGCCTCTGTCTCTCGGGCTCAGTCATTTGATCACTTTCATGGCAATGACTAACACAGAAGATTTTTATACCCTTAATGTTTTCCATGCATTTCAATACTGCCTTGCTTGCAAATCTATTAGTAGCACAAATAATGATTCCCAGGTGTTTTGCAAGTGATTATAACAGGAAGCATGGGTGTTAGATGAAAAAATACAAACATTCTTCACCTATGCTTAAAAATAAACACAAAATTTGAACAGTAATGGTGAACGTATGCTATAGGGAACTAAGTGGGAAAGTATAAAACAACAGAGCGAAGTTACAGAACAGAGCCTTACCCTGTTGTATTCATGTATGAAATCCCTCCCTTGAATGACAATATAGGACCTTTGCATTTTAGCTGTATATTTGTATAAAATAAAATGCTTCTCAGCTTCTCCATTTAGCCACTCATTTCTAGGAACACAGAGCTTGACTCTCCGCTATACCACAGTAACTTAGCACTAATGACGGAAAAGTCAAAGGCCACAGGATGGTTGCCAACAACCCAGTCCATTAGACAAGAGGACCAGAGTACCTTGGGCTCCTCCTCACCACAGACATAACCCTGGCCATTTCCCAGGCTCTCACTGATGTCTCTTTGGCTGCAGACTGAGAGCCACCAAGTCCTCTCCAGGGAGCGCAGCGGTATGCTGGGGGCACAGGCCAGCCCTGTGCCAGATGAGGATAAACCATGCTCAGTTTTGCCAGGAGACTGCTCAGAGGTTTCCTTGAGGTAGTTTAACCTCCTCGCTTTGGAGGCCTGGCCATGCTATGCCCATTCAGGTACACACAACTCATCATGAATAAGTTATAAGCCAAAAACTACTCAGAGAAATAGAATTAAGTATTCCTGAATTAGAAACACATTAAGCAAAAAAAACTTACTCTCTCCATGACTAATCCTCTCTATCTCTGTGGTCAAATATTTGCATCTTGCTCAACATGTAATACAAAAAGTTCCCTAGCTAATACATTCATTTGGACTTACTGGGGCATGTTCTAATAAGACATGAAAACACTTTGCAACCCATATCTGACCTTGAACCCATCTGAGAAAACAAAGCTTTAGGCCCTGTTCCAAGAATGACCTTCCCACTGTCATTCTTCTTTGCTTTTGAATATTTTCACATTTCCAGGTTCCAGAAGACAGACTTGAGAGCCACGGGAATCTCTTGGCAATGTCTGAAGGAGGTTCAGGCCAAGCAGCTTCAGCAAACACCATGCTAGTTTCCTCCTACCTAAACCCCTGAATAATTTGTGCTCAAGCATCCCAAAGCCAGACAGAACGGAGGTATGAATTTTCCCATGCTTGCCTATTTTGGCCTTATCTGTATCAAGCAGAACTTGGAGCCTGAGTTCTGCTCAAGTTACATTGCCTCCTGCAAGCCTCTGCATACAGTAATAACTCTAACCTGTTACACAGTTTCCTGTACTGCCTATATGAAGAAGAAAAAACATTATTCTGATTGCTCTTCTTCCTCTTACACATCACTTGGGTTGCAAACAACTTGGCTTGCTATTGCGCTTGCAGGAAGCGTGTTACAGATTGCCTGGGATGATGAAACACACACCTGCACTAGCAGACAATCTGTTTCTGAAATCAAAAGGGAGGTTGTTTTGCTTTGCTAACACAGTATTTTTCTAGCACAGACACATTTTTTTAAAACATGTTAAGCCCAGGGTTGGTTTTACATTCAAATAGGATTTATCTGCATGTAGCCTAAAAGAAGGAGAAGGCTGGAACAATTCAGCAGAATGCTACTACAATTTTTAAGTGTAAAACACAGTTGATAACCATCACTTACCCATTAGATAGATGTGAAATATTGTGAACACTTTACAGCCCTAAGTGTTCTCAAAGTGGACACAATCTGTTAACTAATGATGTGCCACTCTTACTCCTGGGAACTTTATACTCTTCGCTTTGATTACACCTGGAAGGAGACAAATTGGTAAGGACAAGCCCACATCTTAAAGGCATAGGCCAATTACTCTTTACCAGGAACAAGGATGAAAAAATATTCTTTGAGTACTCTGCAGCTGTTTGACAGGGAAGGATTTCTGCACCTTTCTCAGGACCACTCCTATGGGATGACATTAAACATTGATTTAAGCAGGTAGAGCAGTAAACAGGCTTCCTAAAATTAAGGGTTGTTGACTATATGTTTTTTTCTTCTACTATTTTTTCAGAACTAAGAGCAAAGGGAATACTTTACAGTTCACTTTTGTACTCCAGGATTAAAAAAGCTTGAAGTTGTCCAACAGTAGCTTGGGATGAGTGCAGTTGAGGCCTATACTGTATTTTCTGTCTTTGAGAAACTAATCTTTCCCTGACTTCTTTGCCCCTGCCCTCCTCTCTGCTCTCAGACCCTGTTGGCAATTCTGGCTTTCACACAATTAAAGCACTTAAGCAGTTTAGAGAACTTCAGTGCAGGATGTGCACTTGTACACGTATAATGCCACTTTCTCTGCCTTTAATAAAGGATGCAGTAAAAGTGAAAACACATATAATTTAGCACACAATCTGTACAGGGAAGATTTTGCTCTACCCCAGTGTCCCACATATTTAATACACCAGCATCCTGGAAGGAAATCCTGACAGACCCAGCAGGATTATTCATAAGTTTGCCAATCTGTATTGCCGTTTATATTAGTGTGAGGTAGGTGCAACTCATTCCTGGGTTCACAGTTCTCTGTAGGCATACCCTGGCAATACCATTTTGTTTCCATTGTGCATTCCCTGAAGCCTTACTGTGGACTACAGCAACAAACCTCCGTGGACCCTAAGAGCATCCCCATCACACTAGACCTGACACATCAGAGCTTCTGCTAACATATACAAAACTTACCCAGAAGTTCTTTGTCCTGCCACATTATCAGAAAACCATGGAGAGGAGAGGGAACTACGCTAACCTAAGCCCCTGAAGCTATCCTTGATGCCAACAGCTTCTGCCCTGATTTCACACTAACTACCATTAAAATCTTTGCAGAAGTTTGGGTAGGAAGCAGAGCCCAGGATCTGCTTTTGATATCTGATTTATCAAGATCTGCTGAATGCCAAAAGAACCAGAACAGCATTAGAGAGACACCTTATAAATGTGCAGATGTTTTAATGGTAATTCTTATAGTTGACTGTTGTCGAGTCTTGAACCTCTGATCTTCCCAATAAACACAAGTTTCTAATGCTGCTTCCTGCTCTCTCCTGTGTCCTACACCACTTCTGTCATGATACCAAGACACCAGAATTCAGTATTTGGTTTACTAATAGCCACTGCAGCAATCAGCAACACCCAGTCTGCTTTAAGCAGGTGCTGCTGTTTTGAACACAGTAGGCACGGGTAGACCACATAATATTTATCTTGTGAAGGCTACCTGGACTTCTTCCCTGATATGCATGTGTACAATATGGGGTCCATTAGGCACCACAAGATTTTAGCTAAATTTCAGTATTTCGTGGGATCAGACTGTGCCCTGAATGCAATTTTAAGTACTCTAGCCACAGAGAATCTCCTTAGTGTTAAATACAATTGAAACTGTCTCTGGTAATTTCGTAAATCCCTTCTTTCATCTCTGTTATAGGTGATATGGCTACATGTAATCTTGTAATGAGCCAGAAGGCTCTTCACTGAAAGAACAAAGGATTCTTGAATGATAAGAGAAATGAAGGATTTCTTATACAAAAGGAAGCATCTGTCCTAGCTGGAAAAGGAAAGCTGGCTACAGAGAGCCCCCTTTTGTTTAATCTGTAAATGGCCATTGTGCCTAATTCAAGCCCTTGTGGTACACTGATGGAGTAACAGACTCCACTGAACTGAGTTTATCAACAGTAAAAATAAGAAGAAACAGCTGTTAAATAGCAGAAGCTGATGTTTGTGCAGCAAGATTTTAGTTCCGGCACACACTTGCCTTCAAGAGTATCCCAACATATTTCATTGTTTTCCAAAGGCAAACCCCTATGTGCCCTGTGGCCTGAGCACTTACTTGTACCCTAGGCAGTTTCCCTAGATGGTTGATAAGTCTTACTATAAATTGTTTATGCTGTGGGTTATGCCATTTGAAGAGGAAAGGCACTGAAAATCAAAGTTCATCTAGGCACAAGATAAGTGTGTAACCAAAAAGCTACTGCAGCTCATCTTGAAGTGTTTCAAATACCTTCTGGACCAGAAGCCTATTCTTTAATATAGGCAATAGAAATTAGTCCACGATCACCCATTCTTCTACCTATCAGCTGTCCCACCACACTTTCTATTAGCCCTCTCTGCTGGTATTACACTTCGGTTACTGCCCCAAAGGCTGAAAATTATTCTAAAGCAGCAAATTGATCGCAATGACTACCTTGTGGCATAACCCCACACTCTCTGTGGAAACCAGTCCGGTGCTGCTCATTTAAATATACCTGGTAACACCTACTTTTTTTTTCCTCTCTTCTTGTTTCCAGTTCTGTATTTAACATAAAGAAGTGTTACTGTCATTAGGACTGTATAAGATGGACCCTGACGAATTAAAAGGGGAAGCCCCTTATGGCATTCATGTGTATGTCAAAGATCACATTTCAACTCCCTTTGCTTTTACCCTGGAATGTAAAAGGTTGATCCTCCACACTTCCCAATGAGTTTTTCTACGTAGAAGAGAGTCTAAGAACAAAATTATTCACAAGTTTTCTACAAAGTGACTGGACTGGCATGTTACAATCTACACACACTTCTACTAGAAAAGCTTCAGACCGATATTCTGTATAGTAACACCCTAGACTTAATGAGCATCACCTAAAAGAAAGCTCACCTTCAGGCTGAATCCTGCACCACATTTTTCCCTCTTTATTAATTAGCTTTTCCAAGTTAACCAAGGTCAGTACATCTCTTTTTTGTCTCTCACTTGCCTGCCCCTTTAATCTCCTTATGTTTCATTTCTTTTCTGAGCTTCCACCTCTCACACTGACAGATACATACAGTTCATACAATATTTTTTTAAGGCTTCAGACCACTAACAAATTGTCTGGGGGGTTTTCTTTGTCTGTTGGTTGGGGTTTTTTTCCTGTCAATGCTACAGAGGAAGAGATGATTTCCTTCTCTTGGTTGAACAGATGTGTATGGGAAGGAACGACCTGGCTCTACCAGTTACCATAATTAGGAGTACATAAAGCTCAGCAATAATCTCTTTCATCAAACTGAAATGAATATACTAGGTGGGACTTTACCATGTCTCTCAGTTGAGTGCATTTTTACTCCAAATTCAAGGCTTAGTCAAAATAGAGGGCTTGAGAAAAATCCAGCGAGAGAAAGTTCAGAATATATTCCGAGAACAAAATATTTCAATTCACATATGCTAAAATGAAGGTCTCTGGTTACCTCTGGTCCATATATTTTTATCTGTGTAAGGGACGTGAACATGATTCACTATCCCCATTGCAAGGCATAACACAACCTTTAGCCCAGCCTGTTAAGAAGGAATGGGAAACCATCTGGGTACCCATATTACAACTATTATGGCAAGACAACAGCATAACACATTGTGACAGTTTGATATTTTAGGCAAGGTAGTTCTGACCTGAGTTTAGTTTGAAGTGATTAGATTTCCACCGAAGGAAAAGAAAGCATGCCTCAAGATCTCTGTCTACACATTTCTTCCTTACACAGACTGTTCAAGCAGCTAAAACACCTGCTACAAAATCAGATTCACAAAACTACCCCAATTTTCATAAACAGCCTTCATCCCTGAGCCATATCTCTATGACAAAAGAAATTACATCCTAGAATTCCGGAAACCCTGTTTTAGTTTAGTTGTGACTTATTACTGATGCAATGTTATGCTTTTCTCTTTGAATCATAACCACATCAGTTGTCCAACACAAATAAAGCATTATGTACATGTCCTTCATGCACTCTGCATGAAATACAAGCAAGAAAAACCCCAGGAGGTCTACCAAATGCAAACATGCAAAACCAAAATAAATATGTCATCACTACTTGCCAGGAGATATGCTTGTAACACCACTACTCAGTGTATATCCTCAGTGAGAAGTTAAATTAGCGGTAGATTTACCATTTCTACTCTTCAGATTCCTGACTAGGGTCACATGAATTATGATGAAGGTCAAAGTCTAGTGGATCTTCATAGTGAAGCAGAAAAAAATTACACCTGATGATTTTGCTCATTCTTGCTAAAACTCCCTCAACTTTATATATTATCTAGGAAATCTTTTCATCTCAAAAGCAAACTCTATAAGCAATTAAAAATAAAGCTATTGTGGAAAAGTTTTAACAGCTTTAAGAGTTACTGTCAGTATTGATCAGGATTAATAACAGCATCCCTAAACACAAAAATGGTTATGTTAAAAAAATGTTAAAGGCTGTTAAACCAGATTAAATCAGGAGAACAGACTTAAAAATCTAAATGTTACTAAAGTTATACCAATAAACATGTTTATCATCTGTCACAAACCAAGACAAACAGAAGAATCAAATTATATGTAATACAATATGTCCACATCTTCCAACATCTTTATTTTTAATGTTAGAAAAGATTCTTTAATGCAGAAATGCTTTGGGCTCTACAGGTTCCCAAAGAACTTTTGAAACTCTGCACATGCAGAGTAAAGTGTCAAGAACTTTTTCACAGCAGCGTGAGATGGAAAGCAGCATATAATAGAGCTGTATTCA
This sequence comes from Microhierax caerulescens, assembly GCA_035590215.1. Taxonomy (NCBI): domain Eukaryota; kingdom Metazoa; phylum Chordata; class Aves; order Falconiformes; family Falconidae; genus Microhierax; species Microhierax caerulescens. Next base: position 49,047,589 of record JAVJGJ010000060.1, on the reverse strand, counting down.
AGTTGTATTTGACTGCAGGCAGGAAAGTAAGTTGCAAGAAAATTAGACAACACGAAACCGCAATCTGACTTTCAAACTTCCTCACCACTCCTAAAATTTGTACTTGACCCTGACTTTTTGCAGGCAGTTCCTTTCACACATACCTCTTACAGAGAGCTGGAGTAAAATAAAATAATCCATATGCAACAGAAGGAAAGGGCACTGAAAACACACTACTGAGTTACGGGATGGTAACCTCAGTGCTTCAAGTCTATCTCCATGCAGCAATTGTGAAGAAACAAAAAAATGCAATGCAACGAAAAACAAAACTTCCATTTCGCCTGTTCTACCCCCATCGGCTGGAAAGAGAACAGAAGAACCTAAGTTACCCGTTCTATTTCACAGTCACTATGCTGGATTATATGTTCTCTTGTATAAAATGCTGCATCATTTTTAGTCTATGTTGTCACCATGTTTAGTCTACTTAACCCATAGACTAGTTAGGAACTTAAAACAAAAATCCCAACAGCAAGTAGCATTTAAAAATTAAATACATACTAATTAATTTACTGTGCTTTATCTGGTGTAAGTCCTGCAACTTGAAATTCATAAGGAAAGTTGCGTCGAATGTAAACAGTCCTTTCAAAAAAAAAAAACAGAGCTCAATGCTTCTCCTCACTGTTTGCTTTTGTCCATCTCCTTACGTCCAGCAGCCCAACCTACAGGTGGTGGGTCTGGCTCTTAAATAGCAAATCCTCACTTCCCTTCAATGCAGAAGGCAAAAATACTTCCATTGAGGAACCTTTACAATAGAAACACACTTTAAAAGCTTTTTTCCTCAATGTAGTGTGAATGGTGCTGTGAAAATGGACCTTAACATAAAGCTTAAAGTCAAATTTGGCCAGAACATCACCTGTCCCCATGCCTCTCATTTGCCAGTCACCCATGACTTCAGCATGCATTCCATAGTAATACGCAGGCTCCAGCCCAGTAGTATGAAGAAAACGTGTATCACAGGTATGTGAAGGAAAGAGAATTAATAACTAGATATTTCTTGTCTGTTGCTGTTTTCTACAAGGAAATGTTCAGTCATTTCACATCACCCCTGTGTGACGTGCTATTGCTTATTCCTAAAGCCCTTTGCTAGAAGAGGATGCGGGGCACTGCAGTGGTGAGAAAGGTTTTGCAGAAGCACTGCAACTGTATTGCTCTGGAGAGGTGCAATGTCTGTTTTCCTCTGCAGGCAGCTGTCTCCTCTCCCATCTCTTCTGGCACAGAGAGACACCACCGTGCTACAGGAGAGCAGCAGCCGCCTCTCACCTGCATTTCCTCTTCCCCTTCCATTCACCCAGACGCAGGCACAACGGGGCTTCTAAAATGAACCTCCTTACTAGGACGTGATCCTGAAACTGTGACTAATGCCTGGTGAGATTCATTCACCTGAGTAGTTTTAGTGCACAAGGTGGCATTTGAAGAAGGAAAAGTGATGTGTCTGGCTAGCAAGGGCTGCAGCATTCCTACAGGCATGAAGGAAGATGGGAGTCTGGTTTGGTCCTACGCTGTCTGGAAGCTTTAAAAGAAGTGCTGTCTCCCAATGCACATGTATGTAACTCTTCCTGCTCCTTGCTAGATATTTGCAACTGTAATCTCCCTACAGCCTGAATTAACATTTTGATTTTACCACAAGAGGTCATAAAGTTGAGGGGGGGGGGGCGGGGAGGCGGCAGTTAAGAGCTGAATCTGCTGTACCTATGCTAAGCAACCTGCAACCGAAAAGAACTATGACGTGGAATGAAGACCCAAAATGAGATTAATAAAGAAGGAAGTTAAAAAGCAAACAACATGAACAATTTCAATGAATGCCACCTTTGTTCTTTGTAAATGCATGTGAATGTCCCAACTCCAGTTTCATAATTTTGCATTCTGACGTAAAAGAGGTGTACACAAGGAAAACAGAAAGGGGGAAATTTTAATGGAAGCTATTCACTTCTAAAGATAAGGACAAGACCTCATGAAGAACACACTTTCTCTTACTTAATATCTAAAGACAAAAAACCTCCCAAAAAACAAACTGCCACAGGCACACTCAAACCTCAAATCTTTGAGGGGCACAAAGCTTGTACTATTATGCAATTAGAAGTGCTGGAGTGAACAAAATGTTAGTTATGATGGAGCAGCTTTGATTTAGAGCCTGTTTTAATAAAGTTTCAGGAGGTGCTTCTATGACTGGCACTTAGATTAGCAGCCAGCAAACAACACGCCCTTGCTGTGGCCACTCTGCTTAGTTGCTGTTTTTTGTGGATTCCTCTCTTGATTGATTACCGATGGAGAAATAGGTACAACCTTGATTCACACTTCAAAACAAACAACAGGAAAAACAGTCATGGGGGGAAAAACAACTGCTCTTTCAAAAAAAATCACTAGGGCCTGCGAAACCTCTGAGCTGATGCAAACTATTGCAAGTTTGATTCTGCTGTAGTCCAGACCTGGTGAGCTCTAAGGCTCATACTTTGGTTTTACAAACTTCCATGGGTTCTTCCACTTCAGAGGATGAAGTGAGGACAAGATGGATGGTTTTCACAAGGATGCTTCTGCTCATGCTCCTAACACAGTTTCACCTCTGATTTCAAATGAGCAAGACACTACCTTGGAAGATCGTCCCCACACTCAACCCTTAGAGCTCAGCAGGGTGAGGCTCAGGTGCTGAAGTGCTCGGGCTGTGTGATACATGCAGCCTCCCGGTGCTGAGTCGTGTACACAAGAGACAGTATCATGATTTCATGGGCTTGTCTGAGATCATAATGCTGAAGACTTTAAAGAAAGAGCCTGTATGGTTACTTAACCTGACCCAAGCTGTCTTAAAGCTCACTCAGTTATCACTGGATGCATCTCCCTTGAGCAGACGCCTCAAGAGCTCTTTTCCACAGCAAATAAAAGGCTACAGACAGGAAATATAACTGGATACCACAACAACTAGAATCGATGATTGTCACAAAAACTGCTTGGGACTTGGGGCAGTTATTATCATTTAAAATATTAGAAATTTATAATGGATTCAAATTATGCAAACCTGGGCTAGTATTATGATCCTCCCTCCAAGGCACATCATGCCACTGCATGACCCAGTCGGTGGTTGATTTCTTTTCTGAGTCAGCTGCATGACAATTATCATATTATATTTTAATGAAAAATCCAAAGCTAAAGTTACACAAGGCGAGTTCTTTGCAAGCAGTAGCTGCTCCAAAGAAAGCAGAAAGGGACTTGAACAAAGGCCCCTATTATTCCATGCCAACCAACCGCGATGAGCAGGTGCAGAAGACAGCACACCATGCATCCTCCTACACGTGCGAGCAGAGCATGTTTCCCTTGGGTACAGTTCTCCAGAAGTGCACAATCACCTAGCATTGCAGGACTCTAACAGGAGTGACTTGCTAAAGGTTAAACAAGTAGAGACAGAGCCCAGATCTCTTCTAAGACTCCATGCTTTTGAACCTGAACCAAACCATGCTGAGGTAAATGAAAGAATTCTGTTTCTTTTAGTGGTTTTCACAGAAAGTATTCAACCCTCAGGGCTGCCTGATAGGAGGATGTGGGCTCCTTGCCATCTGGAAATCTTGAGCTGCATGCCAGGAAAGATATTTACCTGAGCAGCAAGAAGGAGCTATCCCATTCTTGCTTCTGTAGATAGAAATCCCATTCACTCATTGCTGATTTTATGCACAATCTCTCCTCAGTTGCTCAAGCAGAACAATGCAGCTGGCAATAGGTTTTGGTTTATATCTTGCTTGGAAAAACAACCAACAGATGCAAGCACACCTGGAGAGCATGCCATCCTCCCTCTGGACATGAAAGAGTGACAGTGATAGTGGCAAGCCTGCTCAGAGGTTTTGCTGTACTCCCCAGTACATTTTGTCACACTCAGCAACCGAGTTCTTTCCCAGTAACTTATATAGGATGGCAACTGTATTATCCCAGCATTTGTAATGAAAACCACAGCACTTAAAGCTAAGGGCACACAGAACAGAGAAGCCTCCACCTCATTTCTTGCACTCATCTTAAATACTGCGTAACAATTGCATTCAATGTACATTTGTGCCTTAGCACTCCCTTACACACAAGAAAGAATAAGAATGTGGGAAAAAATCCAATTTCTTCAATCCCCTTCACATGTTACTGGCTTTATTACATAAAGCTCTGTCCAAAAAGGCAGACTAATTTCAAGTGCAGCGACTGTTCCTGTCTAATATGGAAGCTGTTCCCTACGATCTTACAGATACTAATCCACTCTTTCCCTCCCTGTGACACTTCTTCCAGACTTACACTGACTCCCCAGCTCAGTTTTCTCTAGCTCAGTTATGAAGCTTTGAAGTAATAAAAAAAAGTCATTCTGTATTGATACCATGTACAGTGGAGTTTCAAACCTTTTCCTCAGTAATTAGGGTCTGCAATACCATCAAAGAATATTCCCATCTCCAAACATTTGTTACTGAACCATGGAAATAATTGGCTTTGCAAGTTCCTTTTGGGGATGCTGAGCGTAGATGTGCAATGTCTTGGGGAAAAAAATGTTCCATACAATACTGTCAAACAAATACCTAATTGCTTCCTTAAGCAGAACACCCTCTGACTTTTCCAGAGTGTGTAGCTTAGCTCCAAATGAAAGAACAGATTTATGTTTTAAAGCATGCAATATTCGCGTGAGCTGAAAAACTCAGCAGAACAATCAGTCCCCTTGTTTCAGGGAGCACTCTTGCAAACAGAACAAGAGGAGGTGCCCGCATGATTTACTGCCAGGCCACGTACGCTGAAAGGACCCTATTTAGTTTTACACATGCAATGTGCCAGTTATTCAAAACATTTGCTTTTAGAAATGTTTTTCGTCCCAACTTTTTTGCTGATATGTTCCTTCTTCCTAGAATTCCCAGTCTGGGTTTGAAAAACAAACAGGATCTCTGCACTTGTTCATTTCTTTTTCATTAAAAAAATACAAAGTTCATGAGAATATGAGAAAACTTATTATTAAAAATATATGTAGTTGTCAGTTTGAAAGACACATAACAACAATCAGTCCAAGAAAAAGCTAAGTTCTATGCCCAGACATATTTTAAAGGCAGAACTACAATGGCTATAGGAAAACATAGGAGGTTACAATCCTGATCATATCCTTCTTCCTTTAAGGTTAGTGGAAGTTTTGCCCACAGGCAAATTTAGCCAAGAAAGAAAAAAAAAAACCCAAAACAAAACCCAACCAAAAAACAACAAAACACAAAACCTGTTTCCCAGTATCAACTAGCCATAAAGCAGTTGTGTGCCAGACTTGTTTGATTGATAAGGAAGACTGATCTTGGACCAGAAACAGACACAGGGATTTTACAATACTTGGCAACTATTTCAAAGGCCTAACTGCAGACAGTTCATTGTAGGCATCACCACATGCTTGGTAGGAGACAAGGCAGCCACTGGGAGACAAAGATATACACTCCAGTTCTTTTATCAGTGTTTTTCATCTACTGTAAATTTGAATCAGGATATGAATTATAATGGCAACTATTAGGACAATTTGGCCCTTCTAAGGGAAAACATAGCGGAGTAAGACATCTCATCTTTACTGACACTAGTAGAGTTAAGCTAGTTCACGATGAATTAGTTCATTAGCATTTTTTAGAGTTGTAACTCCTTTAGATTTGTCCTTGACTCTGTCATCTGTTCACTGTTACTTTGGCGATCTGCCGAACTTCTCCGTACCTCTGTTCACCTGCCAGCACAGAAAATGTAATGCTGCCCAGCAATGGTGGTGTTAATGTGCAGAAACATGTTTGAAGGTCACTAGAGAAAGACAGTGGCTTTATTTCTGTTTTATTTTAGCTTCAGTAAGAAAATGTGACTGAAGGGTGCAGGGGAAGAGGCTCCCTGGCACAGGAGGCCAGCAACCCAAGCGCCAGAGACACATCAATGCAGGGACCCAAACTAGCCAATGTGGCACCGGGCACTGTGAGACTCACAGCAGAGCCTCAAGGCTTCTGCCACTTTACGCTGACAATCTCCCGAGCCTGGAAATCACACAAATAACCACCTCAGAACAGAAATTTAGCAGAAAGCCTCACAGCTCAGCAGCACAGTCTTTACCTTGGGCTGGGGGCTGTAGGCAAGGTACCTGTTTTGGTAGTCCTTACACAGCCCAGAGCTCTCCTCAGACTGTTTTCCAGTGAAAGCAAACACTGATTATAACTGTATTCAAGGTCCTTGCATAGCATCCCTCAATGATTCTAGCCATATAAACTAAAAGCCAGCATGGTGGGTTTTAGACTCCCTTTTGTCCCAGCAGCCTCCCAAACAGCAAATCAGTCTGTAGTGCATCTTCATTTCAAGCACAGGTATGATTTCTGCAAACTTGTATCCAAACCCTTTTACCTTTCGCCTTGAGAGGGAAAACAGATTTTAAAGACCTCTATGAAAAATGCTAAGGCATCATTATATGCTGTTGAGAATTTCTGATGTTTCCTAAGAACAATTTTTCCCTGTTTGATCACTTCCTTCTGACTCAACCTACTCATATAGTATTTGATAGTATAGTCATATGGATTTGATATAGACATCACTTCTAGGTAGCATTTATTTTACAAAGCTAGTATTAGAACTCACATTCCTTATATACCAAAGATCATCAGCGTGGGAAGGTTATGCAATTTAGCTAGTATGCAAGTGCAAATACACCCTCACTTTGCATGATTGCCTACGTAAATGTAAGCTACATTAGGTGCTCTCTTCCAAAGCAGAGTCCTAGACACAATACAGAGACATTACTGCAAACCTTAACGTACTTCTTAGTAACTTCATTTCGTTAACAACTCATCCTGTATTTCCTGTTTCAGAATGCTAGACCCCAGTCACCCCAATAAAAAAAAAAAAATCAAAGGATTTGCATGACCTATGTTACAATGACAATAACACATACGCATTTTCCATAGACCAAATCTTATGCATACAGTGACATCTAAAAATATGGTCCTTAGAAAAAATATATAAATGACCTGACCCTCAGGCTTATTACACCAGTCTTGAAGAAGTCTGATTCTGCCAAGTCTAATTCTCTTCATGCTGGCATCAAAGGATTCATACTGGAGTCAATGAGAACTGCAGTGAGGACAGGGACCATCAGTTCATAGGATTCACTCTTGGCATTGTAGCAATCCACATGAAATGAAAACAAAGGCAAAGTCCTAGAGCACTCAGGCCAGAGTCACCACAGACTTTATTCCTCCTTTTTAATTTTGTTATACGACTCATCTTAAGAGAGTTATAACAGCATAATACAAAGCTAACCAACAATGCACCATTTTGCTGTCAGCTCAATTAGTTTCAGATGCCAATAGGTAATCACCTAACCATTTTCCTGTCATGCTTTATCACTGACTTAATAAACCATCGTGCTTTTATTGTCAAATTCTAGGACAAATTTCATCAAAAAAGCAGCGTGCTTTAATCCAGACAATGTACTAAACTATTATTTTGTTCTAATTAGACTACCCAAACAGTATCTTTATAGAGGGAAAACAAAGAGGAAACTAAGATAGCCCAGAAAAATTAAATCCCAATTGTGTCTAAGCAGAGTAACAAAAATGAAACATGTTATTAGAAAAGTGAAACATGCCACCTAAATTTGCAACTAGCTTATCTTGAGCTAGACACTGTCACCCTTATTTGCAATGAGGATCACCAGGTCAAAACTCTTTCCAAAATGCAGCCAGTATTATAATGTAGAAGAACAAATAAAGTATCATTTTCTAGGAAGAAAACAAATATTGAAAAATAAGAAAGACATCACTGGCCTTACTGTCTTAATAACAGCACTGCCTTATGTAAGCATGCAGACACTTCATGACCTGCTGAACAGTACGATTGATTCCATCTTGGAAAGTTCTTCACTTTTTATTTTTCTATATCCAAAGGCTAGTGTGTGATTTTGACAGCGTACACTGAGGTGCTTCACTATGAAGCAATATAACTTCCATTTATGATCTAGGAGTTAAAGTAGGCTCTCTGAATAGATGTAAAAAGGTAGATTTTTCACAAAACAAGGGTTCTTTTTGCAAGGTGTATCAAAGAGAGGCCCTGAATCTTCCCTGCTGGTAAAATGCAAACAGGTTATGCTGAATATAGGAAACCATCATCAAAAAAATATGTTATAAAACCAAGTAACTGATAGCTTTATTACGGTTGGAATAAAAGGGGAATTTTATTCTGTGGTTGCCCAGTGGAATTGAGTACTGGACTACATCTCCTGTAAGCTTTAATGTAACAAATGTAATTATTTCCATAAAAAGATAGGTATTTAAATTAAGATATTACACAAAGCAGAGATCAGAAAAGCATTCCATTATAAAACAGGAATGCTTTATGGAACAGAAACTATTTTCTACCTGTGGCTGTAGTAGGTAGAAGGGAAAGAACTTAATGTTTAACAAGGAAGCTATAGTTAGAAGCTACAAAAACTCTTCTGCTCTGCAGAAGTAGCCTGCAGAGGCTAGGGATGTCCTTCACTGACCCTCTAGTTTAAAGATAAACCCGTCAGAGATGACTCCAGAACAAACAATCCTGTCTCAGATGAAGGATGGAAAACCTCCTTAGGTCCCTCCCAGCATTATTTCTTGACGCTATAATGGCTGGGTTACTGTGTTGTTTTGGTTTCCACTAACATGCAATAAGCATTACCACAAACAAACAGCAAAGGGCTTTGCTTGCCTGACTGCATTTAATCTCTTACTAATTATCAGCTTGCCTCAGTGAATGTGTTTTATAGTTTGTGCTGAGCAGAGGAGTCATGCTGCTCTCTATGAACCAGGTTTGAGGTGCTAAATCCCTAACAGTGGTGTCAGGGTTGTTTGGGATGCAAAGCACCCTGTCACTTTCCAAATATCAAGGCATTTTTAAGCACCGGAAATTTCAGTAGTTCATTAGTAGGAAGATTCCCATGGATATGTCTGTATGTATGCTTGTTTAATAACACAATCCCATTTAAGCATCAAAAATAACACAAAAATTCTGTTTCCTTCAAAAATCCAGGGTAACACCACACCCCATCTAGTACAGAGGTATTAAAATTCATATTTTACTCATCTCAGAACAGGTTAGGTATTTATTCATTCTTGCATTTTGATTCCATATGGTTTTAAGCAATGGCATCTATTTGTAGTCCTTGTACCTATTCATGGATAAAAGCATGACAGTTTATTTTTAGTGAACTTTTTTCCAAAGAGTTTTATTTTAAAGCCTGACTAATCTTTGCTGCACCACAGACTAGGCTGATCTCTTGTAAACCTTAGCTTAGATTGGTGGTGAGCTGCAAGGAGACACCAAATGCTTTTTCAATTAATCCTCTTTTATATCTACCCTTAGAAGCGGGTAAGGAAGGCACAGGAAAGAGCCAGAAGGCATGCAACGCTTCCCAGCAATCCCAGTGCAGCCCAGAAAAGGTGGGAGAGCCACACACATTTAGTTGTCTTCTGGTTTTTACCATGATCTTTTTAGCAGATCTACAATGCATTAATTTGTCTGCTCTGCCTGCAGTTATTCACCGCATCTTACAGAGACAGGAAAACATGCATCAGATTTACTTGCTCAATTTTTCTTACTTTTGTCTTAGCCTAACTAGGATGTTGGAAAAAGAAGGGCTGAGGGAGAAACATATTTCAATTTACAGAATGGTGCACTTTTAAGTACATATTACTGGTAAATCTTAATACATAATAAAAACAGTGCCAAAGACATCAACAGTCTTTGCAGCCTGCAATTGGCAATTCCACGGCTTGAACCTGTGAGACAGAAAGAGAAAGAGGGAGACAACACATACCCCTCTTCTCTGTTCACAGCCTTGCAGCTGCTAATTCTGAGTGCTCCCTTCCCTTGCACTGGGAACCTGGTGGCACGATTTTTGCAGGTGGCAGAAAGGTAAGGGCCACTTGGCCATCATGCAATAATTAGAAGGGATATTTCCAGTGTGAGGGGGGCCCCAGAAGTAGAAATACACACACGTGCAGGTATATGGGTACAGGAAAGGCCATTTCACACTCAGAACTGTGAGGAGGACAAATAGCTGACTCTGTCTGTCCTGAAGTGACAGCCTAGACCTTGGATTACTCCCAGCTGGGTAGAGAACCAAATAAGCTTTCCTAATCTGTGCAGGAGTAATGGCCACGTGGAAAGTGGGGGAGCTCTGGCAAGCAGCTCCCCATTTCACCATGTCTCAGGCACAGGCCTTAGTCTGACTGTCTTCAGTAAGAAAAACACTCTTGGCTTTAGCTTCCTGATGTGCTCTGCAGACAGGGAGAATGCCGCCTTTATTCTTCCCAGTAACCTCACAGGGCCTGATTACGAGAGCAAGGTTTGCAAAACCAGGCTTGAACTCTTCTGCCCCATGCTTAAGTAATCATCCTTTCCTTTCCATTTCAGGGAGCGAACTAAGAAGATACAAGTACATGGAAACAGTGATAATTCAGATTTTTGTTGTGAAATGACACCTATATGTACTACTCAGTTTGAGATGTTTATTGACCTCTGGGCAGTGGAATGCCTTGTAAAAGCAAGTAAACTTCTCTAAAAATATTTGCCTAAATCTTGTAAACGAGACTCCAGCAGTAGCATTTTGCCCTTCTTGGGGCCATGGATCTCAGTTTTTAAATCCCCTGGCCAATCCGCCTAACACCTCTGCAGGGAAATCAGCGGAGTGGGATAGGGCATGACACATACGACCCCATAGAGAGCCCACTGGCCATCAGCCATCTGCAGGGGACGGCCAGGCTGGAGGAACAGATACAAGAGTGAGGGATGGGTGGGAAATAGCAAAAAGCAGCATTGCTGTTGTTACAATCAGAACTTCTGGGGTTTCCGGTAATTCCCCATTATTATCTCAGCCATGAAGCCATATCTGTGTCAAAACCAGTATGTGAAGTGCATCAGGGGCTGGAGCCCCTCCCATTCACCCATACACTGCTGCACACCAGCCCTCCTTTGGGAGGTCTGTTACAGCCAGCCCCTCTGGGCTCAGTGGTAATCAACACACAGCAGGCTAAAAATACATATTATCCTCATGTCTTCTGGATTTTCAGGAAGGTTTGCCGATTCTTTCTTTCATCTTTTTTTTTTTTTGTTCCCCTTTTCCTTTTTTCTTCTTCTTTGCATTTGCCGTCTGATTTATAGTATTTCCTTTTTAAGTCACAAGCAAGAGGGAGTTGCCTTGAATATTCCTGAATCATGATTCTATCTGGGTTTACTGAATAGCTAAAATACCTGCTAAGGACAACCCGACTGCTGATGTTATGGCCCCGCATATTCCCCACAGGCCACCTTTCCTTTCACTGTCTAGCCTTCAGAGGATTAAATTTCACTATCACTCCTTGGCCTCAGTAAATTTATAATTTCCTACCATGGACTGCACCCTACAGGGGGAAAGAATATTTTCTTTCCTACTAAAAGGTGGCTTTTGGACAGTAGTGCAGATGCTGCAGTGATGAAGAAACCGGAGATAAAGAAGTGTTCTCCTTCCTATTTTGCACACTGAGTATGCCCACAAAGAATCTGGTGGTGGGTCTTAAACCCCCAGAGAACAACAGGATTCCACTGTAGAAAAAGGTGGGATGGATTTTTTTAATTTCCATTAGTGCCTTTGGACTTTCAAAAAAGCCCTAAACCAGATATCTAATGGGTCATCTGGGCACTTCCTAGGCAATTGAGGTGGTGTACCTTGTGGTAGAGTGATTTGTCCAGTCTGCTCATTCAAGTTTTAAGGAATTTATCTTCCACTACTTCCCTCTGAGAATCTCTGAAACTGTTTAATGAATCTTGTCATTAATACATAAATACATGCATATATTTGGAATTTTTTCAGTAAACAACTGATTTTCCCTTCTTTTTTTCCATCTTAATATTCCTAATTATATTTCATGAGGACCAAGCAAATTAATTTCCTTCTTTTCTTGATAGTACAAATACTTGTTTCAACCTGCCACACTACATCTCAGCTCAGAGTCCAGCAGACAAATATCCTCAGATAAGCACAGGCAACTTACTTAAAACTTCCACTAACATTGCTATTTCTCCTTCCTGTGGCAACAATGGTAAAGGCTAGCTCTGCTTCTCCCCCGATTTCAGTGACCTAGTACTGAAAACTTACTTCTAACAAAAACTTGAAAAAAGGAAGCCTGTGCTTTGAGCTTCCAGTTTCTCCAAGAAGCCTGCAGGGCTGCCACTCACCTGAGGTCAGCTCAGTGGCCTTACCTGCTCCCAGCTTTGCTGAACAGCTGAGGTCTCCCATTCCCTCTGAAATGGGATCACACACTTGCCTCTATAAAGTTGCAGTGAAACATGTTCTGGCTTGAACAGCCAGCAAAAAAGCTGCCTACTCTTCAGTTTCTTGCTTTTCCTAGAAATGATCAATGCCACCTGCCAGGTATCTCTGCGAAGTGAGGCATCCTACAGCTCTGATTTCCTGGTTTTATCTTTTTTTCCAAAAGAACTCATTAAGGGCCCATGATGGACAACCAGGTCTCGTCTGTTTGGCTGATGAGATTGCAAATATGTGTCCTAGACCATCAGCTTTGCATTTCAAACCCTGCATGTGAAACCTGTCTTTGGTCTCATTCCTGCACATCAAAGCCTAGCTGGGATGTGAAGAGAAGGTAAGACCTGCAGAAAAATCTGCAGTAATAAAAATTACAACAATGATTATCAGCCTACAGGGACATCTGACTATACCAGCTATCACAACAGGAGAAGTTGGGGTTGGAAGGAAAAGACGTCCATGGACTTAGATTAAGCTGCACAGCCCTACAGCAAGCCCTGAATGTGGCCCAAAGATGCAGGTCCCTGATCACAAGCCGTAAGAGTTGAGCTACCCTGCCTCAGCCACCCATTTGGGAAAGAAATGCCCCCAGCCAGCCAGCAGCAGCTTAGCAAAAGACCCACACGCAACCCTTCCAGATCAGACACGAAAATTCACCTACCTGGGACAGACTGTTTGTGGGGCATATTAGTCCTAGATGGAAAAAGTTATGACATGATTGATATTTACTCAATTATCAAAATGTTTCAAAAAAAAAATTTAGGATCACATCCCCAGTATTTTTGAGCCTAACTACATCTACTGAACTTCCTCCACATATATCTTAAACAGCTGTATTTTCCTAAAACATATTCATAAATCATGAATAGTGAAGGTTAATACATCTGTGTTTTTTAAATTACATTTTAAAGACTTTCTGCCATTTTTGTAACAAATACTCAATGCCACCAGTAACGTAATTCTTATCTGGAGTCACCAGATAAAAGGCAAGAATAAAGACAATCTGAATAACCAAGGAAAAATGATTGTACATACATGAAAAAATCGATAAGCAGCATCGCATCTTTAAGTAGTTTTAAAGCAGTAAAGTCCTACACCAGCAGTTATTCAGAGCCTTTTGAAAAAGTAAGCGTTGTGTCAAGCAGTTTTGTAAGTTTAAAGGAGTTTTCTGGCCCTTTGGAGGACAGCTGCTGTCTTTGCCAATACCAGAACACAGAAGTACATGTTGATCTTTATATTAAAGATGGAAAATATTCTGCCCTCAAATCACACCACTGGCATGTTTCATTTCCAAGTGAATTGCCGTCTTATCCTCATGATGCTTTTTGTACTAAACCCTAAAAATAATTTCCAGGAATTTATAAGAGAAAATGTTTGAAATACGTTTGGGGGCAACAAACACAAGCAAGGAAAATCCATTATGAAAATTCTTAATAAATAGTGCAAAACCATAGCTTCAGAGCTCATCAATTTAGCTTCTGTTTTCATAGAAAAGAAGTTTGTGGACTACTGAATGTATAAAAACAAAACCTAAAATCTTCTGCAAGACTTTTACAACCATGCTATTTCTGCATAGAAAAGCTGTAGCAAAAACTAGCAGGCATCAGACACACTTTCCCCCCTAAATTTTTATTTTTATAGCTACCATCCAGATTCTAACTTAAAATTTTATTAAATGTCATAAACAAATGAGGTTTGCATTGCAATTTTGAAGCTGAGAGGAAGAAATTCCCTTTCAAACATAACCCATTCTGCCTCTCTGTTAATGGGTAGAGAAACTGCTAGACTGGCTGAAAGCTGGAGAGTAGATGACAAAGCTCCAGGAAAAATATATAACAAAAAGGAAAAAGATATTATAGTTTACATAATGTACTACGAAATCCCAGAGCTACAAAAGCCTTGCGCTATTTTCTTAATAAAACACGTGACACCACAGTACACAGCCATCAGGAACAGAATTTTGCATTTTCTGCTGCTGAAAAGCATTAATAATTCACTCCTGACTGACAGTATTAGGTTGCCATAGCAATGTCTGAGATCTCTTTTCATAAAAATGTACTTGGGCTGCTTCGAACATGAACAGTGCATGACTTGACAATAAGTAGATGTGTATAAAACACAGTCTGCAATTGAATGATGGATTGTCTGTATAAATTTCAGGCAAGCAGAAGGTCACACCTCTGCTGATGTAAATGGACAGCTCTGCTGATTTCAGTGCAGTTCTATGATCAATGAACACAAGCAGAGAATATATCTCACTGCCTGCAATGTCTCCTGGCTGTGGGAAAGTTAACAATAAATAGTCTTCATTTCCATTTTCTTTCTCACTGGGCCTCCTGTTAAATAGTTGCTGACTTCCACGTTCGCGTTGTACTAAGATCTATTTCTCCTCATGGAGCACCAGTTCCGTATGAGCATACATGCACATGCACAACCACACTCAGCATGGAGTGAGAATGGCTCCAGCCTGTGTCCTCTGTCACATTTTTGCACAGCTCCTTCAGTTCCCTGGAGTGTGAAAGCAAGTCAGGAGGAGTGGTGGTGGATGCATGGGATGCTTTGTGGTGCTGCCCATGATTTCAGGAGGAGGATCTTGTATTTTATGCCATTTTTACCAGCTTGAAGTAATCATTAACAACATATAATTCACTACTGCATGAGTTGCACACATTAGTCAGCCTTGCTTTTCTAATAGGGCCACACCTCTATGATGGATGTAGCAACAGCACGGTATACTATCACGGGGACTTTTATTTTGGGAGAGGCAGAGTGAATTTTGCATAGTGGAGGGTGTTGGTGTTGCAAGCCAGTGGAACTGGATGCCTAAGGGTTGGATGAGTTGGGCTCATCCTTGGACCCAGTCCAGCCTGGCTCAGCTGTGACCAACACACACAACCACTAATGGCAGTTTTGTGATATATGTGAAACAAGTGATTTCAGTTCCTAGGGAGCAGTCCCACAAACCATGAAAACATCACTTGTGGTAGACACCTAAGGGAGAAGCCAAAGGATAAATTGCTTATTGGACTGGATTCACTCTCTGCAAGAGACAGGAGGAGATTTTCAAACGCAGACAAATCAAATGCTTGCATATTTGGAAGCCTTCTCTGGAAGGCCATACTGAAGTGGCACTGAGACCTTCCCATCCATGGATTAATACTGACTGAAATCTGTTCCTCTGGGTTGCTCATTTAGCATCATTCATGAGCACTGAATTCACTCTGACCTAGAGCAGACAAGAAGCATGTTAACATGAAGCCATCAGATAACTATAGTTCAGATTAAAAATGAAGGCTAGGAAAGAAAAAAAAAAATAAATCAGAGAAACCGCATATGACTAAGCTCTAAAGGCAAACGAAGAGAAAAGAGAAGCTTAGCATACATGTACTTGGGATGAGCTGTGAATAAGGTAGTAGTAAGAAGAGGGTAATGGGTTAAAGAAGGTTCATTCATATTCTCTTATGTTGCACTAGAATATGACTATCCACAACTAAAAGTTTTGTTTTAAATGCATTAAGAATGGTATCTAATTGTCTAGGCAGGATTTTAGTTTCCTGGAAAATGTGTGCTGTTGGCGGGTTGCCTTTGGGTTCAGGTTCTTGTCTGGAGACCCAGTAGAGGTTCCCAGCTCTGCAACAGCCACATCCTTCCTGCTACATCAGGCAAAGCACTAGGTCAGCCTGCAGGAGGGCTGGTGCACCACAGCCCTGACTCCCAGTGCTCCAGCAGCATATGGCAGGCAGAAACAGACTCCCTCTGCTCGTGCTCAGCAGAACGGTTAGGACCATAACAGACACAGTCTAATAATCCCAGCTGACAGGCAAGATACACTAGCTTAGCCACAGCACTGGGCTAATGCAGCTGCACAAACTCCCCTCGATGGGAAATGCCTGACATCCCTCCAGCCCAGAGCACAGGCAGCCTGACCTCAGCACAGCAAGGGTTCGAAGGATCTGCACCTTGAGGCTATATGAAAAGGCAATAACAAACTTTCAGCTAAGTCCGTTTCTGACCAAGCCTAGCTCCTTCTGTCCTATGCCTTTCTGCATATCCCAATCTGAGTTTTACCAGCATGTTACTCTAAATCCGGATACAGCAGAATTAAGTAAATAGGGAGGAGCACAGACTGATCTTTCTCCAAATCTTAAAAAATATGTGATTAGCTGGGTTTGATGACACAAACCACCCCTTCCCTTTAATACAGTGAGTCTTTGCTGTCCATCTACTAGCAGAATTGAATTCCACATTTGTATTTTTCTAAGGCAGGAAAAAGTGTCACTCCACAACTACAACCTGAAAGTGGTATTGTCAGTATATTTCTAAACAGAGTTTTGTTAGCCTATTTATGGTATTTCATTAAAAAAAAAGTCCACTTACCATCTGTGAACACCTTCATCACAGCCTCATTAGGGAAGCATCTAGTTGGCTTGCTTTGGTTTTCTCAGGTCATCTTTTATTTTAGTGCTAATTATGCCCTCCCATACAGCCTTGTGTCCTTGTGGTTATATATTACTGTATGGCAGCATTTACTGTTAACAAAATGCCCTGTGAAGGGAGAACTGGGAATGTTAGCTTTTTAGTTCCCATTTCTGCATATCACATAAATGTTTGAGCTCTGCCTACGTCTCCTACTCTAAAAGAACCACAAGCAATTGCACACTACTTGTTTTCATGACTGTCCTGCTCCTTTTATGCCCCATGTGAGGGAACTGTGCCACAGAGGGAACAAGGCAAAGTTCCCTTCCCTAAAGAACAAGCAAAGGCCTGTCACTCTGACATAGCTGCATTATATGTTCTAAGACAAGTAAGCATGAGTCAAATTCATTTTGTGTATAAAATCCAGCGGGTTTACTAGCTACCAGGCTCAAACTTGCGGAGTGCCTCATGTACTGCTAGCTGGTAGTCAGAAACAAGCAAGAATCAAAATCAATTCTTTAACCCCATCTCCTGGCCTCATCTGGGCAGTCACATTCAGAACCCAGCCAAAGGAAACAAAGCTGCTGGAACTCACAGTAAATTGAAAGAAGATGTGATTTTTTGAGGACAGCAAAGCCTTTACAACTCTAAAGTTGCCCGCACTAGGAATCTATTGCTGTGCAGGCAAAGGTACCATGCTGGCTATCCTACACTTTCAAGGTATAGTCAGGTACTTCGCTTGTGCTTTAGTGCAAGTGTATCTGCGTGAGGGATTTTAGTGCAGAGTACCTAGCGCACAGCCAATTAGCTAAACAGTCTGCTTCACAGTAGGCAAGTCCATACATTTCCAGACAGAGCGCTAGTATGTTTGTGAGCAGCTGAGAAGGAATTCTAAAGAAAGTCTTTCGGATCAACAGTTAATTCAGCAAAGCAGAATTTACACAACATGTATTGCGTGTTCTGTGAAAGTCTGGACTTCAGGAAAAAGACCAGCATATTCCACTGACACTGCTTTCCTCCTGACAGCCACACGAACAATTGTCTCACTGGAGGAAAAGTAAGCCAAAAATGAAATTTTCCTCTATTAGAACTGATGAGAAGTGATTGCCAGAACATGGGCAAATAGAGCAGTCTGTACTGGCAAACCCAAGTAAATTATGCATAGTTGGCCAGGAGAGCTGCAATTAGCGTACCACCTTCCTCACATTCCTTTGTAAATAATTTTTATTTCTTCTTGCAATGAGTAAACATTTAAAGAGTAACAAACAGGCAGAATACTTGGTTTTCACCTACTAAAAGAAGTATCTGGACATGACTGAAAACCCTACAGTGACCTTTTTTCCTCACTTCCTTTTCAATAAAAACCTGACATTTGTATCATGAGTTAGTTCTAGTGACTATCAAGTCTAATTCTAGTTCAGGTGACCAACTATTGCCAACAGTCTGAAGAAAAAAATATGATTAAAAGGTTTATAGTGTAAACAGAACAGAGCAGGTAGCCAGAACTGTTAAATCCTGCATAGTTTTTTATCAGGGGGTCACTATTTGATCTGTTCAGAAACTTGAGAGTGAAAAATTTTCAGGTCTAAGGCATGCTAGAATGTATGGACAAACTTGGGGGACACTGCATGTGAACACCAATGTTCACGTGAATGTGGGTGTTTGCACTCACAGTGACCAAGAATACACACTCACACAAGAGAGTCTGCCTATGCAGTCTGCCAGGGACTGTCAAGGAGTGCAGTGCACACAGGGTCTTCGGTACAAGCCCTATCCATACAGGTACTACACAAGCTGTAGGGAACTCCCACTTCAGAAGTGGATGAGTGAATAGGAAAAGGCACTAAAGAAAACATGTGTTACAGCCAAATAGTAACTGTTACAGGCAAATAATAACTAGATGGTGAAATATAACTTTTCATTTTTGCACAGGAAAACTCATAATGCATGATCCCACAGCCCTGGAAGGATCTGCATTTTAAACAAAAGTTAAAAATGCTGAGCTCTTCATATAGAATGTACATCTGTGCATTGATCTGAAACCCACTGAAACGTACCTGAGTGTTGTCACCTATATGAACCCACAGATAAAGACAAAGACTACTACCTGATGTTACCGATGTTGAATGGCAAGACAGAGGTCTCTCTCCCTACTGGGGAAGTAATTGATTATTCTCATTTGCCGAGTTGCGAGTGGATTTTTTTTAATGTGAAATCAGATTCTGTATTGTCCACAAAACAGATAAGCTAACTTGCCATATTTTCTTTCACAGTGGGTATTTACTGTAATTTTTCTAGCTATACACTGTAAGCCTCATAGGATTTGACATGCCTTTTTGTCTACCTTATTGTTTTCTGACTTTGTTTCTGCTGATCTACCTAACCTTTGTGGGACTTCATGGCACTTGAAAAAAAAACAAACATGAATCACTAGGGCAAGTTAATACTTGGAGTGTGAAAACACTAACAGTGGAATAGCTTGTCAGGGATGACTGTTAGCTACACTAAAGGACTTTAGAAGAGGACTATATTGAAGGCTAAAATCTGCAGTCTTTTCTGTTCCACATACATCATTTGAGTATTTTAAAAGGAATTAAGAGCATAATTCTTGGACAGAGGGATGCTCATCTGAGAAGACACTGAAAGATACAGATACAGCTTAGCCAACTCCTGTATCACCTTCTCCAGAGGCTCTGGACAAAGGGTATGCTGAGGAGGAAATACAAGATAAGGATGTCTTGTACACTCATTAACCATTATAAATGATCCCAAAGTCTGAAAATTAAAACAGATGCTAGAATATAAATCAGAATTTATACTGGGATGGGACTGCAAAGACCAATTCCACAGAGCCCAAATACTTCTTTCATGCCGAACTCGGGACATGGTGAAATAGTGGAGAGAATCTGTCAATAAAACTTCAAGACATGTGTTTTGAGGCCAGTAATACCCAGATAAACCAAATGATAGCTTTATTGTAAATTTTGCAGTATGTCAAATGGGGTAATTTAAGACTACACCATGTTTGTCGGTTATGTTCTAGAGACACCTGGCAAGTTGGTGGCAGATCACCACTTGGACATAACAGTGACTACATGTTGGCATGTATTTCTTTTAGTAAGTTTCAGTATGTAGAATGGCTTCCATGCCTCAGTACATGCATGAGCATCTTCTTTAAAAACACAAGACCCTTGGCAATAATTGTTTATGGCCTATCTCAAGAAAGTACACTATTCCATTTTTATTTCACACTTGGTCATGTAAAAAATGCCCTACTAGGGTGTTACGTTGCTTACCTAATTGCTTATTTCAACTGGTAGACTAACTTTTTTCTGTCCTGCTAGGCAGCATGTGAAGTTACGTCAAGAGCATAAGCCATGAGAAAGAGTCTACCTGTTGAAACATGACACATTATGCCAGGAATTGTTAAAGAAAGCATTGGCTTCAGATAGGTTTTGACTTTCCTTTTCCTGAGTAAATTTTTGTAATAGTCCGCAAACAAATTGCAATGGAAGGTTTGTGAAATGCAATAAGCTGGTCATCTGCCAATAAGAATCTTTCCATTCTGGCTTTTGATGAATATTTGGCACTAGTGTATTTTTCATCACTGGGAAATGTCTTATCTGTGCTTCAGGTATGTACTTTCGATGTCTAAAAAGCTGGTTTGCAAATCAGCCACCGTTAATAAACACATCAGTTTCACAACAGTGCTTAGAAACAGCAGTTCTGAGAAAGGCAGCCTGCCTCTAAAAATAAATAGTCATGGTCAGGTTTTCAGATATTTTAAGCTTTGGGGGAAATAAGAAAAACCTGAGAGAAAGCAAAAGGAGAACCTAAGCATTCCCAAATAATTCAGTAAATCTGAAGACAACCTGATATTTTCTTTCCGCAAGACGAGGGAAGGCACTGCAGGTGCACACAAAGCAGCAAGTTCAGCCCCTCACCTGGCCTCCCTCTGCTCCAGTCAGGCAGCACAGGGGCAACCAGCATCACCCAGGATGAAAAATGCAGGAAACACTTTTGCATTGCCTGACTGGCCATGGTGGCATGACAGCTGTCCTGTCCACAGCTGCAGATTCCTGTGAGACAGGGAGCAAACATCACACCTTATGTCTCCAACCACAAAGATGAGAATATATTACTTCTCTTCAGCTGCCTCCAATTTCTCTGTTTAGACAGGCAGACAAATTAGTAAGTAGACATTAACCTTTCCCTACATGTTATTTTAGCCCCGAAGAGGCACATCTTAGGCATCACAGCATTACTAATTAACGCCTGGAAAAACAACAGCTCAATGTGGGCGCTCTTGATATGCTGTGGATGAGAAGGGAGGTTACTGAAACTACAGCCTTTCTTCATGGCAGAAATATAAACAGCAGGGAAACCAGCTGGAAGTTAAAATCCTCCTCTTTCCTTTCTCTCCCCCTTGGAAATAATGAAGAAAGAGTAGATGACAGCTACTGTGATTTCTTTATGGTGTCTAAAATTACGGAAATACTTCACTTAGAGGATGATGTATGGTCACTGTGTAACCCAGGGTAATTCCCAGGCATTAACATGTGGTACAAGATGGTAATTAATTCATCTGTCCCCTCCTTTTCAGTTCTCAGTCTTGAGGCCAAGTCTGACCTCCAGGCACCACCAACTGCTGTTTCTGCAGGCCCTGTTCAACGTGCCTGTCCAACCCTGTTCTGGTAAGTTCCTCTCATGGGCTCTGACCAGCTTCCAAG
This sequence comes from Microhierax caerulescens, assembly GCA_035590215.1. Classification (NCBI taxonomy): domain Eukaryota; kingdom Metazoa; phylum Chordata; class Aves; order Falconiformes; family Falconidae; genus Microhierax; species Microhierax caerulescens. The sequence goes on along the minus strand of JAVJGJ010000060.1, from coordinate 49,026,127 downwards.
TGATGACTTGCAGTGCTCCCTCTGCAGATATAAAGCCAGTGGCTTTAAGGTGAGAGCTCTAGCGCTTTCTTCCCACCACCTCCAGCACTCAGCAGGCAATGGCTGCCACAAGCAGCCTACCAATCTCAGACATTGGCAACTGCTGAAATCCTCCTGTATTTGCAGCTGCTGCACTAATTCAGGCATCGCAATGATTTTGTACCTTCAATGCAGAGACTGAACAGAAAATATTATGAACTGTTACCACCCAGTAGAATTAAACTGTCACTTAACACTTTTTCAAGTCAATTATACCAGTCCTACACTGACATTACCTCCATTTGTCAAGGAATCTAAGCAATGAACCAGTTTCACGTGCAGGTTGAATAGCATGACATACAGCAGAAAATCACTTGTACTTATCAAAGCAAATGACAAATCTAGACTGAGTGATCCAGACAATGGGGAGAAATTCACTAATGAAATATTAATTTTCTTCATGGTTTTATTGTTAAAGGCTACATATGCTGGCTCTGCAGGATATTTTTGGGGCAGCCCAAAGTTCAAAATGGAAAGGAATAAAGTTACTGGCATTCAAGCCTTTCTATGACTACATCTTTACTATTCCCTCAAGATAGGAAATCACGTTCTTTTCTTCTGATTTAGACAATATATCCAGATTAACTAACACCATTGCTATTTTGAATTAGAAACATTACTCTCAAGTGAATAAATTAAAACTACAAATTGATTTGGTTTAGTACTCCACCTTATTCCTGCTCTCACCCCAACATCAAAGGGCCATAACAACTGATGGTGTCTTTTTTTTAGCTAGAAAAAGCAGCACACAAAGAAGTTCTGGTAGTAAACGCTGCCACACTCTCACTGCAGCTGTTTGCTGGATCTCTGTAGGAGTGCAAGTTGTCTGAAGCAGACAAATGAACTTTTCTAATGTGAATGTATGTAAACAGCTCTGAACCCCAGCCCAGGCTTTTGGACATTGCCAGCACAATGACAAACGGCGAGATCTCAAGAGGACTAATCTCCTAAGACACAGGGGCTTCCAAAGCACGTACAGCTATGAAACTGAGGTACCTAAACTCAACAGTCTACCTCATTTGTGGAAAGGCAAAATAACATAACTGTTAAAGAGCACTTGTTGACACAATAGCACCATCCAAGGCAAGAAGCTAGCAAGAATCCCAGTGGCCAGAATAGGATTCCTTCAGTCTGAATTTAGCTACATTTATTCTTTATGATTCACAAAATCCTTAACTGCTACTGATAGTAAAGCCTCATTGCTTAAGTGTTATCGGGGAGTGGGGGGAAGCATCTTGGCAAAAATAGCCAGGTATGATAAATACCAACCAACATACTGGTGTTTTACGTTTTGCACTATGACTCTGCATCTCTGACAGGTTACCTGAAAAAAAAAAAAAAAAATGGGGCTAACACAACCACATCATCCTTGTGGGTTTTGCCTGTTTCCCACCGCCCAGTAAGTTTTTCTATCTATTCACTGATTTCAAGCCAGACACAATTAAGGGATCAACATCTGAAAGACAGTGAAGTTTTGGTTACTGAGCGAGTGAAGGTCCCCTAGACCTTCCTGAGAGAGGCTGCATTGGGAGTTGAAGATTCATTTGGTTTGCAAGGGTGCCACCATGTGACACACAACCCTTTCCAGAAATGGGGGATGGGAGTCTCTCTTGAGGAGTTCCACCTCAAGGCACTGCAGCAACTCACTTGAAGAGACAGTGACTGCTATGGGGCCCTTCTGCCCTTAACTTAGAGCCCAGTACCATGCTTTTCAGAGGGTCCTCCAGCTTCTCCTCATAAAGGGCTGTTGGGAACTCCCTTCAGCATATCACCGGGGAACATACACCTGCAATCAGGCCAGGAAAGAATGTGGAAGTGCTTTGGTATTACAGTGACAGGTTTTGTAACACTTTTGGTCTATGTAGCTGTGATGGTTCCTCTGGCACTTTTTATATCAATGGGAATAGTACTTCCTGGCAGCTTCCAGCACAGGACATTGACATCTGCCTGTTCTAAAGCCCTCTAAAACGTTGGGTGAGGGATTCTGCTCTGTTTTTCACTTCCTGTCCTAGATTGCTGTGATATAAATAGCAGCCAGGTGTTAATTAATTCCCACAGGCATGCATGTGTTGGGATGCCATGTGTTTATATACACGTGTGCTTTTAAGGACAAACCTTATCTAAGCTACTATAGCAAGAGCTCTTACACAGACAAGGACCAGATGCTTAATTAACGAGATAGCTTTCTGCCTCAGAGGAAATGTACCACAACTATACATACTTAGTATGCTGCTTCTGCCATTGTACAGGGCCAAGAGCCCTCTGCACATGCCGCACAGATTTTCAACAGAAGCCTCCACATTCTATATGCCCGGAGACTATGGTTTACCTCCAGCCATGCTTTGCCCCAGACTGTGGCCTTATAAGTAGACCAAGTACTGTTCACTAGCAGCTTAAGTACACAAACGTTTCAACAGGCATGGCAGCATCTCAGCTTGTACCCACAGAAGTGGCCACGCTGCCAGCATGCACGAGTGTCCAGAAGCGGTCAAGAACCAGCCAGAAGCCTGCCCAGTAGGAAGCACTTACCTGAGGAGTATCAGTAACCAGCTGAGGGTAAACTTATATTAACAATTTAATTTGAATTAGAAGTGAGCTTCTGGAGTGACAATGCCCACCTACTGCACCCAGGTTTGCACTGCGGAGCTGTGTTGGGGCAGATGCACCAAACTGCTTTTGGATTAAGGTATTGCATTGGATTAACTACCTTTGAATTAAGGAAATGCACCCTAGGAGCACACCTAAGGCTCTCCACAAACTAATCAGTGTAGCGTGAACTTATCAGGACCAACTACTCCTGTTGGGTTGTATTACTGTTCATGTATACATAGCCTGAAGCCAATCTCATGAGAAATCTGTAACATGGATGTAGTACAGTATGGTGTGCCAGCAGTATATGGCATCACAGCCATATTCAAGAACTGAGATATGAAGATACTACATTGAGATATCTGCATACCATGTATTTGTGGTATGCAGAATATCAGAACAGTTAAGGTTAGAAGGAACCTCTGGAGAGCCTCTAGTCCACTCATATTCCTAGTTACACATTATATGTGGGTTGGCTTTTTTTTTTTTAGATTAAGGAAGCCACAGTCCTAGATGGCTGGTGATTAGTAAAAATCATAAATGCTGGCCATAATTTTCATATCATAATTTTCTCTAGAAGAAATAACATTGAACTTTTTATTCTTGGACTGAGAAACAGGCTTTTGAGAACTGTATGGGCCTGACCTGGGATACAGAGTGCCCATGCCTGCCTCTCTGCTAGCCTGGGACATCCATACTAGCACTCTCCCACAGGCAAGCTAATTAGCCAGGCTAAGAGGCAGTCATCAACCTGGAACAATACTGGGCAACTACAGTTACACCACCTTCAGGATCTAAACTGGTTCCCAATCATGTTGCTCCTCCAGCTTGCAAAGACGTACCAGAGGTGTCAGTCAGCCCCTCTAAGAGGGTGCTGCACCAGACACACTTGCCCAAAGCAGTAGGAACAGACAAGTATGTACACAGCACCTGCCAGATAGCCTTTGTGAATTGTGTAGAAGCTTAGCCACACACAACTTGTTTACCAGTGATCTCTGTCATTGTCCCTGCCAGAGAGCACATCTCCGAGATCCAAATTTAACTCAGATGCTGGGATTAGCACAGTAAATGACAGGAGGAAAGCACAATGAACACTTGGAAAGGCAAACACCAGGGGTTCCTGTCTCAGGGGATACGAAGTCCACCATCTGGAGAACACATGAATGGCTTGGGGAGGCCACAAGTAAATCAAAGGTGCAGTCACTCTCAGCTTTGAAGCACAAATTTGGCAGTGGGGCTAAGTAAGACTAACATGATTCACACAGAAATGTGAACTAGCAGGTGATATAGCTCCTCCTAGACCTGTTTACCTGTCTTCCCTGAGGTAGATGTACAGAGATAAATTAATGCATTTACATTTTTGGCAAGTATCAGTTTCAATGCAGGTTTTACTACTACCCTCTCTAAGTGCTCTAGTACCCAACTGACCATCTTCTCACTCAACACAGATTTTACATTTGTATACAGCACTGATTATTCTGAACATGCCAAAGAGATGATTGATTAAATTTAAACTTGCCCCAGAATACTTAATTCAGAGGTGCTGTCCATTACCTTCTTACTGGGGATGCAGCTGATAATTAGATATAACAGAATAAGAAAAAGCTCGGTTCCTGGATGGAGCTCAAGGACCTTGACTTTGGCAACAGCAGTTGATCCTGCCCACCCAACAGAAACAGGCAGGTAGCCCCTATGCCTACATATAATTTCCACTATTAAAAACCAACGCTGCAAACCTATAATTGTGAAAATCAACAGTGAAAAATACACTAACAGGATTTGAAACTGACAGAGAGAAGGCTCACAACTTTTTGGCAATTTTGGAAGCAGCACCAGTGAACCAGCTGAAGACAGAATCAGATATGCCTTTGTATGTAGCCAGACAAGAAAAAACATTTCACTCCAAATTAAACAAAATAGTACTGAAGCATAGAGACTTGGCAAAACCTCTTCTCAGTGGGCTGTCTTCACAGAGACCCTAGGTAAATTGTCAGTGTCTAGCAACCAGGAAATAGAACTACTATTAAAAAAAAAAAAAAAAACACAAAACAGAAGCCACAAAGGACTAGAAATAAAAGAATGACAACAGAGATGGCACAATACTGTGTTCAGTTTTGGGCCCCTCACTAAGGCAGACATTGAGGTGCTGGACTGCGTTCAGAGAAGGGCAATGAAGCTGGTGAAAGGTCTAGAGAACAGGACCTATGAGAAGCAGCTGAGGGAACTGGGCTTGTTTAGCCTGGAGAAAAGGAGGCTCAGGGGGACCTTATTGCTCTCTACAACTACCTGAAAGGTGGTTGTAGTGAGGTGGGGGCAGGTCTCTTCTCCCAGATACCAAGGGACGGGACAAGAGGAAACCGCCTCAAGCTGGGCTGGGGGAGATTTAGATTGGATATTAGGAAAAAAATTCTTCACTGAAAGGGTGGTCAAGCATTGGAACAGGTTGCCCAGGGAGGTGGTTAAGTCACCATCCCTGGACATATTTAAAAGGCATGTAGATGTGGCACTTAGGGACATAGTTTAGTGGTGGACATGGCAATATTAGGTTTGTGGTTGGACTCAATAATCTTAAGGGTCTTTTCCAACTCAGACAAATCTGATCCTAAAGTGTAGGATGGAGGCCAGTGTCTAAAGGTAAAAGAGAAAGCCAGATGTTACTGTGGAAATACATGACAAAGGTGGAATTAAAATACACTGGTATGACAGAAACAGCAGCAAAGCCTACTAAATAAAACTGTTGAAGAAAGGAGACAGTATCTGAAATGGAGCAATGAAGCATACATATATACTTGTACATATACATCTGTATATATGTATGTGCGTATTATAGTTGTAGATGACTCCTTTCCGAGGGGAACAGAGGGTCAAGTATGCCAGCCAGACCCTCCTCTTAGGGAAGTCTGATCCCTCCCCGGGACCTGAATTAAGGACATCACTAGGAAACTTCCCAGCCTGGTATGGCACTCAGACTATTACCCGTTTACTGCTCTTCCACTTGGGTGACAATGAAGCCACAACGCATAGTCCAAGGGTGATCAAAAAAATACTTCAGGGCCTTGGAACAGTTGATAAGGGAATCTGGAAATGCACAGGCAGTGGAAAAGCAGGGAGAGATATCCTGGGAAAAGTATAGGGATGCTGCCCAGTTGTGTAGGGATGGGGTCAGGAAGGCCAAGGCACAACTGGAGCTGAACTTGGCAAGGGATGCAAAGAATAATAAGAAGGGCTTCTACAGATAGGTCAGCCAGAAAAGGAGGGTCAGGATGGGGACTGGGGGAGAGAAGTCCTTCCCACTGTAAGAGAAGATCAGGTTTATGACTACCTGAGGAACCTCAACATAGATAAGTCTAAGGGACCTGACAACATGCATTCCAGAGACCCAAGAGAATTGGCTGATGTAGCTGCCAAGCCATCCTCCATGGTATTTAAAAACTCATGGCAGCCAGGTGAAGTCCCTGG
>JAVJGJ010000060.1:48963815-49010288 GCA_035590215.1 Microhierax caerulescens | reverse complement strand
GGCGCGGGAGGGCGCGTGGTGCCCTGGTGCGACGCCTCCGTCTCACCGCGTGGCTCTTGGGAGCCCCAGCACGCTTTATGCTGGAAGCTTCCAGATGCCGCTACCAGTGGCAGCCCACTGCCTGGCCCGCTGCCGAGCACGAGGTTCTAACGCACCGCGGTGCTGGGGCACGGCGCGCCCGTGCCGTGTCGCGACGCTGTTGCGTACCTTCGCGTGCGTTTCCCCCAGCTGAAGCTCTGCCTGCCTACCTGGGTGCTGCCTTTCCATCCAGGTCTGAAGAGCCCAATATCCCATTTCATGGGGAACAAGCGTTTCTTGTTCCGCGGCCTGTTCCCTCTGCACCAAGGAAGCAGCAAAGGAAGCCAGCAGCCATGCGGGAAACTCCCTGCCAGGACAAGGAGCTGCGAGGCTGCAGGGGATGCACAGCCGAGCCAAGGAAGCCTGACCGTGCCTGCTGCCCTCGTTCCTCTGGGACGCCTTTCCTGCAACTGAGCTTATTCCAGTAGCTGTGCTTAGAAATGGCAGCACGCAGCTTAGTATGTGTTCCCTAGCCCTAACTGGTTACACATTTTTTTCTTGTAAACCATGGACCTAGGGTTTTGAGCGAAACAAGTTGCCAGGGCACTTCCATTAGAGTCACTGAAGGTGTGCCTGAGAAGAGCGTGTACTTCAGGATGTCCATTTCCTTACAGTGCTGTTTTTCAGCTAAGCACCCTGGCTTTTGGAAGTAATTTAATGCACCCTCAGCTCCAAAAACACACAAAGGGAGAAGTATAAATCCATTGGATGTAAGTAAGTAAGGATGCAGAGACTGTCTTGCTCTTTTTTTATATATATCAATACCTTTACGCCTTTCCAGAATGCACAGCTCTTCTCCTCGGAAGGAAGATGATGTGCTATTTCACACCCTTTCTCCAACAGATGGCATAGATCCTCACCTGTTTAGAAAGAGATGTTTGAAATAGTTATTCATCTTAAAAACAGATCCTAGCTATCAGAGGAATTAGTGATCCCAGCTCACAGGTTGGTTTTTTGAAACATTCATCTTCTATTTTTTCTCCTTACTGGTGTTAGATGTTAACCCCTGTTCTTCTCAGGCTGTAAGTGTGGAAATACTGTGGGTCAGCCTGCCAGACAGGATGGACAAGCTCATTTGTAATTCCTACAAATACTAGCCATGGTACAGGTGCTTGGGTATGTTGATATGACTGCCCACCCGCACATGTGAATCCAGCTGTCATGTAATAATAGAAATAAAACATCATGTTTGCATTTAGGAATAAGCCAGATCTGAATCTAGGATTCAAACATCGCTGAGGTCCAGAAGTAGAACCAAATGCTAGAGCTAATTTCTCTTTCTATGAAGGACTATGTTAAAATCTGAATCCTGGGGTTGAGAGAAGCCTGACTGTTTTTCTTGCTTCTGTTTTCTTTGAGGAGTATCATGACTGTAAAAAGAAGGGGGGTGAATTCTGCTGTGCATGCACAGCTGTAGCAACCTCCTCCTGTGATTTTCATTCCATGCGTTCTGTCAAGTTTCTCTCCAAGAATATATTTTTGTGTGATACACTGCCAGTGAACAGCTATGTTGCTGCTGCCCAAGCCCAGAAATTTTCAGCTGTTTGTTGCCAGACCTTTGAGCAGTGTGAAGCCAAATGGGGATGGGATTCAACACGAAGAGGAGTTAGAAGATCAGTAAATGCTAGACTGGCTGATATTTAGTAAAAGGAGAAGAGTGAGGGCTAAAGCTGGAATTAACACAGACTTCTGCAAATCTGTGTGAACTGCCTAGTTCTCTACTGGACAAATACTAGAGGGAGAAAAAAACATTTAGGACCTCTTCTTCTCTCTCAATTGTGGCAGCAGAGAACAACAATGCTGTAGAGAGCAATGCAGTTATGTCATAACTGAGAAAAGAACCAGCTCACAGACCTTTATGATTTCTGTTTTAGAAGATAATTTCTCTTACCATTAGAGTGTAGAGACTCTCATTTAATGTAATCGTGGAAGAGCTCTGACTGGGCAAACCAGGTTCCAATAAACAATCCTATTCCTTTCTTATTTAATTCTACATCAATAGTGTTAGGAAGAAACATATGTTTACTTTCTTCAAGTTTGCCCTTCTTCAAAACTGTCACCTAATTGCCTCTAACCCCTTTCTCTCAGCGGGGGAGTACCACACATTCACTGGCATGTGTTCCTCCCAGCAGAGGAATGAAACACATCTTATTTTTCACGTTTAAATCAGAATTTTTGCTGCTGTTGTTGCCATGCAGTTTGTTAGCCAAGCATAATCTCCTGGCAGGAAGAGACATGCAAACAACATAAAGAGAAGCAATACACTTTGGCTGTAGCCCTTAAACTTTTTTATTCGAGCAGCATCCCCTGGTCCTATTGCCAGTGAAAATAAGAAAAGCGCAAAATCATAACACATTAAGTCTTTCTGGCCAGGAAAGCAAAAAATAAATTACATGGAATGACCTCCAATATTAATTGCCCTTTTAGCAGCAAATTTCAGATTCAAAAGTAGGTGGAAACTACTGAATGCTAAGAAACTCTTAATAAGGTTTCACAGCACCAGAGAACCACCAGAGCTGAAATCAGACTTCTAAGCTTACATTTATCATAGCCATGCAATAGGCTAGGTGGAACACAACTACAGGATCTGAGTCCTTCTTGGTGAGAGTAATAAATCCTTTCAACAGATCCCCAGCCTTCACATTCAAATATTTCTCTGAGCTGGTTCGGGCATGGCGATAACTTAGAGGTTCTAAAAATTCCAGATTGTCATAGATGGCTTATCCAGGAGTCATTATTGTTGGGAAACACTCCCCCGTCTCTACTCCCCAACTTTTTCTAGGGCTTATCTCTAGTCTTTAGCCACAACTGAACAGAGAATGATTTAGTGAAAGAACAGTGATGAAGGACTATGAGGACACCAAAGTCTCTCCACTGGACAACATTTCCAATGGGAGAATCTTAACACTTTGATGTCAGTCCAATCAAGAAAAAACTCTGCTAAGTGTGAGACCTGGACATTATTCGTCACCCTGAAGAGATATAGAGGAGTTGTTTTGCCACAAAAGTATGTGAACTGATGGAAACCAGAAGTTTTCCTAAAGTTTTCATAGGTCTTTGAAATAATCCACATGGAAAAATCTTTTTTAAAGCATATTTCAGGTTTTCATCTGTTCAGAATATGAGGTGGGAGATAACTCCCCTGTACATTTCATTGCAATGGTTCATGTACAACAATCACAGCACTGGATGTATTAATAAAAAAAAAAAAAACAAAACAAAACAACTCTTGTTATTTATGTAGTAATTGAATTTTGTGCTAATTCTGCCTTTCAGTGTGCCTGAGGAGTCTCAAGTGAGAATCACATGCAAACAGACAAGGTCAGTAGAAAGTCGCTAGATTTTGACACCGATAAAGCAACAAGGCATCTAAATAATGTCAGACTTGGATATGTAGGTTAAAAAAACAAACCATGGTTTATTTAAATGTGTAAAGTACTTGGGAGGTAAAAAGATTACATGGTACTATGGCAATACAGACAGCACAAACTGTAACAAGCTCATCCATCATAACGAATACACACTACTCTCTCCAGCCTCCTAATCTGCTCAGATCTTTGGGAGAGGCTTGCCATCAATTTCTCTAGGGGACTCCACACTACACAGTAATTTCAGTCAGAATTTTCTGTCCTGTTTCTGTATGTCAGACTCAGGAGCAGAGCATCATCCTCCCACCAGGGGAGACAGGTAAAATATGGCAAAACTTCTCATGCACTAAGACCGTCTGTCAAGGGTTAAGTAAAAGTAGCCTGATGGAGCATCTGATCTCAGGACAAATTACCAGGCTGTCTGCTGTCTGCCTTAACCTTATCCAAGACTTGGCTCATCACTGGGATGAGAAGCCTAAAGCAGCAGAGACTGAGAGAGATATTACAATAGTTATAAAATGCCATTTCCAGACACAGCTTTTATTTCAGGTTCTTCTCAATCCAGTCTTTGAAGGGAAGAGCTTTGGTGTAGCCACTGTAGAGTTCTAGGCTGCAAGTTTTGTCATAACCCCAGCTCACTAATCCCATCAGGTGCCATCTTAGCTCAGGAGATGCTTTTCCTGGCAAAGTTATGGCTGCAATCCCACCAGTTTCAGCAGGGCAGATATTAGAAAAGTCTGCGTGGTCCTGTTTGGCACAGAACATGCTATCAGTGATGCTGATTTGTATCCCATTATCTTCATACTGTTGCTCACACAACAGTGAATCCACCATCCGAACAGTTCCCATGCGGATTGTGTCATTCTTGTATCCAGGATCTTTAATGTCAGCCAATACCTTCCAGCCAGTAACCACTATTTTTAAATCCTCTGTGGATGAAGTCAAGTCATGAGAAGATGACAAGCAAATGGGTTGAACACGGCTGCTGATTCTGGCTTTGTCCAAGAGTTTTATGATAGCTATGTCAGAATCAAGTAATATAGGATCATAATTGGGATGCACTATGATGGCAGAAATCTGGGGAGGAAACAGAGTAGGAAGAATTGTAGAGTTACAGCAATGGCAAGCCAGCAGCACTCTTTCCATGCTACTATAATACATATTAGTTTATTCTGCATACTTCTCTTCTACCCCCACACCCAAAATGTTCTTTTACCATAGTGCTCACTCAAATGAGAAACATACAAAGAGATCAAGCATCTTCTGAGTATTTTTGGCTTGGATTTCAGGACAGTTTTTGTTGCATGAAACTCTCCCTGTTAAAAAGCAGTCAAGGATATTTTCAGCAAAATGGGGAGTTCATGTGCAGATCAAATTTTTCCACTGTTTACTGACAAGATTTCACCTGCCTTGTCAACTTCAGCCTGTAGCATGTGAAGCGGGGTGGGCGAGTTTTGAATTAAAATGTTGTCTTCTTGTTGAAATTCAACCATCTTCCCACCAAAAAAAAGAATACTAGCAATACACCACATAATACTGGGGCCAAACTTTTACTGCTGGTCACCTTGATGAAACACTACAAGACTGTATAGGATTCCTATAAGGAAATCCTTTAAAATATATTTCCTTACAGGAAAAGTCTGAAAAAGCTGGAATTAGAGAAACTAAAAAGGGCGGTGACATGGAGTGTGTGTGATCAAATTAACTATGATTTCTTAGATAAAATCCATTAACTCACAACCACACACACACACTCCAAGAGAGACACACAGCCAAAATTGATGTATTTCTCCTAATTTTGACTCCAACCTTTCTAGTCTACTTGAAAAAAACAAACCACTCTGGTCAGCTTGAGGCACAGTCTTGGGGCTGAGATATGAAATGTGCTCATGGCGTCAAACCAGGATCTAGAGCACAAGTGTTTCCCTCATAAATTATGCTAATCACTTTTGATGGTAGCTGGCATCTCCTCTACTTTTTCCTGGAAATATCACTCAAGACATTATAGCCCATGGAACCTGAACTATTTTCTTAGCGATATGTGTCGGGGGTGAACATATCAGTTGGAGAGTGTCAGGGGAATTTAATGAACTATAGCAAGTGCCCTCCTTGTGCCATGAAAGTTCGGTCAGTTGAATCTTTAGATATGCATTTGAAAGAGCAGTGTGTAAAACAATATATTGGTGACAGGATAACCTTTTTCTCCCAATGCAAGATGGAAGTGATCAGTATCTGTCTGTCTGTGCTCATCATTTTCCACTCCCAGCAGACTTACTCACCCGCAGGTTCTGGATGGTCTTTTCATCCCTGTCATCATCTCTGTAGAATTTCCCCAGAACCACCTTGAGCTCTGCTGTCTTGAGCACAATGGTCTTGCCCAGATCAGTGACGCAGTGAGCTGCCACCACCACAGTGCGCTCGTTCACCAGGGCCCCGCTGCAGATAAGGATCCAGGCCCCTTTTCGAAGGCTGTTCTCCTTCACCCTGTTGGCCGTCCGATAGATTGCTGCTTGCCAAGGCCACCTGGTAGAGGTCACTGTCTTCTGAAGAGTGATGTTTTCTGCTTTTCCACAGACTGAGGAAACAAGAATGAGTAGCATCTTTTCCGCACCAAAAAATCTGAATATCACTCGGAATTCCTGCTTAGAATATGCTAAAATCCTAAAATGCAATGGTTAGCATGACTGACAGCTTTCTAATTAACCCCTGTCTCCAATCTGCAAAATTACAAGAGTATTTTATACAGCTTTAAGAAAATACCTTTTTTTTTTTTCAATTTTTCTATTATTATCTGCATTACTGGCTGAAGTAGGAATGTGGATTTAGCACCTGAGCTGGTGAATTTTCATGACAACCTTATCAAGCTGCACTACAATGAGTTAACGGCATAAAGAAATGGAAAGAACACCCCATATTCTTGCTTATAATAAAACACCATAAAGACAGCAGTGCACCAAAACTTGCCCTAGGAAGTCACAGAGTAATTGTGGGGTCTTCTCCTAGAACTGACCTTTGCACAGACGAGTTCATGCCTATGAGAAGAGACTTGTCTTGCAACAAGAACCTTGAAGCAAATGCATCTAAATCAACAGTTATCCTAGAAAAAAAAGAAAAAGCACTGCCTTGTTCTAGGAATATATTACCTAGGCATAGACCCGGGGTGAAATCTCCTGTATTAGGAAAGGTTTCCTTCAGTTGAAAGAGTTACAACATGTGGTCACATCTTCCAGTCTCTCTCTTAGGACATTTTTTTTTCCCCCTGGGATGTAGTGTGTGCATGCCCATAGTGAAAAGGATTGAATCCAATACTTATCAGTACATGAGATCACCTCAAAGCAAAACTATCAGCAAGAAATTTACAATTTTCTTGACGTTAGGTTCTACTTTTCACAGTTTGGCTGAAGTCAGTAGTGGGTTGTACCACATCTTGTGGTGTTCCTACCCTGAATTACTCTGTGCACTAGCTCTGGTTAAGATTTTACCTGGACTTACAGTTTGCAATATGAACCCTCCCTCAGCAGGTTATATTAAAGGAAGAGCCTCTTTAAAATGCAGGATCTCCATTCTATTGCTTAAATTTTGATGATTTTGTCAGTTGGATGCCAAAGTATAGAGATCAAAGAAAAATCACATTTGCAGTAAATAATACAGGAAAACATGAAGTGATAGTAGGAAAACGTTTTCACATCGGGAGAGAAACTCACTACACCTTTTGCTCAATAAAAAAGTAGGAAAATTAATGGCAAATTGCAGTGATGAAACCTTGGTTCCTTTACCATCAACAGCACAAGTTCTACTGGTGGATAAAAAGAGCCATATATCCTCTAAGCTTTATTTCTCCAATCTGCCAGCTGGTAGCATAGGCAGCCTGCACTGCTGGGACTCCTGAACTATCTAAGATGAATACACAACCTGTTCCCCCACCCACCCAGAAATGTGTGCTTTTTTTTTTCTCCCTTGGAGACTCACTTGGAATACACACAGGGGCTCTCCCACTCCATTTTCCTGTCTTCAGACAAGTTCTCCTGCTGCTACCCAGGCGGCGGTAGAAAGGAGAAATGCATTCATACTGAAGCTGAGTGTGCAGATGCTGGTACCCTGGGGGCAGGTCCCCAAATGGCAATGCTGACTTCTTGGTTGGATAGATTTCAAGCTTTTGCTTGCTGAATGCAGATGAGTAAAGTTGATGCAAAGGTGTTTCCCTGTTTCAAGTCACAAAGAACACAAGGTAATAATAATATAAAAGCAGTGATTACCATAACTTTATCACCAGCTGTGTTAAGTGTCATTTAAAATACACATGAAGTTTGCTTGTGAAAGAATAAGCAAAAATATCATTCCAACATAGTTTAGCAATACTCCCATTCACATCCCAGCTATTTTATTTACATATATATATAGGTACCCATATATATAAAAAAAACCCAACCAACAACACATATTTTTAATTGTTATAATTTTTCTATTTGTGTCTCTTTCATTTTACAGTTTCTGGATAGCAACCAGTTGCCTCTGAATGTGGAACAGTTTTTGACATTCACAAAAGGACTGGAATACCATGCTTTTAAATAAAGAAATTACACTGGAACTTGGCATTGCTGTAATTAATTCTCACTAGAGTGGAGTTAGGTACATCTTTTCTCTAGTGAACATTTTAATAGGCAGTATTAGGAATCAATTCAGATTAAATCATGTTGATAAAGTTGCTTGATTTAGCAATTAACAGATAATTGCCTCACCACAGAGATTTCATAATTGCAATAATCACTAAGCTTCCATTTAGAAATTGTACTGATTAGCTGAAACATGGCACATAATTAAAAAAATAAATATACACACCAGCCTAGATATCGACGATAAGCTTGACTACAGACATACTTAAATCTTCATCACTTAAAAGGTGTCCCTTGCTCTAACGGTTAAAAGCACATATCTACAGAAAAAACCTATTTACATCTGAAAAAATCATCAGGACATTAATTTCCCCTGTGATTTCTGGCACTGCCTGCATCCAGAAAAGCCATAAGAATGTTTTTTCACATGGTAATTCCATTTTTGATCACAGGGAGATACAAACTGCCTCTATCATATAGAATCTGTGAGGCGATACATAACAGCACTCAAGGAAAGTAAAGTTACTAGAAAACAAGAGCAATGGCAAATTTCTTGTATTTTGGAAGAAGGGTGAGAGCTGCTGTGGTCATACTTAGACTGTCAGGGTCCCATTCCTTACTCACATGTGACCTTGCAATATTGCATAATCCACACTTAGCCTCACTGTTTATCTATGAAATGGAGAGCCTACTTCAGGGGATAAAAACAGTCCATGAACATGAGATGCCATCATGCTGCTATGGAGGTGGGGGCATGTATGCACTTTCATATAGCTAGTGTTAATATCTGAAATATTTAGCATAAAAAGATGTGTGTTCAAAAGTGAATTGAGAAATTTAAGCAAGAAAAATCCCCTGATGGCTACTAAGGTCTCCTGATGGCTTCTCAGGTCCATCTTTACAATCACACATCACAGAGCTGGAGAGTGGGAGAGTATTTGGGATGTATGTGCTTGCCCTGATCCTATAGTCTTCTCTAGGTGTCTGCTACTGGGCATTGCCATAGACAAGATATGGCTTGAGTTGGACTTTTATTCTGATCTGGTATGGCTGTTCTTAAGAAAAAAGATAAGGACAGTTCTTACACTGCATCTAAAAATAAATGAATCATGTACTGCAAAAAAAAAAAAATATTCTGAAATCAGAAATTACTACTTGGACAAAAATGAACCTGAACATTGCACCATAACTAATCCAGATTTAGTTTATTTCAAGAAATCAGCAGAAGGGTAAGCCCAGACAGGGTGTGATCTTTCATTCCCTCCTCCTCTCTTATTCTACTTCCTCCTTTCCCCCATACCCACCCCAAACACAATTATATCGATTGTGCTATATTGCTTTGGATGGTGAAACTTAATGTGAGCAGATTACATTGCTATACCCCCTTCTCTCCTTGTGCTCTCCCTACTCATTTCTTCACTACGAAATCACATGTTCATATTTTAAGATATCATTAGCCCCAAGGAACTGTTCTCATAGCCTATCACAAGCTTGCAAGCCTAATTCTGGCATCATCTGGTAGTTTGCACATATCTAACGGTGCATTTCTTCCTGGCTGCCTCCAGCAGCTTGCCAGCCAATGCTTCATCAGACCTCCCCTTCCAGCAGCTCTCATTGCTCAGTTATCAGTGGAGTCGCAGGAACGGCTGCTCAGGCAGGCTAAACACACAGGGTGGAAAGGAGAGGAGGGGACAAGCAATCACATTTTTTCTTTAAACTGTAGTTGAGATATTGCATTCTCACCTTGACTGAACCTGCATTGGAAGCACTTTCTGTCTCACCAGGTCAGAGATCTTTGGCTCTCTGCAGGCTAGAAAAAATATAATGTTGCACAGTACTTTTCCACATTCACAGCTCAAGTGTTATGGTTCATAACATTTCTACTTTTTCCTCTCACTAGCTATAGTGGACTGGATTAAGAAAAGAGGCAGTAAGTTAGGTGCATTAAAATACAGATAGGCCCTAAAACCTAAAGCCTTGGAAAAATGCTTCCACACAGATCTCCAGATCTATCCCATTTACAATGGTGGAAGCAACTGATCATCTTCTGCACTGGCACTCTCAGCCATGGACGAAGATTTGTCCATCATTGTATCTGAATGCCAGATTTATGCCAATACAGCTGATGGTTTGGAATCTGAGCAAACTTTTGCAATAATGGAACTATATAAAAATACTTAATTCCAATCTGTGTAGCCACACACAGCTAATCCCCAGGACTCGGCATACAGAGAAGGGCTGCAGGATGTTACAGACTTCTGAGAGTTTGTTTGGTTGTGTGCCCATAGAAGGAGCTGGAAACTGATTCAAAGGAACATCTCAGAGTTACCTGAATATGCACAAAATAACAGAAGGGAGATCCAGGATTTCTGATTTTGCATATTCAGTTTATTTACTTTAAGCAAGCAAAGTATTCAGGTTTATCAGTTCAAATAACTCAGCCAGGATCTCCTTCCTGCTGCACACAGAGGGAAAAAAGGAATCTTGCAGGATGGACTTTATCTGTATGCCTGAGCACTTGTATTCTGTGGAATTTAACAATATCTTGTTCTTTGTGATGACCTTTATGTCACTATCAAAATTAACATCAATAAAGATGCTCTCCAGAAATTATCATCAATAAAGATGCTTTCCACAGGTGAATATGTGCTTCAGGAAGAGAGTATTTCCATCTAAAATAACAGAATAAAGCAAATTCCCAGGGGACAGACGTATTTCCTTATATTATCATTACTTCAGTTAAAAAAAAAAACCCCATTAAAATATATGTCAAACAATTGCTTTGGGAAAATGAATTTGGCAGTTCCCCAGCCCAAATTCTTTCATCCATTCAGGGTTTCAGACATGCTTAGAGTAGCTCCAGGTCAACAGCATAATTCCCTTTCTAGCACAGGATTTACAGATGTGTTTCAGTGTTTTGATGAATACAGATAGTTTAGGCATGTCCTCAAGTGGTTTTCTGAACCAGACCTTCAAGGCTGCAAACTACGGGCTTGGCCTTTCATGCTCATGACTGGTTCCTGATTTAAAAAGATTGTGAGAGGACAGCTGGGCCCTATGACAGCAACTCTGATGAGACAATTATTTCCTTCTATTTCAATTCCCTCCTGATCTTCTTTGATTTTGACCTTATGCAGGTTTGATCCTAGAATGAGGGTAATAAGTGTCTTAGGGCACATTTCTTTCCATGTTTAAAGATGGAAACATCTTCTGGAATCATTGGCATCTTCTCTAGCTGAGTTTAAGAGCCAGTAGAGCTGGCAAACTAAAAATCTCAGTATCAGGTGTCATTCAGATGGTTTATTCTTAGCAAAAATAATTGGTGAGTGTAAATTATATAAAACAAACTCCAGTAAAATCACAGCAACTTTTATGAGTTGTGGTAAAAAAAGAATATAAACTACCTTTAATGCAGATGGGCTGCTTCCCTGACCATTCTCCATCGTCTTGGCAGGTCCTCTGTTCATTCCCACTAAGAACATACGAGTTGTTACAAAAGAAAGCAATGACTGTGCCAATTTTTGCATAGCGTCCATTCAAAAGCCCAGTGTCTTCTACTACTCTTCTGTAGCCATTGAGTGGGCCACCAGGATCTGAGCAGTTTTTTTCATCTAGAACTAATGATAGGGGGGAAAAATAGTAACCATTTTATCAGGTTCACAACATTATTTTCACCCATCAGATTGCTTGGCATTTCATTCAGATGTTACTACACAATCTACACTTTATGAAATTTCCCTTTTCAAGCCCTGTCTGGGATCTCCATCTTCAAAAAGATCAAATATTAAAGAAAGAAGTGATAATATACAGATATCTGCTTATAACACACACTTTAATCTTCACTGAAAGCATAAGATTCTCAAATTGTTAAAAAGACCTTAAAACGTAGCTGACAAGCCTGAAACAGAACCTTGACGTTACATGATGTTAATGTCTCATTAACATTAACAGGGCTACTTCAAGATCATAAAAGGATGCACTTAAACTATTTGCAGGAAACAGGCCCTTGGTATTCCTTTCCCATTTTCCCATTTCTGTACTTCCAGCACTTCACTGGATTTGAATAATAAAATTAGACTACCTAATTTTACTTTTATGTTTGGTTGCATTTTGGTTTCTTAGCATTGAAAGAGAGATCTCAATAATCCAGGGAAAAACAGGAAATGAAGGAGAACATATATATATATATTTACTGATACTAAAAATTTACTATAGAAAGATTACTCATGCTAGGTTCTGCCTACAGAACCCCTTTTACTTCCTCCTTCCTGACATTTTCCTTTTCTTTTTATTTGTTGTGGTTTTTTGTCTCAATAAACTTAAACTTTTGGCCTAAATCAGGACGACAGTACTCCCTATGTGATGGCAATAAATAACTGTTTTCCCTATGTCTTTAACCCCTCCGCCTTCTTTATTTAGCAGCTGAAAAGGTACTTTTTTTTCCTTTGGATTTCATCTCAGTTTTCTTGTCAGGCTGATAGTATCATGGAATTCTGTTTAATTCCTCTGCCTGATGTGTCATTGCATGATAACCAGTGAACAGCTAGTTCAGACAGCTAGTGTTGGTGCTGCTCTGCTTATGCAAGGCTGAGAAACTGAGACATATCAAGTGACCAGAAATGACCTCTCCATGTCATTGCTTCAGACCCGGCTGAAGCTTCACTTCCAAAAAGCACCAACAATAACAAAGCACTTAAACATTTATCTAAATCGCTGTGAAATCAGCACAGTAACAGTGCATAGGTATGGCCCTGTCCTGTTGCCATATCCTCATGTCACCAGCCAGAGCCAAGCTCAGCAGAGCATGTAAGCACATAGCTAATTGTAACAGTACAAGTTCCATGAAGGGCATGTTTTTCACACTGAGTATATAATTCAAGCTAGGTGTATATTTCAGTGCTTTCTTCAACAACATTGGATTTTAGCATATGCTGAAGGTTATATATGTACTTAAATACTTTTCCGTATGAGTCATATTCAGTAAAGAAGACATCTGAACTTCTCTCAGCCAGGAGGATGGGAGAAGCAGAGTCCTGTCTCCTTTTAATTTGGCTCCATTTTTCTTTTCTGTACCTTACAAGCTCTCTAACTTGTGAACCACAAGTGACTGATAACTTGATAGCAGGTAAAGACTACAGGGAATCACCCACAGTACAATGCTTTATTTGCAAGTTGCTTTCTGTACTGCTGTCTAGCCTACAGGCATCATCTGATGAGCAGAGTCCGTGTTTCAAAATGTGCCTAAGCTTGACCAAGTAAGTTAACGAAGGCCTTCTCTTATTTCATTCTCTGCCTATTAGTAACTTCAACAGAAATTCTCTTCTTCCCTAAACTCAGGGTTAAGAATTTTTTCATGTATTAAAACCAAAGAGAAAAAATCTGGGAAGGAGAGACCCAAATTACACCATCTAGCACTTCAGTAACAGTCAAGTTTAGAGACAGATCTTTCAACAGATCTTTAGCCAGGGACATCATGGAGCAGGGACTTATCACGATCCTGATATTACATTTACTGCAACTGGAGACATTCTCTCCAGACAGAATGTCTATTCCTTCCTCTTTCAGATGAAATTATATACTGCTGTTTCACAACACTTCCCTGCCCCCTCCCCACTTCCCCCCCGCCCCCCCCCCCCTTCCTGCCCCATTTAAATATTTTGCCACAATAGACTTGTAAAAACACTTTTCCAATTGATAAAAATTATTCTGGAATATGGAAATAAAATTGTGCAATACAAAACAACTAACTAAATAAAAAGTAAGTCTCTTTAGATGAGAAGAAGGGGCTTGGAATTTGAATGGTAGGCATGACAACTTGCAGAGCCAGAATGAATGGAAGTTTCTCTTTCATCAATTTTTCTCTAGCACGTGAATTCTGTTGAAATGCGTCTAGTCTTCATGCAGTAAGCCCCTAATCACTGTGACAGAGTGCACCAGACTTCTGCAGAGAAGGTATCAGAAGTACATAGTGCTGGAGGTAGCTATACATTGTTGCACAATGTCCCTCACTTGGTTTTGGTCAGACATTTTGTCTCTGTGTAAGAAGGATATACGCCTGAAGTCTTTGAGGAAATTGTTTTTCAGTAATTTGATGTTTCAGTTAGATCTTTATACAAGTAAGTCTTTATACAAGTAAGTCTTGCAAGCTTGGGCTCCAGCAGAATAAAATAAGAATCCCTACTGCTTCTTGAAGACAGGAAGACAAAAGAACATCATGTTAAGCCATGGATCTACCAAATTTCAAGTGAGATTTAGATATTCTAGTTTCATGTGAATACATTGGCCAAAATACTTGATAACAATCAAAACTTAAATTGACCTTACCACATTCAGGATGATGTGTTGACCAAATCCCATCAAGCTGACAGTAGGCAACACGGCTGCCTTTTAAGCTGTAACCTGCGTTGCACTTGAAGTAAACCTGGGCCCCGTATTTAAAGTCATCTCCTTCCACAATACCATGAGCGGGAGCACCTGGAGTCCTACACATCACCACTGACAGTTCAGATATTTCAAAAAAATCCACTTTATTACAAAAACAGGACTGTGTTAGGATGATTCTTTATTTAGAACATTGAAAAACCAATTAAAATGGGCACAGGAGTCAAAATGACAAGACAGGTATATGCTGATCTTTAGAAAGTTGTATAGATGTCAGTTCTATGCACACTTACATATACGCCACTTTTTCAAAACATATCTAGATCCATTCATTTCAATGGGATTACTCAGATATGTGAAGTGATCATGTGCATAAGTGTTTGTATCCTTAGGGTTCATTTGCTCTAACTGTTAGTATTTGAAGCACTCACCATCTTAACAGGGGTTTTGAGTTAACTACCATGCTTGGTCAAGAAAAAATTTAGACCCTTAAAAGCCTTGTGTTGAAATAATTTCAAATTCTTCTTTCCGTTTTTATATGATTATTCAGATAACCTTACTAGAAATATTAAAGCATCATTATTTGTGTAGATCAAATGTTATCACAATGACATTAAAAAGGAACCATGATATTTACCAAACTGTGATATTTACCCTTTCCACAGGGTTTGCTCTATTGGGAAAATGCTTACAGACAATGGTCTGTTTAACTACTGCAAGTAGTAAATATTAGATTAAACACTGTAAGGAAGAAAATCTGGTATCAAACCAGCCATACTACATCAGAACAAAGGTCCATCCAGCACAGAACCCTGTCTTCAATGGTGGTAAACAGTAGATTTGATGGAAGGAATATAAAAACAAAGCAAGCATATAGAATACTTCCCTGGCATATTCTGGCAGCATATTCGGTAATCTGGGGCTCAAGGACTAACTGACTACAATGGTATTTTTAGTATATCATACCCTGGTGATTTTTTTAAAAAAAAATATTAATTTGTCTGAGTACTTACTAAACTCAGCTACATACTTGGTGTTCACAACATCCTGTGGCAATGAGTTCTATAGACTGTTTTATATGAAAAATACACTGACTTATTTGGTTTGGTTTCTAGCCTGCCACCTGAAAATTTCATTTGATGCTCTGCTTTCTCCGTTATGAGAGACAGAGAACACCCATGCCTTATGCACTTTCTCTAAGTCACTTTTTAAGACTGCAGAAATTATATGTATTCTGTATGTAGAAATTACAACAATGTAGGAAACACAGTTTTTAGCGTCTACACCATTATCCATCTCTCCGTGTGTCTCTGGCTTTGCTTGGCCATTCATTGTGGAAAAACTGTATAGGAAAGGATTCAGTGCAAGATTTAGATAGGTGTGTGGGGTTTTTACCTGGAAGCTGTGGTACTCCACTGAAGATAGATGAACACTAAAGAGATCATCCCTACTTTATGCTTTTAGAATTTGGCTTTTTCTGTTTTGCCTTGTAGCTAGGTGCTTATTAACCTACAGCCAAATTTTTGTCCTTCCACTTCCAGAGGAAAAACTTTTCTAAGGCCTCAAACTGTAATCCTTGAACAGAACACACATGGATGCATCTATTTATATGGATTGTGCACCATCCAATTATTCACACAAGGAAGAGATTCTTGAGCAACAGTCTTAAAGCAGCAGCATTCGCAAGAACGAGTCTCCACAGAAATTCCCCTCCATTTACAAATTACTACAAACATCAAACAATGAGTTAGCAGAATAATTTGTGCACTAGTAAGCACAAGTCTTGGAATAAACTGTCTAACATTTAAGCTTTAGAGGAGGGCCCAGACTCTCTGCTCCACATCAAAATGCATCCAGTTAGGGGAGCTCAACATTTCCTCTTGGCTACAAGTGTTCCGCATCAGTGTCATCTTTAGTGAAAAAATAAAGATAAAAATTCAACAAGATTCATTCATAGCTCTTCACAATTCTCATGTGAAATATAGGCACACATACATATAGATGTATTTATAGGTGCATATGAGTATACACAAACCTATACATTAGTGAAAGAGAAATAACGGGAGCATAGATTCTCTAGGTGTTTTAAATTCTTCAGAACACTTGTCTTCCCAGTCATGATCTTTGTATTCCCAGCCACTCCCTCCATAGCTTTCTTTCAATAGCAATTCATTTCACTACATTTATATTTCTCTTCAAGTCACACTCAGCTTGTCAAATGAGAAAAGATGACTAGAAACATCTATGCATCACTCATAGATCTCCTTTTTACCATAAATACAGGTTTTCTGGTTTGCTTGTGGTCCAGTTCAGTTCTGCAGAACAAATGTTTTGGTGCTTTTGTGTTCTAGGTCTATCATGCAAAAAATGTCACCAAGATACCCTTAATTTTTTTTTTCCACAAACTATAGGTATTCATTCTTCTTCAGTCTCCTAAGTGATTAAGATATTTAGTTTCTAGTCCTTTTGATTTGCTGTGGTTGCCAGACTTTCTCTAGGTTCTATATGCCAGTGTGACCCAGCTGGAATAACTCTGGTTTTATTTATGGTGTAAATTCAATGTTTCGTGGACAGATTCCTTTAGTACTGGAACTATGGCCTAGAGTAGAGGATATGCAGGCAGAAGGTCATGAGATTTAATCATAGCTATGAAACTATGGCCATGGGTAAGTTGCCTCATCTGCTGTATCTAACAAATGGGAGCACCCCTTTCCTCACAGGCATGTTAGAAGCATTAGCTCATACCCACTTGTGTCACAGAGTCACCATGGTGTTTCTCTGATGGCAAAACAACTAAGTATTATTAATAGACGTGTCCATTTTGTTACCCGTGCCTTTATCTACGGGTTCCTTGTTCTCTTGTTACACAGGATCTTCCCTCATGGTCTGTGTTGTTCTTTAAACTTTGCCACTGGAGGCACTGCCACTCATTTTATTTTTTCTTTGGAACATTTTGTAAGTTCATTCTTTCTCTCTACAAATTAAATGTGGGTTTGAATCTTGAGATAGATGTTCCCTGCATCTCAGTACCACAGCTGAGCTCTCTGTTTTCAGATGTATCATCTAGCCCAAAGATCACATACAGTTACTCTAGTACCTGCCTCTACTGCTTTGGTTTGAGCTCTGTAGCTTTTTTGATCTTCAGTTTGACTTGCCTTTTATCCCTTTCACCTAATATGCTTCAGGCAGCTCTTCTGCACCTTTTCCCATTACTTGTGAACACCTCAGGCAATGGAGTTTTGAACAGCTACTGTGAAGGTAATGCTAGTCTCTGCATGCTTCAACCAATTCTCTCTCATCTTTTTGTGGATACCTTCCCATCAGGATTGTGAATTTGACTGGTTCTTACATCTTTCAGAATGTGCATTATATTCCATTGAATTTTAGGATAGCCTCCTTTGTTTGAGGTATTTTACTGAAGCCTTTCAACATTCTCTCCTGGTGTAAGACTATATCAAACTCTCCAATAGAGATTTCTCAGAATTCAATAAGAAAGGAAAAGAACATTTAATAAATGTCATTTGTTCCTAGTTCTGCCCCCTTACCCTCTGGATAAACACACTAGCTATAAAATCAAGCCACCTGAGCTGACCCAATTCCCTTCAGTTTCTCAGCTCTCTGAGATATTTGATATGATCTCAGATTCCCTTGCCTAGGCATGATGGGCCTGATCCTGCCATCTGTTGGGTATTTCTGAGTATCAGTCCTCCTCCGGACAGTCCAGCTTTCAGAGTCATGTAGGCTGGATCCACTTCACAGCCCTCACCCACCCACAGCCATCCCCATCCCACCTTGTATCCACACCCAGCTATACCTGTGCCTGGTCTAGCCTGACTGCTAGAGCAGAGATGGGTCTGTGAGCTGTTGGGCAGCAATTCCTTGGGAAGCAGGTCACAGACTGGCCAGGAGCACTCCATGAGCTTGAACCATTCCTAGGCCACTTGTCAGACTGCTCTGCTCCATACGAAATAAATGATTCCTACTGGCCTGTCAGTCTGGCTTCCTACCTTTAAGGTGTCTTTGACGCATGTCATTTGTGCTGCGTTTGGCTACCATAGCAAAATGAGAGAGGAAGGAGTAGGAATATCTGACTTTATAACCCATGGGAGGACCTTCTCACTGACACAGTAGTGGTTAAAGAAAGAATTGGCATCCACAGGTCTTATCCTACTTAAAGGCCTTATCAACATTTCCCTAGTCTTAGCACAATACCCTCTGAACAGCAGTCACTGCCCAGCTTTTCGTGAGATTAATACCTTAACTTTTCAATCAGTGCACTTTGCAAAGCAGGCAGAGAAAGAAGCAAAAGACAAGGTAGAGAGCTTCAGACAGAATTACATGTGAAATGTACCATGAAGTCAGTATACTCACCCCAAACTATAAAGTTTGAGACAACCTTGCCAAAATGAAACTAAGAGTGTCAGGATTTCCGGTTGCAGTGCTCAGTCTCTGCACCTTTCTTTCCACAAACAGAAGACCAAAGGTACCAGGAACCCAGAAAATGGATTAGGTGGCTGCAAATTCTACTATGTGATGGCAATGGACAGCCAAATATGAAAGACATTTATTCAAGGTCTGCCCAGAAAAATATGAGCAACCCAGAGACTCCACGAGGGTGAGACAGGTCCCACTCTTCATGCTATGATGTCATCACACCTATAAAGATTCTGGTGAATTTATAACTAGAAAACAATAGGAAAACTGGAGTGATATCAGGGAAAGGTGAAACTCATGTTAGGGAAATGCAATCTTGAGAGTGACTAAGAGCTAAGAATGACCACCCTGGTTATGCAAAGCTAAAAACTACAATAATCTCAAAGCTAAAACCAGAAAGGATACTGTGAAATGTTTAAAGGAAGATGAAGAGGTATATTCAGGCAAGATAAAATTCAGAACGGGAGAATTCTTACTGAAGAAAAACTCTATAAAAGTCTCCTTGCCAAATGTTTGAAAGGCATAATAGGATGAAAGGCCACGTTGGATGGGGCTTTTTTCCAACCTAGTGGAAGGGGTTGGAACTAGGTGATCTTTAAGGTCTCTTCAAACCCAAACCATTCTATGACTCTATGATTCTATGTAAGTGGAAATGGTACATCTCAACATTTGAAAATTGAAGCTTTGAACAGAATTTGGAGAGAACAGGGTGGCACTAGCAAGCCCATTATGAGCTGCAAGGTTTTTTTGGTTTAATTTTTCCATATTTTACTATACAACATGTTCCTGGGAAGTTCCACAATTAATCCATACAGGCATATAGGTAACCCTTGTCACATTAGGGTCTGAGGTGAGTTTTGGCCTGGTACAGTTCATAAGAAAGCAAAGTAGGAAGGTATAAGACAAGGTGGCTACAGGCACCTCTGGCAAAAATGCTCAATCATGGCAGCCCAGTTGTTAGGGAGAGAATAAAAAACAGACATGCTTCAAGTGTCTATATAACTCACAGATCCCCAATAAAACTTAGTACCCTTCTTGCCTCTTTACTTTGGTGTCTCGGGAAAAAGAAAACAATACTTCTGTCCCAGATGAAACATTAAAATGGCTCCATGTTTCACAAAAAACTTTCTGCAGTCTGAGAAAAACTAGACTAGAGGAACAGTAAGTTCCTGAATTTTTAAGTAAAATGTTCCATTATTAATAATAACAGTGCAAATTCCTCTCACTTTTAAATTATATGTAAGAGATATTCCACAGATCTGAATTATCTGCCATTTAGAAATAGTTTTCATGCTCATTTTATCACCACTGAGATAAATTAGATGATCTCTTGAGCTACATTTTTCTCTCTTCAATGTCCTTCACATCCTGCCTGATGGAATTATCATTTGCTTTTGTTCCAGGGTCCCTTTATTAAATGAGCACCATTCTTTTCTGCTGCCTTCCTCTCACCCACTTCCTTGTTAAATAATATAAACCCCCTCACACATCCCATACATTATCTCTAAATTCTGCACAACCTTTCAATAATATATTGCATTCCTGAAATAAATCTAATTTCTCATTGCTGGTACTAATAAAAGGTTTACATTTCCATTTTTGTCCACCCTGAAATATTAGGTGCAAGCTCTTGTAATTGTATTGAGTTTTGTTCTTAATTTGCCTACAGGGTTTTTTAATACTGCTACTGCTAAAGAAATTTATCTTGTTGCATATTCCCAGGTCAATGTCTGGCTTTCAGGCTGACCTGTGCTAATGTATATAGCACATTTTGACCATCTAGTAGTGGCTCTGGGGAACATTTTTCTATGTACTTGTAATATTGCTTTTGCATAAAGTGTGCTGGCATGCTTAGTGAAGGCCAAACACTGAAAATGGCCACAGAAACTGCACTTGGTAACAAGTAGGGGAGTAGAGCATCTTCTGCTATTATGCATCCTAGCATATGTCTTCTTCAGTGAGACAGTGAGCTATGGACTTGCTTTGGGACCCCAGGTGCCACCATCCTAACCAAACCAGTCTAATGACTGTCCCAGAAAGCCTGATAGAGACTGAAACTGAAGAAATTTAAATAGCTCTCCTCAGAAAGAGGACTTTTTTTTCAGGATTTCTAAATGACATTCTTTCCTTCAGTGAACGCTATCATGATCCAGCATGCTGCTAAAAGCCACAGCAGCCCCTGAGCCAGAGGGACGCTGTGCAGGGAACCTCAGCATCAGGATTTTGGATTCTGAGCTTTGGGGTTTCCTGGCTCCACATTTCTGGAGCCAGAGAACCTGAAAGCTCCAGAAAACCAGCTCCAAATTATTGTTGCTGGAGGGAGCATGACATGCAGAATATGTGAAAGTGATTGGTTTTTCTCTCTGGTTAAGGAAACAAGATTAAGGAAACAATAACTTAAAAAAAATCCAGCAGAAAATATAAATTTCATTGAAAATTTACTGCTATGAAACCATTCTAACAGAAAACTCCCAGCTGGCTCTACCGACATGTACTTCATGTAGCTCACTGATACCTGCAGTCACTGCCTATGGTCAAGCCTGCTAAAGTCAGTAGTAGTAAATCCCATTACGTTTGACTTTTGGCCTGCCAGTCTCTGATTTGATCAAATTCTTTTTCTTGATTTAACTTTTGTTTTGAAGGGAAGTCTGATTACATGACTACCTAAGTATCATTATATAACAGTTCTTAAAGTTTATATTATCTCTATTTCCAAAGGTTTTATAAAATTAGTGTCTGTGTCTTACTGCTGGGGAAGCTATAGCATGGAGATACCAAGTGATTTAGCTGAAGGCAAACAGCAGGTGAGCAGCAAAGCTAGGAACAGTACCGTTATCTCCTAATATTCTTACTACATTTACATTTAAACTGACCCAGCTTTGTGCAGAAATCAGCATTAAATAATTATACCATTATGTAATCCACACATTATTCTCAGCAGCAATGTTTTGTACAAAAGTGGTGGAGCCATATGGGCAAAGCGCAGGAGTTAAGGAGGGAACCAGCGGTGAACAGCTTAGCAGTTACTGCTGGGTATTGTGAAACCCTATGCAAGGTCCTGTGAGTAAAGAGCTTTTCTGAATTCAGACTTAACAGAACTTGTTGTCTTCACTCAGGTCTTATTTCCTAATCTTGGCCCATGACTATGTCAGCCCATGCAAATCTCTGATACCATTTATTCCTACACTCATCCCTTCTCTCCCCATTGTGCACCCACAAGGTGAGGACACCCCAGGTTCTCACAGGGTTTGCTGGCAGAAAAGAACTGACATGGGGGAGGACTCAGTTGGCTCTCCCGAGACATCATCCCTCTGCAGCTTGGCATAGCTGCCCAGAGATGGTTAATGCCTAACACATAAACCCACGGAGACTAACTTTAGCCAAAAGCATAAGGACATTAACTGTCAGAACATTTTTGGAATGGCTGTGTCCTCAAGGAGGGAATGAGGTAAGGGATTTCTGGAGGCCGTGACTCAGAGTGCTCAGCAGAACTGCTTTTTTATTCCTTTTCACAAACAGTGAGCAGGGCTTTCAAGCAAGCATATGAGTTTGGCGATGGATTTGATGAAATAGCCTGCCAGCATCGGGAGGCATCAGGCCATCCTGCCATCCTGAGGCAACGTGGCTCTGCACTCTCCTCTGCGCAGTGTTGCCAGACCTCGATGTGTCAGGTCACACAAACTACAGGGCAGGAGCTCTGACTCCAGACTTCTGCTTTATGAGTCCCAGCGTTCTTGTCTGGCTCCCGTCTGCCTTCAAGATTATCTGCATGCTGGGATCATGGGCACATCGTAAGCCTGCGGATAGCAACACTGGATTCGTGAGGCCCTGCAATGCCTCACAGAGCAAGCTGTGTAAGTCATGGTGGGAATGTCCTCCGTGTGACGCTGCTGACACTCTTCCTGAGGCTGCAATCATTTCAGCACAGGCCTTTTTCCTACAAGGAGCTCAATTCACAGTGAGGCTCAGAAAAGAGCCTGATATCTTCTGATGCTGCTCTTAAGATCACCTCTCAGCTCAAGCTCTCCTGAATAAATGGCAACAAATACTGTGGGATCCACCATAAGGACATTAACTTTCTTGCCACCACCTCCCTGAACCTCCCACCTCTCCTACACTGGGGAGCAACACACTGACAAGCATGCTGCCCAGCTCTTCTCCTCCAGACCCTGGCAAAAGCTGGAACAAGAGCAGGAGAGGCTTGATGTCATTAGCTTTCCTGTGTGTTCATCATTCTTCCCCAGAGCAGGAGCAGACTGCTGTGAGCTGAACCACTCCAGAGGACAGGTGGCCTTGGTCAGGACTCTCTGAATGAAATGCTTTCCAGGAGTGGTGTATATTCACATGGGCCATGTTTGAGGGGGATGGTGACGTCTAGCATGCTTGCTTGTCTTTTTTGTTGCTCTTCAGAACTTTTACTTTTTGGAGCTGGCAGGCTTTGCATTTTAGGTCAAAAAAGAGCGTTGTTGCAACTTTTATAACCAGAAATTAGAAGAAGGTGAACAAGGAAAGCTAAGAGTCCTGAGGTTTGGGTTGAAAATTTTTTTTTTTTTTAAAGCAACACTCTCAAAGCAGAGAACAAATACATGCAAACACTGCAGCAGATTCGGTACAGGAAAGGTCAAGGAAACTACTGTGATAAAAAGGTGTTCAGAGTGGTAGCAGTGTTTTCTGGAATAAGGAAACTCTTGGACCTCAAAGAATGAAGATGCTCTGAACAGCTACAGCCACACACCCCAGCAGCACTGCTCTGCTTGATCATGCCTGTCACCACAGTCTCAGCAACAAGTGGGTGAAGCTTTAGGTTATGGTCTCAGAGGTACCTCCAGCCTCTACATTATCATAGGCGCTTTATTTGGCAAGGCTAAGAAACTAACAGCCAGCTCCACAAAGGCACATGCATTGTGGTGATTTCAGTAGTTAAAAGAGCAAATAGGTGCCTAAATGTCACTTAGGAACTGGCCTTCAGTATCAAATACAAGTCCTGCAGGGGTAACAAGGATCATTCCCCCAAAGCACCCCTCTGTATTGCAATAGCTTCCATTCAGGTTGCTAGGAAGGGAGGATTTTGGATAAACCATCTCTACCCTCTCTTGTGTTTCAAAAGAGAGGAAACTCCCCACCCTCCTTCATGCCTCTTGTGATGCCCCAGGAGACATTCTCCCAGTTCCATCCCCAGCTGCAGCCACAGCTCATGCAGAAATGCTGGGACAGAGAATTCAACATAAAGATTTTTGGCCTTAATTTATCCCCCATGAAAGAGAAGTTCAAATCTCTTTGCATTGTTGCATTTTGCCAGTCCTCACATTAATCCTGGAAATATCAAAGGAAATCATAACAAGAGCAGCTGAGCAGCCAGCCCCAAGGACCAGAGATAGCAGATTTCCAGTTCTTCTCTCTGGGCCTCTTTGGTTTGCACTGGTTCCACCAACTAGGAATAATTACACAAAACTATGACGTAATCTCTACTGAAATCCAAATCTTTTCATTCCCTTCCAGCCAATTGGAACTCCCCACTGATGTTTTCCAGCTCCCTGCGTCTGTGAATGGGACTGTATCCATGTGAAAATATGCTTGGATCACCCACTGTGATTTATTCATCCGGAGGCAATTTGGAGGTTGTTGCTTACAATTAGCCACTTGATCTTTATCAGCATTGTTCTTAGCCCTTAGAAAGCTGTGTCTCTGGATACAACCTTTCCGGTTTGGTACTTGGATGGCCTATTTAATTATACAACTGGACCTGTTTGTGCATGGGATACTGGAGTGAGTGAAATCCTAACGATCCTCAACATTCACTTTCTCTATCAGTGGCAAGAACTAATATTTAGAGTAAGTTCCCTAATGTGTCCCTTGGAAAACATCATAATAACACAGTGCAGAGGAGAGCACTATCTGCTCAGAGGGAAGATTGTGGGGCAACAGAGAAGCTGATATGCTCATTATTATACCAAATTACACAGGATAGTAAATCATCTTGAGGTGTTTCATTTTGGAGATGTCAGCTTTCCAGCTAAACAGGGACAAAGCCAAGCAATGCTTGATGAAAAAGACCTCTAAAGAAATGTATATTGCTTTGAAACAATGTTTGTGCATGTGCATTAACTGTAACAGGAAAATACCATTTAATGATACAGATTTACCCTAGCATAGCTGACAGTTTATTTAGCATTTTGCAGGGATCTGAGCTGGATTTCAGACAGAAAAATAGATGTGGCATTGCCTGTTTAAGAAAAAGAGATGGAAATTACCAAGTGTTGAGATGAGAGTGTAGGGAAAAAGAAAATGAAGGGAACTAAAAAGCAGGAGAGTACTAAAGAAGTAGCAGGGCCATTTGGTTGGCTGTGAAACGCAGTTCCTGAGCTCCTGAAGAAACCAAAGAGGAGTATGGGAGCCATAAGAAAGAGCAAGTGGGATAGTGCCTGGTTATTTGTGTCGTCATTCCTACTGCCTGAGGCCATTCTGCCTTGGCAGTGTTTTGTATCAGCTGCAAACTGCATGCAAGACAGTGAAATCATGCCCATGAGCACAACAAAGGGAAGTGTGTAAGGTAGCTTGCCTCAGAGATGTTTGGGCTCAAAATCCTCAAGGAGGAACAAAGCCTTTGAATGAACTTTAGGGGGGAAAGAATTAAACTGTCAGTGTTTAAGCACACGGCTTATTCCAGCAAACTTCTGAAGTAGCTTTACAGTTACCCCAGAGCACTGCAAGAGCATGCAGCTGGTACGCTTGCCCCCCAGAAGCTACAAACAGTTCATCAGTAGTCTTAAAAGAGGACAAGGAGTCATTAGAGGCAGAGACCCCAAATCTGTAATCTGCTCTGGGCTATCCTTTAATTTCTTCTAGCTCTAGCTAAGAGGCAGAAAACATCTCCATCAACAATTTGTACCTGTATAGCAGCCCACTGTCAGTTTTGACCTTTGCAAAAGGTGGGGGCAAGCCTGAAGTGTGCCAGTGATGCAGATTGGTTTTTTGACCTGCATGCAGTTACTGTGTGCTGAAGAGCTGATTTACGCCATACATTAGAGCAGACCTGTCAGGAAGACTTAGTCTCCTAAGTGATTCAGTGATTAAATGACAGGGAGAAGTCTCTGTCTCATACAGTGTGGCAAGAATATCTGTCATGTTGCTTGGTTCAACGTGTGCTCCTGCAACACTGATTGATCCTTCCACATGGCAAGTCATATCAGGGAGAATCTTGTGGATGGTTTTATTTCTAAGGCATGTTAGCAGACTGAGGAAAAAGCTCAGGATTGTTTTGGGGTAGGACAAGAGGAAATTCCCTATGAATCCATTTAATGTGGTTTAGAAATACACCTCTTTTCCTATGGCAGGCCAATCCTTGGATGGATTATGTTAATAAAGAGATAATTTCTGATTCATTTAGATGATACCAATGCCTGGGGCTATGCTCTGGACAGAATACCATGGGGTTTTACCAGCCATGTTTCACTTTCTGAATAACTAAAACCAAATGGCTAGTTAATGAACACTGAGAAAATAACAAAGGGATAAGAAGAGTTGTCAATAAAGCAGATGTCCTGCCTCTTTCAGCCTTGCTGTCAGCTACATTTACTCACTGGTGTTTCAAAACCCTATAAAAACATTATGAGATCAAACATTGCTAAATGGCATGAGCAACTTCCTCCCAGAGAGGGCATGATTTGCCCAATCCAACAGCTGTATTGACAAAGCAGAAGGAAAGAGAAGTCCTAGGGATCAATTTTCTGCAGGCTGATTCACAAGCAGCAGTTGTTTAGTGATTGTTTCAAATATTTGTGGGAATTTCCATCCTGAGCCATCAACCTCACTTTTCTTTTAGGTGTTTCTATCCTACAGGGCATCTTGACTGTTTGTGTAACAGGAGCCAGACAGCTTTAGTTTATTACTCAGTGAATTAAAACAACTTAAAATTGAAATTAGGTTACCTTAAAGCACCGGACAATATTTGATGGTTTGTCAGTTGCTGTGTGAACAGTACCAGCATCCCTCTAAGCAAGGGAGAAACCTCCAAGAAATATACTGAACTGAAAACTAGGAGCAGAAATCTCTGCCTCCGTGTCAAGACAAGCCCTTTGAATGTACACACTAGGCACTAAACAATACAGATCTTGCCTCATAAACACATAATTCTCCTGGAAAGGAGTATACTGTGGGGCAGTATTGGGCAGCAAGGATCATGTACTAGCAAATGTCTACCCAGCGTCACAATGTTCTTCTGATCAGCTCAGAACAACAGAAGACATTATCCCACCAGAACTGAACTCTGAAGGTGACTTATTAAAAACCTTCCTGAGGACTGCAGTACTATTATCTTACCTGTCTTTGCAGAGACACATGGGTCAATGAAGCTTCCTGTATGACTGCACTGGCCCTGTCTTCACTGCAGGATTATCTCAACCTGTCTGAACTAACTGTTCTTCTTAACAGCCTTGCCCATAAAGAGCAGTTTAGCCAACTAACAGTGCTCAAGGCACAAGCAGTGATACTACATTACTTCTCCAAGGGAGTCCTAGGGAGGTTCTGAAGAACAAGTCACTTCGGAGAGCATCCTGCCTGTGATCACACTACAGGTTGCTATATGACACACTAAAGGGTGGGGCTGGTCTAAGCTTTAGCCTGTAACCCCTAATGGGTCTGCAAAACCTGAGAACTGCCAAATTCCAGTTACTGTTTTTTGTTAGTATGTGGGTCTCAAGGCAGGTGAATCCTTGGATTATGGTAGTGAAAAAAAGGCCACTAGCCTTTACTCCTTAGCAGTTCCCAGGCATATATGGCTTTGACAACAGCAGGAGTTCTTATTTCCCACCCTATACATGCAAGCCTAGAGGGAAGACAGTAGAAAAGTGATGGAGAAAGTGTGGCATTAATCTTATTTCTTTGATATATCCACCTTGATACAAGTAGGGATAAACTCTGTCCCTTTACAAATACTGTAATAAGCTATTTCCCACTGAAAAAGGTGAGCAAAACCAACAAACAACCAAAAAAAACCAACAATGGCAGAGCTAGAAATAGGGAAATTAAGAGTCATATTGCTTTTTGGAACATTTTCCCTAACTGGAATAGGACTGATTTCAATGTCAGAGTGGCAAGAAAGGGCTCAGAGGCATTGAGTTATACCTGAAGTTCTCCACTGTAACCATGCAGCATAGGCAAGGTCTAACACATGTGAGCTCCAAATGGCACAATATATACCAGTACGTATAGACAGGGATTATGGCACTCCTTGAAACCTGTTACTGAGAATCTTCTGCCAAAATTTTTGAAAAAATCAAGCATTCCCTTAGAAGACTCTGCACTACATGTCCATGGTTAGGTAAGAAAACTAGGTTTAATGTCCAGAACCTTTTCCCAGTGCCTCCTTGTAGATTCTGCTGCATTAAAACTCTGTCTAGCCTATGCCAAGTACTCACAGCTGGGCTCATTTCTCCCATAGCAGAGAGTGGGGGAGTGTTAATGCTCTCTCCCTATCTTAAATATCAGTCAGTTAGTCTGTTAAGGGTGAGGGTGTCCTCAAGAACCAGCCCAAGTCACAGCTGTATGTGGCCAAGAAGGATGGAAGCGGATTATATCAGCAGTGGGGAAGGGCCTGAAAGCTCTATTCAGAAGCCTGCTGGAACATAGTAAGGCCAGCCCTAGCAACATCAAAGGCTACAGAAATGAGTTAGTTTATACAGCTTATTCAATTGGATTAGGCCCTTCATTAGGATGCAGAACAAACCTTCTTGGCAGACAGGAGCAAGAAACAGAATAAAAATGGAAATCGGATCTGAGCCCTGAATTCCCCATTCAGCACAAGTTCCTCTTATTTGCGTAGGAACTCTAGTTCGCCTGTCTTTGTTTGAAATAAAGGTAACAGGAAATTTCAGGGCAGGATGAGGTCAAGGTCTCTTGCTTTGGGGCCAGCAAGCCCTGGGAGGACTCCTGAGTCAGAACACCCCGTCCTAGGTCCTAGGAGGAGGACAAGCAGAGGGGGAGAGCATTGCCATGAGTTACCAGCAGTACGTCTCTCTACAGCTGCATCTTCAGCAAGCAAACTCAACACTGAGACTTTGGAAAAGACCTTTCATAGTTTGAGTTGAACAAGTAGTTGTCACGCTGTACAGAATCATTGGCAGTCTGATATTTGAGTGGATGCTTTTTAGCATGCAGAGCACCAGGATGAGGCCACTGGACAGTTTGTTTACTTTTTCCCTAATGTGCATCTTTTGAGGAAGTTGCTGCTGTGTTTCAGGGTATTGCAGGTTAAGAGAACAAGATGATCTGGTTTGGGGAGTTTTTTTAATGCCTCTGATTCCAGGATTATTTGCATTAAAATCCAGAGGTCAGACAGAAAAGTCTGAGTTTGACATCAATCATGTCATCATGGCTAAGGGGGTCACTGGGAGGGGCACGCAAGTATACTGCAAATTCAGTTTAAAACCAGAAAGAAACCCAAATATTTAAAATAGGAATTTGTTTTCTCTGCTTACTGTTTCATCGTAACAGAGCATGCATGTGTGTAAGAAGGTATTTGTTACTGGTGCCTAGGACAAGTCTTTATTGTGTTTTAAGGCAGAAGAAAGAAGGAAAGATCTCACCCTATTGGTTAGCATTTGTTTTACAATTTCATATAGGTATTTTTTAAAAAAAAAACCAGTCTCTGGAGTCAAATCATACACATTTAGGTAAGGTATTTCTTGCCCTGAAACAGAGCTGGTTGAAATTTCACTTTGTGGTGTTGAAGCCTCTAAATCACTATAATAGCCCCCCAAATTGTAAACAAAAAGACAATTTCTGGGCTGCCATAGTAGAGAAAAGAGACTGCTAGTTATAAGCAACTTGTGCCTTTAATTATTTTATTAATATTGCAAATTGTAACTGACAGAGCAATTAGGATTTAATATTACCCCAGGAAAGCAGCTTGACCAATGTTGATCATCCTGTTAAATAGATGGAATTCAGTTTAATGAGGAAAAAGTAGGTTCCTTGTGGTTTATCTGATTAAACTGATTTCTGTAATTCCAATAGTGATTCCCACATCTTTAAAATGAAACTTGGTAACAAGATGACAAAAAGACACAGCTGCATTGGGATGGTGAGGGACTTAGAAAATTCCTAATTCTGTTATGAAATGTTCATTGCTGAATTTGTTTAATTTAGCCTTAACTTAGTCCTCAATAAAATAATCCCACAGTTTCCCTTCCTCTGAATCATGTCCCTTGGATTTCTTTAAAGCCCTCATACCTCACTGGGTACCTCCTGTTGCATCACCATGCATCAAATCTCTGCAAGCTTTTAACATCAAGGAGCTCTAATTTTCTTCTCTCTTATTTTTCATCAGCATAAATCCATTTACTTTAATGGGATTGCACCTGACTTGCTCCAAGAAAACCAGACTGAAAGAATCAGCCTCATAGTGTCCAAAGTCATATTCAGTATTCCAAAAGTGACTGGTTTATGTTTGTTTTCTGTAGAAAGAAATGTATTTCCCTTGGCTCTACCTCACAAGACAGCACTGTTGCTGCAAGACCTAACACACAGAAAGATTTTGAGCATGACATGATCTCCCTGTAACATTTAAACTGCAATGCTGTTCAGGAAACTACATGACAAATTTTTAAAGAAATACAGCCACAGTTATTTTTTTCCAGTTCTTCCTTTTGGTCTTAAAAAATTTAAATCAAAATTTAATTTTCTGACTTTTTTGCTTCATACACTGGAAAATACTTAGGATACATTTTGGCAAAACTGAAGGAAATATCTAAGAAAAAACTTCTTTGAAGCCATACAACAGATTTGCCATAGTGTTTTCCCACTGTTGCCCAGTGTTCATGTTCCCACATGAATTGCTATTCATGTACAAGAAAAAAAGTCAACCTTTTTCTATGTCATGGAAGGCAGCAATATAGGTGCTGGAAAAAAATATTTCCTAGCATAAGCAAAAGGCAAGCATACAGCTGCAGACACCATAAAGTAACAGTACTTTATCCATCTAAACTGTTATTTCACAAATCACATTACAGAATCGCTGTCAAGTTAAAATTCTTACTGTATATATTTTGAATTGTCTCCTCCTTTTTATTTTGTTACTATCTATACCCTTCATTGTTTACAGTAAGACAGAAGTCTCATCCTATTGTTTTCTGACTAGCTTGTCTGTTGTTTCCTCTGTGTGTTGCATGGGTGAAGTTTCTACACTAGCATTACAAAAGAAAACTAGTAAAAGAATGTGAGATTCATTTCTTGCCTTCACTGTAGTGTAGAGCCTGCCAAAACTAGGGTTGAGGTTTGCTGGAAATTTAATTAATTTGAAATTTAGGTTGGTTCTGAACCAGACAGGAATATTTTTCTTTTTTTAACTCTCTCCTAAAGACAGGAACTGAACTGATCTCACAGAGCAGTTGCAACAAGCTTGGGAGTTTCCAGTCCCTAAATAACCTGCTAAACAACTACTCACAGGCAAGAAGCTGTTAGCAGAAGAGCCAGACACATTAGCCCTGAGGTCAGGAACCCTCAATTTTCAGCAACCCCTTCCCTACAGAAGACATACCAGGAACCTGTGCAATCTGGCAGAATGTAGCATGCTGTTCAGAACCAAAACTTTTTCAGGCTTATAGAAAATGCCAAACTACCTCTCTTCTGGTCTACTGGGAGAAAAGCCAAGTTTTATGAGTTACTTCTGGATCTGTAGAAATCAAAAGGTCTTTTATCTCAAAATGATCCATGCAAGGAGGTACCCTGTCACAATGATTTAACTTCCCTGATGAAGTAAAAGCAATTCCAGTAGAGAAATCAACTCCTGACAATGGCACATGTGGGGAAAAGATTTTTGAAGTAGTGAGGTTTGGTGTATGTTGGCTGCTCTGATATAGAATTGAAAACTCTGGAAGCAGGCAAGGCATTGTGTGCTTTACAGCCAGAGTAATGCCACAGCAGGGCACAGTAAGCCATGCTTTCTGCCTTGAGCCAAATATGATCCCAAGTAGATTTCACTGGTATCACTGAAATTGTCCAGGGTCAGCTGGAGCTCTAGCTCAGTGACTTTAAATATTTCATAATGATCCTTTCAGCTAGGAGAGATGATATGGTATTTATCATAGCATATGTTGCACAATTTTTACCCCTTCTTGCTCTTTCAAGCCCTATTAGATGAAGACAGACATTTTCTCAAGCATGAAGAATTAAATTACTAGAACAGACAATTGATTTGAACTGATTTGAACTCAGTTATTTTACAATTTGCTTGGCAGGACAAAACCAGGTGTATGCCTGTATGTACAGTGAGGACCACCAACACAGATACGGACAGGATATCTGCTTTTCCACTTGTTTTGATCACAAGTCTCTGTCATTCATGGTGCCAGAACTCTACCTTTCAGATAGCTGTGAGGGAAGACAAACTTCCTAGGACTGACTCTGGCTAGAGCATCAAGCACAGGTCTCAGCTGGGGTATGTGTTTTTAAAAGAGAAAAGCTGATCCAAACAGTGGAAAAGGGCAGGCAGGTATATCTTAATCTGATAAGGCTAGTCCATTAATATACTTCTTGTGTGCTGTTTCCCGGCTCCAATTCTGTTTTACCTTTTAAACATATATATATAGCTCCAGAAATGTTCAGTAGAAATCTTCATAAAACGTGATGCAATATGTCTTAAAAATTGCCACAAGAATCTCAGTGCATTCTCTGGCACTGTGACTGACCTCACGTACATTATTGATGACACTCCTAACAATTGATGGCCTGCAT
The DNA here is from genome assembly GCA_035590215.1 of Microhierax caerulescens. Classification (NCBI taxonomy): domain Eukaryota; kingdom Metazoa; phylum Chordata; class Aves; order Falconiformes; family Falconidae; genus Microhierax; species Microhierax caerulescens. The sequence goes on along the minus strand of JAVJGJ010000060.1, from coordinate 48,977,683 downwards.
TGGTGACAACCCTGGAGGCTGGTCATACACACAGTGTCTGTACTCACAGTTTTCACAGCGATTCCCTGTATAGCCAGCCAGACAGGCACATTTGTAGGTACTGCTTTTGTCTAGAATACATGTTCCATCATGAAGACATGGAGATGAAGAACAAGCTATAAAAGAAAAGCAAGACATTCATGGTCTCTCATAGGATAGGGGTCCTATCTATTTTTCCTCATGATGGTTGCCTCTTGGGGTAAACTATGTATTCTGATTAACAGTTAGGAAGACACAGTAAAGAGCCTAATGCATGACAAAACACCTTCTGCTCTTCTCTTACTGGAGAGGGGATCTTATAAGGATGGGCAGTTATTTTCCCAGCATACATCACTTTCACCATTTTCCTTTAACTGTAGTAAAGTGGTGAGAAAAGTTTGTGGAAGAAAACTAATTTACAGCAAACTCCAACAGTGTTTAGAGCTTAGCCTAAATTAGTTTAATATCAACCTACATTTCTCCTGCCATTCATCCCAGAGCTAAGGGATAAGTTCTGGGATCCTTGGTTCTGATGGTTTTTTTTGGGTCTCAGATCTTGTCATCCCAGACTTTGGGAGTTGCTTTGGCCCTGAGGAGCACTTCTTTGGTGTTGAGTTCAGGAAGCTCTGAATGATGACCCTAAGTATGCAGGGGAAGATCTTGCACACCACAAATCTAGCAGTGATACATATCAAAATGTACATATTAGCATAAATTAATATCAGAATGTGTAATCGTGCCATTTAATATCAGCAAATTCCACTGTGCAATAACACACTTTTTTTTTTGCACCTGCTTTAAAGGGAGATGAGCAAGTAGGACATAATTTACTTTCAAAAATAGAAAAAAATCATTTCCACTTATATTATTTTCCAAACTGAGTGTGGGTTTTAGCAGACAGAAAGCAGTGCCAAAAATTTCAAGATTTAGATCCAGTTTAGGATTCAAGTAACTCTAAACCCTGAGGTGTTTAGGATCTGATGCCCTGCTTCAAGTCAATCTTAGAAAAAACAAGATTCTGCAGCAAAGTTCACATCTGGATCCATACCAGAATTTGAGTTCAGTTTAAGCTCACATTGACTACAAAGCATATTCCTTGCCATCTTAAAGAATTATCCAAGCATGCTTGATAACTTACAGATCAAACTTGGCAAACATGATTGCTAGAAAGGTCTACATTCTAATTCATTTAAAGATCATATTTTTCCTACCACACTAAATACACTGATTACTTCAGTTATGGCAGAAATATGAATCTTTGTACCAGTCACTGAGTTTTGCAGCCATGAGCAACCTACCCTGGGGGCCCTATGGTGAGGTCGTGTACTATTACATGTAAAGCATTCTCTCTGTTGCTGTCCAGAATGGCAGATATCAGAATCAGCAGTTTTCCTTGCAAAGACTCCACTTGAAGCATAATCTTTGAGTGTCTTTATATCCATTATCCAGATGGCAAGAGACAAGAAATATATAGATGCCACATATGTATTTCTCTGGAGGTTTCATGTGGTGATGTAACAGGAATTCATAATGGCTGGGCAATTAATATTTTCCAGGTCTTATTGAAGACCAAGGTTTGACTAAGGACAGTAATTCACTTGTTAAAAGGCACATATATGTGGCAATTGTAATGTATCCAATGAACGTAAAATATCACTCTGAGAAAGGGAAGGAGAAGCAGAAGAGCCTGTAGGGACTGGTATTTTGTAGTGACTAGTTTGGAAACAGTGAACTTTCAGCTTTGTCCTTGCCCCAGCTTTGTCTCATGATTCTACAGAACTAACCATGTCAAGTGAATGAGTGCCAGATACTGTCCTTGAAAATGCCTGATACTCAAGAGCACTAAATATTTTTCTTTTTAAAGGAGTCTTGATTGCCTGTCTTCAGTCAAACATGGGACAGTGCTACCAAATATTGAAGCCCATGTTGTGTCAAAGATCACTAGCTTGGGGGTACAGAAAGTAAAGTGTTACTGAAATTCAATAACAAGCTTTCAACTAACTAGATCCAGCATATGTTTAATCCCTAAGAGACCCTAATGCCTCCCCATCTGGCCCCCCATTCTTCTCATCTGAACTCTGTTGAGTCACTTCTAGTCACTCATGCCAATTACTGGTTCCCATTTGACACTTGGCATGGAATGAAATCTAACACCTGCTTCCAGACCAGGCAGCGCAGCAGGTTTTGTGGTTTTGTCCTTTAATAACTATACATGCAGTGACCTTTCCTAAAGGGGATATAGGCTTTGCAGCTTATTTTGTATCAATCAAAACCTTTATGGCAGTTGAACCAATGACCTCTGTGCAGTCAGTGCCAGTGCTTCAGCAAGCTGACTTGTAAGGCAGCAGAAAACTCAGAGAAAGGGAAGACAGAAACGGAAGGAAATCAGTTCTGAGAGCACAAGACACTTCTTCAGTCCTCTTCATTGCACCACTAAGGTGCTGGGGACATCAGATAACCTCCACAGCCTGGCCCACATCCTGTGCTGCTGCTGCTTTCACCTGCAGCACAGGGAATTGCTCTAGCAAGCCCTGTGCAATCTGTTCCAAGGACCTTGGCTTTTCCACAGTGCTGTGCAGAGGGGAAAAATTTCAAGAGAAATGCTTCAGTTTGCAATGTGCTGCCAGAGCTTTCGATGCTGTGTTGCTCCTGCTTTGAATTCTACACTTCCCCATGCATGCTGTATTCTTCTCCTAAACTGTCCTGCTGGCCAGGTTAATGCTTCACATAAAAAGACACTGGGAGTGTTTTAAAAGCCTTTCACTGCAGCTACACATTAGGCCAGAACAGCCTCATAATAAAGTGCACAATGAGACCTCCTCACAAACTCTGAGAAGCCCTCTGCAATGTGCTCTGTGTGGATTACCGCACTTGCAGCCACCCAGCCTCAGAATAATTACCACTAAAAACGGGGCAGAAATAAAGTGCTCAACAGTATTTGAATACCAAGTGTTCCCCGCTGAGCAGAGAAAACAGAATCAATTCAGCTTGCACCATATGGAAAATGTTAGTTCCCTGAATGTAGGCAGCCCTTATGCAACATAGCCCACACCACATTCATTTGTTCTATATCACCCCTCCTGCTGTAGCGCAGGCGAATTATCAATAGCTCACTGCTCCTGCTATGCTACTAACAGGTACTAAAGGTAACGTTTGATGAACAGGGCAGGCTAAGAAATGGCATAGGCACTGCATCTGGCAGTATGCACATTTCAGATTGCTAGTTACACCCCTGATCATTGTTAACAGCTGATCCACTGCTGATTTGTGTATTTTTATAATGATTATATTAAATAACTAAACCTTCTGAGCCAGATACACCCTGGATGACCTTATGAAATAACGGGAGTCACCAGGGTGTGCAGAAGGCAAGTTATGGTGAGTCATAGATCCTGCAGAGTTTATCTATAGCAAAGCAGCACGCTCTGATTAGCCTTCTGTGCCACAAGTACTGTGGATAGATTTGACCAGAATTCCCTGTGTAGCTAAACAAGGAAGATCCAGAAAGAGCATAGAGGCTGCTTCAAATGCAATGGCGAAATAAGGAGCCAGCTACATTTTCAATGTTATTGTGCAGCCAGAATGAAATGATGGAAAGCAGTATGGGGGACTGAAGCACTGAGTACTAACAGAAACACAGGAATTCTGGAGCCCTGCTTCTGTCATTGAGTTCATCACAGAATGGGAAAAGCCTCTGGTTTTCTTTTTCCTTAAAGAAAAGAATCTGTCCTTTGTACACAGTTTGTGGGTTTTAAGCTGTAATGGTATGATACATGAGCCAACACAAAAGTCATGTCAGGGCATTTTCACTGAGATAATTATGAGGCTTTGCATCAGGTTTTTGCTAATTGAGACAGCGTCTGTGCTCCTGCACACAGGATTGAGCAATACTGCAATTGCACATACACGTGCCCCTTCCTCTATTTCCTTCTGTGCTCTTAGTTCCCAGATTCAAACAGAAAAGTCTCACAAAACAGCAGCTGTTCTGTGGTGGGCAATGCTGCTTGTTCTTCACACAGGTGGAAGGAATTCAGTCTTTTTGTTAGAAGAGCCTCACATTCACACACCATTTGACAGCTTTTGAATCTTCCCTGCACTGACTTTGTGTAAGTTGCTCTTGGCAACACAGCATGCAAGTTTTTAATGAAGAAAAACAGGGAGAGAGATTAGTGAAATTGAATTAATGAGAATTAGTGGCATGTTCCACTTTTGGATTATTTTACCTGTAATTTCTTCAAAGACAGCATGAAATCCATCAAAGTTCTTGGATCCATCAGACTGGAAGAGGACATGGAGTGAAGACCCAGTGCTTTGGATGGGAGGTGGCCTCTCATTTCCACAGAATTTCTTAATTATTCGGCTGTCCAAATTGTCCCCATCACGGATCTCCACATAGTCATACTGGCACATGTAGTCAAACTCCAGGCTTAGCATGGAAAATCTTGGGGAAGAAGGACACACAGTCAGACTGCATACTCTCACCTGTGCGCCCTGACTCTTGATTTATTTGGATGTTCAGCTATATTAGTGCCTGCCCCACAATGAATCAACAAGTCCCTAATCGCATGCAGTCCCCCTCAGTCATCTCAATTTTTGCATCATGATCCTTGGAAGCCAGCTCAACTCTACACAGTTGCTCCATGAGAATATTTAAGTGGCAGAACAGTGAAGTCTAAATTGAAGTAATACAGTCTGCTCACATGCATCAGGTCCCTAATCACATTACAGTGTTAGAACTTTCATCTATGGTCAGACACTGTAGGGGGCATATTTCTATTGTGGCTGCTTTCTAAAAATTTTTCTATTTCCCCTAAATAAAGTTCTAAGTACTGAAAGTAACAGTATCAAAGACCAAGGCTCAAAAGACATTTACATTGTGATGTTCAGAAGCCAGCAATCGGGGGCTGAAGGAAAGCTTAGGGATGTGACAGAAGCAGAAATAGGCAGAGAAAGAGAATCCAAAACACTACAGCATGTTTTGCATTAGAAAGTAAAATGGTAGTAAATCCCCAATGTCTGGCACTTGCCCTTCTTTTGAGGACAGAAATAAGGGACAGGAGTTAGTGCAGAAGGGAAATATTTAAAGCCTTTTCCCACAATGTCTGTCTTTCCTAGGTTTGATCCAGCCACTGCACGAGGCTCTTGTTCATTAACAGCAATGTTATATGCTGCTGTTTGAATTCAGTGGGGCACAGAGCCAAAGCATGCTACCAGAATATGAATGAGAGAGAGTGAGAAACACCAAGTGCCTCTTGGAGCATAAGCAATGGCCAGGGGTGCTGGGCCCAGCCTTGGTACCGCAGATAAGAATGAGGGGAGAGCTGAGCCTGAGAGAGGCCATGTTACTAACCATTCAGCAGAATACTTTGTAAATGAAATTTGTTGTGTACTCAATCTTCCTAAGAACTCCAAACACCACAGATGTGTATTCAGGTATTTAGGATGAGGCTAAACTTCCCACGTTGCCTATTCCAATATGGGTCTAGTGACTTGCAAAGACTGCATTTCCACATCAAAGAGATGAGACAGACTTTGGATCTGCTGCTGGATCTCACAGTTTGAAAAGGCAAGAGAGTACTGGAGCCTATTTCCTGCTTTTCTCTTCTTGGGACTCAGTCCCCCATATTAGAGACGCCCCTGTGTTATGTAAGATGACCTTTCTCTGACATCTCATGAGCTAACTTACAGAGGCCTCTTCACTCAGTCACCTTTGTTCATCATATGGTTGGGGTTAGAGCATCAGGAGTACACTACACACAGACAAATGAATGAGCAGTTGTAGGAAGCTACAGCAATGGAGCAGCGCCCCTCAATTTTTAAATCATCTGGTGGAATGTAGAATAAGAAAAAAATGACATCTGCTTTAAATATGCATTGGAGAGAGATTAATTCAATGTAGCTTTGGACAAAATGCAAGTCTTATTCTGTCAGGTTTGCCAGAGATATCCTCACAGGCATCAGGTTATATACTACATCTTCAAAACATTCTTTCACTGGCAGATCATACCCCAGGGATCTACCCTTATGGAAATTACAGAGCAATACAAATTAACCCATTCATTCTTGTCACACTTATCAGGCTACAGTTTATCCTGACTCAATCCTAAAAATATTTACTGGTTGTCTGAACTGATGCATTTCTGATTAAAATTAAGTATGTGTGTGTACAGAAGGAAAGTTTCTGGGATGATGGGAGCAGTATTATTTATAGATGTAAAGGTAAATTCTGTCTGGCGGTATGTTCCTGAACAAAGAATATCAAGAGATATTCACACAGAGTGAAGGCACAGAATGAGAGCACCTTACACAGAATACTGCTTTTATTTGTTTGCTTTCTCTGCTTTAAAAAATGATGAAAACAGAGTGGGAGATGTGAAAGGCATAGAGGGTTCTGGTTTCTATTTTATTTAACTTAGCATAGAAGCAGATGCACTGCACTGATGACATGGGATTCCATGATTAAAACTCAGAATTGGCAGGTCTGGAAACCTGCCAAAGCTTTTCAAAACCTCTTGGCTGTGGCCCAGTTGATGGGACCCTTTACAGACCATGAGGTCTGTTGCTGTTTAAATCACAGGTACAGGCAATGTAATGAACCTCAGTTGCCTCACCTGCGAAACTGTAATTATATCATAATTCTTTTGGATATTATTAAACTAAATGCTAATTCAGTGCTGCAGGTCATCAAATACAAAACAGAATGCAAAGTATTGTCTTGATTTCATCAGTGTGTGCAGTGTGAATACATTCATCAGCCCCTCTGAGGAAAACTTCTAGCCAAAGGAAAATATTTAAAACTGCATCTCTGCTGAGGCATTAAAGAAAATGATAGAAAGTTGCACGTTACTTCTACTGTGGTATGACATTCCTGATATGGCTTGGGCTGAGGGAGCCTATACATCACAATCTAAAGAAAAACAAGGCTGGAAAAAAGCAGAGAAAACAAGCTACCACCACAATCTGGGCACCATTTATCAAAACAGCTCTGCTTAGCCAGCCCCCACAGGACTGTGTGGCACAGTGTGAAGCAAGGGAAGATTTATTGTGCTCCTGAGAGTGTTGCTCTTCCTGCCCTATGTAAGCAGAGACAAACCACTTTGTTCCCTTTCTGTATCACACTATCCCCATCTCTGCCTTCACAAGCCATCAGAGCGGCAGCAAACAGGATTTGTGCACGGAGAGAAGAAAAGAGTTCTTTTGTTAGCAGCTGTGCTGATTCAGCACAATGTTGGCATTGCAGCTCTAAGCAGTTAGCATCCACGGAGGGAATCAGCGTGTTTATATGAAAATGCAGTGAACAAAACACTTCACCATGAATTATTTCGTTCACCGAATTTTTATATAAAAGTCTCAGGTGGCCTGCTTAGTTGTACCTGCCTTTTTGTGTAGGAATGTCCGAAAGGAGAAGCTTTAAGCTACATGTTTCAATTTTTACCACAGTATCTAACTGCTCAAGTACCTCAATGGCCAGCTTTGAGGTGGTCCACCTTGAAAACCTCAGCTGATTCAGAACACACTCCAGGATTACCTTATGTGAGGTAGATATAAGGTCTCATGCTCCAGGTTTGCTCTTGAGGCTTCCTCCTATGCCTTCTGACTTGCAGGGTGGCAGGATTAAGTGTGGACATTCAGGACAGTTCCTGATCTTTCCCTAGAAGTGTCACATTATCTGCTGGGATCTTTAGGCACCCAAACATCAACCTCACCTCAGGCTGGGCACAGGGCTTTAGGCTTCTGTCTAATGCCACCCAGCTCAGATAAATGTAGTTCCTGACAGCAGAAGGTTAGTCGATCAGGCTTCCCTCTTGGAGACTTTCACGATTAGAATGTAACATTATGTCACATCAAAGAGATGCCTAGTATTGCATTTAACTGTAGGAAGGATGTACTGGAGAGGGTCCAGTGGATGGAGGTCCAGGCTACAGAGATGATAAGGGGACTGAAGCATCTCCCTTATGAAAAAAGGCTAACAGCCTGTTTAGCCTGGAGAAGACTGAATGGGGACCTCTACCAATGTATATAAATATCTTGAGGATGAGTGTCAAGAGTATGGACTCATACTCTTTTTCAGTAGTGCCTAGCAGCAGGACAAGGGGCAACGGGCACAAACCAAAACACAGAAAGTTCATTCTGAATGTGAGGAAGACCTTCTTTACTTTGAGGGTGACAGATCAGTGGAACAGGCTGCCCAGAGAGGCTGTGGAGTCTCTGTCTCTGGAGACATTCAAAACCTGCCTGTACACGATCCTGAGCAACCTGCTCTAGGTGAACTTGCTTTAGCAGGGGGGTTGGACTAGATGATCTCCAGAGGTCCCTTCCAACTCTAAGTATTCAGTGAATCTGTGATTCTGTGATAGACACAGGGAGAAAGAAAAAGTCACTCTCTGCAGGATGCCCCCCATGTTAAAGTTTTTCATCTTCTGGTAATGGCAAAGGTAAACAGAGTGAACATGTGTTATGCACATGTACATAATATCTCATATGACGCATCTTCCTAGCATGTATGTGCGTGGCCCTCAGGGCCTGATTTCTCCAAAGAGTTAGTACATCTGTTAGTTTAGTTTACAGCACTCCCCATTCCTCTGCCTTGAAGTGGATGACAGTGTCCTTAGCTCAGCCACAGCAAGTACTGCTGTTTGATCTAGTGTCCTTTGTAAGAATAGCCTTTCCTCCTTTTCTTATACCTTGTGCCTGGTGCCACCTGCCTGTCAACTCTACCCAGAGATGGGTGCATTCACTAGTGACGTGCATACACAGGATCCATTGCTACTCTCACACCCAGCCCCATAAAAGTGAAGACAGGGTGACACCACTAGCTCTTGAAGTATGTTTTAAGCCTTACAATTGACAAAGCCTTATTCAGAAATGTAAAAAATACCAGATTACCACCTCCCTGGGTTTGTGCAGTTCCAATCACACATGTAGCTAACATCTTTTAAAAACAAGGCAGGTACAGCTCCTATCAGCTGAGGCTGATGCAAAGTTGTGTCATGAGAACACAAAACTCCTCCTCACAGTGTTGCTGCCCTGTGTCTCCTACACACTTCTCCAGAGTCATGAGGTTCCAACGCTATCCAGGCAATAATTGCAGCTGCTCAAAACTACACAACAGGCTTGCACTTGCAAGTCTGGAAAAAAAGGGCATTCACATGGGAATGCCACAAGCTCTTCCTTTCTATTTAATCATCTTCCTTTTATTAAATATTAAGTCTATCTTTAAACATATAGAAAGAAATCTGTGTCTCTAGCATGGTTCTTTTGCCTAGGCTCCAAAGTCAGTGAAATATTGATGTGAAGGCTTCAACTACTGTTTTTGTTATATTAGTTAGTGAGTTTTGAATACAATCCCCTGCCAAGCTGCCTGCTGCACATGATCTCCCTGCTACACACATGTGAAACCAGTATTAATTACGTCAACTAGGGGCTCTCCTGCACTAGGCAGGACACCCAACCAAGAACTGTGAGTTTGAATCAGCAGGGGCATGATAACAGGTCTAAGCGTATGCAGGTCAGAGGAGACTTGGAGAACTAATGACGTCCTTCAGACATAGGAATGGTAAGAGGAAAAACTGAGACTGGTGGAGGACAGGACTGATAAAATGAGTGAAAGGAAAGTAAGGGAGGGAGAATGTAGGCTAAATGCAAGGCAGGACCCATTGGCAACTATCTCCTGGCATGAGATGTCATATCAATATGTTTCTACAGCTTTTCTTCAAAGAATGTCTTAGCCTGGTAGACTCTTCAGAAAATGTTGGGTGCTTTGGTTTTAAGGTCTCAAAGACACCTCTAGAGAGATACATTGTGCCCAGTATCTGAGAAACACTCCTTAGAAACCAGCTGTCCTAAACTGGAATTGACGGCACAGCACTAATGATTTGTGCAGTGGCTGCCCATCACAAGCTAAACCAGGGAAAGAGATGAGGTAGTAAATGCAAAGTGGCGGCAGTACCTTCATTAACACAGGGCTCCCAGCTGTTGACCCTGATTGACTTTTGGTTATTCACATGCCCCAATGTCCACCTGAAACCAGTGCTGGCTAAAAGTCAGTATGACCTACCTTAATTCAATGTTAAATCCAGCTTGAACATAAATAGTCCATTCGCATCGTGCATTCAGTGGGTAACCCTCCAGCAAAATCTGACCTCTAGAAGCCCGAAGAACCTGCCCACACCCTAGGGAGCAAAAGAAATAAAAAAATACATGTGAAGGACCTTCAAGATGCATTTGAAGAAAATACATGTAGAAATAACACCACAATGAGAAGACAGGGTGACTTAGGAAGATACACACTTTCTTACACAGCAGAATATAAAATAATGGGACAGCCACACAATGGCTATGAAGGGTTATGACTCTGTTATTGTCTAGGCGAAGAGCACCCCTATAAAAGTTTTAGTTGATCGCTTCTCCCTGGTTTTCAATGCAGCCCCATGAAACCATTTCTTACAGCTTTTGCCCCACTCTTGATTAGCCTACCCACCCACCTGGCTGACATTCTATCTCAGAACAGTTTTGATAGATCTCATGTTGACCTGTGTAATCACTGAAGCTGAGGAAGCTGGTTGGCAAGTGCCAAAGGTATGAAGAACACTTGAATTAGCTCAAGTCAGAGAAACAATGAGAGGAGGAGCTGTTGCACCCAACATCATAGTTTCAAGTCCTTCACAAGCAGGCGCTTGGAGTAAAAACAGCTGATGTATTGCTAGAGGAGACATCTGTTTGTCCTCAGGATTCACCACATCACCTTTACATGTTAATGCCACCATGACATTGGAGACATATAACCATCACAGCTCCTCCGCCAATGGTTTAACATAACACACATATAATATACATCCCTTCTCTCAGGTTCATTCTTATCTTTCCTCTCCTCCTGTCCCATTCTGCCTGTGTCACTCTCAACTTTTCACCATACCCTGAAATGTACTTCATGTCAACAACTATCCAATCAACAGAATAAGATGAAGTACTCCTGTCATTGGTGCCCAGTCTGAGAAAACCACTGGAGGACAATGACCTGAACAAACAACAGACAAGGTCACACACTGAGGAAGCAGCATCTTCTCATGGCTATCCTGCAGCTGTCCCTAGGCAGCTGTCCAGGGATAGTTGTCCTAATTCCTCATCATGGATGCTGAACATTTTTAGTCCAGAGAGTTCTCTCACTTTCAGTAACCTCTTCCCTTCCCCCAGCTATAAAATACAGCTGATGGTATTTTCCTCTGTGGAAGAAGGAAAGTCTTTTAGTGATTTTTGTAGAGCCTTCTGTGATCTGTAAATGCAAGTGATAACAAAATGTGCAGCTAAATCATTATGCACCAAACAGAGCTAATTTCTCAGTTTCTGTTTTCCTGGCTACATGGAGTCTTGCACATGGCTACATTCCCCGGTAAGCCTTCTGTTGCCTTGCTGGGGGATGAGGCTGTATCTGTAAACCAGAAATTGCAATTGAGTCTAACACCATCACTGAACCAGGGGACTCCAACAGGCTGTATATCACAGATAATGAGGATAAGTAAAAAGGCAAATGACCCAAAAGACCTCCAAAGCAACTCTCACTTCTTTTTACTTCTTTAGCCTAACAGAAAGCCCTGCTCCTTCCATCTGTTTCCAAAGAGGAATCCTAAACTTTTAACCAGTAACACAGGATGAATGTATCCTACTGAAATGGTGGGGTTTAACACTTGCCTCTGGGCCCTTCCTTCCTTTGGGAAAAGAGGGTGACAGTGACCTGATTTGGTGAAGTACCAAGCATCTGCAGTTCCCATTGATCTTAGTGTCTGGAAATCAGTCCTGCTGCATCTGATCTATGGGGAAATGTGAAAACTGCAGGTCAATTACTCCTCTTTCTTCTTAAGAAAGTATTGCTCAAATGAAATACGCTTTTCATTTGCCCTTGGTTACCCTTAATTAAGCAGAACCCAAGGAAACAGAAATGCTACTCAGAAGAGTTCCTCAAAAGTGTTTCATCCTCTTCTGTGGCTCGCTTAGTTCCCTCTGTAAAAGGCAAGGATTAATGACTGTGCCCAGCAACCACATTAGGATTCAGTGAGTACAGCAGGATCTGCTGTGGTACACATGATAATGCTCCTTCCCACAGCAAGAAACAGGACCTTGTGCTGCTGTTGGCTACTGCCTCAAAAACAACCTGAGACAAAGCTGCTAGAAATCTTCAAATGGTTTGACAGGGGGCTTGGACCACCTCAAAGAAAGTTTCTCTTTCGTCCTGAAGGGCTTTTGAGTTTCCAATGCCTTTAACAAAGGAAAGCCAAAGAACTGGTGCAAAGAGATACTTGTATGCATGGCATACTAAACGCACTTTTCAGTTTGCAGTGATACAGCCTGAACTCTCTGAACATTGGTGCCAAGGAAGTAGGTTTGGCCAGCAAAGCAGGTGGTCCAGAGGCTGAAGAGGAGCCATTCAGTGACTGCCTCCAAAAGAATGTTCTCAGATTTGTTACCGCCCTTCTCCACATGGAGCACCTTTGCGATCACATCAGATCTGTGCTCTTGTATCTCCAGCCCTTCCAGCAGAAGTTAGGCTGACTCCCCAGATCAACAGTTCAATCATCTGTTGATCAAAAGAAGTCTTTTCTCTTCCCATTCTAAATCTGTGGGAGACCTGGAAAGCTCTCAAAAATAATTTACATTTTAAACACAAATGCTGGCAAATTCTGCCTCATTTACAAAAAAATAATCCACTTTGGCGGAGCATCAACATCCTTGTTCCGTTCCTATTCCTGAAAAAAAGGCAGCTTTCAGGGCCTCAGTAAGATTTCCTCTAAAGGTTGTTACTAACAGAAAAGAAAACAATTCAGGAGACCTCTGAGTTGTAGCCCACGGAGACCCGTGGGTTGATGGAGGGAGAGGTCCTGAGGAGACCTCTGGTAAGAACTCAGTATCTGCTGCTTGAGTGTTACAGCATCGACATGCGGCTCCTTCAAAGGTCAAGAGGACTGAACAGAGGAGAATGAGAGTAAAAGCTTTACTGGTATTCAGGAACAGGCTGATACAGGAAGGCAGCTGTCACTTGTCATGCCTTGTTGCTACCTGCTGCTTGTTGGTCACCAGTATTAGCTGAAACGCTAATGTTCACAAAGTCTTTAAAACTACAAGTACTGTTGTTGATCACGGGACCACATTCGGACAGCAAGGCTGAGGACAGCTGTCAGATAACATGACTTTCTCCCCTGCTTTTGATGGAGCATGTGTTCTTAAGCGACATGGCAGTCGGAGGTTGACAAAGGCTGTTAAAGAGTACAGGGTACAGATGAAAGGGTCCTGCAGGGTCTTTTTTTTTTTTTTTTTTTCTTTTTTTTCTGGTTTTAGATTCTGATAGGCCTTTCAGGGCACAATAGTTCCAATCCAATAAACAGTCCCATTGGGTCATGTCCCAGTATCGAAGTAGTTCTCTTCAGTGTGTTTTTTCCTAGTAACATCCCTTTGGACTACCCTATACCAATTTTTTTTACCAATTTACAAAGGATCTGGTGTCCTTCGGCTGTTTTTTCAGCCACGTCCATGGGTTCAGCTCTGCCACCAGACAGCACAAACCCCATGGCCCCACCGGCCAGCCCAAGCTACTTCTTCCTTGCCACGGTCACCCCCGTACATCACCACTTTTGCCGGCATTTGCCAGGCGCGGCTCCCAGGGGCTCACCCTGCCCCCGCGGCTGCGGCAGCCCCCCGGTTGCCGGCACCAGCCCACGGAGCCGGGTGGGCCCCCTGGGCCCCCCCGCGGGCAGGCCTTGCTGCTCCCCTTGGGGGAACCGGGCACTGCTAATTAGAGAGTGAACAAGACATAAATCAAGAAGGAATTTCCAAATCTAGGTTAGGTTGAAGAGATCCAT
>JAVJGJ010000060.1:48953319-48963715 GCA_035590215.1 Microhierax caerulescens | reverse complement strand
AGTTCATACATGTCTTTTCTGCTTGGTGCACAGGAACGAATTAAAACTCAGACATTCGATATTCCAAATAAAACCCTGCAATACATATTTTCATTATTTGTACCATTTTTTTTTTTTTTTAAAAAAATCACTGTTTATTTCTGCAGGCAATGAGAGAAGATCATTTGGTTTCACACGCAGGCTGTGGCAGCAGCTCAAAATGCAAATTTCCAGCAGAGCCTCTGCCACTTAAAAAGCAAACTAAGCACAAGTAAAACTCATAGAATAATTCATACGGAAAAGAAAAAGGAAAAAAGTGAAAGTAAATAGAGGAGACCAAGGGCAGATACTAGATCAGATTACAATGCATGCGTACATTTTACTAAAAAAATAATAGGCCAGACGTGAATAGCAGCTATCAAACACAACACCCCAAACCGCCCTGTGCCAGCAGGATAGCTACAGGGCAGTGCCGGTGCAAAAAAAGATATTTTCCGCTTCGTACCTGGGCCACAGAGCAGTCTAATTCTCTAAAAAGGAGGCTTATGTATCTGATTAAGTTCTCTGAGTAGTCCTCCTGTTTTTTCTGCTTCAAAAACACAGCATGGAAGAGTCTGACCCTCGAGCACAGAGGCATGACGTTTCCCCTGCCACTTATCTACCAGCTACTCAATCTGAACTTTTTACTCAGCACCGAAAACCCAAAGCACACAGTTTTGCTACCTACGGGTGCTTGTTTAGTTGCGGTTTTTTTACTCACACCTTCCCCCTCAGCCCCAGAAAGAGCACGTTGAGCAGAGCTGGATCTCAAACCTTTGTCCATCTCCTGGTACACAAGGTCAGACGGAGCTGCTCTTTGGAAACTCAGGCTGGATATACACCCCCCCTCTTTGGACAGACCCATGGCTAGATTGACACAGGACAAAACCAAAACCAAACCACAACAGGACAGGCCCTAATATACAAACTGCTGATGTGTAGATTTTATTAAGGGGGGTGCGCAGGTTTGGGGACACCCCACTGACCCCTAACCCCCACCCCCACCCCAACAGGGTACCCCAATGTGGGCAAGAGCAGCCTCATCAACAGCCTGAAGAGGAGCCGGGCCTGTGGGGTGGGGGCAGCACCGGGTGTCACCAAGTAAGCCCTGAACTCGGGGGGGAGGAGCCTGCACTGCCCCACCCCCCCCTTGGGAGGGGCTAGTGAAGCCCCACCCCTTGACCCCACCCCTTTAGGTGCCTGCAGGCTGTGCAGCTGGACCGCCACATCCAGCTGTTGGACTGTCCTGGCGTCGTCATGGAGACAGGGACATCCCCCACCGTGGCCCCCCTGAGGGGAGCCCTAGCCCCCCAGCGCCTGCGGGACCCCCTGAGCCCCGCTGCCGCCATCCTGCGCCGCTGCCCCCCCGAACAGGTGGGACCCCTGTGGGGCTCAGGGCTGTCGCCATGGCAATTAGGGGTGTTGAGGAACGGCTGCAGGGGGGCTCAGCCCCATTGCTGTGGGTATCAAGGGTATAACGGGGGTGGGGGGGTCCCCTTATTGCCACGGCATAGGAGCGGTGGCTGCAGGGTGACAAGCTGGGAGGGTGTGACTGGACCTCGTATCCCCCACCCCACCCCCAACCCCGTGTGCGTCATTGTTGCTCCCCCCCAACAGCTAAGCGAGCTTTATGGGGTCCCCCCCTGTGCTGACCCCCGGCAATTCCTATCCCACCTGGCCCGGCGACAGGGACGGCTCCGTCCCGGGGGGCTGCCGGACCCCCACGCCGCCGCCGTGGCCCTGCTGCGTGACTGGACCAGGTGGGTGAGGGGTGGGGGTACAGTTTCTCCAGGGGTAGAGAGGTCTCCCCCCTACCCCGATACCCTTTTTGGGGGTGTCTTCCTACTCCCTGACCCTCTTTTTGGGGTGGTTTTGGGGGTCTCCCCACACCCTGACCCCCCCTTTTTTCTGGCACAGCGGGAAGATCTCCTACTACACCCACCCCCCCAAAATGCAGGGGGTGCAGCTGGAGGCGCAGATTGTGACCACACTGGGGCCAGCACTTGACCTGGAAGCCCTGGAGAGGGGCGACACCGAGGCGCTGGCAGGTGAGAAGTGGATGATTCCCCCTCACCCCACACTCTTTGTACATGGGGGGTGACCCCCTTGGCCCAAAGCTTACCTGCCCCCACCCCCCCGCAGCGACACCAGCGACGGTGACGGGCATCGGGCTGTCCCCATGTATCCCCGATGCGGAGACAGATGAGAAATACAGCGGGGAGGAAGAAGTAGCCATGGAGGATGACAGTGACAACCTGGAGGTACAGAAGAAGTTAAAGGGTTTGCTGAGGGGTGGGTTCTTTTTTTTTGGGGGGGGGCTATCAAAGGTTTATTTTTGATCCCTCCAACCCCAGCTCGGTGCGGTGACGGTGGAGCTGAAGCCCCGGGTGAAGACGAGAGGCGGCAAGGAGAGTTCTGCACCCCGCGCCCCCCGTTTGGAGGAGGTGGCCAACCTCGACCCTCTGCTACAGGGCCAAGGGCTGCGGGCCGCCAGCAAACGAAGGAAAAAGCTGCAAAAAAGAGCAGGTGAGTAAAGCCGCTCCTTTCTTCTGAACCCCCCCAAAAATCCTCCTGAACCCCTCTAAACTGCAACTGTCCTCTCACCCTTGCAGAGAAAATCGCCACGAAGCTTTCGGAGACACTGGAAGCAGCCATGCAGCTCTGAGGTTGATGCTTATTATATTTTTTAAGTGAGAAATGGTTTAAAAGAAACACCTTTTTTTTGAAATAAAAGCACGGGTGGAACAAGGATGCCTCTAGAGATGTGATTTTGGGAGGGGGTCTCTCAACCAGGAGGTTGGATTGTGGAGGCTTGTGGGGCAGGGGGGAGGAGAGGGGCCCCCAGATCCCCACAGAGGTCTTGAGGGGCTCACCTCAGCTGGGGGGGCTGCAGAATGGGTATGCAGACCCCAGACACCCCCCACACACCCCTTAATTTGGGGGTACCCCATTTTTCCAGGTGACTCAGCAAAGGCAGTGCTCAGCTCCCAGAGGGGGAGCTCAGTAAACCCCAAAATTGGGATCAAGGCGGGGGGGGGGTGGGGGGCAGTTGGGGGATGGTAGAAAGTGGCGCCACCCCCATTATTGAGGGCACGCCATTAACATCTCCTAACCTTTCCCATCCCCTACGGGGCAGCCTGTGTCTCCTGTGACATGTGTTCACCTGCTTCGTGTCGATACGGAACGATGCTGGGGCCGCAGGATGAAACGTGACCTTCGGTCGTACGTACCCTTGTGTAACCACTCGCCTAAGAAAAACAGAAAGTGGTTAACGTATAGAGTTCTTGTATCTTGCAAACGTCGCCCGATACCAGCTTAAACCGGTTTTGTTGCCAACTGCACGGCGTTGAAGGGAGAGAAGTCTATAGGGCACATGTGTAAAATCTACGGTCAGCCTAAGAGCCAGCCGAGGAAGACTACTGACTTTATCCACCGACCACCAGATGGGATTCAAGAAGACCCCAAGAGGTGAAGAGGGCATGCCCTGAAGAAGAGACACCTATTCCTGGAATTCATTTGCAAAAATCAACCTTTTTTTTATGAATATGTATTAATAGGAGAAATATAAACCAGAACCAGGAACTGTACAGGGTGCGTCTTGGTAGAGCAGAGACTCCCCGCGCACCCAGCGCTGTTTGCTTACGTCTATTCGTTTAAAAAACTGTAAATTTTAATTGTGATCCTATTTGGGACTCAGATGTGATATTTATCACGTCTTCCCTAACACTGAACCCCCCCACAACCTCAAAAGCCACCCTGGACCCCCCCCAACTGCCACAGCCCAATATCCCACAGCTCCCTAAAACCGCTTGCGTATATATATGTTCCCGGAACAGGGTCACCTACTGTTTGACTCCCCCAGATCACCTACCTTACCTCTCACAGTGTTCTCAGCCACACAGGCAGGTAAAGAAAGCCTCCCTGGAGTTTCGGAGTGCAGGGGTCTCCCCATAGCCCAGAGCCAGGCTTCTGGGGGCATCCGTGGGTAGCAAGCTCCCCTCAGCTTCAGCTGCCATTTTGTTGCCTCTCCCCCCACCTGAGAGAAGGGCCCTGGAGGCGCATAACGAGGGGTAGGGGCAACACAAGTGCTTTAAATACCTTTGTTTAGGGGAGGAAGCGGGTAAAATCGACGATTTTGGGTCTTTTGGGGGTGTTTTTAACTCGTTTTTAAAGGCGGAACGGAGGTGGTGCCGCTGTTGGGCGCCATTTTATGGCCCTGAGGGGAGTGGTCGCGCCCGGGGCTTTTCCCGCCCTGTTTGCCCTCCACCTGAGGGGGGGGGGGGGGGGGGGCGCCGGGGCGGGGGGGCGCCGGGGCGGCTTCTTAGGGCGGTCCGGTGGCGAGGGGATGGAGCTGGAGGGCTGCTCCCCCGCCGCCGGGATGTTCGCCCGGTGACGGCGGAGCTCGTCCGAGCCGCTCGCCGTCTTGGCTGGCCCCGGCGCTCCGTGGCAGCGCCTGCGGCGCCCCGCGAGAGGGAGACAAAGCCCGGCGGTCCCGGGTGGCGGCGCGGAGTCCGCCTGGAGCCCCGCCGGGTGCCCGGGGGCTGCCCGCCCCTCCGGCGGTCCCGCCGCACTGCTGCGAGCTCTGGGCAACCGCCTTAAAGCTGGGGGGCGGGGGTGGGTGTCGTCGGCAAGGCCGGCGCGGGCCTCGCTGGGCGGAGGAGGTGACATCAGGGGAAGAAGCTTCAGCTGGGGACCCCTCGCAAGCGCGGCTCTGCCAGGAGCCCACCTCTCCGGCCACTGCGGCAGTGCTGCACCCCGCGGCGGCCGACCTGGTGTGCGGTGAAGCTTTGCGTGCAGCTTGTGTGCACGACTGGCATGGCCAGGACAGGTCCCGGGGGCTTTCCGTGTGTACTGGCAGGGGGCACTGGCATTCGCAATATACGATGGAGTAGGTGGATTACATCCCCCAGTTACTGTGGTTGCTCTCCCTTGAATTCCCAGGATTTACTGGCGCTCTGCTGCTGGTGAGGTGCAGAGGCATATTGCAAAGCTCCAGATGTGATCCCGTGTGCAGGTACCAAAGGGAGGTGCCTCCTTAGCTCTCCAAAATATGTTGTTAACACAGCACAGCCACTGCTCCAGCAGCCAGTGCGTGCTGCTATTCGAAGGCTACTCGCTGGCTGCCCTTCAAACACAAAGCCACATAGCCTGTGAACCTGGCATGTGTTTAGGCTGCTTGCCGGACATGCAGCCGCCATGTGCCTGAGCCTACCGTCAAGGCTGAAAGTGAGATAGCCGTGAGAGCCAAAGCAGGGGAGCTCAGGACTGTGCTGCTATCACAGCTGTCCCCTGTGCTCCTCTTTAGGAGTGGAAGAGGCAATAGTGCTGTCTGCCTATCCTACCCTGCCCCTGAGGTGCCACAGAACCACATAGTAGAGACTGCATCCTGTGTCACACTGCTTCCCTCAAAAGAGCAATTAGTAGGAAAAACACTGTAAGACAAAGCTCTCCAAAATTTCTGTATTGAAAAAGTGTCCAAATAGGCTGCAGTATGAGGTTGTATTTGCTTTAAAACACAAGTAGGTAGAACAGGCCAAAATATACTGTAGGTAACCAATCTCCCTAGGCAGAGGGAGGAAGGATTAGATGAGCTAATGATTCTTTCTCAGCTCTGCTCTTATAAAAAGTGCCAGATGAGTTCTAGCATTGACCCAGAGCAAAAGTGCTATCAGAAACCACACCATAAACTGCAAGGGACTCAGTTTATCAACCTCTGAAGCACGAAGGTTGAGTTAGCTGTGTTGCCGAGGCTTGTCAGTTTCCCATGTTCTGCTCTTTGAAGCAATGGTTTGATTTGTTTGCTTTCACCTCCAAGAATGGTCATGGGATGTGTTGGGAAAGCAGGCTCAATGGTTGCTTTAAAATCAATAACTAAGAGGAGACAAGACTAAGGTGTCTAGAGTAATGGGCAGAACAGAGTAGGAAAAGCAGACTGCTTTCATCCCTTTCAGTGAAATGTAAACAAAGAGAGTCAATAAAAATTGAAAGAGGGTTTATGAAAGGCTATGCCTTCACCAGTGGGAAATTGGTCAAGGAAACACTAGTCTTAAACTGTATCCAATTAGCTTACAGAATTCGTTATTGAAAGATAGCATTGGGAGCAACAGCCTAGCAAAGTTCAACAAGCAGGAGCTTTTGCACACAGTCAGGAACAAAACCTTCAGATATCGCTATCAGAGCCTTAAACACTCTTGGTCCATCACAGCACTGTTAGCAGTTGCAAGATATTTTTCCAGAGCTGCCTTGGAGAGTGTTGGAGTTGTGCAAAGGAGGGAGGGAGCACTGGGGCTTCCTCAGGGCTGGTTCTGCAGCCCAGGGGTTGAAGGAGAACAGAGGAGAAGCTCCTCGATATAGCGGTTGCCCCTGTAAATGTTTATGCTTTGCTGAAGGCCTCTTGGGAACCAGTTATGCTGAAGTACATCCAAGAAATGCAGAGAACAGAAGATTTCCAGAGTCACAGTAGTTAAAGTTTTAAAATAAACCAAAACAAACCACAAGTTTAGTAGGGTTGTAACCTCCTGTGACTTGTGGCCCAGCCAGTCCCTAGCAAATGAGCACTGAGAGAGAAGTTTGCACCACTGTAGGTCTGCTTATTGGCTGATTGTGTTTCCCCTTTCTTGCCTGTGCCCTTTGCCAGAGTCACTGCACAGGAATAGCTGGAAAGGTATAGCAAGGCTTTGGCTGCATCCCACCACTCCCTGCCCCTGACATGTCGCCCTGCCATGTAGGACACTTACTCATGCAGTCCCCTCCATACCAGCCAGCTCTGCACTCTGCACAGTACGTCCCCTTGATGTAGAAGTCGTCAAGCGTTCCTCCCCAGGAGCCATTGCGGCAAGACTTGCAGTTCTCAAAAATGGTGCAGCCTGAAAGAAGAGCCACTGCATTAGAGGAAAGTCAAGGTGCATTCTTCTGTGGGGAGAGGAACAGTGTCTCTCTATTTTCCACAGAAAATGTCAATTACATTGGTGACTGGTGCAGTGTTGACAGCTTCCCCGCTGTGAACCGTACCCAACCTCCACCACAAGCACCCACCACCTAGGCAGCTCAGACTCTGAGATTTGGATCCAACCCCCCTATCAAACCTCTAAATCTCATTGCTCCAACTATAAATGCCTCTCTCAGGAGTCTGAACGTGGATGCTGGTGCTGCTCAGGCCCAGCCCAAGGGATTGTGATGTCTTCTAACCTGGTCCTGTCTCTTCCTGCTCTCACCTTTCACTTTGCCCTTTCCTCCTTGCTAACTGAATTACCAATTTGTCTCTCCTTTCTTGTTTTGGGGATATAAATCATCCCAGAGCACCTACAAAACATTCCTGTTGTGAAGCCAGCTGCAACATCATCCTTTGGTAGCTCCCAAGACTGCCCAAGACACCCTGGGGACAACACTGCTGTAGGTTTTTTTCTGGCAGCAATGCTACTTGCTGCTGTCAGCAGAGTGGCAGAGGGAGTTCCAGAAGAGATACAGGGCAATTGCATGCCCCAGTGAGATGTACCTGCCCTTTCCACTGCCCTGCCCAGCAGCTACCATGACATGCTAAAGCCTTGGACAAAGATCTGGTGTGAACGCAGTGTGCCCCTAAACATACCAGGGTGGATTAAGCAGGAGTCACACTCATTCTCCTCATTCCTGCAGCAGGGAATGGTGTAGCCCACTTTTTCTTTCCGTCCTGGGCAGATGCACTCGATCTGGTCATATTCACAGCACTCCCGACACATGATATTCCACTCAGCACCTGGGCAGTTTTCATTGATCACTGTGTACTCTGCAAGCAGGGAACAGAGAGGGACACACATGGAAATAATCCATTATCTGCCAAGGACTGACAGGATCTCTTTTTCAGCCATTTGTCAGATCGTGTATGGCATAAGGCTGGCCAAGGTCTTTGACTCAGTAAATCCCAAACTATGTGGTAACATGCGGCCGAAACATCAGCTCGGTTTGGGTATCTAAAGAACACATGGACAGTTTTGCAGTGCCAGCCAGAGAAGGCAAACAGACCAGAGGGAAGAAATATGTTTGCTTCAGTCTTTTCTCTGCAAGGCCTTCCCACTTCTGTGGTGAGAAAAACAATTTTAAAAAAATACAGAGGATGATGTGACATGGGAAAGTCTTCTTCAGATTGCAGGACTGATATACGACCTTATATATAGTATAGATTATTTAAACTATAATAGCATATTTTTGTGGTATTTCCAATTGTGAATTTGCTACTCTTGAAGACTAGGATGTCCATCAGGAAAGGCCAATTCTGAGGCTGGATTTTAGCCAGTTTCACTCCCTCCTTTCACTTAGAAGCATACGGTGTTACACTTGGCTTCACTGCCAAAGGAAACAAGATTTTTCATTATTTTTAAAGGTTCATTTTGTATGGGATTTCTAATATGTTAACATTATTCATATATTTTTATTATTTAGCATAACCTCATATGATGATATTTAAGCTGTGTTGGAAGTGCCCTTTTAGACCTCAGACTGTGACTCTGGACTGCCACAGTAATTGCAGATCCCATCTTGCTCCACCAGTGTGCCATCTTAATTCTACAAATTGAAATCTAATGAGTTCACTGTGCTGTCAATGTGTCTTCTAACCAGCTGACAGACCTGATGACTGCTTTCATGGAGTTTGATGGTAAAAAGAGAGAGAGCAGACTAGAAAGATGAAACTTGAAGGAAGCATGAGACTCTTTCTTCTTCCCTCTCTCATCCCCTTTTTTCTTTTTTTTTTTTTTTTTTTCATTGTGGTTAGGTACCATCCTTTTTCCTTTTGTTTTCAATTCAGTAACAGGGCTGCCTTGTCATTGCAACAAGCCATATATCTCTAAGATGCAGCATCCCTGTTCATGCCTGTACTTGGCTCTTCTCACAGTGCTGTTTGTTGTTTCATTGTGCCTCATAACCTAATTACCACGTCTGGTGGAGCTCCCTACCACTGAACCATGCTGCTCTGTCTCGCTTGATTCTCCATGGCCTCATGAAGCCTGGTTCCTGGAAGCTTATCTTTTCCCCTAATGATATTTACTGGCTCTATTAAAAAGGGACCACCAAACTGTTTCTTCTTTTTTTTTTTCCCCTTTGGCTGGGAAATGAAATTCAGCCCTTTGTGCTCCTCAGAACTGAGTATTTCTCTTGTGCCTGGTGTACCAACCGGGGAGAGTCTACCACCACTCAGTTTGGAAACCAGGCTGCTGTTTGTTTTGTGCTGAAACCTTTCTATTCCCCCCCCCCTTAATGATTCCAAAAAGAAAAAGAAAGCTGCTTTTGTCATTCAATAAGGTTCAATAATTCTTTATTCCAATTACAAATTCTTGTATCAAAATAGCCTTAGTGTTTAGTGGTTATATAGCCTTTTGCCTGTAGATCTCAACCTGCTCTACAGAGTCCTTTTTCCAGATGGAAAAATGAAGCACAAGGGAGGTAAAGTGACTTTGTTCAAGGTCCCAGAGAAAAACAATAGCAGAGACAGGAATTAAACTCATGCCTTCTAATTCCCAGAACAGTAGTCAATCAACCTGGCCAAGCTGGGTCTTCTTAACCTATGGCTATTATTCTCTTTTAATGAAGCCATTTATCTGTGAACTGTATCTGATTCTGATTCCAGAGCAAATTGATTGCATATGTCTAATTATCTTATTAGAACTGACACTCACTTTGATACATCTCACCATACATGACTGAAAATAGCTGTATCTGTGGTGTATGGGGGTCAGTCTCACTTCTTGTTTAAGAAGGACTCCCCAAAGTCTAAGTAATAAATAACTACCTAACACTCAGGAGCTTTTGCAAAGCTTCCTTCAGATTCTCCTGTTTCCCAGCTCAAACTACAAACACTATATTTGGGTTGTAGCTGTAAAATGTCCAAGAGAAACTGCTATCTGTAAAGTGATCCAGATATTCACAGGCAAATTTGCACTGGGGTGACTATGGCATAGAATCATAGAATCATTTAGGTTGGAAAAGACCTTTAAGACCACCTAATCCAACCATTAACCCAGGACTGTCAAGTGCATCCCTAAACCATGTCCGTAAGTACCACATCTACACGTTCTTTAAACACCTCCAGGGATGGTGATTCCACCACCTCCCTGGGCAGCCTGTTCCAATGCTTGGCCACCCTTTCGGTGAAGAAATATTTCCTAACATCCAATGTAAACCTCCCGTGGTGTAACTTAAGGCTGTTTCCTCTTGTCCTGTCCCTTGTTACCTGGGAGAAGAGACCTGCCCCCACCTGCCTACAGCCTCCGTTCAGGTAGCTGGAGAGAGCAATAAGGTCTCCCCTGAGTCTCCTCTTCTGCAGGCTGAACAACCCCAGTTCCCTCAGCTGCTCCTCACAAGACTTGTGCTCCAGACCCTTCACCAGCTCCGTTGCCCTTCTCTG
>JAVJGJ010000060.1:48929801-48953219 GCA_035590215.1 Microhierax caerulescens | reverse complement strand
GCTGCCTACAGCCTCCGTTCAGGTAGCTGGAGAGAGCAATAAGGTCTCTCCTGAGTCTCCTCTTCTGCAGGCTGAACAACCCCAGTTCCTTCAGCTGCTCCTCACAAGACTTGTGCTCCAGACCCTTCACCAGCTCCGTTGCCCTTCTCTCGACACGCTCCAGCACCTCAATGTCCCTCTTGCAGCGAGGGGCCCAAACCTGAACCCAGTATTTGAGGTGCAGCCCCACCAGTGCCCAGTGCAGGGGGATGATCACTCCCCTAGTCCTGCTGGCCACACTGTTTCAGATACAAGCCAGGATGCTGCTGGCCTTCTTGGCCACCTGGGCACACAGCTGGCTCATGTTCAGCCAGCTGCCATGTCTCCATCCTTGCAGGAATTCAAAACCTGGCCAAGATAAGGCTGCAAGCAACACAATGTAACATCTGATTTAGCACCACCCTGAGAGAGGGGCTGGATTAGATGACCTCCAAAAGCCCCTTTCAACCTAAATTACTGTGTGCTTTCAGAAAATATTACACATGTTTGTATGTGGGTAGAGAGTATATGTGTGTGCATAAGCATATTTATTTTTTTATGTAGAGCTTGTGTACACAACAGGGCCAAAAAGCAGATGCCACACTTACTCTTGGTGAACCAAATGAGTGTATTTGTAACATAAATAGAGCTTAAAGTAATATTTAGTGTTAAGATAGGAGCAGCAGATCTTGACCCTTAAAGAATTGTAAAAATGAATTTGCTGCCACCTAGAAAAAGCTATTTGCTCACTTCTTGCCCTTGTCTCAGCTGGGACAATGAAAACAGACTGTCTTTTGATTTACTCATAATTTAATTCCTTTTCAGCTTCTCAGGTACTGCAGTTTGGGCAACACATATAGCCTTGACAAGGACATTTATGGATCTGAGATTTTTTTTTTAAAGTGACCCTTTCTAGGATTTTCTTCACAGAAATCATGAAATCCATTATTCTGAAGTTTTGAAGAAGCTATTCTTTAAATAAATTTGTGTAAAGACTTTATGCACCTTTTTAATAACAGTAGGATCTGTTTTGTTTTGCATAAGTATCTCCAGGCTACTGAACAAAAGGCAAAGGAAACCTTTCCCTCATGTATTTAAGAGGGAGCTGCACAGACCCGCTAGTGTGTGTAATGAATGTTGGGTTGGTTGTGTTGCTGAGCTCAGCCTGGGCTCTCAGGAAGAAGAGGCATAACTCCACTCCCTGTTGTGTGTTTGGGGAATGGTAACCACTGGCAGCTCCCCACACCCACACAAGGCCATTGTTACCCCAAAACAGAAGAAAATGAGGCAGAGAAGAGCAGGGGGAGATTTATTAACTGAGTAAAATACTGGAAGCCAAGCCTTGGCCAGCTGTGGCAGAGATAATTGTGGGGTGCTTTGTGGGCCTGCCTTTGATTATCTTCCAAAGCAGGCATTCTGGCTTGCAGGCAGTGGCTGCATCGCCCAGCATCAAACACAGTCCAGAAAGTGGCTTGACCTGATTTGGGGAGAAGCAGGAAGAAGCTGCTTGACAACCCATGCAAAATATTTAGCTGAAAAGAACAAACAGCTCTCTGGACAGGCAAATAAACAGTGGATTAATTTATGGGATTTTAATGATGGAAGAAAAACCCATTAAATTCAAATATAAACAGCACATAGGGAAGCAGCTCAAGTCTGTGGAAAACAAGCAAGAAATGGCTGTGTTTGGACAGCACGTGAACCTCTGGGGAAGGTGCCATAGGGAAGACCCGCTTGGCTTGGGAGCATGGCAGAGAACAACACAATATTTTGCCTGATACTTGGAGTCCAGCCTGGGGGACAAGTGAGGTGAGAGAGGAGCACTGAGGCATATGCAAGGTGGCTGGTAATCCTCATGTGTTTCCAGATTTGAAATGGAGCGTTGTATTGACATTTGCACCTAGCAAGACTGGCTAGTCCATATAGCATATTTCAGATCCTAAAGGCTGTCAGTGATCGATTTTGTAAGACAGTGGTAGGAGGGGATGTTCCCAATGTCTTCCCTGTCAGTCTGAAGCCTTGGTAACAGCAACAGCAATTCATCACAGTGATGCTCTCATCTCCCCTGCTCTCCAGTGCTGAGCCAGGGTTTTGGAGGAGCAAAAAGCTCCTCGCTCTGGGGAGACTTCCCCACTAACAGTTGGCTCCTGAGCTTCCTCCTTGAAGCCCTGTATGTGTGTGATGAGCCACAGCAAGCAGAAGATGCAGCAGGACCATGTGGAGGGGTGGGCTGGCTGATCCTGCTCTGGCTTCCACTGAGCCGGCACTGGGAGCTGAGCTGCTGAAAAGCAGATGAAGAACACCTACAGAAGAGCTGGCAACAAATGAAACATACAGCCAATTTGCTGAGTAGTTTAATGCTTACTGACTTCCAATAACAGGTCAGTAGCAGGACCTCAGTTTCTCCACAGATCATCAAGACTGCAAAGGCAAAACTTCAGCCTTCACTCTTGATTTTGGCTTGGCTCAGTGTTTGCCTTTGTAAAAGTGGTGCTTGCCTGTCTGCCTCTGTACCGTGAACCCACAGGAGCCAGTGAAGGGTAGGAGTAGAAGTAGGTTTCTCCTGGTGCTGCAGTAGCTTGAAGGGTAAATAATTCTAACCTGCTGGACTTTCAAGCTTCTACTGTCATTCACTTCCTTTATGAAGTTGCAGCAAATCCAGCCCTGATTTGATGTGCCAGGCTCACCCACATCTCTCACATTTTCAGCCCCAGAATTCCCATTTTTGCTTCTTATTTTTGCTTCACCTTTTCAAAGCATGCTGATTTCCTTGGACAAGATGTGTTTGGGAAGGCTGGTGTGCCCTGGAGGAGCTTGAACAGTTAGCAATGTAGTCAACATCTCCCTGACACAAGTGTGTCTGGTTTTCCTATCATCCTCATGGCCTGGGCACACATATAACTCAGCCATCTCTGTCCTCGCTAAACCTCAAATACTATCCTGTTCCAAACTGCAGGACTTTGGAAAATGAGGTGATAAAAAACACATAAGAAACTCTTTTATTAGTACTTGGGAAGGGTTGTGATGGAAGTTTGACAGAAATATTGTTTGAAATTGAGTGGAAATGCAACCTTCCAAAAGGGTAATTTTTACTGCACTATTCTGAAAAGCCAGAAGTCTACTCAGAAGGTAAGTGAAGGCTCCATTAGTATTCACCCTGAAGGTTGGATATGTTACTTATTCTTGTGCCAGTGAGTTCAAAGAGGATGCCCAAGTAATAAAAAATAGCTGTAAGGATAACACCATCTTAAAGCACTAGTTCTATTCAATACAAGGTCTGCTGGAAAGGATACTGATGAATCCTGTGGGATATACAATGAGCCCAGTCAAATCTCTCATTCAAGGAAAAAGCAGACCTATCAGGGATGGAAAAAAGTCTGATCATCAAAGCAAGCTATGTCTTAGAGCTCTGGGACAAAGGAAGAACTGCCAAAAGCCAAGCTGAATTTGACCTTGCAAAGGAAATTAAAATAATAGCAAAAGGTTCCTCAGCCATATAAAGAAAAAAGAAATAAGGAAAGAGGAAGAGAGACTCCTTTGGGATGCGGGTATGGATGAAATGTAAAACCGTGGTGGAGAATGTAGTGAGTTATTAGCTTTCATCTTCAGCGAGGTTATTTATGGGGAACCTCTGAGCAAGGGTTTAAGAGTGTGGAAAAAAAGTGTGATCCACATGTTAGTGGGCTTCTGACCAACTGCAGTTTGCACCTAGGAATATTCCAGTAAACCAGCTTCAATTCTGGTTTATCTTACTAGGTCAGGCTTAAAGCTTTGGTGATTTGGGAACAGATTCACAAGTACATTGCTGCCTCAGGAGTGGGTCAGGCAGCTCATCATGGTAAAAGTTCAGCTTCAGCACATGTCTCTTTTGCCATGGTGAATTTTTCAGTCATAGATACCTTGCTAATAGAAAGGGGATTTCTGTTCCAAAGGTCTGAGAATAGGAAAATTATATAGCTAAGAACTAAGGTGAACTGAAGTAAACCAAATTACACCAATTAAATTCTGTGGCTTCCACTTCTTTGGCAGAATGACTTTTTTCAGGCTGCAGTCACTTCAAGCTGATATAAGCCCATGCTGCTGCTGAGATGGGACACTTTCCTCCCTTTTGGCCCTGACTTCCCATTCCCACTCACTATCTTTGCACTGATGTTGGTTGCTATGTGGAGGGATAAGAGGACAGATCCAGCAGAAAATGAGTTTGCCATCTCCATCAATCCCTGGGGGGAAAAAAAGAAAAGTTTACAACCTAAATGTGCTCTACAGTCCTACAAAAGAGAGAGTATCTTAGGACCTGCTAGATACATGTATTTATCAGAACTCCTGAAAGATAGAAGTGCTTTATAAGGACGTCCATATCTTGGTCAGTACTGATGGAACTTCCCATCCTACAAGTCCATTCTGTTATCCTGAAAAGAAGAGTTCTCTTTCCATGTGTCCGTTTATCCATCAGCACATTGGTAAAACACTAGTTAGACTCAAAGAGGTATTACTTCAAATTACTTTGAAAAATGTCATACAAATTAACAGTGCATTGTAAATAAGAGCAGATAGGAACAGATATGTCTCTAAAATTAGAGTCCATAGAGGATGACTATTTCAAAGTCATTATTCACCCCGTTCATGTTCCACAGATAAGAAAATGCCCCATTTTATTTGATTGCATTTTAATTATTCAGCGTGATACTCCAAAACAATTCCTGCCTTCTGCAGAAGAAACAAGCATTTGAGTTTAAAGGAACAATTTCTTCAGGCTTTTATTAAGGAATGTTTGGCTATATAATAATTCTGAAGTGAAGCTTTCTCATTTAAAGAAAAAATAGCTCCATCACAGGTGAAACCTAGTAACAGCTAACGTTTTCTTTAGGTCTGTCCCATTTTTGTTACTGTTTTATCCTGCTCCTTTCTTACTCAGCTCTGCTGTCATTGCACAGATCTGCAAGCTGGGTCCCACCCTATAGGTATCATGTGTGTGGATGTTAACAACAGAGAGCTTTGTGTTGAGATTTGATGATCGAGAATACATCAGCTGGAAATGAGAAACATGCTGCCTGAATTTGATTTCAGCAAGGCCAAGAGGAATAGACCTTGGAAGGGAAGAGAGATGATCCCTTTATGAAACTTTTACTGGAGCTCTTGGAAAATGGTGTTTTCCCCAAACCATTAATAATGAAAGAAAGTGAAGGTCTCTATTCTTAACCATTTTTTGCCTCAGATAACCTATTATGCAAACGATGCCTGTTTTCCTAATGTGTTAAGAGTATGGAAAGGATAATGCTGTCTCTAAAAACACTTGCTTCACTTTAGAAATTATATACTTACTCTTTTTAGCAGCTGGGCTAATCAAAAGAGGAACTAAAATGATCCCTGGTTTAGTTTTACTTAGTGTGCATACTTTATAGGTCACAGACCTTTGCTGAACAATTAGACTGCTTCTTCTACAGAGTCAGTTAACATCCTTTCCTGGCCATTAGTATATGCTTTCACACAGCAGTAGAAGTGGGGGGGTGGGGGGTGGGGGAAGAATGAATTTTTACTAAAAAAATCAAAGCCAGTAGGTGAACACAGGGGGAACTCTACTAAGCTGAATCTGTCCACTTAATAAATGTGCATTAACGCAATTGTCTCTTTTTGAGTCCCAAATGCAGGATTGTGTTGAAAGCAGGCTAAACTACTACAGAAGGTATATTCTGTTTATGAAATGCATTGAAAATCTGTCTAGTGCAAGTACAACTGTGTTCTGCTGGATGAGACCACCCTTCTCTTGAGCTCCACCTTTTTAACAACTGAGATCATGTTTCACATTGAAAAAAAGGCTAATGCACATTCTCCTTTGATTCAGTTGGGGTCTGCCTAATGTTTTTAAATAGGAGGGTCTCTATTCCAGGTTTCTTGTTGTCATATAGTGTTTAGTAGCTATAAATTCAGAAATAAATAGTCCTGATATTGTTCCTGCTGGGCTGTAAGTTGTTTCATTGTGCTCCTACAGTAGGGCCTTTTTCACATTTGTAAGCTTCTATTCTTAACTAGACTTTGACATATAAATCATAAACCGCCAGCGCTTTTGCTCCAAGGAAAGAATTGTTAGCTCAATAAAAAAAAATATTTTTGAGGTCTCCATTGGGTCCTTAACAAGATTTCCCATGTGAGTTTCAAAACTTTTATCTCTCTTCACACTGCCTTGTTTTTCTTTGTAATAAAAATCAAGTATCTAGGTGTAACTGAAAGGAAAGCCAAATAAAAATTGTGCTTCGTATTTGTGTGGTCTAGACTTCGCCCATCTAAGCGTGCTATAATGGTGGGTTAATGCAAAAACAGCATCAACGCAAATAGCGCTAGGGTTTTCTGGTTGCAGCCTTAACTGAAAATAGGACTGTCAGTTCAGTCTTCCTGCATGTTAAAGCCTCAGTAATCCCACTACCCCTTAGCTACTAACGTTGCCTGAGTCATGATGCTCAAATGGTAGTGTCATTCCCACCATTTCCGTCTTTCAATAAACCTTCACGTTCTGCAGCCCCTCCTCTTGCCTGCTGTACCAGCTGCTGTGGAGAGAACTGACAGGTAGCTCTAGGGTAGGGTGCTTTCTCCCATTCCCTTTCTTCCTACATTTCAGCAGCCCTTATTCCCTAGTGGTAAGCTGTAACATGCAAAATAGAGCCATACTCCACACGTTGCAAGTCAGAACTCTGCTCCTTCTTTCCCCGTTTTGTTGTATCAAACCCTTATATTCCCTCCTTTCCCTTTAGGGACAGGCTGGCTTGGTCACAGCCTCAGAAAGCTGCATCAAGTGTTCCTGCCTCCACTGCATTTCAGATCCAGTTCCAGTTTAAACCTCGCTCACCTCTGTACGCATCCTCCCCTTGCCCTCAAAACACCACACAGCTTTACTGTTTCTTTTTTGTCATAGTTGGATTTTAATTACAGGCCATCTAAGCCACTAGCCAGCATGTTTTTAGCATCTAAAGCAACCTAAAGAAGCCTACCCTAAGCCCCTCCCCCCCTTTGGTTTCTTCTCTGTAATTATGAGCTGGCATTTGTGATCTTATCAGCATTTTGGCCTTGAGTCTTCACCAGAGAAGAGCTGGGGCAGGATAAAATAACTAGGGTAAGGCTAAAACTCAGAGCGTGCCACATTATGCTTCAGGCCTTGCTTTCTTTGTGGGATCAAGGAGTTTATCCCGTTCAGGAAAATTATACTAGTGGGATCAGGAAGAGATACTGTTTTTGCTGTGCTGCAAGACAAGGAACTGGAACAGGTAATGAATATAGCACTTCCAAGTTAGTGACAGCATCAATGAGGTTAGAGGCCCCAGCATTTGCTAATGGGGTCTGGGGGACAAAGCAGGACTTCTGCAACAGAGGACAATATTTGGGAATCTGTGGAGAAGAAGCAGCTGCAGTATTGAAATTCATGACCGCATAACATGAGAATGCGCTTGTGTTTGAAACATGGAAGAGTGGTGCTGGACCTGTTTTGAGTGCTTGCTTGCTGTAATGGTATGAGACCTGGAACATGCTGGCAGTTTACTTGCAGTTTGTGTTGCCCAGATAGAAATAGTCCACACAGACAGCAGCAAAACCCCTGAGCCTACATCTCAAATTTTACTCCTTATGGCTGCTCCTAGGTTGTGTAGTTCAGCCCTAACCAAGGACTGCAGATGCCCTCAGGCTCCCAGCCCTCTGTCCCTGCTGGTAGCTTGCCTCCCTGCGCTATGGCATCTCTCCACATTTGCCTCTGCACCATGTCCCTGGTCCTGCAGGAAGGGTAGGGACAGCCATGCCTCCAAAGGAGCTTGTGCTGCCAGCAGCATCCGCACAGTCCTGGGGTGGTGAGGGCTCCCTCTGGGCTGATGGAGAGCCAAATTCTCCGCATGGGCAGGCTTGCAGGGACTCTGGGGAGACCCTTGTGGGGGCCCCAGGGTCAAGAGTAAGTAACCCCAGCTTTTCTCCAAAACAAAAAGCAAGTCTCTTTCCTTTTGTCCATGCTAGGAACCTAAACATGTGAACTGAAGTAACCCGTTTGCTAAGATTGAATGCATCTGGATGCATCTGACTGCATCTGGCCTCCACTTCTCTAGACAGAGCCTGGAGGGGGAGGGGAAGAGGGGATGGGAAGGGTTTAGATAGGCAGAAACACACACAAACACACATATATTTTTAAACAAATATGAGTCACTTGCACTTCAAGTTTGTTCCAGAAATCAATTCCCAGACCTCCCCGACTCCTGCCCCCAACTCTTGAGGCAGGCCCTGTGAAACTGGGTGTGATAAACACGGATAAAAATTGGATACATCTGTGGGGAGGAGGCAAAATGCTATTTTCCAACCTGCCCTGACATGCTAAGGCCACCGCACTTTTGAATCGCTCCCCTGTCTCTGAGTGCCCTTCCCGTCACTGCCGGAGGGGAGCTCCTGGCCCCCTCTTCATGCTACCAGCTGTGTGCTGGGCAAGTGCCTGCACCAGCTACTCTGTCAGCAGCAGGAAAAGGGATGCATGGCAAGGAAGGAGAGGGGGCAAGGGAGACAGTTCTCCTCTGTGTGCTCCCCAGGCCTTTCTTGCACTGCTGCTGGCATGTGAGGAGCTGGTGTCAGGGGAACCAGCGTGCTCTCTCCCAAGCTCGCAGCCCCACAGCCCTTGTGTCCCATTGCCCTCCTGCCTTCCCTTGTCATTGCTGCTGAGGGGACCTCCAGCAGACCAGTGCCAGCTCACTCTGTGGACCAGCTTCTTATCATGACAGAGGCATGCCACCCTGCAGTGGGAGAGATTTGCTGCCCACCTAGCTGCTTGACAGTCACAGCCCATGCCTAGGGCTGCTCTGCTACCAGCAGGGCTGTTTCTGTGCCACTCCGGCATGTGCCATGGAGTCACCTCGCCTGGCCAGTGTGCAAGGTGTCATGTGGCTGAGGGAGAGGCCCCCACAGAACAAGTCTGTGCATGTAGGACAGAGGTGTGGAAGAGCACTCTGTGCTTATGTCCCAGGGGGAATCTTTAGCGTGAGGTCAGCTTCCCAGGACAGCTGCAGGTGCTGGTGGCCAGCCTGGTGGGCAACCATCCCTTGTCACCACCTGTCACTTGCACCCTGGGCCCCAAGGGGCTGGCAGGGAAGAACACTGCAGAGGCAGACCCTCTGCTGTGGCCCCTGCAAAGTAGGCTCGGGAACACCTTTATTTATAGCCATCACAATCAGAGTGCCTGTATACATGATAGCTCCCTTGGTAAGAGGCACTTACCTTGCCAGAAGTGCTGCAGTCTGTGGCAGCTGGAAGGGTGGGTGATCTGAAGGCACCTCACACCTCCCTGTCCTTAGGGCTGCAACTCCCAAGAAAGCAGCCTGTGATGCTGTCAGCTAGCTGCTGCAAGTAGCTCCAGCTATCTCCAGGTGTAAACAGCCTACGTTTGTGACCATAACAACAGCAAATTTACACTCAACAGTAAATGCTTTTTGCTTAACCTTATCAAGAAGTAACCATATATGCTGGTTCAGCAGAAACTGGAGTGAGGCTTGAGTATAAAAAAGATCATTCTGCTTTAACAAGGCTTCCCCTTCGAAAGAATAATATTGGAAGAATTAAAGCTCAGATCGGAAACATTGTATGGCTCTTATTTTCTTTTTTTCCTTCACTTTTTTCCTCCTTTGCCTTCATTTTTGGTATTGGGGTGGAGAGGAAAGTGTCTGTCTTGCCAAACTAAACAAATTACGCTTCACAATTCAGAGACTTAAATGCCTCTTTTTATCATCATTTCCTTAGCACTGAGTGTTGAGAAAATAAAGCAGTAGTAAGCAAAGTGATTGCATACCCTTTTCTTGATGGCCATTGGCAAATAAATCCAGCCAGTTGTTTCTCCTTAAGGCTATTAAGTTTGCCTGGAAATCATTCCTAGGCAAACCTCCCCCCACACATGCTCCATGCTGGCAAGAAAAGGTAAATAAAGCAGAGCCCCTTCTTTCTATTATTACATCCCTGCAGATCTCTCTACTTCCCATGACAGTGCATGAGATCAATCCCCTCTGACCACACTGAAGGAAAGGCACTAATTCAGCTGTGCCGGGAACACACACGCTCACTTACAGTACCTCTTGGCAAGCAGGAGATGAGCAGGAGCTGGAGGAGAGTGAGTCCTACATGTGTCCAGTAGGCTCGCTCCATGTTGCCCAGGCCAGTGCAGTGGTGTGACTGCTCAGGAAAGGGAAAGCAGGCAAACAGCTTTTACTGGGACCTCACCAGCTCCAGGCTGCGAGGGATCTCGGATTTCAGACCTCAGCTCACTCCCATCCTCACCAGAGGGGAACTACCTTCAAGAGACTTCTCAGTCGTCCAGAAGCACGACGTCACCCCAAACCTCTCCAACTGCTGCCTTAACCCTTTCTGGACTCTGGCAGCCGATCCCTTTTGTGATGGGTTTATTGGCTCAGTGCTCAGCTCTGAGATAGCAATTTTCATCTCGGAAAGAAAGATGTTGTAAAGGGGGAAGAAACAAATGCGAATAGCTATTTATATGAGTCATCGCAATTGCTGTGGGTGGGTTGAAGTTACAGATGTCTCCAGAAGGAGGCACTTTGTACAGACTCCCTGTACAAAGAGCTGCTGCATCCCCGAGGTGCTGTCCCTGTCGGCGGCTCTGGGCATGGGGTGGGTGCAGAAAGGGATTCCTGGCCCACACTCCTGTGACCGGGCAGCCTGGCCAAGTGACATGTTCCACTTTACGACATGCTTAAAATAGCCGTGCATTTTTATGGTGGGGAAGATGAATGAATGAGGCTCACTGGCAGTTCACTCCACAGTGGATGAAAACCACAAAACACAAAAGGAATCACTTGGCATGCATGCGCTCAAGCTAGTCAAAACCTTTTTACAGAGTCCATTTCTGCCAGAAAATGCAATTTGGGCAAAATTGAAATGTTTTTTCGGTACATTGTTGATATTGAGGAAAAGTTCAATGCACATAAAGGAGACCATTTAATTAGGATTTCATCTTTCTGCCATATTTTGGTTTGCTTTATCTATTAGCACATGCTACTGATTTTATATGGTCTTCAGCCCACATTTCATAGCAGTGCACTTCAATGTTTTCTAATATTTTTCTTGCACAATTTTTCAATGCTGTCCAAAGGAAGTATTTCCTAGTGCTAAATCAGACTTTCTCAATTTCATTTCTGTAGGAAGTTTTCAAAATTTGCATACATTGTGAGGGGGGCGGAAATTGAAATATAGGCATTTGCTTTGCAGTAGAAACTCAAGTATCTCAAAAAGTTTAACAAATACCTACAGCTGTTTGTAAAGCTCTTAGGCATGTTGAACAACCTCAAAAATTTGAGAGCAGTAGTCAGTGGAAACCCTGAGTAGTTTACTGCAGTGGAAAATCCATTACACCTTCAGGTGGCCTTTCACAGGGTGAATTCCTTTATCCAGACATCTCTCTGTGTTATGCTTGTCTGTCTACCAACCTATTGACTTTTAACTGTGAACAGTCTTTGTAGCATTTGTGCACCTTCCATGATCATCTTTTTGTTCTAAATCTCTTAACACTGATACAAACCCACCATTGAGAATACTAATATAAGAAGACCTGAGGTAGATGCCAAGATCTTAACCATTACGGCACACAGTGCTACTCAGAAAATGTCAACATAATGTGGTACTTGAAGGACATTTTTGCACTTAGCTGCTGTTTGACTTTGTGCACGGCTCCCAGCAGTGGAACTGATGCTAACTGCAAATACAGTAATGAGCATTCAATAAACATACAGTTTCCACTTCACACACACCATCTTTTTAACTATTTCGGTATGATCTATAAATGCTAACTGTGGTGTGTTAACCTGGGCTAAGGGCCAAACTCCCATGCAGCCACTTACTCACACCCCCCTTCTCAGCAGGACAGAGGGCAAAGATAAAGACAGGGAAGTTGGTTACCAGTTACGGTCACAGGCAAAACAAACTCGATTCGATCTATTGCCAATTAAGATAGATTTAGGTAGTGAGAAACAAAAATGAAAAATAAACCAACATGTTGCCCCCCCTTGCTTTGCCAGGCTAAGCTTGACACCTTCCCTCCTGACTCCTCTCCCCCACCCAGAGCAGTGCAGGGGGACAGCGAATTGCAGCTGTGGTCGGTACATTGCAGCTCCTCTCTGCCACTCCTTCCTCCTCACACTTTTACCGTGCTCCAGCACAGGCTGTCCACAGGCTGCAGTCCTTCAGGAAACATCCACTTGCTCTGGTGTGGGCTTCCACAGGGGTTCTGATGTGGATATCTGCGCTGCTGTGGGCTCTCCCTGGGCTATAGGAGAATCCTGGCTCTGCCTGAGGCACTTCCTCCCCCTCCTCCTTCTCTACCCTTGGTGTTTGCAGGGCTGTTTCTCACTTTTTTTGTCTTTCTTTCTCTGCCTGTCCAGCATTTTTTGGCCTTTCTTAAACACACTTTTCCTAAGGTGCCACCATCCTGGCTGAGGGGCTGTGCCCTGTGGCAAGGCCGTTGGAACTGGCTAGAACCAGCCATGTCAGGTCCAGGGCAGGCCTGCTTCTCCTCAGAGGCCCCTGCAGCCCCCACTGCCGATGCCTCACCAGGGGCACCCATACAGCAAAGTAGTTTCCACACAGCCCTGTATTTCACAGTAGCTCCTGTTTTCCACCTCTGGCACCACAGGCAGAACGTTCACAGCTTTTGTAAAAGGTGAAGAAACCAAGGCTGTCAAGTGGAAACCTCTGGGCACAAGAATAGTTGCAATGACAGTCCATAGCAGTCTGAAACCAGAAGTCCTAACAAGTGGACCAAAGCTTTTTACCAATCCCAGTGTGCAAGCTGCCCTCTCTGGGCTAGCCCAGCAGGTGCCCTGTCTGCTGGGCAGCTCAGGAGAAGGCTACCAAAGTCGCCAGGTCCCACTGGGCCCTGTGATGGTTCAGCCACCACATTCCCCCAGGGCCCTTGATCGGTGTCTCCATGCCTCAAAGCCCTGAAACCCTGCCTTGGTGGCCCCAGGCTCCTTTCTGATCACTCACATATATGCTTAAAACTCTTTCCTAATTCCAGCTTTAGGTTCCTCAAACAAATCATTGCTGGTCAGTGGCAAGAGAAAAAAAACTGAGGAAAAAACCTGAAGCCTCCCAAAGAAGATGAAAACAGTGAGCTCTTACCTCTGCACAAAGACACACAAGACTATTTTAATGTTTGTGGAATCATGGTTAGTTCATTTCCTAGACCTTATTCCCTTATTTCTAGTAAACAATTACATTATTTAACCTAGAAAGTTGTTTTAGGACTGAAAGTTGGCTTACAGATATCTGAGGCTTAGAGGTCTCTGAGGGGGAGTCTCATGAGGACTTAAAAATCTGGTTTTGGTGTGTGAAGTGAAGGGAGATCCCAGAGCACTGAATAAGGGTGGACACAGGGAAACAGAGTGTTAAGGCCAGGCATAGAGGACCTAATACTTAGGTTTCTCATAAAGGGCAGAACCACTCGGGAAAACATACCCACAAGGACACAACTATTTTTATTTGAGCCAGTTCCTGTGGTGAGACTTTCAGCACAGTAGAAAAGGATCAGCTGAAGTTGTGTCTTTGTCCTGTGCAAGGAGCAGCTCTGCAGGGACACCTTCTGTTTTAGGGTCGAAAAGAGGTCTTTCTATTTCATGGAGGAGTGGGCTAAAGGGGAAGGTGGGTAGATCTATGACATCTTTTTGTTTTCTTGTCTCTGAGGGAAGGTCATCATGACACCAGGAAATATAATTGCAGTCAGCGTTACTCTACAGTACTTAACTTCATTTGGCACCTTGCAAAATCAGTTTAGTTGGTGGATCCACTGCCTCCTTAGAGAATGGTTCAGCAGCCAAAGTGAATTCAGCTATGATCCCACAGATTTGCACATGGCCTGTTTACATGGGATGTCTGGTGGGATGCAGCTTTAGCACCAGGAATTACTCTGGGTAACTTACACAGTGCTTCTGAATGTACTTCTTGCATTCCTATTAAGAGGCAGGGACCAAACCAGGCAGATTGCACTGGCCAAATATTTCAGGCTGTATGTAATCCTCTGTGAAAGAAAGCTAAAAGCTCTTAACCATGTGTCTGTGCTGCTGCGGAATCTCACTGTAGCATTTGGCTGCAGCGTTTCTTGTCTGCCCTGTTGCTGAGCATACTTAGAGTACAGGTTTGACAAGTTATTTGATAATTAATAATTGACCACTCATTCAATAATTAGTGTAATTAATGCCACTAACTTGTACTTCTAAAAATCTGCTATAAATCTGAGACATGAAAACACTATGTGATCTAGTCAGCAAGAACAGAAAGAACGCCACCATTTTATAGTGGGGAAAAATTGACATGCAAGGAGATAAGCTGAGGTTCATACCCTGAAGCAGTGGCAGGTCAGGAATAAAACACAGTGACTTCACCCCTATTTGGTACTTGAAGCTCTGGACTGTCCTGTATGAGAGGACTCTGAAGAACATTCAGGGATGAATGTATGATTCTGAAAAAAATCAATTTGGATGTGAAAAATATCACTTTCTTAGAGCCAGAAGGACTTTATTTCAGTCTTTGAAATTTCAGTGAGCTTTTTATTTCCCCCCATTTTAAAAAATTACTGAAATCTCTTGTTTCTCTTACTGGAACAATGCCAGAAAACTTTCTTCTTTTGTGACTTCTGCTCGGATGATTCCATCCCAAATGGTCCTGATGAACTTTCAATGCTCCAGAGGTTCTGCTGGAAGGAAAACTGTGATTTTCAATGTTATTCATTTATGCTACTACAGATTGGATGCCTTCACAGGACATCCTTCTTACAAGAACATTTGGATCCCGTTTCACTCTCTTCTCACAGGCAAGATTCCCACTGAAACTAATGGAATCTTCTGCCAAAGAAAGAGTTTGAATCATCTGAGCTCAAACACATTCCCAGCAGGGTTGATGGAGCCTTGAACTTCAGTGATGGCCCAGTAATACCCATTCCACTCAAAGTCTGAAGAAACCATTTGAAAGACATTGTAAAAGAAAACGGACCCATTGAGAGGCTGAAAAGAGCTTGCATCTCAGAGAAAAATAAAGCTCAGCTGAAACCCAGACCTGGAGCTTTAAAAGTAGCGAGCAAGAGCAGTTAATGAAGGATTAGCACTAATATTTTATTCCTCCCCTCAAAGCATCATTGTTGAATAAGGGGGTCCTTTTAGAGGAGAGATTACAAAGTGTTGGTCTTTAAAACACAGCTTTTAAAAGAAATTCCAGACCTTACTGTAATATCTGAGGAACATTTTACAAGTTTCTAGGAGTATTAAGAGTATACTTTGCCCTTTGGGCTTCAAGTACTGCCAAATGTGTGCAATGCAGTATCTAGCTTTTATGAACCACAGTAGAACTGCAGCAGCCTACCTGCACAGGCACCTATTGCCAAGGGCACTTTATGCAGCTTTTTCTGGCCTGAGCTCCACAAACTATTCCCATTTCTGTGTGGGATGTTAATCCTCAGTGACTGAGGCATCACAATCCAGGAAAGCTAAACGGGTAAGAATGGAAGAAGCCAAAAGAGCTAGGAGCTGTAGTGCCAGTACGCATTACAGCCCCTGACCTAATGGGACTTGTAACAACAATAGTAATGCTTGTATTTGTTAAAAAGATTTTTAACAGGAAAATAGAGGTAGTTCAAAGTTTATGATTCCAAATACATTTCTGGGCAGGTGATCAGAAAAATATGACTGCTTAGTGGCACCTAGCAAGCAATATGCTTTTTTTCAGTTGTTATTTCATGTCTTAATCTGTCTGGATTTTTTTTTTTTAGTGATCCTTCTGTCTTTCACTTTTGTACACAGTCTATGATGATCTTCATTATGGCAATATGTAAGAAAAGAAGCAGGTGGAAGATTTGGTTTGAAATCAAAACTAGACAGTAGTCAAGCCTACTTAACAATCAGTCAGACACCGATATTACAGCCCAAGAGAGTAACAAAAAAAAAAGGCTGCAATTACATATTTCCCTACATGGACACAAACAACCTGTAGATTCAGTCATTCTTGTGATACACATTTTTGCTTTGTAGGTTAATAAATAAAGCTTTCTAGGTTGATGAATAAAACTTTTAGTCTGTATAGCAGATTCAAACTGATCAACAAAATAACAGACGCACAGAAAACTAGAAATTGTTTTGATTTTAAGCTGCAGTTATTTTTTATCATCTTGCACACACGTGAGTCAGCATGGAAGCTAAGAAGTGAGTATGATTTTGAGACAAACCTAACCACACTCCATGTAGAAGGCCAGCCTATCACTGCAGCATGGAGTCCAGCCAGATAAACGTGTGCACCAAATAAAGGTCAGAAAAATGTATGTTGGAAGTAATTGGTGGAAGGTCAGCTTTTCAAAGGTGCTGAATGTCTGATTTTCCAAACTGGACATGTGAAAGTGTAACACTTCTGGATATATGATTCACATGAGCTCTAACTGCACTGCAGTTAAATAATAGAGTGATGTAAGACTTGAGCAGTGCTGTCTAACAAGAGCTTAGTTTGAAGTGCAGGTTTTTTGTGATCTCCTTTTCTCCTTTCATTTATCCCGGTAAAAACTGAAATTAAGGCTTACTTTCTCTGTCCCTGTAGGTCAAACATGACAAAAGATCCTTATGAATGTTCTGTGAGAAAGTCTAGCCAGGAACAACTGAAATTGTTACTACAAGCATTAATGAAATCATTCACCTTTTATACAGTTATCTTACATGTCATACAAGTAAATGATCAGGAAGTGTATAGTAACACATCATGTAACTTCCCAATGCATCTTCTGAGAGTTCTGCCATCCATCATTTAACACTGTCTTATGCTAATCATTTCCCAGTTTTTCTGTCCTCCCTTGATTGACTTGACTGACCTTGACAAAGTGTGTGTGGGGGCCTGAATAAGATGCCAAAGACAATAAAAATTATTCAGAAAGAGAGAGCAAGTTTGTTGAAGCTAATAGATGAAGTGGCCAAGGTATTTCAGAGTACTAGCTCCTTCTGAGAACAACTGGACAGAGTCACCAGGGCACTGTAAAATTTGATTGCATAAGAAGATATACTGATCAAAATATTAGGTCAATACGCAGTCATGACTTCAATTTCATTTAAAAAAAAACAACAACCAAACAAAAACAAAAAACACAACAAATGCAAAACAGCATATTCAACTAGTGCAAAACCAGGTGCTGAAAAGCAAGCTGCTGAAAAGTAGCATCTTGTCCACCTCTGGCAGTCTAATAGGGACAGAATATTGATATGGCAGTTGACAGTCTTTATAATCCTGCTTCCACATATTAATTCTCGATGATATCCCTGTCATCTTCAGACTCTGGCATGACAGGCCACAGTTGATGTTTCACTTAAAAACTTTGGGGAAAAAAAATAGAAAAAAAATGTCACAGCGGTCTCCAAACTAGCCAGCTGTAACAAGGTCTTTTACCATCACATACCAACATACTCTTCATGCCAGTCCCTCTGCTGCTTTCTCCTAGTCTCTCCTCTTCCAGGGCACGTGTTTTCTCTCACTTCTTTCTGCTTCTCCCTCCTCTGTCTTCCTTTGCTGCTCTCTCTTCATTGGCTGCCCAACCTCTTAACAGAACCAGCCACAGCTGCACCTTACCCACATCAGCCAACCCACTGCCCCTGAAGCCAGCCCACAGCTGTATATTATCAACATTAATTAACCCAACTTCATTCTTCTACAAAAAATGTTTCCTAATAATTTTTCTTTTATTATTTTTTAGGCAGTGGTATTTGGATATGAATCAGAAAGATCATATGTTGTAACATGCTGTCCCTCAGTATGTAAACTGTGTGTAATTCTGACGCAGAGATCCCACCCATCTCCCTTACATTAATTCCTACGGGAAAATTTGTTTTGCTGTCAAATCACTAACTTGCACTTCTCGGGAGTGCATGCTCAGCAAGTAGTAGGATATGCTTGTATCAGGGAATCCCCCTCTGTATATCTTAACTCCAGAAAAAATGCATATTTGTATAATTCTGTTACTTACAGCTATATAAGGTGGGGAGATTTAGAAGATTTAGAAGCTGCTAATCAAGGAAAAAGACTCTATACACAAAAAAATATGAGCTAAAATTAGTTCATTCAAGTTAATTCATTTTGTATAGATCATAAGACCTCTGTTTAAAATATCCATGAAGATACTACACAGTACTGATTGTAATGGTATTTTAAGCTCTGACCTAGCAAAGACTTAAGGGCATGCTTAACTTTGATTAAAACAGTAATCCCATAGAATTCAATGGAATTAAGTGATGCTCTTTATAGTTTTTTGAGCCTAAAGGTCTTAGTGAACAACCATAACTGAAACTGGGAGAAGTGACATCAGAAGTCATGCAGAAAGCTTTTTGCCCAAGTCCTAAGCTGGCTGGACTTCCTGCACCTCCAGAGTTGTGGAGCATTGCTGTCATTACTGTATCAGTTACTGCCCTCAGCAGCAAACAGGAACAAGGCTTTCATTTTGCAGTGTGCCGCCTGCTTGGACAAAAAGTAAAAAGACATAGATTCTATCACACCAGATTTCCCACTGGGACTACCAACAGACTAGTGCCAGACCACTACTTTGGAGGTATTGAAAAAATGACAAGAGCTTCTAAATAAGACAGCCTCCAACATTCATTGTTAATAGGTGTATCAGAGTTTTTAGTAAATATTTATGTAGCAGCCTCTAGGATTAGAAATCAACACTGCTGTTTCCCTTTAAAGACTGAGAAAACTCAGCTGAAGCAAAGTAAAATATTTTACCACACTATTGTTGCTCCCCTTGACCGTTAGCGTTGTGGCATGTGAGCTGACAGGGAGGGTATTGATTTTTATTACTTTGAACATTTCCTTGTAGAAGAGAACCAACATAAAGGAGTAGAAAAGAAATAATAGCAATTCTTGTTTTCTCCAGCAGGGCTTCAATCTTAAAAGTTTAAGCAGTAAAAGAAAGGAATAGTCTATTCTGTGGCACTCTGTCCTACTAGAAAACCCACATTTCTCCATCCTTGTTATTATTTCTTTATGATGAGATCGTGTGCCTCATGACAGCATAGTTTTAAACTTCTGATATCTATTCATGGCTCCTTGAGACCTTTCTGAACTCCCATTGCACTATAACACACAAAATCATGCAAGGAAAGAAAAGTACACAGAAAAGTCTGCTTCAAGTAATCTAAACTGAGGACCTCAGAAAAGCTGGTCTTGGATCCAGTAAAGAATTTGTAGTTTGTGCTAAAAGAGTATTGACTATTGTGGGGTTTTTCCTATATATTTGGTTCTGTCCATAATTCCATTGTTTGTATTCAGTCATTGTCTTCTGTGTGAAGAATCTCTTGGCCACTGACATTTGTTTTAGATATCTCTTCACATATTTTTAATCCAAAACAGCTTGATTCAAAGACACTGAAGCAAGTGGAAAGACTATCACTGAGTTTAGTGGCCTTCAGAGCAGGCCCATAAGGATCCTGATGATTGATACAAATTTGTCTGAAAAATCCCATGCCTATTCTACATTGAAACAGAATCCTCTGGAGTGTTTATGAGCCTGTTTCCTTTCCTTTCCTGCCTCTCTTGACTTACCTCTTGGCTGGCCTGGGCATACATGAACCTATAAATCATAGAAATGGTGCTCCAGTTGTACCTCCAACCATGCCTTGGAAGCTCACCCTAATACAGATAGGCAATTCATCTCCTGGGGCAGTCATGGGACCATCCTTTGCAGGCAACATAGACATAGTTAATATGAGCACACCACTTCAAATGACTGTATCATCTAGTTCTGTGTAACTACAGGCAAAATTGTAAATGAAATCTAATATTTCTTCCTATATTAAATGTGCTCATGAACAAGGATTTTCCAAAACACTATCAAAACAAACATTAAGAGGAAATTTCCTGTATGGACTGTTTGTATTCTAAGTATCCAAAGTTGGCTTTTCTATGCCTTCAGAAGTAGCCGCTGTCAAAGACAGGAGCACAACTGAGTACCTCCAGTTATTTGATCTCTGAGGGAAATTGTTAATGTCCTCAGCTGTGTTTCCCAAAGGTTTTGGTGTGTTAAAATTTATCAGCTATTCACCTTTCCTAAGTCACCTAGTAAGTATTGGCTTTTAGACAATTAGCTTGTAACAGTAGTATCTGAAGGCCAGATTCAATACTAACACCTTGAAATGTTTGATTAGTTTTCACATGCAGCTTTTATTACTCTACTTTAAACATACAATTGTCACACATGTCATTATGAGTAAAAGATCTTAGGCAGAAGCCTACTATAGCAACTCAATGACCCACTTAATGGGATTCTTATGTATGGTGGAATATTACAATGCCTAACTAAGGTAGACAGCAATCACTTTCCTTTTCATAATACACGGCATTTCTGTTTTTTTTTAATGGGAGTCAGTCAGTGAAAATTGGTTCTCCTGCTTCATCTTCTATTCCTGATCTAAGGTATAATTCAATTAACATGTCTCAGTCCTGGCCTCTAGTATTTCATACTGTTACATGGCTCTTTAATTTCAGACATGAAGATAGCATCCACCTCACCAGATATTGGGTGATTGT
This sequence comes from Microhierax caerulescens, assembly GCA_035590215.1. NCBI lineage: Eukaryota > Metazoa > Chordata > Aves > Falconiformes > Falconidae > Microhierax > Microhierax caerulescens. The sequence continues at coordinate 48,932,642 of JAVJGJ010000060.1, read as the reverse complement.
ATGTAGATATCTGAGTTAGTGCTGTAGGTCCTCTTCATTATAAATGGAGAGAGCTAGAAACTTCTGGTATGTGATTTATTAGCACTCTTAAAAATCAGCGTTGAGTTTTCTGTTCTTGTCCATGCGCTAGAATGGATTTTTAGATTACTATCTTTGATGTGAACACTGACATTTAGGATGCTGGATGTTACATATGTTGAACTGAAATGCAATCTAGTGAACTTCTGTGAGGACTGCATACCATATAAAAAAAGTAAAATGCAATGTTGACTTAATCTTCAAACCTGTATTTCATAGGACAGATCGCACAGGTTGGAGTTACCATTCATCATGACGCAAAATATTGTCAGAGCACAGATGCCAGAAGGGTGGCAGACAAGTACCACATGAGGATCTGGCCTCCCTTCTCTGCTGTTTTGGCAAAGTAAAGCCTTACTGGCCAGCACAGATGAGCTGCTTTAAATGTTTTATGATTTTCTGAACCAGAAGAAGCTACATGGCCCACAGTAACATATATAACATATAAAATAAATAGAAACAATAAGATGCAGGTGACAGAAGTCTGCCTATTCCTGGCTATCTGGAGTGTATTTAATATTATATCATCCCCTTCTTCCATGTGATCACAACTAAGGTGGAACTGCTGCTTTCTTTAAGGCCTTCCCCTCTGAAGGATGACATACCAACTGCAAAAAGAGGGAGGAAACATAAACCAAGATGCCTTAGTAAATAGTACTCCAAAATAAGTTGGTGAGACTTTTTTTTTTTTTCCTTCCATATCTAGGCACGGAGTAAACAGGTTAATCATTTTAAGATTCTTTTATAATGTCACCGTGCTCAGTATGATTAACTGGAGATGAAATTTGGCAGACACTATGTTCATAACATGATCTAATCATGTTTGGTAGTGTGGGGAGGGAAATAAAGAAACTGGCTGAGAGAGGATTGCTTAAAAATTGGCAACCTTGCAAATACTGTAACTTCTCTATGGAAATCTCAACAGAATAAAGAGCCAGCCAGCTTTTCTGAGCCTGTCCAAAATTTTTCCTTTAAAAATATTTGTGCCTGAATGATAATGGATGACTTCTATTACTGGATGCCTCTTGCAGTGCACTTCAGGACTGACCTGAAGTATCCCCTGCTATTTCATTATTGGACTACAAACTGCCCTGCCAAAAACCCTCACTCCTCAATCCTTCCTTTTCTTTCAGTCCTAGGGTTCATAGGTCTGTTAGAGTAGTGTCAAATAAACACAGTCAGGCCAGACAAGATTGAGTATCCTCTCTGTATAGTGTTCTGCCTCCAGAAATGACCAGGACCATCTATTTCAACAGATACAGCCAGTAAACTCATTGGGATAACCTGTTCCAGCCCACAGTTCCATCCTGTTCTTCACTAATAAAGACTAACTCAACTCCTAAAGTATTTATAGCTTAGCAATTACACTCCTTGCCTCTTGCTTTCTGCGTATATGTCTAATACCCCTTTTAAACTTGCTAAGATTTTTCTCCCAGAAGTATGCAGTGGAAATTAATACTTAACTACATGTTGCACCAAGAATCATTTCTCTGGTCAGATTTGAACTGTCCACCTTCTGTTTCACTGAGTTACCCTTTTGTTCCTAAAAAACAAGGCAAATACATAAACCATAGCTCTCTAACATTTTCTTTATTCAGCAGGTTACCACTTTTTGTAAGACAATTCTCATGGGTTTTTTTAATTGCTACCAAGAAACCAGTCTAATGTTTTTTTCCCTGCCTCTACCCTTTTCCTCTCTATCCTGTAGTCCCACAACATCCATTTGAAATGCAGTGATTGGGATGAGGGGAGTATCCTACAGGGGCCATCCCACTGATTAGATCAAAGCATCACATTGTTCTCTTGACCATGCTCTCCTCCATCCATGCTTACTGGCTTCCTTAGATGCAGCTGCCACTGCAGCTACCACCTCTTAGGCCTGCGCAGAGGATCCAGCTCAGTTGCTTGAGCTGACATGGCTAACCTACAACCCTGAGAAGTGCAGGGGTAATTTACTCTTCTGATGCTTGTATTGAACTCTGCTTGTTGTATTGTCTGCTTCCCTAGACCCTTACTTAGGCTATGCTTGGACCCTTTGCAAGTTCCTCATAGACATCCTTGGGCTGGACTGATCGGCTTAACCTTATACTATCTGCCACAGTTGCTAGGTCTCAGCTCACGCCTCTTTAGTATGTGTGTTAAACTACATATGGCTTCACACCCATGTTAGAATAGATCCATGTCAGACACCTCACTACACCTATGTTGTCAGGTATGAGAAAAAAAGTTCATTCCTATTCTTTCTTCCTATCTCTCAGGCACCTTTGACCCATATATTTTGTTTCTCAGCCATGAGAGTTTAAATTTTGTTTCTGTCCTTCTATAAGGCACCTCAGAAGGGGCTGCAGGGAAGTCTGAGCTATGGCAACAAGCTACCCTTCACCTACTGCTTTACTGTCATGTAAATTCACTGGATTTTTGTTTTGCAATGCCCATTGCTATTCTGACTCCACAGCTCCTCACAGCATCAGCACAGCTACCAGTATCATCTGTTGCAGCCTTAGATGGTTCCTGCTGAGCTTCTACCTTCACCTGTGCAATTCCCCATTATTTACTGTCAATTATGCATGCAGCCCTATTGTTATGAGTGGCTGATGTGAGTATTGCCTAATTTTGATCACAGGAATCATTATTTTCTTTATATTGCTTCATGCCCTTTTCCCCCATATGATCAAATATGCAGTCATTAGGTCCCATTGCAACATCACTATGAGGTGTCTGAAATTTTTGCACCAAAAATATTGCTTACGTTACAACAAGAAA
>JAVJGJ010000060.1:48908194-48925040 GCA_035590215.1 Microhierax caerulescens | reverse complement strand
AGCATCCTGGCTTGTATCCAAACAGTGTGGCCAGCAGGACAAGGGCAGTGACTGTCCCCCTGTACTGGGCACTGGTGGGGCCACACCTCAGATACTGTGTTGACATTTGGTCCCCTCTCTGCAAGAGGGACATTGAGGTGCTGGAGCGTGTCCAGAGAAGTGAAGGGTCTAGAGAACAGGACCTATGAGGAGCAGCTGAGGGAACTGGGGGTGTTTAGTGTCGAGAAAAGGAGGCTCCAGGGAAACGTTATTGCTCTCTACAACTACCTGAAAGGAGGTTGTAGCAAGGTGGGTGTCAGTGTCTTTTCCCAGGTAACAAGAGACAGGATGAGAGGAAATGTCCTCAAGTTACAGCAGGGGAGGTTTAGATTGGATATTGGGAAAAAAATGTCAGTGAAAGGGTTGTCAAGCATTGGAACAGGCTGCTGTGGGATGTGATTAAATCACCGTTCCTGGATGTAATTAAAAGACATGTAGTTGTGGTGCTTGGTGACATGGTTTAGTGGTGGACTTGGCAGTGTTAGATTTATGGTTAGGCTCAATGGTATTAAGGGTCTTTTCCAACCTAAATGATCCTACAATTCCTTGATGCTCAGACTATGCTGATTTCTCCTGCTCTGGGTCATTAGGCTGCTTTCCAGACACAAGAGGCACACAGCTCACATAGTGAAAAACAAAAGCCTTTCAGTCTTCCAAAGATGTTCATCTGAATAATAAAACCTTTGATCCCACTGACTATTATTTCAAAAATGCTGGGTTCTACCTCCATGCAAAAATGTGTCAGGGCTGCATCGGGAAATAGTGTCACAGATTTCCATTGCATCTTGAGAAGTACTCTACCAATGCTTAATACAGACAGAAGCTGTTCACATGTGTATGAAATAGGCAGGCGAGTGAGGCTGAGAGCACTTGGCATTACGTTGTCCTCTGGGAGCTGCCATAAGATGAGAGCCTTAGTCCTGAACAGAGCTGCGTGAAATGCGCTCAGCTGAAATGCAGAATTGCATGGAATGAATGTTACACACTTGAAACTGAGCCATTTGGTCGAAAGGATCCCCTCATCTGGGATGTACCTGACCCCAGTTCTGAGAAAACTTGGATGAAATAATGACAACCATAAACTGCTTTTTTGTTGTTGGTGGTGGGTTTTTTACTTGGAAATTGCTGAAACTTGGGGAACACAACTCCACTGAGACAGAATCCAAAGAAAAAGATTGTCATTATTCTCATTTACCCTTGTACCCACTTCTTCATGATGCTTTGCCAGGACACACACTGAGAAGTTTAGTAAGTCCTTGAATGAAGGAACACAACTCTCTTTCTTTCTGTACTATGAAAGCAGCTATATTTTGATGTGACACCAGAGAGAGTTATTCAACAATGATGTTCTTTGTACAAATGAGAGACTTTGTCCAAGAGGAAGATGGCTGTGATGCTGATAAAGATAATAATCTGTAACTTCTATATGTTTTTTTCCTCCTCAGATATCTAAGGACTTCACAAAGGAGGGTATTCTTATCCTGTCATTATAGAAAAGGGGAACTTATACAACAAGAAATGAAGGAACTAGTCCAAGATCAAATAGTAGATCAGGGGGAAATATATAACCATTGTTCTGTTCCTGTCCCCCATGATTAGCCTGCCCTGTGAAACACACTGAAGCCAGGAGTTACTTCCTCAGTCTGCTCTTCAGAGGGAGGAATCCACACAGATGAAATTTCATCTTCTCCCTCTCACTTCTGCTGCTACTCTTTATCCCCTCTTGCCACTCTGGCACATGTTTTCTCCAAACCCTGAGCAGCCTGGACACAGAAACAACATCGCTAAGAGAGGGCAGGTTTGCTGTGGTTTCCCTTGCTTGGCTGCTCTGCAGTCAGTGCTCCAGGTAGTGTCTACACAAACATCATGTATCACACATATGCAGGGGCAGTTCACATCACGGACACTGCATAGCCACAGTAGTTTTGGTGTGTTGCAGTAGACTGTCCTGTCTCCAGAGCAGCAGATGTTCAAGCCATATGTCTCCTCCTTATGACACTTCACAGCCTGGGACAGGCTCACAGCAAGGGCCTTGGGCTAAGGGCAAGGACAGCGGGAAAATGTGATATCGCCTTACAGGAGGAAAAAAACAGACAGTCCAGGGAAGAGATGCTCAGGGCAGCTGAAAAAGAAAAAGGTACAGTCACTTGCCCAAGATTCGGATGTCGCTGCCATTGGCCACTGAGAAGCAGAATCTTGTGATGTCATTTTTTTAAATTAAAAAACCAGTTAAACACACAATGGAGAATTGCTCCATATTTTACAAGGAAATATGCCTGTCTCACAAAGATGACTTCCAAATTATTATACATACATCATTAGAAGGTGGCAGCTCCAGCAGCTCAGAAATCCAGGCGCTGAGCCTTGCGACGGGATGTGCTGCAAGGGAGCCACCTGTCAATACCTTACACTGCAAGTTCATCCAGTGGTTACATGGAAGTAGCTTCACCAGGTCTCAGTTCAGGTTGAAGGCTCGTTATAGCAGATGCTGGACATGCACACAGGACAGATTCCTTGCCCAGATGGGTTATGGTCTCTCTGGCATAGACACTTTAGAGCTTGAAGGCATAGTGAAAGGGGATGCCTTGTCAAGAATCTTAAAGGAAGTTTGTGGCAGAAGTGCAAACACATTAAATTCAGAACTGCTGAGCTGAAGCCTCTGTCCTGATTTCAAAAGCCCCTGCCTTCTACTGAGCACTTTCAGACTACTTTTTACCTGTCTTTTCCTCCAGCTGTTTACTGGAAACTTCTGTGCCATGACAGTTAGAGATTCAGATCCACAAAGGAAATAAAAGAAACAAGAAGAATGTCTTTTCAGCTACTCTGGATAGAAGTCAAAAGATTTACATATGGAAATTATCTGTTTGCCAGGGATTTAGGCATTGAGGGGAGACCCGTGAAGTGTCATCTCTAGGGCCAGGATAAACTGGGACAAAACCCAGCATATCCTGAACTCATACATCATTTTCAACAGGGAGCTGTCAGTTAGCACAGAGAGAGGAGAAAAATGTCACTGGAAAAAAATCTCTGCTCTTCAGGGAAAAGAGGAATCTCTCCGTGACTCAAGAGCGGATGGTTTGGCAGCAGCAGCTCAGCCAACTCCTATCACTGGATTAACAAATTACACAGATATGCTCCCTCCTTTTTATTTACAGCACATGACTGGAAAGGAGGCTCAGGAAAAAAGGGATAATGTAAGAAGAGCTCAGCTTGTCAGCTGAGTGGCCAGAAGGGATTCTGATGAAAGCCAGCAGCCCTGCAGCAGGACACTGCCTGTCTACCTCTGGTGCATATACCTTGCTGTGTAAGGGCACAGGATCCCATTTCCTCATCCCAGATAAAACACAGTATTAGAAACTACTGATATTTCCCTCTCTCTGATTCCCAGCACTTAAATTAATGCTGAGTCTGTGTCTTTAAGCCCTGTTTGTTGTTCCTCTTGTTGCCATAGCATTTAGTGTTTCCATGTTGGAGATTTACTTTTTTTTTTTTTCCAGACATTACCCCATCAGCACAATTCCAGACCTGGGATTCCAGCCACTTTTGGCTAAAGGGGAACTCATTTTTGTTGCTATAAAAGTATCAAGCCATGTAAATGCCTGCGTCTAGGAATAGCAGCACAACTGAGAGTGAATGAGAGAGGAGAGGAAGAAGCACACAGACCCCTGTGCATCTTATCTCATGCCTCTGAGTAAACCTGTCCTCTCAAGGACAGGGAGAGGAACAGGACTTTGCCATTCTCTGGTACATTAGCAATCCCTATGGCTTTTTTTTTTTGGTGTGAAGGATGCTTGCCTCCAGGTTGCCCCTGCAAGAGAGGTGGCCAAGGCCAGCGTGCCCCACCTGAAGCACTGGCCCATATAAAGGGGCCTGGTCTGATCCATAGCTGAGAGAACATGTCACCCACTCAAGAATACAGTGACTCAAAGACAAAATAAATTGCTCAGTTTGGGCTTGATCCAAAGTCCAAGACATTAGAAACTCAGCCAACCCTTTAAGAGGTGATGGCTCACCGTTAGCCCCAGCTTGTCACTGAGGTCTTTGCTGGCATGCAGTGGAAGTGTGACACCAGACACCCCTCCTTTGCTACATCCCAACTTTGCAGCCTGCATAAAACTGGAGCCAAGTCTGCTCTCTGCACACAGGGACGAGAGAGACTGAGGGTCCCTCAAGAGACCGGGAGTACCAGTGTAAGAGGAGGCCTAAGTTGAACCTTCTGAAATGAACTATTTTCTACTGAATACCAGACAGTTCAGAGGGAAATTTTGGCTGGGTAGAGTGTAAGTGCTGCATTGCTCCTTGTGCTGAACTCCTGCAGCATCTGCAAACCCCAAGAAAACAATGGTGTGGAAAAGATACCCGCAAAACACAGATCCCAGATATTAACACTGCCCTGAAATCACTGCACTGCTCTGAGCCCCTGGTTGTCTAGCTCAAAAACAGAAGTAATGAATGGATATTTAATCGTCTTAGTAAAGTGTCTGCTGTTACAGGGATGGAAAATACGAGCTAAGCACAAAGTACCACTAACATTAAGCTATTTCTTACAGCATTGTTAACACTGCTTTCTGCAAATCATTGCTGTTGGCTCACACTGGCAATCAAATTATGCTGTACAAAGTGCCAATCTGTTACATTGCAGCACAGATTGAAAGAGTAAGATAAAATACGCTAGGGAATATGGCATGAAGTTTTAAGTAGCTCTAAGTAGCAACTACTGCTAATGATTAACATTATACATTTCACTAAATTACACTAAAATAATAAAGCATTTCAGCTACCTTATTAAGTCATATTGTAATATATCAGAAGCAGCAAAGCATGCTAAGAATGTATCAGCAAACTACATTAAAAATTCAAAAAATTTGAAAAGTGGGGAAACAGATTAAAACTGAAGTAAAATTGTGATGCTAACTCAAACATTTTCAACAGTGGGGTTGTTTTTTTTTCAATTTTGGACACTTTTTTCATTCAAATCTTGTTCGTGAGCCTCATGGATTTTGAGGAGAAGGAAATCCAAGGTAATTCCTGGAATTTTTCATGAGACTAAAATGGGAAGTGTCATGCCAAATTTAAACAATTTTCCTGGTTTCTACATACTTGCGTTTTCTTGTGGTTTTGGATTAATACTTCCTGTGTAATACTCAAGAGTTATGTTGCTGCGCAGGGAAAACCCCTAAAAGAAAGTAATTTAAATAAAGAGCTCATTGGCCATACTACCACGATTTATTTTTATTAGGATTAGAAGTAGTATTTTTTTTTTTTCACTTTGCACATGAAAGGAAAAAAATGTTTCTGGTAAAGTGGAAACTAGTTAAATCCTCTGGGTGAAAGTCTCTCATTTGGGCTTTCTTGAAAGCCCAGGAGAAAAGAAGGCTAATGACAGCAGCAAGACTGAGGGAGGTGGATAAATAATGATTAGGAATGTAGGAAACGTTGATCAGCTATGCCGTTCCTCAGCAAGTGGGACTCCCCAAGCCTCGCCAGCAGAGCACTGTGTAACCATGCAGAAACTTGCTGCAGCAGTTGTGAAGAGCCGCTGCTCTGAAAAAAGCGCAGGCAAGTGCTCTGGCTTCCCCGTGGAGGCTCTTCGGTAGAGGCCGATAAGCTCTGGCATAGCACAAAGCAGATGTACAGCAGAGCAAGGGTGGGCAGTCCAGACAAATGAATGGTGGACACCACCTGACCTTCCCAACAGATCTCCAGCTGACATTTCTGTTACCTGAACAGCTGAAATCATCGTTTCTCTCTACCTTCACCAGGATCCATAAAGAAGAAATCTGTTCAACCGGCCAACGATGAGCACAACAAATAAACTAGTAAAGACTGAGGGGTAAGTAAGGCGATCTGGACCTCCTGTTCCGGGCTCCCTGGCTATTAGTGAACCTGTCCATTTCCAGGTAAGTCAGATTAGAGCTTGCAGTAAATACCAAGGGGGATATAAAATATTTCTAAAATCAAGATGCACATTCAAGCAATGCTGTGTGACGCTGCACAGCAGAACTGCAATTGTGAAAATCAAATCACAAATTGAGAGGGGAAAAACTTGTTGCATCTAAAATTCTAAAGACAATTTACAAGGACCCTATAGGGGATCCAAAAGAGGATCCCAAATAAAGATCCATGACAGATGGAGTTTCACAAAGATTAGAGACATACAACTATGTACTGAAACTGCACCTAGGAAATCCTTAGCTCAAGTTTCTTATTAGGGTAGGGCTCCTGACTTACTGCAGCCCTGCATACAACTTCTCTTCCCTGAGCTCCCTTCTGTACATGCCAGGCTAAAGATGATTTCTGTTCTTACCTACTTGCCAGCCAACCTAATTGCCCAGCTAATTGCCCCCTCACCAGCCAAGCGAGGGGGGCAATTTTACCCAAGCTAAATTCAGCATTTGGATTTTCACCAATAGAAACTTCTTGGAAATTTAATAGCACAACTATTCTCCTACCAGCAATGAGCTTTCCTGGAGCAAAGATTGATTCCATCTTCTGTTGTTTTAGTTTAAAGATCCAGACCCCAGATGATGTCGTCTTTTTGCCAGTTACACTCCTGTCAGCACAGCACTGCATCCAAGAATACAGAATGTCAAAGGCTCTGAGCTCCAAGAAATGTGTCAGAAGGCTCTTGGCTCCCCTTGGCTTCTGGACACAGTGCATATGCACACAGAAGGCAGTCACTATCTCATGTCAAAGCTGACATCCCAATCTGCAGAGCTCTCATCACGAGGATTGATTTTGATTGTGTGGTTTTGAGTTTCCCACACACACTGATAGCCCCATGTGCTGCAAACACAAATCCTGTGCAAGCTGCACGTGGCAGAGGCACGATCCAAGTTATTGTTCTGTTTGTTCACAAAAGAACCTGACCACCCTTGTTTCTGTGACTCCTTTTAGCTCAACACCTTAGTGACTAAACACTGTTTTCATGTGTCTTTTGGATCTTTGACTTAATTTCAGCCAGGGTGGGGAAGGATTCTTGTATAGACATGTTTTGAGACAGCTGAGCTGTTTACTTCTATGTTGGTATTCTGACCACCAAGCCCTACTGAAAACAATAAATCTCAGAATAACTTACATTTAAGTTGAAACTCCCAGTGGTACATTGACAGCACTTTAATTACTTTGGACATTTCAGAGCGTTTGACCATAAGCAGATTCAACCTTGACATTTTAAGATAATAAAGCAATTATGATAGGTGTTGTACATTAAATATTATTTTGTTTCTTGAGCAGAATTCATAATATGAACCCATCTGAGCATGTCACAGCTGTAGTCTTTAGTACAGCATTAGCATCATCCTCATGGTGCATATGTAACCTAGCGAATATTGTGTTTGCTTTGGCTTTGGCAGCAGGAGGCAGGAAGTTCTCAAAGTCCTCATGTGGGCTCCTGACTACTGCAGCTCCTGGTCGGATGATATGCAGAAGGAAGGTCCAAGGTCTTCACATAGGCTTTGTCCTTGTCATCCTTTGCCTTATCAGGCAAAGGAGAGAGCACCAAAAGTCATTTTATGTAATTGTTTCAGGTTGCCTGTCCTTACAGTGGCATAGCACTGCAGTACAGAATGCTGAGAGGGTTCATGGTGATGCAAGTCTTATTAAGCTGAATTCACTCCATGTTGATGCTGAATTTGAGGAACTGTGTAAAAGGATGATTAGAGAAATGCAATGTATTTCATACACTTGGTTCTGTCCAAGAATAAAAAGATTTTGGTATAGAGCTTGTGAAGGGACCTGTAATGCCTGTATCTGCCTTGGTGATTCCAAAATCCTAATGCAGACCCTAAAGACAATCTTTACTGTAAGGACAGAGAGACAGAGAGGGGTGCAGGTGGGTCCTGATGATCTGAAGGGGGGGGGGGGGGGTTTGACATAGCACACATGCCCCTGCAGCTGCTTTTCAGCCTGGAGATACCCAGGATCAGATCAGCTCTTCCACACGACTCCTTGCCATTTCTTGTGGGGCAGATTACATTATCTCTAGTGACACTCCATATCTGAGGAAGCTTGGATGTCTGTTCAAATCCATCTCAAAGCTTAAAAAATAAATGTATATTTTCTACATGATGCCTTTGGTTTTTTGTGCTGTCTTCTGTTATCTCCTTTGTCTGCTTTTTGTGACTCAGTGGAAAATCATCTCCTGTGATGGCTAACAAACAGCAGGAGGAAGGGAAAGCTCACTTCAGTAACTCATGACTATGATTATTTTTCTCTTCTTTGGGGGATTTAGTTTATGACTTTCACTAAACTGTTTACAGAAAGTTCGACAGCTAGGCAGAAAGTCATTTGCAAGGAAACTGGGCTAAATTAAAGCAAAAATGTTCATTGGTTTCCCAGAAGGAAAAGAGCTCTTTTCTCTAATGTCTATGCTGTTCTTCCTCTCCACCCACATATTGGGGAAGTACAAATGCAATAACAGGGAGCTGAGCAGGGATGAAGACTGCATGAACTGTAGCTGATCTGGAAGATGGGGAAGCTCATTTATTGACCAAAACTTTTTGCTTTTTTCCAGTCATTAATTTAAGATCAATGAGAAGGGCAGAGTCCTACGCAAATCAGGAGTTACATGAAACAACAGTGTATAGCAACAACAAAAGTAATAAAATTCCTCAACTGCACTGACTTTCTTGGGTTTCCACCAACTCTCAAGGAGAACTCAAAGACCTCTTTAGACATCCTCAAATAACATAGCTTCACAACATCCCATTCTGAAAGTGGAGAAACTAAGGCACAGGCAGGCTAAGTGGCTCACCCAATGTTGCAGAGTAGAAATGCAGTAGAGTCAGTTGTAGAATCTAGCACCTATTTTACCTGTCGTGCCAAACTATTGGATGCAAGACAAAGGGACAGACTCACTCTTATGCTTTTATATTTCATCATTCCTGACAAAAGACACACTTTGTGCAGCACATGGTAAGTGCACAACATGGAACCTCGTACACTGCTCTCAAATCGGCTGCCAAGAGCCCTAAACCTGTCTCAGGCTTTTGGAGGAAGAGGAGCAGCACCTCTTTCCCCAGCGAGGTGGAGGAGGCGTATTCTACTAGAGTACATGTTAGAATGTACAGCCCAACTACAGTAGAACTGTAAATCATATCTTTGTTTTGTAGTTTTACAGCCTAAAGTTCCAGCCACTAACCAGTGTTGCTCCTCACCGCTGCACTGTTCAGTGGCCAGCCATAGGCTTTGCCGGCTGAGGAACCAAGTATTGCTTTAGGCCAGTTAAACTGTGCAGCAACTGAAATGATTTCCTGTTTGTAGATAAAGTGTTTGGATTTCATTTAGGGTCAAAATACATTTTGATTTAACAAAAGCATTATGGTATCGTTAATAAAACCAATTGAATAGAAAAATGTTTATGGTGCTTAGCTATTGGGCAGATTCAGTTCCTGACTGCAGTCCTTAACCTCTGAAGGGTGCTTTCCCAGTTCCTTTTAAATCCCATGCAGTAACTATGGCTGCTTCTGACTCTTTATTCGTTCCTTAAGAGAATGCTAGTTAAATACCAGATAAGTAAATATGCAATCAATGAGACATTTAGTGAATGTTAATGCTGTGTTTAATAAGGCTTAGAAACTTAAATGGGTCACATTAAGATGTAGAGGTTGCAGAAAGGAAACTTCTCAATGTCACCAACCCTAATCACAAAAAAGTCATGAGCAGGGACCTTCAAAACTGGGACATTTTCCTGACTCAGATGTTGGGGGGTTCTTTTGTTTCCTGCTTCTCAGCCTGTCAGCAAAGGGTTCTTGACAGGGAACACCTCCACTGCAGAACAGACCGTGGTGTAGGGTTCATTGCCATTACAGAGACATGAACTGCTAAGTCCACTTGAGTCTTAATTTAAGCTAGTCATGCAAGAGTGGCAGTATTCCTGTGCTAATATCCTCAATCCGGGCTTCTGAGCTGAGGCAGGGAGCCCAGCTAATGCAGCTAGATCACATCCAGGCTCAGCTGGCTTACCTTCAGGCACTTTGGCTGTCCTTACATACATCAAGGTAGACCCTATTTATTTTCTTCAGTGAAGACTGAGAGTGTCAGTCAATAACTTGATCCCAACAGCTGGAATGTGTAGAAAAGGCATTACAATGGGAATTGCAGCCACAGTCAGTGCTCCCAGCAGAGATGCCTGCTGGATAGAACTAGGAGGGGGCAGAAATCTCATCATTTGAGTTACTTAAAATTGGACAAAACAAATCCCTAGAGAATGTGGAGAAGGAAGACTCCCCACAAGAAAGGTAAACGCCTTACTGTGGCCTGATGCAAAAGACAATATTGTCACCTGAGGTAGGACCATACCTGTCCTCAGTAGTACACTTGCTCCCCATATGTGGCTGGAGCCCATGGGGTGCTGATGTATATACACTGCTGGATTGCATGTGATTGTACAGCCCTAAGTGACTGAGTGTCGGGCCAGGGATGCCCCTATGGGCAATCTACAGGCTCCTTGGAGTGCCTGGTGTGTGGCAGAGCTGATAAACCCTGTACCATGCAGGCACAGTGCAGAGAGGACCTCCTCTGGCAGGACCCATGGGCCAAAGGAGAGGGACTGAGGCACTGCTCCCTATTTCTCACTACCTTACCTCACAGCTTCATGCAGGAGCAGAGGACACCTTCACGGAATTAAGAGGCTGGGGGGAAAAAAACCAAAGGTACAGGGAATTTATATGTTTGCTTCTTCCGTGTCTTCTCCGTCCAGCACTCTTGGCAGCTAGAGGGGCTCCTCTGTCCTTGGAAAGAATCCAGCTGCCTCTCCAGGCAACACGACAGAGAGAAGGTATTAGGGGCCTGGAAACTCATTTTACTATTTAAGCTGGTCCTTTTCTCTGCTTCGCTTAGAGAGAACTGAACAGCTGGCTTTCCACGGGTGCAGCTGGGGTTTTTACCTTAAGACTAATTAGAACAGTTTCATTGGCAGTGCAAGAGCTGCACTTTTTTAGGACTTGCTGAAAAGGTTAAGATGTGTCCTGGGTGTATTTTTGCAATAGAAGCTAAATTTTATGACCATTTTTTTCCTTCCTGTAACAATAGTAACTCTGCCTTTAGCCTGGCCTCATTTTTCTAGTCAAGTCTGGTCCATCTCACTTTTTAACTGGGCCCATCACAGGGCTCTCTAAGTGCCTGGAGAACACATTAAAGTGAGGATATTTTTAATATTGAAGGGTATTTAACCCCTGGCCCAGCTTACCAAGAGGTGATGGAGAGTCTCTACCTAAAGGCAGTATCTTTCTAAATCATACATACTTCTTCAAGTACAATTTAATAGGTTTGCAAGATGGATCAGGAGGAAAGAAGGTCTATGGGCTGTTATCAAGGTGATTTGATGTTCTCTTTTCTGGAAAGACACCAAGTTTGAGTTTCCCCTCTCTCTTCTGTTATGCTATACCAGGGCAGGTGCCTGGAGTTACTCTGAACTGTATTAAACAATATTCTTCATTAATAGTGTTTTGGCAGCCAGGGGGAAAGTTATCAATATATATGACATGAATATTGCAGGCCATGGGATCTGACCCTTCAGGAAACCCAACTTGAAAGCAAAGGCTAGTACCCAATGCCTTATTTATCCTCTCATGTGGTGGTTACCTTTTGTCTCCCTAAATCACCTCAGCAGTTTCACTTGAAGAGGTTTCTTGAACTTCTTTACTTCCTGACCTAAAAAATATATACTTTTTTGTAATGGACACAAATAGCTACCGTGCTTCCCTCCAGAATGGACTGTATTTCAGGGTGAGCAGGGAGCAGTGACCTGTCAGAACTGTAGAAATGTGGATGCTGCAAGTTTCAGTGAGCCACTCATGGCCGTGCAGCTTTGCCAGTTCAGATCAGCCTAGGATCTCACCCTAAGCCATGAAAAGCAAGACCAGCATGCCTGATGTTGCTTATATGGAAAACCCTCCCAGCTGAATCATCAGCTGTTCGGAGAGGCCAGGTTGTATTTGTGTAACGGATGTTGCAGATCTATCATTTCAATATATTTATTCCATCACCATTCTGCAGAGCCTGCTTGTTGGAGACCGTGAGAACACCAGACTGAGCATAACACAAATTTCTTTCCATCTTTGTAGTTAACCATTAATAGTGACAAGAACCGATCCCCTGGCTGACTGAGCATCATCAGGCATCTGACAAGTCTTATGAACACTTTCAAGAGCCAGGCACAAGAGCTCAAGCACTTACTCATTTATTGCTTTGATATTAAAAGCAGACAGTCACCAATACTAAAAACAGAGTCCCAGAGTGCAGGGGAGATAGGATCTGTTCTGTGTACAGAAATTGCCTAGCTTCTTGTTCTACATGGTGCTTCAGATTACAAAACAAAATCCTGGTAGAGTCCCATCTGTCTGGGAGCTTTTTTGTGAATTCAACTACGGAATCAAAGAAACAGAAAAGCTTCCAGATTTCTCTATTCCAGGCTGAGACAAATTTGTAAAAACTTCCAGAAATTGCCAACGCACCTGCAGGGCAAGGTCTCTAATGTTCACCTCCCTGCTATGAAATGCAGAGCACCTTAACTTCATCAGCCCTTCCCCTGTCACAACCAGCTATAAATCCTGCCCTTCGGTTGTGGAATATCTCATCATGTGGGATGCATTTTTTTAGGCTGAAAAATACAAATCCACTTTGACAGAGCCCCAGTCAGGCATACACATGGATCATGCGTCGCTGATACATTCGCAAAGCACTGCTAGCGTGGAAATAACTTATAGTGACATTAAGCACATAATAGTTTTGCACACTAATTTTTTGCCAGTATAGTTTAGTCCAAAATTCCCACCCTTCCTCAGGAGAAACAAGCTGTATTGGCAGTAGCATTGTTTTGATGGTAACCCTGCATCTGTACTAGATGGCTTTGCAGGCACAACTCTTCTCCCCTAGCCAGCTAGTCTAACTTCCTTGCAAAGGGAAGAATTGAAACACAAGGCCACAGGGACAAATGGCTCCATGCAGAAGCTACCCTTTCCCCAGGAGGACACAGGTTCAGGCAACACAAAAGGGCAGCATAAGGTGTTCTCGCTGCCAAATAAACCAGCACTGGGGAGACTGGTAACCTGTCACCAGCAGAAAAGGAGTACTGTAAATCAGCCAGTATAGGTTACTGGGATGTGGAGAACTGATACTGCCCTCCTGAGACCCACATTTTCACGGATCCAGTGCCCCAAAACACGAAGAGAGGAAAGTGGACGCCCAGGAACATGCAGCACTGAGGAAGCAGGGGCATCATTTTGCTACAGCCTGCTTGCAGCAGCTTTCACATCCTCAGGGCAGACACCCACTCCACAGGTACAGGCACATTGCACCATGTGCTCAGTGCTGCATCCCTGACAGCAGTGTCAGGTGGTCTCCTTAAAAATGGCCATCACTAGTTTGGGAACTCACTGGCAGCAGCTCACTGCCAGGAGCCAAAGCTACTAAATAGGAGTGCAAGCAAGCTGCTCAGGGACAGTTGAGGAAATGATCGATAGGAACAGGGGTGTTTGGTAACTGATGGATAAAGAAGAAAGAGTGCAGAGAGAGCTGGATGATTGCTCAAGGTGGGAACAAGCTGTATAAAAAGTCTTAGGAGGATGAAATCTAGAAAAATGATGCTGGACTGCAGTAAAAAGCCCCTATTCCCACCCAACACAGGATCCTCAACCACAAATCAGAGTAAATACTGAGCTACTGAGAGAGATCACCACGAAGCAATGGCTCAGGCTCACCCACTGCAGTCTCCAGGGAAGGAGCTCACAGCCCTGCTGAGGTTAATGTGACAGCCACCAGCCTCAGTAACTTAGCGTTGAGGTGAGTTAGATCTGGCATTGGGTATACACCAAAACCGATGACGGTCAGTAAGTGTCTGTCAGCACTCAGTGAAGGGAGAGACATTTCCATGAGCCTGGGAAGGATTTGGGCAGGCTAATCTTGGTAGTCTAAAAAGGTCTGTGCTGGGAAATAACTTCCATGGCAATGCCTCTGAAAGGCAGGGATGGAGGGGTTGTACTGAAGCCTTGAGCTGTGGGAGAGCGTCAGATGGAGATGCGCAATACTACTACAAGCCAGCTCAGTACTACTCGCCTGAGCCAGAGGGTGCCTGTGCATGATGGGGGCTGCACTCAAGCTGTGCCCCCTGCAGTGGGCTGTAGATGCATCCCCTCTGCCAGCTGCAGCACCAGGCAATGGCAGGAGGCTGCCTCCGGCTGCAGAGAGCACAGATGGATCGCTGGGTGAGTTGGAGCTGTTGATAGTTTGGGACTCTGGTGCAATGGAGACTGCAACTGCTCTGCCAGCCTTCCTTGCCCAGCAGGGATTGTTAGCAGAGGCAGGACCCCTCAAGTCCAGCACAGGCAAGCTGTGCCCAAAAAAATAAGGCCTCCATCTGCTTCCCCATGATCCTATTCCTACCACAGCCCATTAGAGTCTGGCCTTTCACTTGAGTATGAAAAAACTTCACTGCAGGGGAGAAATCTTGAAGTCTCTGTTCAGTCCCCCTTTCTTCCGCCTTTGATGGGAGGAGTCACTGCTGCCTGCAATGACAGCTACCCCACATCACCAGGAAGCTGGGTATTGGGGGTCAGGAGGGGAATGAGAAGAACAAAATCTTCACTAGGCTAAAATCAGTGCAAAACACTAGCAGCTAGGTATTCTATGAGCCTATCATTGTCAGGCAGCTAAAATCAAGTTCATACAAGAAACAGTGTAGGGAATCCAGAAATTATTCTGTTATCTTTTTTACTTGCTAGAATTCTGGGTGTGGACAGGGGCCAGCTCTCTCTTTCCTGGTGTAGGGCTGAGAAGCCTGGAGAGTGTTCTCCTTTATCTCCAAGCTGCTAATTGCAATGTCTGCAAAGAATTAACAAAACATCTGATTGACTCAAATGTATTACTGATCACAGTTTCAGGAATGCTTAACTTGCTGTAAGTTGAACAGTACATCAATTTGGCTGATCTTTAACCCTCTGTCAATTGTCTGGTTTTAAAAATATCCCAGCTTGTAAGCTGGACTATCAGCCAGCGGGACGGCTCAGCAGAACTCTGGCTAGTTCTCCTTTCAAACAGTGTATTTGGCTGAGTATTTGGGAGAGATGCTGTCTTCCCAGCTATTGATTTGTGTGTAGTTACAGTATAGCCTGTTGGTTAACTGCTTAGCTTACAAGAGGCGAACTGTAATTGAAATACATGTCATGCATATCTTGGAGTGTATTCACCTTAACAACAGGAAATGTAGGGCCCTTATCCGTGGCAATGGTACTTCTCCAGGGGGGTTGCCCAGTGCAGGCACTGGCAGCTGGATGCTCACTATAAGCATAATTCATCCTGAAAGAAATGCAAATAATTCATTTAAATCGAAATGCATGTCCAACCTATGTGTGGAATAAAATCGTCTGCTTTCAGTCCTTTTCCAACAAGCCATGAGTTTTTCTTGAAGCTATTTCAAGCTGGAAAGTGGCAGAGAACAGAGGCAATTCTGTGCTATTTCTTTGGTAAAAATATTCAGCCTACCCTTGGATAAAAGCCTCCTGCTTAGTGTAATGGTACCGTTCTTACTGGCCACTGTGAGTTGCAGCAATGACCAGCTCCAAATCACACACCTGCTGTTCACCGTGCAACTCTTGTGGCTTCAAAGGGCGAAAGTGTAAAGCACCATCTGGCAATAACACTTCAGGGTTGGAATAGCATGAGACCCGGATTAACAGGTAATGAGAGGAATGATTACAGCTTCTATTGCATTTGAGGGAAGCCAGGATGGTGACTATTTCTCATTATTTCAGCAAGTCTCTGTGCATGAGGGACCCAACAGCACTAATGCTCCCAGTTACAACAGCTGCACTTAGATGGGAGGTCTTGTTGTTAGAAAAGACATCGGCTACAGTTTTTGACACGTGCTGGCTGTCCCTTCTGTGCCTTGCACTCCCATGTCTTGCCGAGAGCCCCCTCCAGCCAGGGGTGAGGCCTTCATCTCCGAAGGGCTTCCTACAAGCCGGTCTCCTCCGCCTGGGCCCTGCTGGGGGGGGCGGGGGGCGGGGCCCGGCTGCCCGCCCGGTCCTGCCGCTGCCGCTGCCGGTGGCTGCAGCGTGGCGCCATGGCCAGCGGGAGGCGCTGGTGCGACACGACCGCTCGGCGCCCCGCTGGAACGGGGGGGAAGCGGCCGCTCCCGCCTGGGCTGGGGCGCAGCCGGGGGCAGCCGGGGCCGCCCGCCGCCGTGCGACCGCAGGAGAAAGGGCGCTGCCCGCACTGCCTGCGGGGCGGGGGCATTGCCGCCCTCCAGCCCGTACTGCCTAGGAAGGCTGTGCACTCCTGGTTTAGAAGGGAATTTGAGGCAAAAGGCAGGGAATTCAGCTTCTGCTTTTTTGTTTCATTGGTTTTTTTGGAAGTTAAGGTGCATTAGCAGAATTTGAATGTTTTCAACAAAATCCAGGGCAAAGAGATAATTTTTTCTTATATTAGAAGAAATTAAATTGCATTCCATCCATCCCAAGAGAGGTCTTCAGTGAAATAACAGAAAGAGAAGAGCTGGGCTTCCTTGCCTGGGGACGGCAGGAAACTGGAAATGGGGGACACGGAGAAACAGCTGCGCTTCCAGTCTTCCAGTGTCCACCCTAAAGCCTTCGTAAGTGCAAGACTGGAAGAGAAGGGCTGGTTGTCGTCCCCGGGCAGGGAACCCCGCGGGGCGGGACGGTGCCCTGCCGCCGGCTCCACCGGCTCGGGCAAGTCCAGCTTCGTGAACTCGATGATCACCTCGTTGCTGATGCGCGCCACCCCCGACGAGGTGCGGCTGATCCTGGTCGACCCCAAGCGGGTGGAGCTGAACGCCTATGAGGGGATC
>JAVJGJ010000060.1:48890279-48906045 GCA_035590215.1 Microhierax caerulescens | reverse complement strand
TGGCGGGGGCGGACCCTGCCCGCCCCCACGGTGCTCGGTGCCGCGGGCGGGGGCGCCGCTCAGGCCGGGATGCTGCTGGGGCTGCCCGGAGGGGCGGTCAGTGCGCGCCGGTCAGCGCGCGCCGGTCAGCGTCCCTGCGGATGCGGAGCGCAACGATAGCCCGGCTCCGCTGCCAGGGCTCGCAAATCCGAGAGCATTCGGCACCTCGAGCACTTTCCTTAACTCTCCTGGTGCAGTCGCCCTCCGAAGAGGACCCTTGGAAAGCTGTCGTCTTTGTCTGGATTGGGGCCGACTACCTTTTCCTTCCAAAGGAGGCAGGCGGAAACATTTTTTTACGTATTCTTCCTTTTACAACGGCATCTTGAAGTATGGCTATCGATATTCATATTCACGATATTCACAGACCGAGAACTGAGTGCACCGTAGGGGAGCACCTAACTAGCAAAACTGCCCTATTTATGAAGCTTGTTTGTTACCAATTTTCTCTAACGAGAGTGAACCTTTCTGCTGATTCTTAAATCTTGTCGATGAGAAGTGTATAGGAAGCCCTTATTGCGTTAGATCTTAGTCTTTGTTGTGGATGCATCGAGTTAAACTTTTGATTCTTAAGCGTTTGTTTGTAATCATCACCGTCATCGTTTCGTCTGACCAGTAAAGTAACTGACTAATGGGTGGCACAAGAGGATCTCCCAGGTTTTACAAACATTGCCGTGTGCTAAGACTTTGACGCAATAGTTAAAGTGGAGGAAAAACTGTTTCATGCACTTTACTTTGACTTTTTAATTTTTTATAAAAGAAGACCTTTTTATTTTACAAAGTCTGCCTTTTATGTACATTATATATGTTCATAAGCTTTTCTGTAACATACTAAAGAAACTGATACTTCAGTAAAGTGTGTTGATGTTTTGCCTTCTTTGTCCTGAATGTTTGCCTGAGCTCTGGCAGGGAGGCATGCACCCCCCCGGTCTTCCCTGATGGGCGATGGTGGCCAGCTCTTCCCAGCTTCTCACTGCACCGAACTGAACAAACTTTTACTCCTTCCCTCAGAGGCAAGGAGGGATAGGGTTAAGCGTTCAGATGCTACCCTTCCCAGTCTCTCTCTCATTCCTAGCTGTTGCGTCACCAAAAGGGCAAAAGGTCTTTGAGTAGCTAAAATAATGTGACTATTGCATACTTCAGCTGAATAGACTTTTGTCTGTTTTTTTAAAGCTTGAAATGAACTTCCTTGGCTAGCACTGAGATAACCGAAGCAGTTCATGTGAGCAAACTGATATAGATGGTGTGAGCCTAGCTGTTGTCAGCCTCGTCGGGTGCTGCGACCTCTTAATACGGGTCATGTCAAGTGTTACTGTATCAGAAATATCTCTGAAGGTGGCAGTTTCTTCCAGTGGGTCCTCTCTTCCCATTTTGTTTGTCTTTGCAATGGGGGTTGAGGCAGAACTAAGAACAGGAAAGCTTTCTGATCTTGCTAAAATAGTTGGTGGGGTTTTTTCCTACAAAAGTTTTGTTCTAGATAGGGTGAAGCAGTAGCAGTGGGTGCACAAAATAAAATATCTGCATCTCATTTGCTTTTTTACATGTACCAGTATTCATAGAAGATGTCATTGTATGGCTCAAAATACAGCCAGAATAAGGACAAAGAAAAACTAATCCTCTTTAAACCCCACATGCTGGTATATATCCTGCTATAATCAAACAGCAGCATAATCACTTCTACATCTGGACAGGCCCCTCGATGAAGGCAGCAGGGCAACAGCATGCTTGCAAATAGGTGCTGTCTTTGGTGTGTCGAGCACTAACCTTCTCCTGTACTCTGAGAGGGCTGTGTATTCATACCTGCAGGAGGTCTTTGTTAATGATCATTTATTTAGATCAGACTTCATATAATAACAATTTTCTTTGGCCATTACAGTGTTTTCCTTTTTTTTTTTTTTTTTTCTTTTAATAGGACAAGACAAGAGTTTTAGAAACAACTTAAAATTAATGGTCGATTAGTTAGCTATATTAGATACTGCAACTGTGTGTATGAGTATTTATTTTAAAATGTACCAGCAGCCTCCAAGACTAGCTTTCATTCAACTGCTTAACTGACAAGGCTCTCTATTGAACCTGTATCTATAGTTCACTGCATTTATCTCTCTGAACAATGCACAGAATCCCATGTGACATTCCTTTCCATTTACATGATAATACACAATTTAACTGTGTAATTCTTAATTCTTCTTTAGCCTTGCTTTGTAAGTGGAATGCAGCAGCTCTTTTGCATTCACCTAATGAAAATACATTGAAATAATAAACTGCTGGCATAAATTTTAAACCACTGTGAAGAGCAAACTGCTGTGCCACAAACACCTAAGGCTTCATTTCTGTTTAAGTACTTCTATAACTATGGCACAACTGTGGTTTTGAAGGCTAATGGGAAATAAATCTCCTTTGCAATGTCTTTGGAGCTGGAGCCTACATAATTGCACCTTTTGAGAAGAAACATGGTATTCTATTTGATGACTGGTAACTACCTCAAGTTATATATAGGTTATGTGTTCAAAAATGGCTTAGTTGTAGGTTGGTGTGAAACTACAGATGCTGCGCTAGAGAAGTGTGCCCTACCGAGAAATGTGTTTGCTCAAAAGGGATGGAGAAAACTAGCTTGGATGGATGATGATACTTCATTCCATTGCATTTTATTCTGGTTCAGATCATCTGCTTCTGTACCAGAGAAAGCTCTGAATTACCATCACAGTAAGGAACGCTTACTTTCTTCCACGTGATTTCTTTAAGGCAAACAGTGCTTTGTAAATGGGCGTTCTGGTACACTTCTTGCATGCCGTTTTAGCTGTATATGCTGTCTGATGCTTGATCATCTTCCTGCAGCACCAAGGAGTGAAACTCTGTTTTTGTAGTATAATTTCAATGACACTCATCTAACTCTGCTTTCTTCCAGTGGAGTTTCTTTTGCGTTACAGTGATCAGATAGGTAAGGAAGGCCACTGTTTATTGGAGAACAAGAAGGCATTAGGACCTGGAAGTTGTCAGCAGGAGGTTGTTCTGGACCGCAAGATCAGCCAGTTCTGGCTGCGCATTGCCGGCAGCTTGGCAGTACTTTACCTGAGGCTCCGGGGCTGTGCAGCTCCTATCAGAGTGGTGCTGCGGGGTTTAGGCCTCACTCAGCGGAACACTCAGGGATGCACTTCCCACTACTTTTCAGAGGCTTTCAGTGAAGTACGTACTTGCAGGTTGGATGCACTGGTGCCTTGGTCAGGTGTGGGCTGTTACACAGGTCTGAGTCTTAAAAAGGTCTGGGGAGGGTGGGGGTTGGCAGCGTGCCATCTGCCCCAGATTCGAGACAGGAGGTCTGGCTTTCAGCTCTGTGGAGATCCATGTGCTTAACTGATAAAACTAGCTTCAGGAAAAAAAAAAAAACAACAGGAAAGAAATATCTGGAGGGTGTTGTAATTTGAATGTACTTCATTCAGTCCCATATTTCTGTCTGTTTCCCTGATTAAATTCAGAATGCCTCCCTCAGATTTTTTTCTTTCATTGGAATCTAAGGAGGCGTGTAGGGTAGAGCGTTGTTGCTACTCCCAGCTTGACTTAATAGTCACTGGGATGGTACCTCCAAAGCCTACTAGTGTGAAGGGAGGACCGAGTTCACAGTTTCTGAGAACTGCCTAAGGGGTATCCAAATTGTGCTTGTGGTGGCTACAGCATCCCCGGGAAGCACCAGGACAGCAGGGCCTGGGTGAATTCAGTGGGGTTTCCACTTAGTGAAAAAAGCAAGACCAGCGTTCACAGGGCAAATCTTTGCTTTTGTTTGCTTGCATCTGAAGTAAATTCCAATCTGAATTTATTTTCAGTGGGGATTTCCCTTTGAGAATTTCCATCACTGCTTGGGAAGCTCTTCCCAGGCACAGTCCCCTGCCTCTCACACAAAAGCAGCAGCCCTGGGGATGGAGCCGAGCTGACAGCTGGTGCCACACTCCGCTGCCCGACTGAGGCTGTGTCAGCCCATCCAAAGATTCGGGAAATAACTCAGGGCCAGTGGAAGACAGTGAAAATATAGGTAGTTACACTTTGTCTTACTGGGCATACAGCACACTCTTAACATCACCAGCATATTTCTTGTGGTTTGCTTTCCCTTTGAAGTTTGGTGCATTTTTTTTAACGGTAATAATACTTAGAATTTTCTCACTGACATTACTAGGCGGTCCAGGACTAGCTTGGATATGAGAACATATTAAGACTTAATCCTGTTTTGCATATTATTCCTATTTTGCAACCACAGCATAACATTTAATCACTCCTTCAGAGCTGCACTCGCTGGGTTGAATGTGGCGACGCTCCCACGAGCTCCCATGAGAACAGGCTGGGCTGCACGGCAAGCAGCGCCTGCCACTCACCCACACAGCTCCTGCGACTCTCCGTGACCTAGAAAACCTTTTACCTTGCTGTCTCAGGTGCTAATGTAGCTCTCCCCACTGAAGTAATGCACGCTCATCTGAGCAGAAGTTACTTCCCAACATGGCAACTGGGGTCGCCAACACAAGGAGTACTTTGTCCTGAGCCAGCTGGTGTTTTAACATTATCAGTCCCACCCTCAGGGACCGTTCAGTTTAACTCGATGTACTTTGCATATGGGGCAGGAACAAGGTGTTATCCCTGTAACTTCATAGCCCCTTCTTGTTCTGTGACTTTCCATTGCCTGCTGCGGGTGGAGGTGCAGGGTGAGCTTACGGGAAAGAAGCACGCGCACAGGCCTGCATGAATTGGGACTACTGCTGTGTGCAGGTGGGAAAGGAGCTGTGCAGACAAAGGACAGAGAGTAATTCCATCTGAAAGCAAGCCAGGGCTGCACTCAAGGGAAAGAGCTCCAGCTGGATTATTCGGGGATCAATGACAGCAATAGGACAACAAAGAGGGTCTGATGCTGTTTTGAGTGATCCTGCTATTTAACCACTTCTTGTGGGTTTTGGGTTGTGGGTTGCGGTGCATGTGGCACTCAGACCATTTCTGCAAAATGCAGCTATTGCTGATGCAGGAAAAATTGAGCAGACAACCTGAAGGCCCAAACCACTCCAGCTCCTATCCCAGGGAGGGAAACGCAGGTTGGGGCACTTCAGGTGGGATGCAAGCAGAATGCAAACATATTGTAATACAATTAATACAGGCAGATTTAAATTGCACTGTTACATGTACTGCCAGAATATCACCGTACTTGTCTACCCTCTGTCACCTGGGCTTTTTAAAGTGTCATACGGTGTCAAGCCAGTCCTCAGTGTCAAGTCAGCAGAAGGTGTTTTTGAAGAACTAGTCAAAGCCATGAAAATTCCTGAAAGAAATGGATTTAGAGGCATTTAAAAGTTGGTGAATTCCACTCCAGGTATATCTGCAGCAATGGGACATGTTCAATGAATTTGTGTGCGCCACCTTGCAAGGTATAGAAGGACACAGGGACAGAGGGGAAAGCACAGAGAAAAGGACAAAGAAGCAGCTGAATCCTTGCAGATGATGGGGATGGCAGTTGGCAAACATCCTTTAAGAAAATTGCATGGGTGCAGAGGCAGTGTGTCCTCCATGGCCCCTTCCTCTTCCTTCTGTGACACGTTTCCTGCAACAACCTCTGAAACATGTCTTTTCTAGGCAGCCTGTCACAGGACAAGGGGAAAAATGTGTGTACCGGGAGGCCTTTGGCACTTGAGTACAGGGGAGCTGCCCTTCCCCTGTGTAGACCACTGGCAGTTTGTGATCTTGAAAGCAAAGGCTCATTTTCAAAACCTCTCATTAAATGGTTTTGTTATCTGATGCGTTTCAGCCTGCATAACATTGCATATGTTCAATAATTTTTACTGCCCTCAATATTAAGTCAACTCATTATTATTTACCAAAACTCATGAAATGTTGAAAATGTTTTTACTTTCCGTGTTACGAGTTGTAAGCAGTTCATTAAAAAACTCCCTTTTTGGTGCCATAAAACCCACATATATAATTTAATATCCAAGTATGTAACAGCTCAGGGTTTCCCAAACTATTTGGATTGGGGGATGCTGTCAGCCTTGAGGCATCCTCAGAGCTTACATCTGCAGCTGTGCAATGGTGAGGATTCAGAGATTTGGGGTCAGTGTGGTTTTGGGTGAGCAGCAAGGCTGGGAAGGTCCCCTCACTGCTGCCACTTGCTGCTGCTCATGTTCCCCAAAAGCATGTGCAGGAGTTGAAATTACTGTTTGTCTGTATGGACTGAGTTGAAGCTGATTTTCCTCCTTTAACTGAAATGTAGCTGAAGGGCTTTGTTCCCAAAAGTATCTCACAGAAAGGAAATGGCAGCTGTTAAAGTCCCCTAGCCTGTGTGCCTGCCCTTCCAACCACCCCTCCATTAAACTCCTTCTCTCAAAAGCCTTCCTCCCTAGTGGCTGGGATCTTAAAAGATGCCTTGCAGTAAGGACAGACAGGCATTTACCTCAAGTGATACTAACACACTAATGCAACCCCATAATAAGGTAAGGAATTAACATGTTTTATATCAGCATCTCCAACCCCAGCACGAAAGAAGAGGGGTGTATTTCTGCGTATCATATGTTTCAGTCAGAGGAGTCATCATTTTTTAATGTTCCTGTCTTGCCAGGTTCCCTTTTTGTGTCCTGCTGTGGGGGAAAGGGCATTAATAAACTATGGTTTAAAGCTGCTGTTGTGAATTTTTTTTATCCACACATGATTCCTTGTAGATGAGCTAGGAATCTACTCACAGAATTTATTTAAATGATTGCAGTTAGTCAATTTCCTTTGGTTTAGCTGGGTCACCTTCATCATCACCGAAGTGTTCAATGCCCTTTAGTATATTCAAGATAAGGAAAAGTAATTGCTTCCTTTGTTTTGTTAAAAACATACAGGATTTTCCCATCTGACAAAGGTGGGTTTTTTATTTTTTAACAGCACAGTGCAAAATCAGGTGGCATACATAATGGATGAACCTGCATGCAAGGATCTGGAGGATATTAATGGTATTTCCTTTTACACCAGCTACCCAGCAAGGCATGCTCAGTGGAGATAGTCCTGGTTTGATAGCCACCCGAGATCTAAACCAGGCCCTCTGTTTGCAATTAGTTAAATGCAAGTAACTGGTTAAATTCTTTTCTGATTTACAGCCCTGTAGGGGTAAGAGCATGACTTTGCTGCAATTTGGCTGCAAAAGGCGGCGAGGAATATATCTGCAATGAGTATTATTTAAGAGATGCTTTGTCCCGCTTTTAGAAATGACAAGGGGGAGTGTGACAGTGGTGCTTCTTGCTCCTTTCTTTGCCAAGTGAGCCAGCAGACTGCCGGGAGCCCAGCTAACCAGAGCCTGCTGTGAGTCAGGATGACAGGAGGTTTTATGAGCTCCTCTATCAAGGAACATTTCAGGTTGTGCCAAAAATGAGGCAGTCATCTTCTGACTCATAAAAACAATTACCTGTGTAGAAATTTATCAAAAGTAGCAGCAAAGAAGAAAAATACCCAAAATGTTCAAAATGGGAATGTCGCACTGAGTCCAGCTATGTTATTTTCCAAGCCCATTAAAGTGATTAGTAGATGGCATTGAGTCCCCTTTCCAACAACATGGCACAATGCAGAGGGGGGCAGAAACAGCCTGGGGAGCAGCACAACACGTTACGCGGGATGCTGTCTAGTGACAGAGTCTGAGGCTCCCGAAACTGCAAATGCCAAGAGCCCAGTGCAGTCATTTACCCTTCCACTCAAGCCAATGCAGAGGAGCTGCTAACCAGGCTCTTCAGGTGCCTGTCAGCTGTAGAACAAAGGGCCACGACCCATGACTGACAGTTTTCTTAACAGTTTGTAATCTATGGAGCTGATGAGATGTCCGACTTTCCGAAGATGAGTGGTTGGAGCTGATACAGACTGGTTTAACTAGTGCTCCTGGGTTAAGTCTCCTGTTTTTCTGTAAGAAGAAAACCAAACCATTTCCCTTCCTTATGTTTCTATTTGTGCTTCAGATGATTAAAACTAAATTAGAAATTTAATTCACTTGTCAGTGAATAGTCTAGATAGTTATTTTACTGGCATTTCGCTCCTCTAGGCAAGACACATAAATGAGGCGGTTTGTCATTATTGAGTCTCCAGGCAGTTTCATTTTCTAGACCTCTCCTACACGACCAGGACACTGCAGTTAGTAACTGTACTGTAGAGTCTACAACCAGTATTCCTTGGAATTAAGCTATTCCCATAAAATTAATTAAAATTATTTCTTCATATATAAAATAATTTCTTCATATAAAAGAGAATATTTCGATTTTTTCTTTGTGACTTTCAACAAACCAGGCTACTATTTTTTCCTCTTTCAAACTGTCAGGTTTAGCTCCTTCATGCCAAAGGGAGAACAGACAACTGCTTCTTGTGTCAACATATATTTCCTATAAAACAGCATGGCAATCCCATCTGTCTTAACAGTGCTTTTGGTGACATCAGGAAAGCTGTCTCTGATCAAAGAGGCGTAGGATGGGTATGTTACACACTGAAGTATGGATCTAAGGCTTCGTTGCTTCATGAGTGATGTACCCATGCTTTGTGAAGGTGTGGGCAGTTTGGGTTAGTACAAAGACCACGGATGCATGCGCAGTGTCAGCAACTGGTGTGACTCAGGACACTGGTGAGTGCAAGTGTTAGAGAGGCTTGCTTTGGCCTGGGGAGAAGAAAAGCCTCAGGATCAGCCCCAGAACAACCATCTCCCCTCTTCCTCCTTCGCCTCTCACACTCTTTGGTTGAAAATAGATTTTTAAGCCCCGGAGCAACCCAAAGCATGTTCAGACAGGATCAAAACAGGTGCTGTGGGAAGCTGCAGGATCTGTGCTAACCCCACTGCTGGTGTACGTGTAATTCAGCCGGCATCGGCAGAGTGGCAGCTGGCACGGGGCAGCGCTGGGATCCTCCAGGAGCAGTCACCCTGTCTGCCCTGAGCACTGTGCAGCAACTCTGCGTTCTGGCTGGCCCCAGGCACAGCCAGCCCCACGGTTGTGGGGCCACGCATACCATGGCACCGGCTGTGCTTGGGGAACAGGTCGTGTTTGACACAAGTAGGAAACTCAATACCTGATTTCTAGCAGGTACCAAGTGGCAAAAAAGTAAGTGCTTCTGTGTATTTGCTAATGAAAGGTACTGCCTTGCTCCAGACTCCGTGTTTCTCCCTGCCAGGACCATCCTCAGCATTTCAGCAGCCAAGACTGCTCTTGAGACACAGGGTTTGACCTCGGGGCTGGGTAGCAAAAGCAGAAGGATCCATTAGGAATCAGGGAGAGGCATTGCACAAGCTGAGGCTGCAGCTGTGTGCCGCTCAGCTGGGGTTTGTGGTCGCCGCTGGTCAAAAGGCTGGGACAGGGGCATCTCCAAAATGTGGGGGTGGGACAGCTGCTTCTGCAAGTCAGTTGGTGAGTCCAGTCAGCAGGAAGGAACATGCTCCAGCAAACTTGTCTGTTTTGATGGCACTTGAAATGCTTAAATCCTTATTTATGACACCCTGGTGCATTTGAGTGCCTTGCCGTGGGCTATATGGTAATGAGCAAATGCCACATCTGGAAAGGGAACTTGAGCGTATTGACTCCTTGCCCTCTTAAAACCACTCAACTCCTCTTCTTTACCATCTGGATCATTTTTGCTCTCATCCTTGCTTTGCTGCACACAGGTTCTCAGACACCACTGAAATCTGCACACGCCGTTACATGTTACACCGTGCGCAGACAAGTCTGATTGTCCCGTGGGGTGTGCTACCTCTGCTTTGCTACTCTGGGGTAGGAGGACCTACCCATGCTTACACATAGTTTCCCAGAAACACCGGTTAGGGTGGTAAGGAACACATGACATGATTACATGATGAAATGCAAAAAAAAGTGTTTTCTTCATTGTGATTTTTCAATCTGCTGTTGATTTAATGATATCCATCCATTTCTTCTAATTCTAGCAACTATCACTATGTTCACAGTCACCAAGAGAATTTCTTCTCAGAAACAAAAGTGTACTCACTGAACAACTTTTAAAATTATTGTGCCTGATATGAATTACTCACAAAGCTCATTAACATTTCAGTTCTCAGTTTGCACAACAGCTGAAAAATATAGGTGCCAGATGGAGCCTTTTGTGCATTGGAAATGACAGAATTTTGACTTCCAACATTTCAGATGTGTGCACATCTTCCTGAAATTGTTGGGAAAGGGCAAATACAAGAAAAGCATTTACAGCATCTCCACACAACTCACAAGGAGCTGAGATATAGCATGGGTAGATAATAATAATATTAACGCTTAATGATAATGTCATGAACCATTCAGAGAAAGCAGCAAAATAAAATAAAATACTGATGATGTTGCACTAGTGCTTTGGACTCCTGCAGGGCATTTCATGATGGATTTGAAGCACTTTATAAAGATGAGTTAGGCACCACAGTGCACTTGTTGCCCTTACGTTACAGAGAGGAAGACAGGAATGGAGAAGCCAAGGGCATGTTGTGTGGTGCTGGCAGAGCCAAAGCACCTAACTTAGCAGGAAAACAATGCCAGTGATGGGTGAGCTCTGGCAAATATTGCATTGAAGGTGGAGGTAAGCTAAGGCAAACCTCACACAGAAACTGCCAAGACCTGGGCATGGGTTTTCTTCTGCTAGCTGTGCTGTGTGGGCTGCAGAGTGCTCTCATGTCAGAGCTGCTCTTGACGCTGCAGGCTGGTGGGAGCCTTCACCATCTGCTGTGGGCAGGAGGGTCCCTTGTTCAGGGTCCCTCAGGGGACCCACTACCCTCAAGCTGGCAGCTGGCAGCTCAGACTGCCTGTGCTGCTGCTGGGAGTTGGCAGAAAGCTCCCTCCTGCTGCTTGGCTTCCCCTGTGCCTCTGCTCAGTGCCACGTTGCTGCCCTCGCAGGAGCAGCACCGCCATGTTACACAGTTCACCTTTTTTTCCCAACAATGCCAGGCAGGCTTCAGACTAAAGAAAAGGTAATGCAGGTTTAGGATTATAGTTACAAACCTCAGGGTCGTAACTGCAAGTGAAAGGAAGCTGTGACATTATTATAGCCTGTATTTAGTGTGATATCTTTGTCAGTCTCATCTTTCTCCCAGAGTCCTTGTGTGACATGTGCCTCAAAGGGCAGCGATGTGGATTTAATGGAATAACCTGACTGCAGGCACTCCTCAGTATCCAGATGAAATATTTCTCTTTTCCCCCATATTTACACTAGATCTTTCTGTTCTTAATGAGCATAAACGTGGCATCAACAGCTCACATGCCTACATCTGTTGTCTTCTGGGATCCTCACTCAGGGGATATGGCTTAATACACAAACTTAAAGTATGCTGAAAATCTCTAAGGTTTTACCCAACAGTGCTGTATTAACTGCACAAATTTTCTGTTGAGACTACGGTCTCTCTGCTTTCCTGTCTTGCCTAGCAATCAGCTGGAGCATCTTTGGATACATTATTAACAAAGGACCAGGAAAAAGCTCTGCGCTGATGAAGCCTTTCAGGCCAAGCTCCTGCTCCTTCGGTACCATCGACTCAGGAGCATCAGGCTTGCAACGTGCAGGTACAAGTTTGCATGGTGGTTACTCCGATGCAACACACCGACCCCTCTGGGGTTGTCTCCGGACTTGCTTGTAGCAAGCCGCACACACTACCACCCTTCAGCTGGCCTGACTCTGCTCTTGGGTTCCCCTTGCCTTAGCAGCACACACAGCCCCACAGCACGCCTGGTTCAGAGCCATTCCTGAAAAAGCAGAGCATTAAAGTTGAAATTTGGAACTGCTTGATTGGAGGAGTCAGTGCAGCGCTATATATTAGCATAGGTATGTGCACTTACTGGGGACACAGTAATGGCTTAGAAAGATTTGGGATTTCAGTGCTCATTTTTCATGTGGATAGACACACACTAGGAATTTATTTTTCTACTGCATTGCTGTTGGTGTAGGAATTTGCACTTTTAAAAATGTGGATCATCATGATTGTAAAATTAAACCATACAAGAAGTGTATAGTTGTATGCATTTTACTCACTCTGTGATTGTGTAAATAAAACCCTAGGGACACAGCAGAAGAAAATCAGGCAATTTTATGCTGTTGACTACCTAATTTAACTACTGTTCAACCCAACTTCAGAATAACTGGGTTTGAGAAAAAGAAAATACATATACCTTTACTAAGACAGAAAAGTAATGAGCTTAAATCCTTAGATGTAGGTGAGGGTTCTGTAGATCATTAGATACCAAACCCAGTGCAATCACAAATGCCACCTAGTATTAGCAACACTTCCATGGCTCAGGAACACAGGAAGGACTTTCTTTTGATTTAAACCACTGCAGCTTGAAAACTGATTTTCTAGCTTTCTGCCAGTAGAAGTCAGATCAGAATCAGGTTTAGAATGTGATTAGTCCAAGATGTAAATGTTTGATCTTTCTTGGTGTTTTTGTTTTTTGGGGGGTGGGGTGGGTAACTTTTTGCTATTATTACTTTTTTGAGAATGGCTTGTTTGCATTTTTGTCCATTAAAGGTTGGTGATAGCTCTGTTTGCATTAGACTGTGGGTAGTGTCAGCTGAAATAAGTCTGACATTCATATGCTCCTCACAGACCCTCAGGTTTTGCTCTATCAACACTTTTCTTAAGTGAATTGCATTAAGGATTCTGTATGACTGGTTTGCACCTGGAGGCAAAGCCTGTTCCCTTCCCCCTTCCCCGCCCTTCCCTGAAACCCTAAGTCTTTTCACATCAAGTATTTAATTTTCCTTTGTTCGGGATAAAATGATATGTAAAGTATGTGTTGCCATGGATGCAGAACTGAGAGCCTATTGATCCTCCTCTTATCCAGGTAGATTCCAAGCAGGATATTTAACATCAGAGGGCACCACAGCATGGATGGCAAGAAAGAGACAGACTGGGGCAGGGAGAAGCAACTTTAAAATTGAAATTCCTATAGCTCAGAAGTGCCTTGTGGAAATAAAGCAAATCCTGTGCCCCTCGGGGGGTTGCTGGACTTGTTCTCCCTGTGCTCAGTACATTCCTCTGCCAGCACTCGGTTTTCCCCCTCCCCTCCTCCATGTGCCTCCTACCATGCAAATGGCATGGATCATTCCCATTTCCCACCCAAACCCACTAAGATTTGAGCTGTCGCCCAGATAAGCCATTTTTTGTGTATGCCCCAGATTAAGGAGCAATGGCATTTTAAATACTGCGGGAGCATGGTGTGAAGATGAATGTCTGAGAGTGCCGCAGGAGGATCCCCGACTGCTGAATGACCCAGCAGGGTCAAGCTGCTCATCCATCTAGGGCAAGCAGGTAAGGAGAGGAGAAGACACAGCTGCTCACAGCTCAGAGCCTTCTGGAGGTGACACCTCTGCCTCTGTGTTTTCCTCTTGCAGCAGATGAGGCCATGCACCTGGTTTTCACGAACAGCACACAGGGTAGTATTTAGCTGTGGGCGAGAGGCAATCATCTCACAAGAGCACAATCATGCCAGAGAGGGACACAGAGGGTGTGGGTATAAAGAAGTACATTTCAAAAGTGGTTTACAATGTTCACCTAACTTGATTTCAACCTTTTTTTTATACCTATTGTATTTGCCGTGGCTTCATATCCTTTCCTTCCAGCGGCAGTATACTTATATCAGAACATCAATTTGCCATTGTAATTACATTGGACCATAGCCTCCACAGAAAATAGTTTCATTTAATTTTGTCTAAGGAGTGTAGCATTGCCTCCATAAACTTGCACCAAGATTGGCTCATTTTGCTTCAGATTATCTTTTCCCCACAGGACTGCATTATTATGCCCTGCACTTGCTCCTTGTTGCCGAAAGCACACACTTTAATCCAGCTTGGGACATGAGCTAAATGCCTTTTTAGGGGTTATGTATTTTTTTGTGGGGTGAGCTGTGTGTACTTGTGGGCAGAGCACCCACCCCCAGAGAGCTGCTCAGCAGTGCCTGCCGCATCGCGGAGGGGGCCAGGGGAGCCTACAGTGGGTGAGCACTGAAGCTGAATTAGCTTCTCGTTCAGGCAGCTCGATGTCCCTGTTACAGGGGTGGGGGAAAGGTGAGGGCATATGCAGAAGCAGCCGGGGACCATCGCTTCCCGTGTTTCCAACAATCACCCCGTTGTAGGGCCCTACATTTTTTTTGTATCCTTTTTTTTTGAATCCTTTGTCATTCATAAGAGCTACCGCAGCAGAAAGGCACTTCCTTTTTTCTAACTGAAATGAGCTTTAATAAAGCTATTGTATTTGATCACTGGCTAAGGAAACAATAATTTAGCATAATAGGAAAAGATCATTAATGTTCAATGAACCTAACACTCTGCTCCAGTTTTTGCTGCCCTAGAGAGATGGAGTAAACTCTTCTTCCTTAATTGAAGACTAAATAGGGTACATTTCATTTCTCATTTCCAGCACTTTTTCCAATAGGCTTGTGATGTTCACTAATGCGTGCTGAAAGGGGTGGACTGCCTGGCAGCAGGGGAAAAATTGGGTGGGAGGATTTAGAGCACATAAAAACTCGCTTGCTCTTCATCAGATGGCTCTCTAGGGCCTTTGACTTCTTCCTTGACAAGCCGTGTTTCAAAAGCCCCCAAGGAGCATGCCAAGGAGCTGCAGTGGTCCATTATACTGCAAAGTAGTGAGGAGCAGGCAAAAGCGCTGAGGTCCCCTCAGCACCTACGGCAGGGTGCTGCACTGCTGATTTCTTTAACAGGGGATTGCCTGGGGCGTGGAGGGGTTTTCTGAGCTGCCAGGTGAGCGGCTTTCCTCCTGCCAGGGTCAGATGGAGGAGTAAGGGCTAGAACTGGTGTCGGCGTGGCATTTTGACTGCAGCTGCAATTTTATGTTGAAAGCAAGGTGATAAACACTCACAGGCGCAAGGCTTGCAACATGGCAGTTCTGAACCCAAACACCACGGCATGCTCCCGTGAACGCACTGCCACTGTGCTTTGCACCAGAGGAAGCCCAGGGCCACATCTGTCCCCACTGATCGCTTCAAACACTTTAGGGCCATCATTCAGTCACCCATGCTCACTTCAGCTACCAAGTCCACAGCACAATTCCCATCCTGAGCAGTCCCCTCACATGGGTGGGAATGCGCCTTGTGTCCTTGTCAGTATGTCAGCACTTTTGGGTGTGAGGTTGGCTCTGGCTGCCAGAGCTGGTGTGAGAGAGTGCTGTGGCCACATTCACCTGGTGGGAGACAAGGACCTGGTCGCGGGCATTGCTGCCTCAGCGCTGCGAGGAGCTGTGCTGGGTCTGACAGACTACAATGCCGGAGCACAGCTGTAATGAAACAACACATCTGCACAGAAAAGCTGGGACACAGCTAATAGCATCACATTAGTGTCTGTTTAGTGCAATAAAAAAAAAAAGACACTGCTAACAGCTGTTTTCCCCCAAGAGTTTTTCTTGATGGATTTTGCCATTGGAGAACGCACCTTCCTCATCCCTGCTGTGGAAGAGCAGACCTAGAGGGCACGGTGGTGGGCGATAAGCCACGAGAAGCAAACTGTAGCAGTGCTGCAGTGGGGGCTTACCCCAAGGAAATAAAAGATTTACAGCGCATACGGCTACGCTGCCTCACATGCGTGTCAGCCGTCACCGGTAACAACCATGCCACCTGTACTGATAATTATCAACAATAAGATTAAGGATAACTTTGTTCCGCAGCAACAGCGAGTCCCTGGTGCTGGAGGGAGTGATGCCACTGGGGGAGCTCTGGGGGGGGGTGCGGGTGCGTAGGGGTGCACGGCAGACACCGGGGGCTCAGGGCCGCTT
>JAVJGJ010000060.1:48868440-48879990 GCA_035590215.1 Microhierax caerulescens | reverse complement strand
AGGCAGCTCTGCAGGGAAGGACCTGGGAGTTCAGGTGGGCAGTAAGTTGCCTGTGAGCCAGCAGTGTGCCCTGGGGGCCAAGGAGGCCCATGGGACCCTGGAGTGTGTTAGGAGGAGTGTGGTTGGCACTGGAGTGCTGTGTCCAGTTGTGGGCTCCCCAGTTCAACAGAGACAGGGAACCACTGGAGATGCTTCAGCAGAGGGCTACAAAGATGATGGGTGATGGGACTGGAGCATCTCCCGTATGAGAAAAGGCTGAGGGAGCTGGGCCTGTGTAGCCTGGAGAAGACAGGGGATCTTATCAATGTATACAGATATCTTAAGGATGAGTGTCAAGAGGTTGAGGCCAGGCTCTTTTCAGTAGTGCCCAGTGACAGGACAAGGGGCACTGAGCACAAACTGTAACACAAAGTTCATTCTGAATGAGGAAGACCTTCTTTACTCTGAGGGTGACAGAGCCCTGGAACAGGCTGCCCAGAGAGGCTGTGGAGTCTCTGTCTCTGGAGACATTCAAAATGTACTGGGATGTTACTGTACAACCCGCTTTGGGTGAGCGTGCTCTAGCAGGGGGGTTGGACCAGGTGATCTCCAGAGGTCCTTCCCAACCCTGTCTGTTCTGTGGTTCTGTGTTAGCTGAGTGGGAAGAAAAAGCCATGGTGAGCCATGCTTTTAATTTAGAGGTTAAAGTATCAGTCATATATGTTGGAGACAGTACTTGTGCTACTGCTTGGTAGACAGTAACTAGGAGAGTAATTCTTATAGGAAAAAAAAAAGTTTTACAGAGTCTCTGGGATCTGACATGCTTCCCATGAAGAAGTTACGTACCCAGTCCTACATCAGAGACTAGAAAGAACAGGTGAATGGTGTTTGAAGTCTTCCAATTTAAAGTGAGTGGGCATGGCACAGTATGGGGGAATGGATTTTTTTTTTTCTGAGCAGAACAAACATTCCACATCAGGGTCTAAAAATAGTGCATGAAGAGGCCCAGCTCCTTGTGTCAGTTGCAGCCACCCACTTCCTCCATAATTGTCTGGAGTGCACTTGTTTCTCTCCAGCTTTTAGCAGTTGACAAGACGGCTGTTTAAAAACAAACAATCAAATATGCAAAACCAAAACAAAAAAAAACAAACAAATAAACCTGAAATTGCCCTGTTATTCTTGGAGAGTCCTGGGGCTTATGATATATGTGATAGAGAGGGTGTGCAGTTGTTTATGATGTGGTTAAAGCGTGGTGAAGAGACAGCTCATACAGAAGGGATAAAAGTCCACTGATGAAACGTAGCTCCATTGCACACCTATATCCTTATATATGATCAAGAATAGTCAGTGGAGGCTAGCTGCAACCCTCATCACCAGTCTGTGTCCATGTTGATGCTGCTTTTTTGTACAGCTTTTTGTCTCACGATTACTTAGCCTGGATTCCAGGGCTTTTCACATCTCAGCAAGATAGAGTTGCCTGAGGGATAGCTGGCAGGGCTTGCCCTGCCTTGCTCTAACGGCACTGAGGGGTTTGTTTTGGCCCACCAGCACCTTTCTGCTGAAGCTGTTGCAGGGAGTGCTTTGTGCTGCTATGAAGGAGTAGCTCTTGACTGTGGCTTTGGCTTTTACACATGAGAAATTGGCTCTGGTGATAGCAGAAGTGGAGGTGGTGGGGCTCAGAGGTTGCTGTCCGCAGCAGGTTGCAGCTACTGCCACAGCCATCCTGTTGGTGCTGCCAGAGCAGAACATAGAAACCCACAAATAAATGCAGATGGAAAGATGCTCCTTCTTTCAAACTTTCTCAGACTTTCAAATCTGCCCTTCCCTCAGGACGGGATTGTTTGTATCTGCCATTCCCAACAGATATTTGTCTAACCTTGTAACGCAGACCTTCGGTGGTGCTATTCTACAGCCTTTTCAGGAAGTCTGCACGAGTCTGTTACTACCCTGAGTGTTAGAAAGCTTTTCCAAATGTCTGTTTTAAATATTTCTTGCTGTAATTTAAACCCACTGTTATTAGCTCTTGAGTACTCCTACCACTACTACCTTCCATTTTTCATTATGAGTAACTATTGCAGGTACTTATTTCTTATTAATAAGTGGCTTGTTCAGTGTTCCCACTTAGAAAAATGCTTCTTACCAGACAGTCTGACATGAATTCCAATTTAATTCATTAAGTATAATGGGGGAAGGGTTAGCAGGATCTGGCTGAAGCGATCTAGAATAATCAGCTGTGTTATTGGTTAGAAAATATATCAGGCCATAGAAACACTGGTTGATAGCACCATTTATGAAATGGCAAAGCAGGAAGAAGACATTTGCTAGTTTTTGGTGTAGCTGTGCAGACTTCTGTAAGATTTTTTTATTTTTTTTTTTTATTGCCTGAGTGGGGCAGCAAAAAGAAGGTGAAGGGGCTAATGAGTTGCAGGATGGGATTTTGGGAGGGTTACCTTAACTCAGGTGCCTGCTGCTTGCTCTGAGTTTCAGCGGCTAGGGGTCCTCCAGCACTACCTGTGAGCTGTGAGAATGCTAAAATGATGCTTTGCTGGAAGGCAGGGATTGCCAAGAGCATCACATGCATCTTGTTTATTTCTGGCTTTGCAGCTGGGATAGTGTGCCAAAATGAGTGAAATCAAAGGTAAGTGAAGAAGTCTAGAAGGGTTTTGTACCACTTGATACAGTCTTTGGGAGCTATGACTCATGCAGTCAGAGATGATGCTTTAATGTTCACTCTAGACCTATATAATTCTGTTGGTGTGACTGAATTGCTAACAGCAGCATTTGCAGAGAGATGTATTTAGCTGTCTGAACTCATGCCCCCACTCTCTTTTTGACTGGTATTTGCAATGTTGATAATAAAGTACACAGTTCTTAAAATTTATTTATATTATTCCATTTGGAATGATCTTGAACCTCTGTTTAGTGGGGAGAGTAAGCAAGGAGGAAACAGATGAGGGGGATGTGTGGTATAGTTTATGTCCTCACTTGGAGCGAGACCTGGTTAGCAGGATGTGATGTATTCTGTGACAATCACTGAATGTGTTATAATATACAAATTCCCTCTGTTTGCTACTGCCTCTGCTGTGCTAATAGGCAAAATGGCAGAGGACCCACTGTTTTGGGTCCATTCTCAAGCAGGACAGTTAATGTGACACTCAAAACACTCACTAGCCTATTCACCTGCACGGCTAGATGCTGAGTTTACAGCTTTGTGAACTGTGAGTCTGTCTTGTTATGCTGTAGTATCTTCTGCTGCCATATCTGGACTTTTAATCTTGTCCTCTAATCTGAAACATCTAGCGTCTGTGCTCAGGACCTGCTTATTCTGAAAATAAATCTCCTCGTGGCCATAAAAGGACCTTATCTCAACCATCAAAGGTAAGGAAAGTCACCGGAGTGCTGGGTCTTTGAGAAGCTTGAGGTGGGGGTGGGTTGTCTTGTTTTTCTAACTTATCTTTTCAATGTTAACCTGAAAAGTAAGTAGGAATCCATATGGGGTTGTAGCTCTCAAAGAGCAGGCTGCGGGGAAAGCAGCTCACTTTTTAGTGGAGCTAAGGGTACAGGAAAATAAATTGAAAATTGAGGAACAAAGGTTAAGTGTCACAGAAGGATAAATACACTGAAAGCAGGTGGTCCAAGGAAGCAGCAGTAAAGAAAGTAGTTGTGGGGAGGTGCTGAGAACACATAAGGAGAGTTTCTTCACTGCCAGCCCAGGAGACCATGCTTTTGCTGCAGCTGCTGTACAGCAGAGCAGGAAGGATTAGGTACAGCTAATCCCATGCTGAACTCTAGACTGTGAAACTGCATGGGTTTGACGTGTGCATTTCGATGTTTGAGTGTTAATTATAAGATGGCTGGGCAACATCGCACCACAAGCTTGCTGGGCAGAGTTGTTCTTAGAGCATTTCCTTATAGGGCTTTGTTATTTCACAGTGGAGAAACTAGCACCTGCTCCGGGATTTGAAATAAATAGATATGCTCTAGAAAGACGCAAAGTGTTAGCTGAGTATGTATAGAAAATTAAGTATTCTTCAGCTGTTTTGAAAAAGAACTGTTTTTCGTTAACCCTCATTTATACTGGCCAAGGCTACCTGGCACTCCAAGCAAGTGACCATCAAAAGGTAAAGTGCACGTTGTGCTAATGAGATGCTAAGCTGTTGTTAGAGACATTGTTTCAGAGGGAACTAAATTGCATGTTAAACAGATGAATTTGGATATTTGTGGAGGTCTGTTCCTGAAATTGTTGAGAGGGGAAAATGTGGCTTTAATTGCCTGATTTTTACATTCATGACTGCCTGGACCAGGAACAGAGAAGCACGTTTGTCCTATTCTGTGAGCCACCTGAAAGAGCAGGTGGGCTCGCTCTGCCCTGTGTCAAGGACTGAGCAAACCAACAGAACAAAGTACGAGATTCAGGAGACATGAACTAAGCATCTTATCAGCCATAAACTTGATGTGGCCCTGCACGTCACTCATACCAAGTGCCTCTGTCCCCCTTGGTTGCTCAGCTCTGGTCATTTCACAGCATCACTGCTGGAGGAAAGGCCTACGGATGAGTCCTCGGCAGTCTTGCAGTTGCTTATGCAGCTGCTGTATGCATCACTCCCTATATTACATGATCTGCTGCTCTCAAGTGAAAACTTTCCTTTTTGTAAAGTACAGTGGTTGAAGTCTTACAGAGTTGCATTTTAGTGAGATGCATGAAATTGAGTATAAACATTCTTCTGCACAGCCAGAATTTTTTTAGAACCCAAAAGAACTGTTAAAGCTATGTTTAAACAACAACAACAACAAAACAAACAAACAAACAAAAAAAAAACCCAAAAAAAAGCCCAACAAACACCAAAACAAACTAAGTCAAGTAACCATCTCCAGCTTTCCTCTTTGAGCACCCAACAAGCATACTGCCAAAGGGAGGGACAGTCCTGATTGCTTGCTGATGCTGGTATGCTTTCAGTAATGCTTTACTGTATTTTCAGGGGCTTTTTGGCAAAGGCTGAGATCCTTGTCTCCTCATTAATTCCCTGATCTGCTGAGAGGCAAAGACCTTTTTCAGAATTTTACCTGGTGTGTGTAGACTGTCGATCAAGGTGGCTGTGGCATTTGGATTAAAATATCTCCTGCCATTAGTGAATATGGTTGTTGGAGGGCAGGAAGGGGACCCTTGGCTCCAAGGGGGAATGCTGTCTACCTTCACAGCAGGATACTTTCCCCAATTCGGGATGCCCAGTGTGGGTGATGAGCAAGGTCAGATAAGGATCTGGTGGAAAGGGAGCATCTCCTCACATGCTGTTGGTGTCTGCCTGCCTTGCCGGTGGTGGAGAACAGAACTACTTTGTCAGGTCAGACCCAGCAATTTCCATTTTAAAATAAAAAAATATATATATATTTACATTCAGTTATTTCTTGACAGGCTGCCATTGTTTTCTGAGGAACACAAGAGAAAGGAAGTTGTTGGGTTTTTTTTCCTGCTGTTTATAAAGCAATAAAACTTGAATGGAATTTCAAGGAGTAGGGAAAAGGTGCTTCAGTAGCTTGAGGGCTTTTCTCCATGACAAGATACATCCTTTCCAGGGAGGTATCAGTGCCAGACTTTTCCTAACAAAAACTGATTTAATCTCTCATTCTGGAAAGTCCCATTTTGTCAGCATAAGGGGGAACACTGCCTGTCTTCTTTCTGTGAATTTTGTTGTAGGCATGAGTACTCTCTAAGTTCCCAAGGCAGTGCTGAATTTTACCATGCAAAAGTTGGTGACTAATGTGGTAGTCAGAAGTTGCTGAAAGTTGCAGTAGTTCAGCTGTACTGTTGGAAGCAGGTAGCTCTGAAGTGTAAGACACTGTGCTGTCACATTGCTGCCATTTCCCTGACTGCTCAGGAAGCTGCTTTACAGCAGTCTGACTGCATACAGTCAGACATTAGATTTAATTTCAGGTTGGAATTGCGTACTTATTATGCTATCTCCCCATGCAAAGAAAGCATCTGAAGCTTCAAAAACAATTGGCTGATAAGTAGGTATCTGGTAAGTGCTACTGAGAAATACCACCATCAGACTGGTCTCTACTTTTTTTTTTTTTAATCATCTTAAAGGAATGAAGAGAAAAGCTTGACTGACAGTAGGGTGAACACTGCAAATTCTCTTAAGGTATGGCATTTATTGACAGGAATTGGGGTTTATTTTGGGAAGAACTCTGTGCAGAGGGTATTTTTGGCATTCTGTTCCAGTCACCTAATTAAACTTGTTGAAACAACAACAAAATGCATCTCCTCTGGAGCAGGCCAGAGCTTTGGAAAGCAGCCAGATTAATCTACTAAGAACAAATGGAGAAATTCCCATTCCAGGCTTATAAACTTCAAAATCTGCATGGGGTAGCACTCCAGTGACTGTTGCTGCTGTGCAGGCAAGGCAGGGCAGACCCCGGAGGAAGAGTATGTCCCCTTGCTCTTTTCTTTTGTTTACCACTCCTCCTTTTCAAAACAGTGACCACTCAGATAAGCACCTGAGATGATGCTCCTGCTTTGATTTTTATTATTAGATCTCCAATTCCACTGTCATTTCAATCCTTGCCTCATAAGGTGAGGCGCTGAGCCTTTGTACCCGGCATGACGGCTGGTTAATAGGGTAAGTGCATGTGCAGCGAGCATGCCACTTCGCTGCCTGCCTGTGCTGCTTCCTGCCTTTGACCCTTGTGAGTTTTTTCTGGAGAATCCCTGTGAGCAGTTTTGAAGAGAACTTTCCACACAGGCTTCCACTGATACCTAGCCTTGTTAATTAAAAGGAAACCTATAGCGTTCAAAGCTACCTAGTTGGTACCAGCCTTGTCTGTCAATTGAGGTTAACCTGTGCCAGTTCAAAGATGCTGCCTGTGGATAGTGTCTAGCATGAGCTGTACAGGATATTTTTTTCCTGTCTCTGTTCTAATTGCATAAGAAATTTTGTTAGTACACCTGTTAAGATCACCTCAGCTCTCTGTCCAAAGCAGTTCTCAACTGATTATAGTGTTACCAAGTCATTAGTGTTTTGGCTGAAACTTTCCATCTGGGCTATCTGTCTCACCATGTTAATATTATTAGGTTTTCACCCAAAAAAAATGTCCAGCCTTTTCCAGGAACAAGACTAGGAAGAGAGCATTGCTTTACATTAAAACAAGCAAGCAAACACATCCTGGCAGCTGCCTTCTCTGTGAGCTGGAGTGCCCCAAGTGCCTGAAAGTCAGTAAAGTCAGTTTCGGGATTTGGCAAAGGGGTGGCCTTTGGGATCATGAGTGAGCATTTCTCCTTCTGTGAGAAGCTGCCCAGTTTTAAGCCATATCATATGTATGCAGCAGCAACTTCAAAGTTTTCTTGCTGAACATTAAGGCTTTCTGTTCACTGAAAGGCTAAACCTGTCCTATCACTTGAGCAAGCAAAGCTGGGTATGCCGTGGTAGTTAAAGACAGGAGAAGGGACGGGTCCAGAGGAGTCAAGCAAGCAGGAGGAAAGGCAGGAGTACTGGGCAGTCCAGGAAAAATAACCCAAATTTTCCCATGAATCAGCTGCTTGACCCAGGTCTCCATGAGGTGATGACTTTTCATGGCATTTCAAAGGAAGCAGGAGTATGGAATGAGGAGGGCCATGCCCTGCTGCTGCTGCCATGCTACACACCCCCACCCACCCCCAATACCCCCTATTGGATGCCTAAAGAAATCTCCTTCTTCTGATTAATCTTAATGGAAGCAATTCTATTATTTAAACATCATAGTTCTCTTTTTACATTTCCAAACTGCTCAACCTTCTCAGTAGCTTCTTAGAAGTTCACACAAAGATGCTCCTTTAATTTGTGCCTCTGTTCTTAAAGTGAGAAGGGGACCCTGTTGGGAGGTGATGTCCTTTTGTCCAGAACACTGAGTCCTAGTACCATTACTCTATTGTCCTTCTCAGTAGACCCTGAGCAGATGAAATTTTACCTCATGTTTTGCTCAGCTCAAGTGCATGTAAGTAAAGGAGAAAATTAGATCAAAGCTTCTATTTTGCTAAGTCTTGTGTTCTTTGTATGTCCAAGATGCAAATAAAGACAGTCTCTGTCCTGAGGAGCACTGAAAACCCCTCTGAAGCAAGGTCACACTCCTTTTGTCTGTGAATTGTCCCCTGAGTTCAAGTGTCCTTGCAAAATGCACAAAACACTATAAGATTGCTGCTCTTCATGGGGTGATCCATGAAGGTAACTCAGACTTCATCAAGAGAGAATGGTGTTGCTTGCTTCCTTAGTGGTGCTTCATGTGGAATATATTCCTGGCAGTAACAGTTACTGTGGTTTTGGGGTAAGAGGATGGTGTTGGCTTGACAGAGAAAGCCTTCTGGGGCTGTATTCCTGGGTTCTGAGATTACTTTTCTTCCGAAGGTGAAGAAAAATAAGACATCCATTTTGGAACTGTTGTGCTAAAATTGCTGTAGTTTACTACTTTTCTGTAAAAGTTGCCCAGTTTTGACCAGTGAAATACAGTAGTTGCTGAAAAACCTGGTCCCACCACTCACCTGTGAATAACATCCTCTCCAAGTTTCAGCTCATTGCCAAGGACATCTGATGTGAAAATTTTTGACGGAGAAGTCTGAGTTCACAGGGTCCAGAAGAAGTGCTGTTGCCTCTGCGAGCTCTTGCTGCTCTTACAGAAGAGAATCTGAGGCTGTGCACTTCTGGGACATCCTGTAACGCCTGCAGGAGGAAAGGTGGGCACAGTGTATAGGCACTGGGCAGAAACTCCCCTTCAGAGACTGGGATAAATTAAAAAAGATTTTGGGAGTGCTTGTCATGTTTTGTGCTGAGCAATTAGAGAATCTGTCCATCGGACTCATTACAGGAACTTCTTGGTTAGAATCATTTTTACAAATGAGTGCTTAGTCACTTAGTCATTCTGTTGTTTTGCTTTAAAACCTGAACTCTTCTTCATATCATCCTTTTGCCACTATTTCCTGCATGGATAAAACAAAAATGTTTGCTTTGACTGTTGTAAGGCACTTGTCACTTGCAGACTCTTGGCATTTAATTAATGGTGTTAATTATTAATGGAATCTAGCCCCATTAAGTCACAACAAAATCAAAACCAGTGAGGTTAGATATGAGGGGAAAAACAATAGCATTATTGTCCATCAGTTGCCAGTGAAACTCTCCTTGAAGGTCAGAACTAGGCAGCTCCACAGAGGTCACCTGCTTTGCAGGTCAAGTGTGTCTCTCAGATAACTGGCGGAGATGTTGCCTTTTTGTATGTTGTGGCAGAGTCCCGAAGATAGACTGTGGCAATTACTAT
Organism: Microhierax caerulescens; assembly: GCA_035590215.1. Taxonomy (NCBI): domain Eukaryota; kingdom Metazoa; phylum Chordata; class Aves; order Falconiformes; family Falconidae; genus Microhierax; species Microhierax caerulescens. The sequence goes on along the minus strand of JAVJGJ010000060.1, from coordinate 48,870,729 downwards.
TCTGTGACTATTCCTGGTGATCCTATTTTCAGTTCCCACCTTCAGTGATTTGTATTTGGTGATCTTCTTCCTGCAGTAGATTCTCCTTTCCATAGGCAAGAAAAACATTTTGTAGTTTAGCCCAAGGATCTTATGGATCATGAAGATGTCTGTCTCTTCAAGCTTCCATGGTAGCAGTGAAGACCCACAAGGTTTTTGCTCTGGTTTTGGAGCTACATCAGGGTGTGGAGCCTGCATTGTCCCTAAAAGTTAGGGGCCAGGGCTGGTTACCTGTTAAAAAATCATTATTATTTGTGTGTATCACCCCTAGAATGTTTGTTGTACTGTCAAATGCAATTAATTACAATATTTCAAGGAAGTATTTTATTGCATGAACAATGTGTGCTAAGGGGAGAAGAATACTTTTTGTTCATGTGCCAGGGGTATGTGTATGGCCTTTGTATTGAGGCCTGAACTTCGAGAGCACAGTGGTTGTCTTTACTATGCACTTATAGTCTTATACAGGTAATAATTAATTGAAATGGAAAGGACAAGCCAAAGTGGAAAAAAAGGTAGTGAAAGTTGTATTTTGATGGCTTCCAAAAGATGTCCTATTTGAGAAGTGTGAATTTATGCATTCCAGGCTCCTGCTCAGAATACAGTGAATATTCATCAGGATTAGCAGCAGCATCTGCATGAGAGGTGTCAAAATGGTCTGTCAGTGTAATGGATGTGTTCCTGTTGTTCTTTGGTTTGAGACTCATTCTGTCAACTCGGTGCACCTTTTAAAAACTTCTTTATGTGATTCCAGTTATCTGCTGAGGTCTGTAGACATAGGCTAGATCCAAAAAGATGGACAGTCATTTCACTGTATTCTAGTGTGGTTAGATATTCCAGAGTTACTCCTAATTTGCTTCTGGCAGGGCAAATTGCCTTCTGTCAGTCTAGAGCAAAAGAGGTTTAGTTTGACATTGCCCCTGTGCTTTCATTTCCATAAATGTCAGGATGCAGACGTATGTCTCAAACACCTTTGTTTGCAGATAAAGGCAATGAATTTAAAATATGTATACTAGTCTTGCGCACTCTGCCTTTCATGGGGAGGACGGAGACAAATAATTGATAAGAAACCCATTTGTTTATTCATATCAGGCACTGTGGTGAAACCAGAAAATCAGTCATGAAATGAAACTTCATGTCCCTCAGACTGTGTGACCCAGTATAGAATATACTCTATCAAGGAAGGTCAGTTTAACAGGCTTTAAATTCAGGAGCATGTAAACTCTATCCAGTTTTTTGACATGATTAGTTTTGTTCATTGATTGTTTTTGTTTGGTGTGTTGTCAAAATCTAAGGATGTAGGTAGACCAAGGCTTGCAGAAGTAATGTATTGTATTAAACCAGCAAATCTAGCTGGAAAAGACAAAGGTGCTTTCAAACATACAAGCAGCACCTAATAACAATTTTTGTGGCCAAAAGTGTCTCTGCTTCTCTCAGCTCTACTGTTTGGTCTAATCTGAGATACTCTGACTGCAAACTCTGTCCTACCCAGTCCTTCGCTGGTGCCTACAGGCCACAGGAATTTTGCTGGGTTCTGCTGATTAAAGTACGCAGACTGCCTCTGCTCACTTGCATATTTTCTAGGAACAAATTAACAAAATGGGGTTTTCACCAAACAATTTTTTTTGTAGGTAACATGGGAAGCCTCGAAGCAAGGAAGCATGATCATTTTTTGTTGGGAGAATAGTCTTGAACCTTGCTGCTGTAGCTGTTTGTAACTACTTTTTACTATGAGCTCATTTTTTAAAATTAGTTTTTGAAACCTTCCTAGTTAAAATCAAATTACTTTAATGAAGTTTCTTTTTACTGCTTGGTAATTAAGATAAGACATTTGGAAGTGGCCATTATCTGGTAATTGATTGTGTCAGTTCTGTTTATGCCTCCATAGCTTTAGCTTATCCCATCTCCATATCCACCAGTCTCAAGTCATACATTAATTCTTCGAGGGGATTTTGTTTTCCAGAATCTCTTCTTCACTAATACAGTACTCATTGACTCTTCAGGATGTCCTGAGTAGGAACAGGGACTCAGAAGTACCCTGGAGCACAGGAGTATTACGGGCTCTGTACAGATAACAGGGGTTTGCCACCTTCTGGGTCTGGTAGCAGATCTGTGCTGTGTCCCATGCACTGTAAGTGCTGTATTTCTAGCCCAGGGGTCCTCAAACTCTTTAACCAGGGGGCCGGCGTGCGGATTAAGTGGCAGGCAGTCATCTGCGGCTGCTTGGTTCCCCCCCGCCCCAGCCCCTAGTGT
>JAVJGJ010000060.1:48833863-48868340 GCA_035590215.1 Microhierax caerulescens | reverse complement strand
CCCTGGGGGGCTGTAGGCGGCCCGCGGGCCGTAGTTTGAGGACCCCTGTTCTAGAGGATGATCAGGATTCACTTAGGGAAGGGGAGAATGAGTTTCAGGATAAAACTCAGCCCTTCAAGACATAGTCCAGTGTGGACTGCTCTGAGGCAGTGTCCAGGAGTATAGCCAAAGTTCTATTACCTATATAAGTTACATATTATCTGCATCCAGGCAGTCCTTTGAGAATGAACAGTGTAGACCTTATAAAAAAGAGGGTTTTCTCTCCTAAGATCTGCAGGTAACCTGGAGAGGCAAAAAATATATATTCAGCAGGAGTCTGACAAAGCATGGCATCTGGTCTGGCAGGAGGAGCAGAGTGCTCTCTGCCCCACGGACCTGTGGGAAGCAGTGGCTGCTGCTTGTCTGACTGCAGTGCTGGCTGAAATCCATGTCCATGTGGCAAACCTGATCAGCAAAAACCCAGAGGCAACCAAACATCTGCCTTCAATGAGCTGGCCTTACTCAAACCTGAAGTAAAAGTTAAGAACAGGTGAAGTGGATTACTCTTTGGCTTACTCTTCTGTTCCTTATATCAGCACTAAGTATGTTTATAAATGCCACTAAATATCTAGGGTGATAAGCCATGGTGTAAGTGATAACACACGGCAAGTGTGATTACATTTGGATGCTCATGTATTTTCAGTGGTTATGAGGGGTAAAAAGCCAAATGTCTTCAGCCACTTAATACTGGATTTCTGGTGTATTGTACCTAAAATTCTTGAGAGGTGCTCTTTGCTTCATAAAAGGTGAAAGAGTGCTTTAAAATTTTTTTAACTCAGCTGACAAACAGGGACACCCAGCTTTTCAAAGCTCCCTTATAACCAATTACTTCTCTTTAGTAATGCTTTTTGAAAGTAAGAACTGATGTAGATGCAATATTGTGCATGTGTCTCTAGAAAAAGGAGCTGTTGTTACTATTACAGACACTGTTCTTAATTCATCTAGATCCCCAAAAGCCTGTGCATCTCGACGCTTTCTCCTTGCAGCCCGGGTCCTGGATGTCTGTGCATGGAGGGTAGATCAGTGAAGGATTTCCCTTCTTGCCTGATACAAGCCAGATTTTGGATATGGATTTGCACAATTATAGTTTGAAGTCTTCACATTCAAAATTCTGCTTTGGTACATTGTAGAAATGAAAGAGAGCAGTGACGGTTTGAGCAGTCCACACTCTTGGACAAACCAACCTTGTTGTTGAACTCCCTTAATATTGTAGCTGTTTGCATGGAGGCTGTAAGTAATTTGGAGTAATTGCATGTCTAGAAACTCAGATTCTGGTGCAGATGTGCCTATGGATAAATTCCAACAAACCCAAAGAAGACAAAAATGAAATCAGTCCCTTAGAAGTAAACAGATGAGAGGGTGTAGTAAGACGGATAATTCTGATTGCATGGAGATACAAGCCACTCGTGATTTTTGGGAGCTCTGAGTCTGTATTTTAAAGCCCTGCCTTCCTGGATTTGCTGCACTGAGTTGTACTGGGATGTCCTAGAGAGAAGTGGGTGAAGAATAGCTGAGTCTTCCCTTCAGCTCGGTACCACATAGGACGGCTGGCAGAGATGCATTGAATTTTCACTTGAAAGAATTTTGCAGGGACCAGCAACACTAACAGCCGAACCAACTGATTTCTTGTTATTCTGCAAATAGGTGTATCTGCTGATCAGCTTCCATTAGTAAACTCATCGTTAGAGCTAGCAATCTATACAGACAAAACCATCACGTGTCCCAGTGTTATCCTTAGTTACGTTAAGTTTTCTGTATGTGTCCTAGAATGTATTTGAGGGTTTTCTTCTGTTTCCTGAAGGGGAAATGTTATGCTTTCATTCTTTTTTAGTGTCTGTAGGCTTCAGTGCTAAGTATCAGGTAACTAAGGTTTAGGTTGGATAAACTGCCATCCAAAATTCACTTACAGCCAGATTTTGTAGTTCATGCACCTGAAATAAGTCTCACGTGACACGCCTGGTTCTATAGTCCTGGTATGAATCCAAAACACAAAGATGTTTAGGAGAAACTGTGGTGGTAAGGAGAAGCCTATCCAAACACTTGGAAAATGTACAGATTGTGTTTTCCATGTAAGCTTTTAAAAACCTGTGATGTGGCTTCTGTTTTTTCCCCAGACAGCTTTGATTTCTCCACGTTAATCATTTTACTTATAAATTTGTTTTCCTTTGTCTTTTACTCAGCATAAGTTTCATAAGCTCCTTCCTGTTTATAGTTTTGGTATTTGTTGCAAGGTGAGAAAAATTGCTGTTCCTAGATGATTAAACAATACAAGTGCTGGATATACATATATCAGTTGAGGCTTCAGGTTTCCAAGCCAGAGCTGTGGAGCCTGTTCATTACATGGGGCTCCTAAACAGATGTTTAAATTAGTGCTAAACCCATAAATTGGCTGTTAACATGCTAAAATATCTGTGGTCTCAGTATGGTATTTAAAAAAATATTAATGCAGTTATTCAGAGCCCCATAGGCAAGGTGAGTACCTTCTGTGCTTAGCACTGCATAGGTGCTTGGTTAGAGGCCAAGAGAGTTTGCAGTTCAGTATTGGTATTTCCTGAGGGCTTATATATTTCAACTGGAAGCTTATCATTGCAATATATTCACTTTTAATTCACATAATTCTTTTAACTCAGTCCTTCAAAACTCAGCTTTGCTGAAATTCGGTTCATTGGTGTTACAGCAGGGAGGAATTTTTAGGAAACTCAGGTTTGAAAAAGCCCAGCAATTCTGCACTGAAACTTAACTTTTTTTTTAGTGCTCTAGGGAGAGATTAATTCTGCTCAATCACTTTTGATTCACCTGCAGCATAAAGGGAACTGCAGACACTTTAATAGCTGAATTGAAAGGTTGTTGAGTCACCATTATAGCTGTGTAGTCTTTGTTCACTTGCTATTTTGCAGCTGCTTTTACTGTTATTCACTGAGTTGCCACAGAAATCTCTGATATTGGTACTAAGAGATTTTTATTTCCCTGGCAGTGGGAGAATCACAATGCTAATCCAAATCATTACTTCTAGCCGGGTGTGTGTGTGTTACATTTAAAGTGGAGGTTGTACAGTAGAATTTATAACAGCAAGTGATTATGTCCAAGTGTGAGGGAAGGGTACCCTGGGTTTTGCATAGGAAGGTCCCTACACTTTTGAATGAGGCTTTAGAGGTTTTCCATGAAATATGCCTCATCTGGGACTTGGGACCTTGGGTACCACCATATTGCAAGTCATTAATAGCTTGTTAACTACACTGTTATATCTCCATTTCAGCTATATGAACTGAACTGGAGTCTCTTATGTGCAGGCTGTAATTAGTGTGCAGTACCAGATTAAGTTGCATTGTCCTGCTCATTTCTCAGAGGTTATCGTGGAAGATGTCTTCACGGGTCCTGAAGTACCTTCTACGCTTTGGAATGGTACATAGCCTGGAGTGCTGAGGAAAAATAGAATTGGTGTTTGCTACCTTTTCCTTACTACATCTTGGTAGAAACTGTATGGGCATAGGTTTGGGGTCACGAATAGCTTTACCATGTGGGACACAAGGTTTCCAGTACAGAGGCATGGGCTCAGCTGTCCCAATATAATCGGGTGTGATGCACCAAGGCTTACAACTTGCCACACCATTAAGAAATGACTAAAATAAAATAATCTGAGGGGAGTTTCCTGGTCTGAGTGAAACAATGAGGAAAAGTTGATCCTTAATTCTGTTTTTCTTCCCAGTGTGTATGAAGAGAGGAGCAAGTCAGAGGAACTGTGTGCTACACATCATCCCCCAATTGCCCGTATGGCTGGAGGGAGCCATAGCAGCAGTATTACACAGTAAGTTCAAGAGACACTTTATGCAATTTTCTACTGTTCAGATGAGTAAAACTGGGTAACAAAGTTGCCATTCTGATTGAAGATTTTGATGATTAGTGTGTTTCATCATCACATTTCATTTCATAATCAGTTTGTGCAACTGTGAGAGCTTAAAGCGTTTTGCATCAAGTCAGACAGACCTAGTGCAGTTTTCTGACAAAGCAGGTTGGTAGGCTTATACAGGAGCTGGCCTGCTCTCCTGCTCTTTGCAGAACCAAAGGAGCAAATCAGTACATGCTTTAAACCTAGGCACTTCAGAGTAGTTACACCAGTGTCCCACTAACAGGCCCCCAGATGTTAGGAATTTGGATTCCCTTATGCTGCACATAGCTTTTGATCCAGTATTAAACAAATTCCTTTTCTTCCCTCCTTTCTTGGCTGTGCATTTGATGATGCACAGGATTACTCTTTTTATTGCTTGAGGGGAAAGGAAAATGGTTTTCAGAATAATGTGTGTGTTTGGAAGGGAGGTAAAGAAGAAAGTATTTTATATTTTTTCCTCTTCATTTAAATAAGTCCATCGATGTGATGCTTGCAATGATGCATTTGACCTAGGCTTGAGTTGTGCTGTGTTAGCACGAGCAAACAATGAAATGGATTGCAAGCCTGGATCTCACTTGTGCTCTCATATGAGTTCAGAATTAAAATTAACTGTAAACAAAAGTAACTGTTTCTCTTACTCATTTCTCCTGGGAGAAAGGGATTAGAAAGACACGGCATAGTAATGCAAAGAAAACCATGTTTTTATAATTCTGTAACTCATAGCCAGCAATCTGGTGAATAGTCTTGGAGAAGAGATTTGCTTTCTAAGAACATAACTGGTTCTTCGCTTCACCAAGGGTTTGTGTTTTACTCTGTCTTTTGCAAGCCTGTCTCTCATTGTTAACCACAAGAGTGATAGACAAGTGTGAAAAATAGTAGGGTGTGTGAGTATATCCGGCCAGCTTTCTGTCCTTGCCCTGATGGATGGTGAGGAATTAGCAGCAAGAAGAGAAAGCAATCTAGATTGTCATAGTTTATGTAAATGCCTAAATAGCAATGTCATCTGTACACAAAGGTACCTTAATGTAGTGTCTTTCAAACTGCGGTCCACACAGCTTCAGTTGACCTACAAGGCAAATGCTTGAAGTGGTCTGAGGTGTGCCGGGGTATGCTGTGAGGTGGAAATTTAGGTGCTTAGTTGTGCAAAGCATGTTAAATTGCATGACTGCTTTGGTTTATGTAACAAAATTCCCTTCCAGATTGTCCAAGCAATTAGAAATCAAAGCTTGCTTAGTACAGTTCTGAGCCTCTGCTTTTGTCTGTGGTGAAAGAAATGGGAGCAGGGAAAAAGATGGTTTTTGCATGTGCCCGTTGCAAAAACTCCAGTCTGCGCAGATCTTGTGTGATTGATGCAGCTATGATCACCTGATACAAGTAATCTTGATGCCTTCTGTAAAAAGTATGACTTCAAAGAACATCGATTCTCTTCTGATACTTGTTTTACACCTCTATTTTTGTTGACTTGGCTGGAGTTCATTCTTATTACAATGCTTTGTGAGAAGAAAGAATCTGTCCCTATGTGTTTTGCAGCATTTGCCGTTTAATTTAAACTCTGCTATGAAAAAGAAATGGGATTTCTGAAATGCTAGGTATCGTTGGGCTCCTGGTATTTACACACCATCTGCTTCAGTACACAATGGATAGCTGATTAGCTTCTTTCTGTAGCAGGAGGTACTGTGGTGTTACTGGGTGGATAATATTGGTCCCAGTTCTCTACTAGTGTAAAAGGAAGGAAAATGGCTTAAAGAGGGTATAAATGTATTTTAATCCTTTGTAAACTGCTGTGATCCTATATTGTTGTGCTATCTAAATGCAGTAATAAAAGCATTTGGCCTGTTAGCTCCTTCTTGATCCAGTCATATGTGAGGATGATGCCCTCAGCTATCAGACTGTAAGGTCTTGTCTCCACTAATGACAGCAGGTGATAGACTCACCTGTTGCTAAGTGTTTGGTTCAGAAAGGGTGGGTTTCTAAACTGCTGAACCTAAACCCCTTGTCTTTCTTGGGTTTTTTTTTTTGCCTACAGAGTGAAGATGAGGAATGCAGGCAAGACAGATTTTGGAATGCAGGCAAGACAGATATATATATTATTTTTTTTTCCCCTCAGCTTTTCTAATCCTACCTTCTTTGATATCTGAAATTCAGTTCTGAGAGCCAATGTTTTTAGAAATTTGTATGGGCCAGTAGGGACTGATCACAGCATTAATGTTGAAGAACCTCCTTCTAATCCAAATTGTGTTAAAAGTTGCTTGTTGTTAAAATGCTCCAACATGTATCTAAAAGCATGTTGAAATGGTTTATTCTTAGCATATGTTACACATCCACGGCTCCTTACATTGCTTACATTAGTTACATTGGCTTTGACTGATTTGTGCTTTGACTTCTGTTTATTTAGGAACCAGGTTTAACACTATGTTCTTTTATGCCTGTCAAGGGTGTTTAGACTAGAGTGGAGAAGAAAGCTTGTAACCATCAGATGAGGTAGGTTCTTGACCAAAAGAAGTAAGAGGACAAGATACCAAAGAATTCTACCATTGTTGTGTTTATTAAAGAAGTTACATGCTTGAATCAAGAAGGAGCTTGGGCTGCTGGCAGGGGGAAATATGAACTGGTAGACACACGGTGGTGTAAATAGCCATTTTACAGAGGCAAAATTTAACAAATAAGATTATTGAAGCCTTAGGTGTTTGTGGGTATGGGTTCTTCAGCTTACAGTGTTGTTTTCAAGTTTATAGCTATAAGCCAGAAGCTGAGGAAACTCTGAATGTTGACCCATTGATTTACTAGTATTATGTATAACTTGTATTCAGTCTGAAATCCTTTTCCTTGAAATTAAGGAAATTAATGAGCACAGGAGTGTGAGAAACAAGCATTGAATATGATGCTTCATACTACTTTTTTTTTTTTAGCATTTCCAGCCTCTCATTTATCTGCTTACAGAATTACTTGTGCACAAGTCCATCTGCTAGGCTGCATCTGGGAAAAATGGGGATTCATCTGGAGAACATGGATGCAACACTTAGGAAGCATTTTTTTTTTCTAGATTAATGTCAGCAATATTTAAGCTGTAAGCTCATAAGCTGACACGCTGGATGTATTTTTCTAGATCTTTTCTCAGATTCCTTCTGGACTTTCAGAACCCCTTGCTGTTGTGTACTGAAGCTGTGTAGTTTATTCTGCACTGACACCCAATGTTCTTTGATTTCCCAAGGAAACTGGTAGCATTCTTAGACTGTCAGTTCAACTGAGACTCAGGAGGGATGCATACCTTTCTGAGGACTCACCCTCTCCTAACTGGATATGGATAGACTGATTTGAATGCTGTGGTGAGAATGAGTTGATGAAAGGTAATTGGGTGATGAAGAAAAAGAAGATCTTCCTGCTATATTGTTGTGTGACTCTTGATCTGGTGGCATATGTTTTAATGTCATTTTGAGGCTAAAGCCTGGAAATAGGAGAGAGTGCTAACTTCTCAGAAGCCAGTGATGGAGTGCTGCCTCTGCAGGGCTGCCCTGCTACACTTGTTGGTGCTAATTAGTTTGTGTCTGTTGTGCTTCCTTGTGACTCAGTCTGCTCTAATTAATGCTTCCCTGTAGATTGCTGCTGCACTCCAGAAATCTCATTCATTTCACCATCCCAGGGAAACAAATATATTTTGTTGACAAAGGTGCTGATAACACCATTGGACTGTGGTTTAATCTGTGTGTCTCAGAGATGGAGAGGTGACCAGACAGCCTGCGTGGGAGAACAGAGTTAAAAATAACTTTGAGAATTGCAGCTGCAGTTTGTCTACCAGTTTGAATTGTTTGAGCCCCAGACCCTGCTACAGGCAATTATGGGCTGTGTTTATTCCTTCTATCTCTGCCTCTTTATCCTATGTAGTAACATGAAAAGATGCAATTGTTAGAATGAGAAGCTTAGGAATTATATATACTGTGTATATGTTTATATATAAACACACTATAGATAGAGTCTCTGTCTCTCTGTGTAGTCTATATAGTTTGCTTTAAAAAAAAAACAACAAAACCCAACAATGCCCAGGAGCTACTCTATTACTTAAATATGTCCTGCAAATAGAATATGCTTAAAACTACTGCAAAATTTGCATCAAAGGCTGCAGCATTTAGGCACCTTGCAACAGGTTTTAGAAATAATTTGCGACTGAGTATATGAGAATTTTTCACTTGGACTGTGGCAGCTGTCGGTGTGGCTGTCTGCTGCAGCAGAGGGAGGATTAATTGCAAAAGGCAACCTGACTCCATAACTACCAATGCATCAGCACTGGACAGGGAGACCTGTGCTATTTCCATCCTAGCAAAGAACCCTGGTAATTCTGGGAAGTCTTCCCCTGCCACCATAACTCTTCTTGTATCTTCTCCATAGACACAGTGCATTATCTGTGGAGAGTGAAACCTATCGGAAAGTGGGAAATGCTGGCCCAAGAGCTAAGGCATTTGGTTCCTTCTGGTAGGAGGTGGCACTAACTTGAAGGCACCACCCTTCTTGTTTACATGATCTACTCTATGTGAAAGTCTGCATCTTATAATTAAAACCTTTGAAGTCAGAAGTTTGTATGGATGTTAACATGTGCCCCTTCGTGAGATGGGCTTTTCCTTGATGTTCTTGGCCTTTCCCCTTCTCTGCATCTTCTATCATTGTCTTCTGCATGGGCTTTGTAGTTTTACTGTTGCTGTGTAGCATGATGAAAGGTCCTCTGGAAAGTCAAAAGGCATTTTTCTGCCTTAATGGCTAACTCAGAACAACTTTGCTTTTGCCATTTACCTTCCATCCTCTCTGCAAGATAACAAATGGCTTGTCTCATAGCGTTGTTTCCTTTAGCCGTTGCTGTGCTGGCAATGCTAACATACTGCAGTACGCCAGAAACCATACTTTCTTTTCACGTTGCTCATTTTCATGGATCCAGTTAGTAGTTATTGTAAGCATCACTTACATACCTAATGAAGCCAAAGAGCCTGGCATAAAATTGACAAGGACAAAATGAGCCTTGAACACTCTGGTAGAGCACATGGTGTATGGAGCCTGCATGGAGTTCTCTGCATTTGGTGATATTGGACTCTAACTCTGGTTTTTATGGCCATGGGTTGCTTTTGCAGCCTCACAAAAAGCCTTCAGTTTTATGTATCAGGGATAATCTCTGGTGTTAAAATAACTTCCAAAAGTGACTTTGGGCACCCATTCAACCCAGGACTGCCTTTGGGGAATCCAAGCCGAGCTAAAGCTTTATATCACAGTAAAAAGATGTTAACAGGATTCCAGCAGAAGAATAAATTACAAACCAGAACAATCTGCTCACCTTACACAGACCAATGCTGAGCTAATAGCTTAGCTTTGCCGCTGGGGAGTAGTTGTCCATTGTCTTTCCATCTGCCCTTCTTCTCTTTCAGCTTGATTAGAAGTGGCTTCAGTCAGGGCATATTGATGTGGCTGGAAATGGAGATTGAACTAATGCTTAGTCATTTTAAAAGGGGTTTTGCAAAGGATAAGTTTGAAGAGGATGTTTAAACAGAAAGCTTCCTGTTTTGAAGAAACATTTTTCTATTTTCTTTCTGCTCTTCCTGTGTTTTCTTTCTGTTTAGCTTGGCTTTACCCTTCCCCTGCTTAATCTGAAGGGAAAATGTTAAACTATGGCAAATGTCATGGCAAAGCCTACCAGCCCAAGCACAAAATCTTTCTGGGATGATGAAAAAGCAAGTGGTTTGCTTGATTTGACAGGCAAGTATTTACCCCATCTTTTATATATCAAAAAGAAATATTACAGTTTACAGGCTCCCTGTAATGCTCATGGCACTTTCCCATTATAAACCATATAAACCATATATAAACCATATATACAGGACATATATATGTCCCCAGTATAAACCATACTTTGCTTTAGTAGTAAGTTGTATACAAAAAAAGGCACAAAATAACTGGGAACTCAAGCAATAACATATTTGCAGTTGCTAGAATACAGACCTTCAGTGTTTCCTATGCCAGGACTGCTCACGAAGGGATAGCCTAGCTTCAGAAATACTGCTGTGCTCTTGTAGAGCTGACCAGCTTTCCCATACCGGGAACAGAGGCATGGTTCCTCTCATGCTGAGGTGAGAACAGTGTAATTCAAAAATTAATTGAAATAGTTCCTTGTTTCCCTAGATGTACATAACAGGAGATTCTGGCTTCTGTTTTCACTTTAACATTAACATTTTTACAGATAGTTGGCACTGGGTAAAGAAAGCATCCATACTGGTTGCAACAGTTGACCTGAGCAACATCGTCTGCTTTGAAGCACCTGTTTCATTAATCCTTTGCCCACTGCTGCATGTTAGAGACACAAAGTGCTTTGCCAGCCCCTTTGTGGTGCTGACAGCAAGAGCATTACTTCATCCATTTCTTTCTATTTTTCAGTTACTGGTCCATTGTTACATTATCTGAATTTCAGTGTACTTGTGAAGAAGCACGGGATATGGTGGCACATATAGCCATTCAGCATTCAAAGAGATGTTGAGGTGTTAATGCAGGACTGGTGCATGAAGTCCTCTCACGACAGATAGGCTGAGTCCTTTTCCTCTTCTCTCATGTAAGATGAAACCATTTTGTATAAATTTTGACAGTCTTTCTTTTGTTTTAATTTCTAGTAAAATGAAGTAGTAATTCATTTTCAGAATAAACAGCTCAGTAATCATCACTCTCACTCTGTAAGCTTCAGCATGCTTCTGACAGACTTTTCTCAAAAACAGAACTTGTGTGAAGTTGTCTGTTAATTGCTTATCATATTGATTTAATGAGGCCATCTTCATTTATGATTGTTTGGATTTAACAGCAATCATCTCCATAAATCCTCATGCTTTCATTTTCTGCTAGCATCTTCAGTGGGCTTGCTTACATGCCACATACTTTTTAAGCACACCTTTTACACATTAATTAAAAAAAGGGTAAGATCAACACTCAGAACAGGCAGTTCTGAGTTATACAAACCCAAGTAACAATACTTTGCTCTGTGTTGTGCATGTGACTCCAGGCACTTCCCAGATGACAAAGCTTATCCTCTTGACCTATAGAGAAATGCAGACTAGGAAGTTTTGCTAAATTTCTCGAGGTAACAGTGACAGAAGCCAAAGTGAGGTTTGTGAGATCTCAGGCCAGTTGCCCTTTTCTTACTCCTGTATGTTCTTGATTATGTTGTTCAGTACTGTCTTTGAGGAGTAGAGATTTTGCAGAAGTCACAGTTGGTCAGTTGTCCTTCTCCAGAATGAAGGATCCTACTCTGGTTGTGGTGGTGTTCTTGTAGGGAGGAGAAGGCGAGAGGGTTGTTCAGAGCAGCAGGCAGCCAGGCAGTGCATTACGCTGCTTTTTGGAGGACAGCAGAGCACACAGAGAATGCCACCGCCTCAGAGGGTCTCAGCAAATGCCTCAGTCCAAGTCCCTCTGGCACGTGTGGGCTATCTTTTTGATGTTAATTGTTTATCAAAAGCAGCACAGGTGCTTGGAAACCAACAACTTCTTCTAGTCTGTTCTGTTCAGAGGCCATGCCTACATCATCTAGAATCTGAGACAACTTCTTCAACGCCCTGAGAGCACTCTAGTTAGTATGCTAGGGGCAAGCCTCACCTCAGGGGTGCTCGATCCATCCCTGTGTCGTATCCTCTGGCATGGTCTGGATGACCCCACTGCAAGAACACACGTGATGTGCAGATGTACTCCACACATTGCTGGTGCAGCTGCGCCAGGCCTCCTGTGTCTGCCCATAGAAACATAGAATATCTCGAGTTGGAGGGGACCCGTAAGAATTACTGATTCCAACTCCCTGCTCCCCTCAGGGGAGCCATAGCAGGCTCAAGGTAGTGTAATATAATATAATCAATCTACCAGGCTTACCCATTTGATATTTCAGCCACCATCCTTTATATCAGAGAGGCATTAGCCACTTGGCTCTTTGATTACGGGGCCTGTTTTGCATTCATGCATAACCTCTGCTGTGGTGTCAATGGTCAGGTCCCACAGTGTTCCAAGGGTGGAAAACAGATCTACAGCTAAAGCCACAGTGGAGCCTTGTGCTGTCCCTGTTCTGATCTTCACTAGGCTCTCTTTGGTATTGCCAACTAAATGCTGTTTTGCCTGGAGCCCTGACCAGCCTGGTGCTGAGCTCTTACACAGCCACGAATGGCAAGAAATAGGCTCATGAACCTGTTCAAAACACTGCTGAGAAGAGGGTGGGTTGTCCCAGTATGGCACGTCCCCCAAAACAGACACAATGCCATGCTTACAGTCATACATGGGAGGGTGGAAGGGACAGGGTTGGGGTATCCTTAAGGAAGGCTGAGCACCATGGAGAGCCAAAAGTCATTGACAGAGGGGTGCTGCCACTTGAGGAATTTCCATGCAGTGCTGGGTGTTCTTAATGATCTTAGCAGTGGCAAAGTTGTCTGCTCAGTGTCCCCTTTCAAAGCAAGCCAGTCTGAGCAATAAGACAAACTCCTCTCCCTTCAGTCCCTCTATATTAGTTTGTTGAGGCAAGTGGTTTTCCTTGAGCAGCAGTGACAACAGTCTTTTCTTTGCCCACAGCTTAAGCAAGTGGGAATAGACAAAATGTTTGTGGTTTTTTTTTTCCCCAGGCAACTATAGCAGTAGTGCTGCAATCTTTGGAGGAACAATATGTGAGACTGAATGATATCTCAGTTCATAGTCAGCAGTGAAGTTATGGAGGGGGCCTGCAAGGCAGACAAGTTAGTTTGTTCTGGTCCTAAAGTCTTTGGAAAGAGCCAGCTGTGCTTCACAATGGTGTGTTCAGGTAGACCAGGCCTGTACAGGGAGCTACTGTTTCCTCTGGCGTGCGTGAGCTCCTAGAGACAGGCGCATAAAGACCTTGAGAGAGCAGAAGACAGCTAGTGTAGGGGTTCAGCTCCTGTGCTTGTTCCCTCCTGCCCCTGCAAAGCACCAGCCAGGCAGTGAGCCTTAAGGCTGTGGGACAAGTCACAGGGACATGATGGAACCAGTAAGTATGGGGTAGGGCGACTATTTGGAGGCCTCTCCTCAGATGTGCTGCAAAGGTTTATGTGTATAAGGTGGGGGTTTGGAGTGCCTAAGCACTGCTCTGGGCAGCCTGGAAGACTCTGCTGTGTGGAAGCTCTGGAGGGGCTGCTGGAGCGTTCCTCTGTCACAGGGGGTTTCCATGCTCACTGTGGAGTCATCAGTAGTGGCTGGAGGGAGAAGAGATGGGGCACAGGGGGAAAACTTCACAGTAAACATCTATTTCTGGATATGTAGTACAGTGATTTCTCCAGGGGCTTGACTTATGGCAGAAAGCATCTGCTGATTATTTAGAAATCTGGGAATTACTTATTAGTAAGAATGTCTCCATGCCCTGACACAGTATCCCTCTGGAGTCACTGGACTCAATAGCGACATCCGCTGTCCTACCATCTCTTTCAGAGCTGCTGGTAGTGCCTCTTGGTACTGTTGGCATTAACATCTGTTGTTTCGCCAGGGGAAAGCAGCAGGAATCACTGAGCTACTTTCTCAGCCTGATTTAAAGGTAGGATTTTACTAGGAAGTTATAACGTGGTGCTCCTTTCTCACCTAACAGACAGGTAGCTGACTGAGGCGCGTTGCTCTGACCTAGCTTGCTCTTTGATATATTTTTATTTTAATAGTTGAGTAGGTTTTTAGCAGTAAATCATTAAACATTTCATCCAAAAATAGTCAATACATCAGCTGGGACCTACCTGAAAGCCCACAAGTTCATGCAGATAAAATGAAAGTCTCTAGAGAGGGTCATATTTTTATTGTTAATTTCATTTTTGCCAGAGATATGATTGACTTTTCACATGCCCAGGCAATTTTTTCATGACTACATAGTTTTCAGTTTTTAAATGTTGCTTGACCCACTTTGCACGTAATTAATGAAGAGCCTTGTACAAGGGCTCTTTCAGTGGGTGACCTGTCAGTATGGATGTGGCAGAAATCTGCAATGATGATTTGACCCATTTTAATCATTGGCCAGTGGACTCCTTTGATTTGTGTGGGTTTGATTGTGAAGCTCTGCCTGTTAATAGGGCATTGTTGAAGTGATTGGCAGACTGAGGGAGACCTCAGCTTTAGAAAAACCCAAGAAAATAAAAAAGGAGAAAATGTTTTTCTTTAGTGCCTAATATTAAACATTCATGTTGTTTTCAACTTTCTCTGCTCCTGCTGGTATCATATGGTTCATCATAAAATTTCACATTCATTTTATGATCCAGGGAAGGAGGTGGTGTAGATCACTGCCAAAAGCTCTCCTGGTCCCTTGGCCCTAACCTGCCTCACTGGATCATGAGCAGTTTCCCATGGCTGCAAGAAGGTGCCTACTGCCACACTCGCTCAGCAAACAGGATTTGTACCCGTCTTCCTAGCTGAGTTCCTGTTTTCAGCTTCTTCCCAGAAAGCTTCCCAGAGTGGCCAGGGACAAAGGAAAGGTCATTTGTTACCCTGTTGGTGCAGGGTTTTCTTCTTCCTCATCCCTCCCCAGGCGTTGTGTTTCACGTGTAGCATAATAAAATGGGATACTGCAGGAGTTCACGGGTGGGTCAGGCCCTCTCAGTGAGAAAGCTTTTTTGATTAAAGACTGCTGCTGAGAAACCTCTCAACTCTCACCCAGGTGTACTCTCACTAGGAACTCAATCAGCACCTGGGAAAAGGGACTATGAAACAGCAGAGGTGGGAGAAAATAGAGCACCTGCTTTTCCTGTACAAAGCACCTGACAATGATTACTGACCCAAAGCTGTTAATTTTTTATTAGGGCCCAAACTCTGACTTTCATGTTTGCATAAAATCTTCTCATGTATACCCCATTTTCTGATAGACGCAGTGGAAGACCAGTATTTTATTGTTTTACAATTCTCAGCCAAAGCGTTATGCTTTTACTGCAGATGAAAGCGCAGGGAAGTTATGGCCATATAAGCACCAAGCAAGGTCTGAGGTTTAGCTCCTTGTTCATACTCACCTGTGTTTAGTTTCTGAAGGAGATCTTCAGCTCCCTTTTGTTACCAGATGGAAAGGTGGGAGCCCACCACCTTTGAAATTAATTTATTTATTTAAGATAAACTGGAATCACCTCAAACTTAAGAAGGGAACTGAATGCCCTTACCGAGTGCAAGCAAGTCAGTGGTGCAGCTGCAGGTTCCAGGTCAACCCACTGTAATTGGGGCACAAATCCTCTTGCCACACCAGGTCTTGCTTCCCTTGTGACACCTCACCTTTCATCTCTGCCCAGCTGCATTCCTCCTCACCCTCCCTGTGCCTTCCATGCTCCCCTGCCCCAAGGGGACGTTAAACACTCTAGAAAGCAGCTTCTCTTGGTCAGGTCTCTGTCTTTGTGTCTTATCTAAAAGTTAACAGTAACTGCCACCTGGTTGTCGCCGTGGTCCTTGGCTTAGGGCAGCGCTGGGGCACATGGGATGTTACCTTCCAACTTACCACACTCACCCTTGTGGCACCTATTTCTCCTCAGCCAGCCCTCAAAAGATGCGACTGGGTTAGACCCTGTCTCATCTATAAGACATCTATAAGGCTCACAGGGAGAGCAGTGTGGCTTCACGGGCCGCTGCTGGGAATGAGCTCTGCTGCGTGCCACTGTGGTGCCCCAAGGGCTGTGGCCGAGGTGATCTGGGCAGGAGATGTTGCAGGGAGGAGAAGCAGCAGGTGTGCCCTAACGAAGCACCCTAACAAAGCAACCTGCTTCTGACCAGCCTGCCAGGATGTCTGCAGCTCCCACTGTTAAAACAACAGACTCCAGCCAGGCAAAGTCTCCCAGAGCTGCTGTTGGTTTTACTTAATAAGATGAACTGCCTAGGTTTCTTCACCCCTCCTCTTCCTGGAGTTTTGCTGCTTGACAAGAAGCTGTTGGAATCTGGAGAAAAGCAATTAATGATGGAGCTGGGGTTTTTGACTGACATAGTAATTACGCTGGAAAATGTAATTTTCCCTGCATATTACAGATGGGATTATTTCAAGGAGATCTCATTAATGTTCTGTTCACCAACAAAGAGCCCAGTAACCTCTCTCTTAATAAGATTATTGTGGGGGTCATAATGCAGAAGGCTGCTAGGGTGATATATTCAAATTTTGGTTCTAAAGAAATAAATTATCTTCTGCTGTCTGGTAAGAGCATATAGGAGTAGATTTCATTTAAAAAAACAGAGACCTGACATTTACTCATTTCCTGATAGCTAGCAGATAACTCGTGCCCATCTTCCTTTGTCCAGATGCTGTACGTCAGCAGTGAAACCTCCAGATTCAGGAGGGAGCCTGGAGCAGTGGTCAGAGCAGCTGAGGATGGGCAGGCAGGTGGCTCCCCTGGCATCTCTCTTTAGATTAGTGACTTCTCTCCTATATGACCGTAAGCACGACCCTCTACTGTCTGCTTCTCTTTGTCTATCTGTAACGTGGATAGTAATTGTCCAGAGCTCATCTAAGATGAATGACAGTTTGTGCAGTGCTCCAGCTCCTTTGAAGCAAGGTCTGCACCCCCCGTCAGGGACCACAGATGCTGCCGTCACGTATGACCTGTGGTACTCCAAAGGGAAGGAAATGGTAATGCAGAAGAATGGAAAGAAGTGCTGTTGGTTTGGTTGTAGTTGTGTGAATGTGTGAAAACTCAGGTCTCTCTGGGGCACCATGTAGGCAATGCAGATGCTTTTTCTGATTGTACAAAACTTCTTCCCCTCCCTGCTGATTCGTGTGGGGTGTGACACTGCTAAAAACATTTTCAGGCAGCTTTTCCCTTCCTGATTCTGCTCACATCTGTCTACCATCTGTTTTGATTTTGCCTCTGCTGTGCTGCATGTGAACACCCTCTTGAAACATCTGAGGCACAGAAAGCTTGGAAGCTCCCCACTTCCAGCACGAGGTGTCAGGGGTGGTCTCCTCCTGCTGCTGCATAAAACGTGAGAGATGCTGACCAGTGCTGAAGAGGAAAGCCAGCTGGTATTTATTATCAGCACTGCCAGTCTGTGGAGGCATCTCAGTTATAGGTCACATTGAACTAGACGTGCAGACACCACCAGAGTCCAATCCTGTAGTGTCCTGTGCTAACCCTTCCATAGCAAGTTCTACCACTGTCTAGAAATATTTTTAAAGTCAAAACCACAAGTCAACTCTACCCCAAAAAGGGAGATGTACCAGATGGTAGTGTGTTGAATGTCACTATTGGGTTTTACTTGAAAGGTGCTGATTTATTGTAATGGAGTGCACTGGTATAAAACCCCTTCATAGTTTACCAAGGGAATTCAGAACCTCTCTTGCATACAACCTGTGTGTTTAACTGCTTTAGCATTGAAATAAATAAATAAAGCACTGCTTATCTTCTCAGTTTCTTTATATCTGATTTAACTTTCAGACAATATGCAGAAATAGAAGTAGGGAAACACTACTTCAAATTTATGTAGGTTGGAAGTTTTTTTTTAACACAGTGATATCGAGCTGCAGTTAAGAAGTACATTTTGATGCAATTTGCTTATGAGCTAGATAGTGCCAAGTTGTAACATTGTGTTTATTATTCTTATACATCCATAGGTAGAAGTGTTGTGAAAAATTGCAGTCATGATCCTTTACTTCTGCTGCATATGCTAATAATTTATTCAGGTATTTGTGCAAGATGCTGTGTGTTAAATGTTATTAATTTATGGATTGAGCCAGGGGAAGGGTGGCGTGCCTGACAACATTGCTTTGGTGGTCTTCATGAAAACGTGGAGCACAAGATTGTCCCTATGCCTAAGAAATGCTTTTTGAAAGGTATCTTACATAGCTTAAATATCTTACACTCTAAAGAGATGTGTGAATGACAGGGCTAAAGAGCTCTGGGGTGAGCAGAGGAGAGCTTGCAGTCATCCTGTTAGTGCCACAGGTACATTTCTTGGCCAGGGAGGAGTAATAGTTTCTCTTTGTCCCCAAAATACCCTTTTTAAAGGTCATCATGAGTTATCAGTTCAGAATGAAGCAGTTATGTAGCTGAGAAATGTGACTTTTTTTTTGTTTGTTTGGTTGGGGTTTTTTTAATATACTGCTGTGTCTCAGTTGAGTTGCAAATGGGATTTTCATACTTCTGAAAAAGGAAATCATGGAGAGAGCACTTTTGGCCTCACAATATTTGCTTACTTTCTTTTAGCCAGTTGCAAGTGTACTGGAATCCCAGTTATGCTGTTGTATCTGCTCATCCTCTCTTTGTAAAACAGTATTAAATAGTGAAGACCAACATTCAGGGGTTGCTTAGTGAGTGTGGAAGGAATTGATAGACAGTATAGCTTCTCACCACTCCAAAACATCAGTTCCAGATTTCAGAGGGTCTCAGTTTCTTCCCCTTAATGTATTGCTGTTAGGTTTGGGTTTGAAAACATCTCTTTTGCCAGAGATTGCAATTGCATTTTCAGTGCAGATAAACAAGGTCAGAGTCTGTGTCAGCAGAGACAGCACTCCACTTTACTAAGTAAACAAAAACATTGAACATGTTTCTTTAGTCTGAAAGCTGTAAACATTGCTTCATTGTCTGCTTGAAGACCAGAGTGTTATTTATGGCTTAACCTATGATTTCAATGCTAAGGCTAATTAACTCTGCTGCTGTTTATTAAGCAATGCTTCCTTACAGTAAAGTGAGTGTAAAGGCTCCGCTGGATTGCAATTTTAAGTCAGTAAGGGGAATGGTGTGATTCAGTGAGTTACTACACCTTAAAGTTAGAAGGTACTATCAGATCATCCCTCCTGACATCCCCAGAAGTCAAGGCTGGGAATTTTATCTGGTGCTGCTGCACTGAACCCATAACTTGTGCTCAGCGAAAGCATATCTATCCAGCAAGATCTCTGTGTGGGACACGAGGGTTTGAGATACCTGCTCAAATTCATTCTAGGCTAGGCAAGGCCAGAAGCTGTTAAACAAGAGCGGCTGGTTGGTAATACAGGATGGCAGGTGATGAACTCATAAGACAAGTGATGTACCCAACTGCTTGCCTGCCTTCTGCCCTCAGGGTCCTCAGTGGTTAAACTGGTAATCGAACCACCGGATCCCCTTTGGGTTTAACCCTTTCTCTGGCTTTCACAGTATCACTTTTTTGCCTGACAAGCTCTTTGATGATATTACTTTTTTTGAGCTGTGTCATGTGTTGTTGGATGTTCTCTTATCTGTGTTTTATGTCTGCTTGTACACAAGAAAGCAGAGGGAAAGCTGTTACAGGAAGGATGCATACTTAGTGTTTAGATTTTTTCCCCACTGGTCTGTTCTACTGTCACAGTAAGATAGATATGGGAGGAAATGTGAAAAATGTATACTCAGCCACTGTTGTAGTTAGGTTGTAATAGACTGTAGAAGGTTCTTGTATTTGAAAGACAGAACTTTTCACCTGATCATAATTAGACATCCAGCTTGAGTTTCTGAATTTACTTTCTTTTCTTTTCAAAAGTTTCCAACATTTTTTAGCAATATTTAACTGCAATATTTGCAGTTTTAGTGTGATACTCTACCCTTGGTGCCTGCCTGTGGTGAAGTCTGGTGCTGTGCATTTTTTTTGTTGCATTTGGGAAAGAGCCTGTCTTGCCTGTACTCCGTTTGCTTTGGTAGTAGAGCTGACCTCTGAAAGAGGGAAAACTGTGTCCTGCAAGTACAGTCTGTCTCCTAAGAACAAGAATGTTAAGATTCTCACTCTGCATGTAAAAGCCAGGCACAGACAACAGGAGAAATAAATCTCGTGTGGAAGTGCCACAGTTTGGGGTTAGCTGGGCACTCAGTTTCTTGGAGAGGTCACTGTCAGCCTCTGCCTGGGTGGAGTAGAAAGCCTGGCTCAGGTTCTTCCTACTCAGCAGGATGCTTAGAAATGGAGAAGGACAGTTTCATGGCTGTATTTGAAAACGTGGTGTGTGAGTACTGTGTGGCACATTAGTTTCTCTTATACTGGGTTTAGAAACCAGCAAAATGTCACAAAGCAGGATACCCTGCTTCTTACAAATTCGCTGTAGCAGTAGTTCTGTATATTATTGAGCAATAGCAGCCACTGGGCAGCTTGTAAGTGAATATCTTGGTTGCTTTCTGGTTCCCTTTTCAGAAATACACAACAGTGTCTCTTTTGGCCTGATGCATAGCTTGGGTGTAGAGTGGCATTTTTCTACAAAAACACTGACGTTGAAGCAAAGTGAAAGTGCAAAAGCAGAGGTGCTGAATGAGGGTCTTTTGTGTATTTAAACCCTGTAATAAATATGAGAGGGAGATGTTTTCAAGTTAGTTTACAGAGTTCTTGTGACATGGGTTGTAAATGGAGTTACATTTTAAAAGCACATAGGAACAACTTCTTCCCAGTCACCTATTTCCAAAAGATCACTGCCTTTCTTAGAAGTTTAATGAGACTTGTACGTAGAGATTGCTTTTGTGTATGAGAGCTCAAACCTATTTGTTTCTAGCATGAGCTTTTAATTTTTCAAATAAAATTGCCTAGGTTATAAATGCTTTTGCTGTCAAAGCATTCTCAGGAACATCATCTTAAGTCAGCACCAGTAAATGGTTCTTCCGTTCTCAAGGACAAAAAAGTGAAGAGTTTTTGGCTTTTTTTTCACTTTATAGGACAAACTTAAAATGTAACTCCATCACCTTGCTGTGGCCTGTCTGTGTTAAAAATGGGTTTTCATTGCAGGGAGGACGTAAGGGACAACATCAGAGGAGCAGGAAAAAGAGCTGGTTTAGTGTGGATCATGGGTATCTCAAACCTGAGGAGGCTCACAGGAGAGCTGACTTCATGTCCTCTGTGGGGAGGGCCACAGGGCTTCCAATTTCCATAACATGCTGGAAGGCTCTGAGCCAAAATCAACACCGGTGGTACAGAGCAATGCAACCACTCAGTTTTCAGCAGTGCTGCATTCATGTACTTCAGTGATTCCATGTGCTCTGCTCTGCTTCCCTTTGGGTATTTGTTCCTCAAGTTCTTGTGATGAATAGCTAGCTATGTGAGACGCTTTTAATCTTTGATCGTAGGGATGAGGAAAAAAAGGAATTTCCAAATGTCAGCACAACTTCTGCTGGTGGTGTGATTTGGTTAGAGCTGTTGCTGAAGGCTTTGCCACCAAGTACTTGTCTCCATTCCCTTCCTGTGCTTGAGGGCTGGCACACCCTGCACTGCCCTCAGCATAAGCACCAGCCCATTGGCACAGATGTAAAGGCAATGCGGATATGGGGCAGCTCTTTCTAGCCTATCTTTTATTGTTTCTTGGTGGAAAGCCTAGAAAGGTGAGCCTGTGACTGGGCTATCTGAGCCATGAGGTGAGCCATGCACTCCACCCACATTTGAGGAGAAAAAGAGGAGACAGAAACATGCTGAAATTGTTCATCTTCTCTGCCTTTTGTTCTGAAGGCAATTGTCTGCTGTTGAAATGGGGTGGTGCAAGTGCTACATGCTCTGTGCCCCACTGGTGTATCTTTCCTGAAAAGATACCTCTTGAGGTGGGCTTTCGCTAACAGAGTTTAAGGGCTTCAGGGTGTGAATCAGACTACTCTCAGATAAAGCATTTTCAGGGGAGGTTTAGGGTATCTATCCCAGGGAATGTTTCTGGCCTTACTAGTCTGAACCCGCACTCTTGTATGCTCCCCTTGCATCTTTTTTGCACTTAGGTCAGCTTGATAGTAGCCAGTGTTTTGCCTTTGGTGAGATGATTTTGCTCCTTGCTGGCTGATTTGATGTAACAGTGGAAATGAAACTTGTGTGCCTTAGACATCTTCCAGATCTAATCCTGACTGTAGACGAACAAATTAAGAAAGGAGATTTGGGTTCAGTTACAGGGATTTGTTGCAAACCTTAACCTCTCCAAGACTGTATAAAATTTTCCAGGGGAATGGCCAAAAGCCTCTTTTGAGTTGTCTGAAAATTAGATCGGATACAGCAGTAGCAAGTATCCTATAGGGAACATTTATGCACTGGAAGTGATCTAGATAGCTCAGATTTAGAGATGGAAAAAGATTCATTACAGTAAGGAGCAATGATGATTTTGCAGCTGAGGTGCTAAAAACCACATGCACTTCTATTTCTCTTTTGAGCCTTTGAAGCAGCAGCTTGCCAGTGCCTGAGTTCCTCTTAGATTTATGTGATGCACACATTTCCTTATTATCACTTTTATAGACAAAGTATCCAGCAACACATTACTTCTTAAATGTCCTGCCGTTATGAATGCATTTGCTGCTCGTTGTAATAATGCCAATCATGATGAATTTATTCTGCATTCATGTAGATGTCATGAGCACTTTGGATTATTTTTTTTCTTTCTAATTTAAATCAGTGAATGGACGCTTAAAAGCATTATCAGTAAGCCCGTTGTTCTGCCAAGGGAGCAAGGGAAAAGTGTGCCTGTAGTGTCAGGCTTGACATAGCTTGCTTAGCGCAGAAGCATCCTCCTGGCTAGAAATTAGCAACCAGCCCTTCTGTTCTGGATTGATTGACTGTTCCTTGTGACAGGACGGACCTTAATCAATTTGTTGCGTACACAACAGGCACATCTGTTCATGCCGTAGGCGTTTCCCTGTCATTTAGCGGCTGGCTCAATTTAACAGAGTACTTACTGTATCAGATACCTGCTTTGCGGGTTTTTTGAGCTGGGAAGGGAAGGAGCTCTCTGCATTTATCAGAGGAACCATTCCCTCTTTTTTTGCAGGATGCTTTCAGTGCTTCTGCTCACATAAACACACTTTAGCTGCAAAAGGTTGGCGCTGCTGTGATAAGCCTGTTGTTGGTGGATAAACTCTGTAGTTCAGTGATGCAGAATCTCTGCTCACTGAACCAGGAGAGAGAAATAATTTGGTGGCAGATGTTCAAACAGCACCAAACTTCCAAGCACTGATGTGAATTGTGGAGTGTGTGGGGAGGGTACAGAAGGGGAGAAGCACAGAGGAACCAGAGGGCTTGTGCAGACCCAAGTACACAGTAAAGAGTGCCAAAGGAAGGCATTTAAATGTCTTCACAGCACTCCTATTGGGTCTGTCACACTGTCAACAAAAACATGCAAATTTTTATATACCGTGCACTCACATTATTTCTTGATGCTTTCCAAGTCTTTTGAAGACCTGAGACCACTGAGACCTAAGACCACTGCTCCCAGTGGCTCTGGAAACCCACCAGAGCCCTTTTGTGTATTGCTGAGCCTGTAAGGTGCTCATAACAGTCTTGAGTCATCTGAGAGAACAGTGGTCCCGGGGAACTACATGATCAGCTGAGGGTCATCAATGAGGTTAAGTCAGAGAAAGGACTGGAATGAGGAAGCCCCAGTCCCTGGATTTCTTAGCCCTTATCAGTCTCCTCTGTTCTTTCCCCGTGTCTTAATAGGTAAGTCTGAAGGCAGGAGTCCTTGGTGACATTTTACGATGTCAGATACAGCTGGCAACAAAATATCTGTCTTCAAACCATGACTGTATTGTTCATGTCAGTGTCCTGAACACTGTGTCACCAGATAGAGTATTCAGGTCTCAGAGTGGTGGGCTTCATTTACAGAGACTGGAAGTGGGGGAAAGGTTGAGAGGCTGGAAAGCCAAAGAACAGGAGACACAGTTTGAACCAGAGTAGCAAAGTCAGGGAATGCTGAGTTGAGACCTGTAAGCTTTTTTGATAATGCAGTCACAATCTCATCATGAATAAAACAATGTGTTTCACTTGACCACTCCATCTAATAAGAACTCACCTCCACTGAATTCTATCATTTTCAAGGTAATGAAATCTCTGCATCGCTTTGAAAGAGATAATTTGACCCCTGTGTTTATATGCATGTACATGACAGCAGTTTCTGGGGGGCACTCGGTAGGTCCATTGCTGCTTAAATTTTTGCTGCAGGAGAAAGGCTTCTCCTCAGGTTTATTGCTTCAGACAGCTAGCTGGGAATCATGGTTTTGAAATGACGATTCTGCCCCCGCCACATTCAACACTCTTGTTCCACACCAAGAAGGCTGTCATGTGGTCTAGGTATAATCACTTCAGACGTGAAACTGCAAAGAGGAAGCCTTAATGTGAAAGGGGAGCATGCAGATGGGGAGTGAAAGCAAAATAGCTGTTGGGCCTCAGATATAGATTCTTAGTTGATTTTGAAATAGTTTTGAAATAGAGTACTACTACCATTTATTGCTTTTTTTAGGTGGTTTTATTATTATTATATTATATTATTTTATAATGGTTAATATCTGCTGCTTCATGTCTATGCTGAAAGAGGTTGAGGGGGCAGTAACCTGCCCAGCTGCCATGGCCAGTTGTTTATGTGTTCTTGACATATTAAGCCAAATAGATTCCTGGTACAAAGACTTCCACACATCTTATTTCATAGCTGAATCTGAGAGTTGTGCTTTTGGGGCACTTTTCTCTTTGGTATAGTAGAAGTGAAAGGAACAGATTTAGTCTGGTCCTCTTGGCATGACCCCCCACAGCCTCCCTCTTGCAGTAGTGTTGTGTAAAGTGGCAGAGCTGTGGGGCTTGATCATACAAGCTGCTGTAGCTTTCAGTCCTGGCTCATTTTTTAACCATTCCTGAAAAATGCCACATATTTCAAGCAAGGAATGTCTAGCATCCTTCCTATCTCATGTTTCAGTAATTACTTCAGATGAAGTTCAGGTAAATTGCACCTTCAGATAGAGATTGTATAAACCTTGGTAATATTTTTTTTTTCATGAACAGTTGTTGGGTTTTATTTTTGGAAGTGTCCAATAATCGATTCCAAATTCAATTTCAGAGCAGAGGCAGGCAGGCAAACGTATATGAAGTTAGAATGGGAAGCAGTTTGTTGTGAAGGGATACTTTTGAATTTTCCACCTTTCCGGCAGTCAGGTAGCAGCAGTGGCACACTGAACCTCAGGAGATTACTGTAAGAGTGTGACTGTGGTGCTCTTTGCTGATGGTTTACCTGTAGTGCAGGACTCCTTTTGTGTGCAGTGCTACTCTGGGAGGAAAAAAAAAAAAGACAGGAATACAATATACAGTCCAATGCTTACCCCATTATCTCTTAATTTAAGTTGTTCTTTGGTGTCAGCACTTACAGACATGGCACTTGAAAATGCTTCTGGAGATGACAGATGGGAAATGAAATCCTCTCTTAAAACAAGGCCAATGCTATGTGGATGAAGGACAATTTCTTCAGTGCAGTGACAGCAGTGTCAGCATTGGTGCTGCTTCTTGCCAGCAACCACATGTTGCCTTAGAGTCAAAACTGTTAACAGTGCTCAAGCCTTGCAAACTACCATAGTGACCTGGTGGCACCAAACTGTGAAGTCTGTTTAAAAGAACATTTATGATAATTCATGCTCTTTGTCCCCAGGCCACTGAGGTAGTGGACTGCAGTAGGGGTTTTGTCCAGTTGTAATCACAAGTGGATTGTATAGGGAATGAAAAACAAGAACTGAAATCTCGTGTTGGATCACAGTCCTGCTGTAGCAGCTTTGCAGGTTTTTGTTTTAATTCCCACTCTTGTTGTGTTGAGATGGGCCAGACTAGAGTAAGGAAACCACACTGCAAGAGGCCTGCAAGCTTCGCCGTTGGTGGTGGGGATGGTTTGATTGACAGTCCCACAAGAGGAATGGCATATGGGAATCCTGAGCTGGCCAGTCTACCCTGAAGATGAGAAACAAATAATGAAGATAGGATTACTCTGAAATGCCCTACTAGTTTCAAGGGAGGTGTTTTTCTAAACAATTTATGAATGATTCTAACTTTTAAAGAAATTTATATTTTGCAAAAATATGTAGTCCTCATTCTGCATGCAGTAAATGTAAATCACCCTCTATAGTGAAATGATGCACGTTTGTAAAGCAGAGAATCTTTTCCATTTTAAAGCTGAATTTGCCCTTTGCTTTATTTTGTATAAAACCTTCACATTAGCTGGCACAGTGGCTCATTACAGATGTTCTCAGCTTGAGCATACGTGTGTTAGGCAGGCAAGGGCGCCTGCTGCTGTCAGCGCAGATCTGCTCTTGTTTCTTGGGAGCAGCAGACCCTGCTTCGGTCCTCTCTGCCTGGAGCAGGCCTGGAGAAACCTTTTTGCTTCGGAGTAAGGTCACCACCCTGCTTTGTGTCTGTGCCAGGACTGTGCCAAACAGTTACAGCATATTATCGAGGAAGGGGTTTTTTGTGCTACGTAGGAACAGAGGAAGGCTTTAAAGCATTTGGATGCTCAGTTTCCATTAAAAATGGAGGGAAATGGCCATTTGTATTGCCCAGGCAGCTTCCAAAACATCAGTCTTGGTGCTAATGAATTAGAATTAATACTAACATAATTCATTAGCATTAATTATAGTAGTGCTTTGAGAAATGAGCTAGAGGTTTAAAAGGAGAATAGTCACTGTCTGAAAGACCTTGGTTAGCCATGTTTATTCAAGAGGCCACTTGACCGCAGTGGGAATTTTGGTTTGCTTTGTTTGGGTTTTTGAGAAAATGTTAGGATTTGGCCAGTATAACAATAAGCTTTTGCCAGAGTTTCACTGTCAGCTGCTTTTTCCAGCTATACTGGAATGCATGTATCTTTTGATCAGCATAGCTGGTTCATGCAAGCGGTCACACTAACTAGCTGTGTCCTGGAGTGCTCAGGGGCAGGACTTGAGTGGACACACAGGCAGCAGGATCAGGCCTGGGATAACTTACTGCATCCCAGTTTTGTGCCTGCAAACGTCTCGGTACTTCATGTTGGATTTCCCATTTGTGGTTATAGCAGACCGTTGTCCTTTTTGACTGATCTGCAGGCATGTACTACCAATTCTGTCCTAGCTACTGTTGCATGTAACTGCAGCTCAGTTTTGATCAATAAATATTAAAAATGGAGATGTAAATAATTGGCTATTTTAGTCAGATACGTTTTTTCATTCTGGCATCTAATGGCTCTGGGGTGGGTAATTTTGTTGTCTGGTCTAGAAATGGAAAATTTTTGCAGTGCTACTTTTTATTTGTGGTCCCAGAAGGAAAGCACTCAAGTCCTGAAATCCCTCCAGATGTCTCTGTGGCCGATTTTCCTTGCTCTTCTGAGGGCATATGAAAGAGGGAACTCTATATCCTGCATTTAAAATATAAATGCTACCCATTTTCCTCATTTCTTAAATACATTCTTGGGTACTTAGTAGTGGAAGAAAGCTAAATTTTTTTGCCCTGCTTTTTCTATATGGTGTGAGTTGTCAAACGATACATCTGCTGTTGCTAAACAATCTCCACTGAATCCACTGCTCCAGAGGAGCCTGAAGAAGAGCAGGCTGAGAGCCTGGGGCACCACAGGGTAGGAGACAGTTTAACTCTGGTCTTGGAGCTGTTGTCTGTTGGAAGCAATGGAGACCCACCAGAGCTCAGGTTTGCACCTGGTAGGCAGTAACTGTAGGGTTTGGCCCAAGCAACTTGGCTAAACGGAGGCCTCACTGCTCCAGTGCAGTGCAGCATCAGAAGCCCTCTGAGCACAGGGAATTCACTGTGACGTAAGTACATCTTTGCCTACTTTGTCCAGTGTATCTAGAAGGGAAATAGCTAATGAGTCAGGATAATGGGTGTGAGCTCCCAAACATTCAAGCAGAGCTAATGAGCAAGCAGTAACTGTAACTTTTGTCTTCCATTTTTCCCCATCTCTTCCAATGTGTATTTAGTAGCAAAAAACTTTCCTGGGCCTTGTCATCTTTTGTTATGGTTCATTATGTGGGATTCCTGGGAGGCATTCCTGTCTTTAATGGAGCCAGTGTACTCCTTACTTAGTAGATAATCATGGAGTTCACCCTTGACCATTGAGAGAAAGTGGAAGAGTTCATTATGGAGACAATCAACTGTTCAACTTCTAAGGATGAAACAAATCAGAATGCAATACTTAATGAGGAGTAAAACATCACAAATGGGTTTTGTTCTGTGAGTTTTGCCTGTTCTGAATCTTTGAGGTAATTAAGTTGGAAAGGTCTTATTCAGGATAGGTGTTTAAACTGTGGTGAATGTGATCATTGGAGAAGCTCATCCTTAACATTTCTGTTATCTCAGAGGGTGATTCTCACTTTTGACATTAAAAAGTTCTAAAAAGCTGAAATAGAATTTTGAGGCCCCAGGTCTAAGTTAATGGGGTAGCTTAAATAAGCACAAAAGTTTAAAACTAAGAGGGAAGTATCACAGGGCTCCCTAGAGACAAAGTAAGAACTGTAAAATAACAGCTTGAGCTAGACTCAAAGCAAAGGGAAGTAAAACAAATGGAAAAAAGATCTGCAATCAAATAATTACAAAATGACATAACAGTGAGAGTGTAGGGGGAGATGCATGATACAGTAATGATGGGTTACAATTAAATGTAACATAGGTGAAGCTCCAAAACTCAGAAACTGCTTTGGCTTTTCGCTCAGGAAAGATGATTCAATTGGACCTGATCAAGACAATACCTTCCCACCCTTGCTGAGCACCTGGGGTGAACAAAGGGAAGGTGACTAGTAGCTCTGAGGTATGAAGGAGAGGCAACTATCACATTCAAGGTGGATGCAAAATTCTGAGAGTTTAGTAGACATGCCTGCAGGGTTGTTTATATCTTTCCCAGAATTCTACTACAATTTGTACATGAAGTCCTAGTGTGGAAATAAGGATTTTTTAAAAAAATAAATATGAGAAGTCTGAGTTTATACCATTTAACTAAAGAACAGGAAATCTCAGGGACAGGCAGACACGCTAATCGAACCTCAGTACATATGCAGGACTATAGACCAATTTGGGAAGCAGAGAATAATCAAGAATAAATGTGAAGTGGGAAAAAAATGCAACATAGGGTTTTCAGAGATGATGCCAAGTGTATGATACCTTTAAGTAATGAAATAACTGATCTCCTTGGCAAAGAAAAGCAAGAAACAGAAATTATTTGGTGCCATTATCCCCCAGGAGTTAGATAAACTAGAGAAGTCAAGGATTAGAAAGTAGTACAAGCACTTGGGTAACAGGGATATAGCAGGAGGTGATACAGAGGGAAAGAAGTGTGGAGGGAGGTTATTGAGACTTTATCAAGGAGCAGTCTTGGGACCAATCTTGCTTAATATATAGACTGGCTCAGAAAGTGGAGAGAGTTAATGAAATAGCTTTCTGTTACTGACACGAAGTTTTAAGACACATTAGTAAAAGGAAGACCAAGATATTGTGCAAGAAGAATTGGATGACCTTGAAGATTAAGCAGTAGAAAAGTTATAAAATGGAACAGTACCAAGTACAAGGTTATTCACCTAAGGATTAAACATGATCCACTTTGCTGTAAAATGGGCTCGTAACTTAGAGTAGTGAGGCAGAGAAAGATGCTAGTGGCTTTGTCCAGATAAGACTTGCTGCATTAGCTTTGTCTGCAAATTCAGTTATTTTATTGCAGAAAAGGATTGATCTGATCTTGTGCAATATGTTTTTTAAAACCTGTACTGTCTTTTGCAGCATGAGATGCCAATGTGACTCAGCTGGCGAAAAGGCAAATACAATCCTACCTGTAGAGCTGATAGAGAGGGTCATTAAAGCTATTGTGTATTTGGAATCAAGAGTGCAGTTCTGGTTGCTCATGTTCAAGAAGGATGAGCTTAGAAATATGTTCAATGATGGTTTGCTTTAACAAAAAGCTAAGGGAAAAGGAGAAAAAGATTTGTGTCACAGAGTAAAATGATGGCAAAGAGGCAATATGATTGCAGTCTGTAAAACCAACAGGGGTTTGCCCTGTGTGTTGGAAGGAATAATTGAAGCTAACAGACAGTCTTGGCAAAAGAACAGCAGGGCATAGACTGGTGATGAATAAATTTAGGCTAGAAATTAGAAGAAATTTTTTAACTGTGGAGAAGTGAGGCTCTGAAGCAGACTTCCACTTGCAGAATCTGGAACAGCATTATTTTGTTCCTGTCAAAAAAGAGAGGCAAAAATATGACTATGATATGGAGCCTAGTCTGGGCAGGATATATTTATCTGTGGTAGAAGGAAACCAGGCTTGGGTGGCTCAGGGGAAGTCTTTGCATCCTGCATTCTGTATTTTATTCCAGGATGAGTGAAGAGTGAATGAAGGTGCCCTGTGTTCCTGGAGGTCTCAGTTTTACATATATGAGGTAGGAATCGCCCCCACATTTGTGCTAAAGAATGTGATTTGACCATACTTGGTGCTGCACTCTGAGAGCTTGAGGGGAGAGGAAGCCATTTGGCTGGGGAGATGTTCAGTGAAGCAGGTGAGAGGAGCATGCCAGCAGGTAGGAATCTACGTGGCAGCAACGAAATGACTCAATTTCCACGGTCTTTTTAATGAGAGCATCCTCAGAGACATTGTGGAAGCACATGAATGCATGATAAATTGCAGCTCAGTTCTCTCTAGACCAGTGCATCATGGTGCACGGTGTGTTTCTGGGGAGGGATGGATAGATGTGCTAGAGGGGTTCATCTCACTATCTTAATTATACGGATTATATTTTTTTATCTTCTTTGTGCCTCTTTTTGTAGTTGCCTGTCTATTTTTCAGATTGCATCATGAAATTTCACAGCTCCTCATTTGTTAATGGACATATTTATAATTGCTATAACACAATTTATAGATGTTCAGTTTTATAAAAAGAGGCACCTGATCATGAGCCAAGGGCAGTGTAAGTACTTTTCTGATCTGAGGAAGTCAGGTGATTGTTCCTGGGAAGAAGACCAAATATTTAGGATTTAGCAAACAATTTATTTTCCAGGCAAAGCACTTTAAAAAAAATAAATTCCCATTTATTCATGAACCATTTTGAGATAAAAATGAACAACCTATAGAAATAATGATCAGAAGTTATGCTTCTGTTGCTGCTTTTGAGCAAAACCTTGCTTTAGTGTGTCTTTGTCTACCACAAAGTGATTTCTAATCTACTGCAGACACAGCATCTTCTCCTATAGTGTCACGCCATTTTGAGGAGTCAAGTAGGTTGACATTTCATGCAGAAGCATAGTTTGTGTAGGTCTTATGTGCTGGAAATCTTGCACTGTCCTGAATATTACAGAAACAGCAGTATCAGGCACTCTGTGATTGCGTGCCTGCACCTTTCCCTTTAACTGTAGAAATGGACAAAGACACCATCTTTGTGTAATAATTCATTTTTCTGCCAGCCCTGGCGCCCTTGCTCAGAGGCATCATTCCAAGATGCTGCGTGCAACACTTGAAACAGCACATTCTTGTTCTTGCAAAATATCAAGCTTGAATGGCACCGAATAGGGCTGTCTTTCATGAAGCGATGAGATGACTGCTCATCAGCTGCTTCTCACAGGTCACTTCTGTCAGGCAGTGAGAATGAATTTGAACTAGCTCGACCTGGACAGCGTGGTGAAATGCTACATGGTGCTGAGCAGCAGGAAGCACTACTGGGCGCATGTGTGGGGTGGTGGTGCACCCAGGGGCCTTGTGGGCATCCAGGACCTTCACCACCCTGCATGTCTCCTTGCTTCTCCTTAATATGCCTCTAGCACAAGTGGTTGTGACCGTTCCACTCTCTACTCTGTACTTTTGGAGTTTTCCGTGCATCTGTGATATGGACTAAAGGCTTTCGTGGTTGTGCTGGGAGTTGGCTTGGTTTAAAGGCAGCCACCCTTACAAGAGCATTCTGCTGTTGTGAGTAGCACAGATGATGTTTCACATTGTTAAATGTGGCAGCTGTCCCTGCCCTACTGCAGCTCTGATGCAAACGACTAAAAACCACTCCTGCACAGGTTTCACAGGGGGGGATGATGGCTTTCATTGACTCTGGAATCATGTTTCTTGTGAGATGCTGTGACAATATGGAAAGAATACAGGTAGTATAGCTATGTTATTTTGTATGGTTTGCATTACAATGCATGTAGTGGTTCATAGAACACAAATAGGGAAGAGGCAAGAGGTCTGACTTTTTGATGATATTTTGTAAATATTTTGAAGAAATGGTAGCCGATCTGCATATAAAAGGTTTTAGCACCCAACTGTCTGCAAAGCTTTACCTAGAACATCCATTTAACTTGCTGAAACAATTGAAAAAAAAAAATTCAGAACAGATTAAGAACAGAAATGTGGGCTTTTAATTACTTGTGTTCCCTCTGGTCTCCTCAAACAATGAACACCAGCAGTGCAAGTCCAGGGAAGGTATTCCAGTGTACTTTCATGTTCTCCTGTAATGTGTCTTACAAAAGCTTCTATCAGTTCCTTAGCAAGACCACCTGAGGCCCTTTCTGTGTACAGAGCAGCTAACATCATGTCCCTACTGTTAGCATTTGGAGATTTCATTGTGTAATGCTCTGTAGCACTGTTGGAAAGTCAAGATACTCAGTCCAGTGATGTCCAGATGTTTCTCATAAGTCTGGCCCTGTGTTCCTTGGGGAAATAAATTGCTTCTTCCTGATTTTTCTTGGTCCAGCCTCAGTTTAGGG
Organism: Microhierax caerulescens; assembly: GCA_035590215.1. NCBI lineage: Eukaryota > Metazoa > Chordata > Aves > Falconiformes > Falconidae > Microhierax > Microhierax caerulescens. The sequence goes on along the minus strand of JAVJGJ010000060.1, from coordinate 48,836,077 downwards.
CTTTTTAATGCTTAGGAGACAGTGTTGTCTTCAGACTATTAACTATTATTAATGGTGCGTGCTATTGATGCATTGCCCATTGAAGCTGCAGCTGGTTTCCCTAGCTATGGATCACAGTGCACAGGAGAGTGTGAAGTTGTGCTGACCACCTCACGTGCTGGGGTAGGGTCCAGTTCTTTCAGTGTCCCTGTCAACACGTCTCAGGCAGTGACACCTCCGTGGCATTCTGCTGCAGACCAGGGCCTGGGTTCTTAGCTGGTGGCTCTTAACAATTGCTCATCATGACATTGGATGATCCAACAGTGCTAGAAGTGTACTTACAGAAGTTAGAGCTGACTTAACAGGTTAATAAAAACAAACATCCAGCTGGTTGTTTCCTGGCTGTGTATTAATCAAACTATAGAGTGCAGCTTTCCTGCCTGAGCCCTGTTTTGGAAGGTACAGGGTCAGTACACTAGCTTTTATGTTCAAGTTGCATTAGCAGCAGCAAAGTAGGGTACACATTTATTCCAATGGATGTCTGTGGTGTTTTCCTATAAGTAGCTTGAATATAATTTCTTGTTAACATTTTTGTCTGTTTTCTGAGCAAAACGATTTTGTCCCTTGTTTAGTTGATTGCCATGTGCCTCCTATTTCTGCTGCTTGCTGTGATGAAGCCCCACTTGGATTTGTTCTCAGTGCTGACTCTGCTGGGAGGAGATCAGAAATCTCATTAAAGAACTGAAAAGACTTCATGATGCTGAAATGTCTCCTGTAAATCTGTTAGTGTCCATATATAATTTACTTTTTGTATTTCTCTTTTGGAGCTGTCAAATACCTTTGATGGTATCCTCCTTTCTTTAACAACTTAAATGTGACCCTATATAACTACTTATTCTTGGAACAGTGAAACCGTTTTCTCTTTCATGAATTTATAAAATGTTTTTAATTATAAATCAAATTATGAGTAATTTCTTTTTCTTGGTAATTCAAGAGAAGTCAATTTACCTAATGTGCTTGGCAAAGAAGCATTCAAAGGAGAAGCAGTATCCTTGGTTTAGACAGCACCACCGAGTGTACTTGCATGTCTACCGAACCATCAGACCTTCGGTCAAGGGCCTAATTGAATATCAGAAGTCATGGTGTCACAAAGGTGTCGATCTCTGTACTTTGCTTTTCTACCTACAGTTTCCCTCAAAGGAAAAGTTTTATGTGGTAGTCGCAGTTTTGGTAGAGAACAGCTGCTTGAGTGGTGTACGGGCCAGCCTGTCAAACTGAGGTCTTAACTCTGGCTTCCTTTTTGTCCTCCTTCACTGGGCAGCTTCTCCTCCCCAGCAGCACACAAAAGAAGGAACAAACCTGCAAACGAGATGCAAGTAAGCAATCAGTGTAATGCAAACAATGCAAGGGGTTAACCGGACCCTAAAGAAATGGGGCTTTATAGATCTTGGTAAACTTTAGGACAAGGAACAACAGGTTGGTTGCATCAAACAATGCCAACTTAAAAAGCGACATGAGGGTTCCCTCTGGGAGGGAGGCCGTTAGCTGTGACTTCTTCCTGGTTGCCAGTGAGGTGTGAATCTAGACAATAAGAAGCAAGAAGTTCTAGCAGACACAGCATGAAGTGACGGGTAGATGCTCTGTGTCACAGGAATAATTCCTCCTGGCCAAGTCAGAGGTGCATTGGGGGAGTGAAAGCATGGCGGCTGAGCCTGTGAATGAATCATATGGGGACTTTGCCCTTACTCCTTTGCTCTTTTTCTTATTGCCCAGTCCTAATTAATTTCATGGTACCTGCATGCAGGTCGTAGTCTCATCCCAAGAACTTGCTGCCCAGCTGTGGAGAGCCTCTAACATTGTCTGTCTTTGTGAGGAGATGTGTGTGTGCTCAAATGAATGCTGCCACAATGCCACATTTGTGTTGTAGCAGCTTATAATGAGGTAGACTTTAGTCATCCCTATGTCTTTCATAGACAATTTTGCATATATGTTCTCCTCTTTTCCAAAAGAAACCACAGGCAATTAAAATCATTCCAAGTTCTCCCTGGCTTCCTGCTCCTAATCTACATTCTCAAGAATGAATCAAAACTGCAAGAAGAAATTGCATTTGGCCCTGTACTTTTTTACAGGCCTGAAGTGGAAGAGCAGGGAAGAAAAGAATTGAGATATATTTATAAACCAAAAACTCAGAGTATATTTGTCTGAGAATTCAAGGTCTTGAGCAGACACACTGAT
>JAVJGJ010000060.1:48812308-48831195 GCA_035590215.1 Microhierax caerulescens | reverse complement strand
AAAATTTGGGTTGTATGTTTGTGTTTGTTTTTTTATTGTGGCCCCGCCCCCCCCCCCCCCCCCCCGCCTCTCAGATGATGGATGTGCTGTATGAATGTGCTGCAAAACAGACACTGTGGAAGATAAATACGCCAGGGAAATTTCAGGATGTGCCACAGTGGAGATGGCTTGCTGAGATTCCCCGGCAGAGCAATGAGCCGCTGTTGCCACTCAGCACAACCGCTTGCCACGGGCCTCGAGTTTTCCCTCATGACTGCCCGTGACCCTCCGTTAGACTCACGTGCTGCCTTGGCACTCATTGTTGCTGCAGTCGTGCCTGCAGTAATCGTATGTGTGAAGCACCTGAGCGCCCTGTTTGCAGCACTACCACCACCATTAAAAGATATGGCTGACAATAAAAATCTCCATATTAAAGGAATGGGAAAGGCAACTGAAACGGTAGCATTGTTATAAACCAGAGGATCTCATATATATCCAGATGGTAATTAAAATGCAGGCGGTTTCTGGAAGCAGCTCTGTTTTCCAAACATGAATTCACTTTGTGTTTAATGTACTTTCTACAGCCGTAGCAACTATAACTGGTGAATGGAAAAGCAATTAGCCCCCTTTCTGTGCACACATTTAATAGATATGCAATGGTATTGAATACAATAGGCAGATTTTTGCAGCAGAAGCATGCTACACAGAGATAATGGTCTAAACATACATACATGTGTGCAATCAATTTTTTCTCTGCACCGTATGTCTGTCCCTTACCCAGAGTGTAGTGTGGCACAGCCCCACATGTTCACGCACAGTGGACTAAGACACCTCTTGGGTCCTGAGCTCTTCCAAACTCTGTGGCTTACTGAAGAGGGGTGAACTGCTTGCCAGGATGGCACAGCCTAACCTGTGCCACTGACATGGTTTGTGGCCTTAGGAGGTCGATTGATCTCCTGCCACTTTGGTCCATTTCGCTGCAAAGTGGAAATGAGGGTGCTTGCCCTATCTGTAGTGCTGTGGTGGAGCTCTGCTAACATACTTGCGAATCTTCTGCTGAAAGGTCCAGCAAATCTTCAAAGGCAGAGCTGTCTGGCTTGCATGCCCCATGTCCCCAGGTCTCCAGACACCCTGGGGACAGAGTGGACCAAACAGGTTGTGGCAACTTAGAGGGCAGGATAGCTGGATGCCTGAGTGTCTCATCTGGAGTTGTTTGTAGAGGTTTGAATGGGCTTTCTCAGCAAAGCCAGTGTACTAAGAGAAACTGCTTTGAAGGGTTTCATCGTTGCACAGGGACCTTGCTTGTTTTACCCATAGCTTGCACAATTGGAAGGGACTAAATGGCGGACAGCATAAGGTCTGACTTGTAGAACTTACGATTTTTACCGTCAAAGTCCCTGGTGGATTATTAGGTGCATAGCCATCATTCCAGCGCTCTGGATGACCATTGTCACCTCTTGGTGACTGGTCCAGGAAAGACTAAGAGCTGAAAGTTCCTGGACACCCAACCCAGCTCTCACTGACAGGACTTTCTGCAGGTTGAGAGATGGTGTCTATTTTGAGGTTTAATGGGACGTCAGCCTTCAGGGCTGTGTCAGCAGCATGGTTCAGTGATTCTGAAGTCAGGCATCAAAAGTAGCAAATGAATTTGTCATTGCAAATTAGAAATTGTTTTCGAGGGTACAAATTGCATGTAGACTCATAACATGAAAGGTATAGGCCAGCTCTGTCTTCAGTTGTTAATTGGGACCCTGTCCTTACTGGCACCTTTCTTGCTTCTGTTCATTTCCATTGTAGATGCATGTAGATGTGAATGTGTGTTTGCAGCCGAACAGGAGCCAGGCTGGTGCATGGGTTCACACAGGCTGCTGAAGCCAGGACACACACTCCAGGAGGTTCCTATTGATGCACAGAGTGTTTGCATGTGCCTACTTTTCTCCTTTTTTTTACTGCTGAATTTTTCCTAGCCATAATGCAGTATTCTTTTTTTATCAGCCCATCATCCACTTGTGTGGCTAGTTCTGTTTGTTTATGAAAAAAGATTTCTCTGTCTAATCCCTTACTTACTGTGAAGGTCCAGGTGTTCTTTATTTCAGCGTACAATGTGACACTGAATACAGCGGTTTGGTAGTCTGTGTTCACTGCCCCAGTCTTAAGGATGTTTTCAAGTAAGGGCGGAGAGAAAGGAAACCAAACTCTCATTTTACCTGTCTCTTGGAGGAATCACTGGACAGCAAAGGCTATGTCTTTGAAAGCAAAGGGACTGCTCAGGTTATGAAATTCTCAAACATTAGCTTAGCATGACTGAGCCAGGGCATAGGGAGACGTGTGAACCCATTAATCATCACAGGTGGTTGCCAGCTCCCTGATTTAATTGGGGCCTTCTAATATTTACACTGTTTGGAGGGTTTTTGGTACTGCTGATAAAGAATTTAATTCCTTTCTCGTGAGGCCATGCAGAGACAGCAAAGGTGTGAACTTAATACAAAGTTGCTGAATGACTTGCAGCTACTGGGGGAAATTAGGTTACTCAGCATTGTTTTCTTTCTGAAATTGCTGCCTTGGCAGCGTCTTGAGGAGTTTTGCATATTTGTCTCTTTAAATTTCCTGTTCCTCAGACTGCTCTATCTTCACAGTTTCCAGTCATTGCATTTTTATTAAAGATCTCCATGGAAGTAAACAGTCTCAGAGGGTGCATCTTTCCAGTAGTCCTGGCTTGAGAGGAAGAAGCAGGAGTGGAAGCATTTCTTAATAAGGGGAGGAGGGGGAAATTGGAAAGTATTCTATTGCCAGTGTAATAGGTTGAAAAATCATTTGTCTGAACTCAGATTACATCTCAAATGGTAGACTGTAAAAATTCTTATGCTTAAAAGTGCTCCTTTCACTCACCATGATCCGTCTGTCTAGGGACATGCTTTGGTGCTCACTTGCAAAGAAGCCACACAGAGAACTGTGAATTTTCACACCCCCATTTGCCTCTTTTACCCCTGCCCAGCTGTCACTTACTGCCTTCTTCCCAGCAGTAAAAAGCAGGGATGTTTGTAGGAGGAGAAGAAGCAAAATAGGCTCATCCCCCAGTACTTGCAAGGTGACGGTGGCCTACTTAAGCCAGGCCTTCCTGTGGGGTGGCAGGTGAACTGGATTTTCCAGAGGGAGCTTTCTTCCAACATCACCCAGCTGCATAATTGCAAATACAATGAAAGACAGTTTCTAGGAACTGCCTTCTCCTTTTGCATTTACAGTGTTGCAAACTGTATTACAAAGCATACGCAAGACAGTGGAGCTAGATCTGGGTGTTTATGCCAATATGTATGCTTTGATTAATGTGGCATTGATAATCTCTTTATAATAGAGTTAATGTGAAGATAAGCTACCCCCCTCAACATGGCTTGATGCTGCATTGCTTTTTCATCTGGTTACTTTATCAGTTCGATGTGCAGCCCTTTGTCTACACTGAATATCCTTTGTAGGTCAGCTGCCGTGCAGGGAGCCTACATATGTGCAGTGCTTAATTGGTCTCTTAGCTCTCTCCCATTCTCCACTTTGTTTTGCTTACAGAGCTCATCCTTTCCCTCCCATTTGTCCTTCCCAGGAGAAAGGCAAGAAGATGATGACAATGCATCCTCTGCTAATGGAGCCTGCTGAGACAGTGATTTTGGCTGCAAGGGAGACTTTACAGGTACCTTGCACTTCACTTACCAGCCTTCCTCAGTAAAAAAAGGAAAAGAGGATCACATGCTTCCAGTGATTTGACCTTTTTCCTGGGACCTTTGCTGAAGCTCTTCCTGCCCTGGCAATACCTGTAAAATAGCCTGGGCTTGGTTTTTGCCCTGTGACCCCACAGCGCCTCTCACAATGCATAAGGTAGTTGTCAGTCTATGTTGACTTCTCAGAGTTTCAGAGCAAAGAAAGTAAACATGAAGGTGTTTAAGAAGGTGTATTTCCAAACCCTGAGCTGGAAGATATTTTTGGAAAGGGCTTAATTCTTCCTAAAAAACTCATCCTTACCTAATACATGTTAGTTAGCAAGCAATATTACAGACTTGATATACTTCATATTATGAATCGGCAGGGGCTTATTGTTAGAGTCTAGGGACAATCTCCTCATGATGTTTAAGTACCTTACCCTCTCTTACTTCCTGTGGTGCTCTTCTTGCCATAATAATATGACTATTTAATTACACAGAAGTGTAATGGTCCTTTCTTGTTTAGTTTAATGCTAATAGATTTTTTTAAATGATAATAAAGTTGATTCATATCCTGGGAAAAGTACAGCTCAGACCTAGCTGATTAGTCAGCTATTTTAAAATCTGTTTTGATTTTCAGTGGTAAAAAGAAAGGCAAACAATGAGATCTCACTTTAGGTTTAATAGCAGTGAAGGCTGTGGATGCAGTTCAAACTCTGGAAGGCTTCTGGTGGGAATGTTTCACAAAAGACACTTTGTCTCCTTTGGAACAAATGCCACCGAATAGTGGAATTTATTTCTTAATTATTTTTCTAGGGCCCCTCTGTTTCCAGCATGCTCACAAACACTTCACATAGAGATTTGCTTCTTTGGAATGGCAAGAGGGAAGACCAGCAGTGAGGATTTGCTTTCTATGCATGGCATGGTTTGCCTCGTCTGCATGAGTTCTTTCTTGTTCCTAGGATACACTTGCTTGACTTAATTTATGGGCTTGCTTTATTATTTTTTCCCTTTGGCTGAGATCTGTTTTGACTTTCCCACTAAGCTCTTTTCTGAGCAGGGGCAAAACCAACAACACTGAATTTATTTAAGTGGAATTGAAGGGCAGTCCTTGTGCTGAGGCTGGGGCTGGGCTGCTAAAGCATGCTCAGCCTCCTGAGGTGCTAAAGAACCTCATGTTTCATTCAGAAGCCAACTGCGCTGAATAGCAGAGAGCCACTTCTAAGGACTGCAGTGGGGCTCTAATACCAGTGGCACAGAATCAAAGATGGAGCTTTAGGAGGTGGTGGGATATAAATTAAAAAGAGAAAAGGGTTGACCAACCACATTTCATTAAGGGCCCAGCTAGTTTTGTTGCCCCAGAAGCAAGGTCTGGAAGATGATGTAGTCCCTCTGCTCCTATGGTACAACAGTGCCTATTAAAAATGGGTGGGATACTTAATACATATATAAATATTAAGAACCATTTTCATTAATAAAAATGAAATTTAATTTCTTCAGTGGTGTTACAAATTGCAAAGAGGGATCTTTCCCTATTGAATCATCAACTGATGGTCCTTGAAAATTCAGCCCTACTTTGTGTCTTCAAAGATATTTTTCTCATTCGCATGCATGCTGTGTTTTGATTTTTCCTTGTCTTCTTTTAAAATGAGAACCAAACTGAAGCTTTCATCAGAACTACATAGAAATGCAGAGACTGGACAAGAGAGCACAGTATAAAAATGCATGGCTTTCCTAAGCATACTGGGGGTAACAGGCATGTAAGAGGCACGTCTGCCCCAGAAAAAGGAGGTGTTTCTGATAGCATTCACAGCAGCTCTGGTGGCTGGTTCCTCAGTGTGACCCTGATGCTAACCCTCATGCAGTGGATTGAAAGCAGTTAGCTGGAGTAGTCTCTCAGTGTAGTCTTTCGGTGTAGTGTCCATTGTATCGGTGGGTGGAGGGAACTCTTCATATATGTGACACGAGGTCTGTTTCTTTTCCCCTTGTTTTTTTCCCCCAGAAGAGAAGAGCCAAAGGCAGTGTTCAAGAATGTACTTTTTTCATCTCTTACCGATAGGCTGGAACTACTCTGGGAAACACTTTGAGGAAAGGTGATTGTGCCTGTCTATCAAAATCAGTCTCTCTGCTTGGTGCTAAATAAACAAGGCAACAGGTAAGGTGAGTTAATGAATCTTCCAGCCCTACCCTTGAAGGGCACAGATGGCTGAGGAGATCCAGTAACTCCAGAGAGGCAAAAGTTTAAGATCCCTTCTCTTGGCTCCAGAAGGTGGCTGCTAGATCAAAAGTGAAACTGGCTGACTGGGAGTGGCACAAGAGAAAGTTTTATTTCCCATCTTGTAACTCCGGCTCTGCAGATTAGATGTTCAGCCTCAGGGGTGGTTACTCCTGCATTTCCAGCTGGCACTAGATTAGCTTGAAGAACTAACAGTACCTTTATATAAACCATCTCCAGAGTATCCTGGTGGTAGAGTTCCCAGAAAACTACTTTTCATAGTGCCTTCAGCATATGCTGTAGGTTAAAAGTTTTTGACCCTGTCAGATGTTGACTAAGTGCAGCTGGGCTTGCGTTTGTCTCTTCTTATTAAGGTTAGAAGGGGAATGAGAGGTATAATGTAATACATTATTTGTCTTGTAAGGAAAAAATCCAGCGCGGTCTCTAGAGTCTTCCTTGCATTTTCTACTTTATTTGCTGAAGTCATGTTGGTCCCAGGATTTTTACAAGTAGTGATATTGAAACCACACAAGTAAGAAAGAAACTAGACAGAAAAAGAATGACTGTTGTTGTACTAGGTGGAGGTGAATTTAAAAAGATGATGGCTGGACACACTGTTGCTCCCTGAGGAAGAAAGCCCCCTACTGCATTTGACTTTAGGATGCTGAGGATGTAGTGCTGGGCATGTTGCTGTCTCCTCACATGTGCCCCAGCTCAAATGCTGGGGATAATTATTCTGACAGGAGTTACATCGGAGAACCTAAAGCCAGCTTTCTTGCAAGGCAGTGTCCATAGCATAGCCTGTGAGGTGTCACAGCTGGTGTGCAGGTGTGCTCACACAGGGCAGAGGAGTGACTTTGACACAGGCAGCTGGCCTGGGTAGCAAACATGAAAATGTAGCATAAGAGGCATCAGCATGGGCTAGCAGCCAAGGCAAGGGCATCGGTTTCAACACTCCAGCGCCTTGCTGGACCCTTCATCAGCTTGTGCTGTCATTTTTTAGAGTGTTTCTTCTGGTTAGAGAAAAGCTAATGCTGCTGGTAACCCCTTGTCACAGCCAACCCTTTGCTTTTCTAAGGAGCCCTTTCCCATTGCCCTGACCAGCTGGCAGGTCAGTGGAGTGCTCAGAAATGGGTTGGGCCAGACAGAGGACACTCTTTCATCGTTCTTGAGTTAGTTATCATTGCTGTGTACTGGTACAGAGGAGTTTGTGTGGTGAGCCTCCACCAGCTAGACCACTGACAGGCCTTGAGGATGGCATTTCCATGACAAAGCATCTGCTCTTTGAATCAGAAAAGGTAATGGCAACCAGAGGACTGCAGTAGTTCTCTGTTAGGAGCCGTCGGCCAGGTGAGGCTTGCTTTGCGCTGGGGTTGCTGTTTGGGTGTCTCTAGTGGTTTTGATTGGAGGTCATCTTGATTTCTTCACATAGGAATTTTGGTTGGGGAGCCCTTGTTATCCTTTTAGTCCACAAACTTACCCTTTCTTACCAAAGAGTTCATTTCCCTTCACAGACAAATTTCTACGCAGTCTTCTTCTGGTAACGAACACCAGAAAAGTGTCTTGAGCAATGCACACCTGCAGCCCCAGAATCAGCTGATGTTTCGTCCTGTTACTTCACTTTAACATGTCTTTTGTTTGCTGGATTTTTTTCTACATACTTCTCCTTCAAGAATTACTGCTTGTATCACCTCATGATTTATTCACTCGTCAGCCTTTTTTTAGGTTGACAAATATCCTGCAAAGATAAGGCACTGGCCTTAGAAAATATTGTGCCAATAATTAAAATGAAGAATGCATTACAGTAAAAAGTAGAAATATGGGTCTAAGAGCCACACCGATATTTTTAGTGATAGGAGTAATTGAGGATTTCAGTTTAATAATTCAGCGCAGCTGAGATTAATAAATGGTATGAGGTAGGAATGGCCTTTCAAGAAGAAGGATTTTAGGGGTGTAGTTAACAATTTAATTTAGTATATCCTTAAAGATGCTGTCAGGATTACTGTATAATAACTCAGCAGAGCCCTACAATTTCTGAGCCTGTTCTGTAAAAGAAGAAATGCTCATCCTCTGCGAAGATTATGCAGAGTGAGGGGACCCATCTGAGAAGAAGGCAAAAAGCCTGGACATCCCAGCCTTGGTGCTTGTTCCTGCCATAGACTGCAGCGAGTCCCCTCACTATCGGTTTCTGCACAGGCAGCAGCAGAAGGGAGCACAAGCAGGCGGAGGGAGGACCAAAGACCTGCCCAACCACGAGCTCCCACAATCGAGTGCCTGTTCATGACACAAGCCCTCCAGGGTGGGCCATAAGGAAATCCTCTCCTTGTTTCCCAAGGCTAAGTTGGTACAGAGAGTGGGGGAAGAAGTCATCCATGTATGGGTAAAATATGGCAGGCCAGGGAGCAGTCCCACCTACTGTCTCCCACAGCAGAGGGTTGATGGAGGGAGCTCTCCCAAGGTGCAAAGCTCTGGGTCGGTGCTGTGGTCACAATCACTTTTATCTTCCTTGCTCCGTTTCCCAAAAGCCTCAGGACATTCCAGGCCAGCTTCCCCCTGCATGGGACAGGTTTTAGGGCATCAAAGCAGCTTCAGAATTAAAGGGCTGTGTGTACCATTACAGTTCAGTTCTCCAAATCTTACTTGTAAACAGGCGGCTTCCTACATGTAGTCCCATGGGGTTCATGACCTTGCTGTCTTTTGCAAGTGCTGTGCCAGAGAGTATTTTCAGGTTGGACCCCTTAGTTCTCACATTGTCCTGCTCACACAGGAACTCTCCCTGTGTGGAGATAAAAAATAGCTGTTTATATTCCTTGGCTCAGTAAAATTATTTGAAAGGATTAGCTCTGTGTAGCCAGCAGAGGCACTTGTCAGCGCAGTTTGTTGTGCTTTAAGCATCATGAATACATTGGATGAGAATTTTTCTCTTTGTTATGAAAAGACTAAGCCTGATAAATGATCATATTCTCCATTTAAGGTGTGAGGCCAAGCAGCACTGAGATGTGGCTGCTGGGCAGGTTAATAATCTTCCATTCGGCTACAGAACAGCTTTGCCTTGGTGTTGTCTGAAAATGGGAGAGATGCTACTACTCTGCTCATTCAGGGCTATAAAACAAACTGGAAGTCCAAAGCACTTGCTAAGGGACAAGGACTTGGGAAATTTCCATCAACTGTTTTTTTCCATGACGTCCAGGAACATGGTGTGTCTTGCTGCCAGGTGTAAGGCCTGTGGCATTCCCTTAGTGTCCTTCTGTAGAGGGATTTGTCCCTGCATATATGAAACAGGGCTGTGGTTTCTGGCTCCCCTTGGCTGTTTAGGTGCCTGTACAGCCTGAGCTGCCTCCTTCTTTGTGGCCAAAATGTGTCAGCAAGTCTCCTCAGGCACAAACCTGAGGGTTCTTGTGTTTCTGCCCTCTGGGCTCAATTTTTTGCTACTCCTAACTAGAATAGTCCTGAAAGTGCTGCATGTGATGTGTAGCAACAGAACTGAGCAGCCCAGGCAGCTCCCCCATGCCTCAAACTGACTACAACAGTGTGCAGGCTAGTCCTGAGATACTGTCTGCTTCTATGTTTGCTTCCCCACAAGAGCTGCCTTCCCTGGTAACAATGAGGCTGTCATCCCATGTGAAGAGACTCTGAAGATAATAACCATGCAACAATAAGAAGCTGGCACTGGACCAGCTGTTTTACTCCCCTGCTAAAAGGTTAAAAGATCCATCAGTGAGATTCTGTTCAGATGCTGATTCAGCAAGATGCCTTAAGCATGTGAACAGTCCTCTGGGCTTCTTCCTCCTCTGCTGCTGGCATCGGTAGGGTTAAATTCAGCTGCTTTATCTTGTTACACTGGGGACACTGGAAAAACTTTATTTCCTGTCTCTGTGTCAGGTGGGTGAGTTACACTGCAGATGTATATTACAGTTGGAATGCACGTGTTGTGTGAAATATCACTGCAAAGTCAGGGCAGCACGATTATACATATGGAAATTATTCAGGTTTTCTCCCATTTGCTTTGCAAGGTTTGTTGTATACCTTGCTTATATCTCTAACTTTCTGCTGACGGTGATGAATGAGTGAAGCCAGGCTCTCTGGCCACCTGTTGAAGTCATGGAGTAATCCTACACGATTGGTCAATTGGTTTGCACATAATGTACAGCTTAACAACTTTCTACACTTCTGTTTCTCATTTCAGTTTCTAGGATAACCTGAAATTGTATGGGACGGTTGAGAAGAGGCAGTTATAGCCACTCAGATAGTAAGATCAATGAAACCAGTGATGAGCAGGAGAGAGGAAAAGGGAGTCCTGAGCCTTTTAGGAAGAATCTTCCTCTCTCTCCTTGCAGTGCCAGATTCAGTGAAAGGTTGTTGGGTGTACTGTAGTATTTGGTGGGTTTGGTTATTTTTTAATCATCTGCCTGATTGTGATTTTTTTTTTCATTAGCCTTAGCATTGTGTGATATCATGACAGATTTCAAAGAAAATAGTATTTTCAACCTGGGATCAAACATCTTAGCTTCCTTTAAAACCAAATTTACCTAACACTGAAGACTACAATCTCTAAACTCTGTAAAAATCAGTAAAAAGGCATCACAGCATTCTTAGGGGGAGTTTCTGATCTTTTTTACAGTCTAATACTGTCTAGGACACCTGATAAACTGGAAGCAGTAAGTATATTAAACACAGCATAATGGCTTATACAGAGCAAGCCAGGGTTTCTGGTTTACTAATTTTATCAGTTTAAATCCTGTGATATTTCCCCTGATTGCTACAGCAGGTACTCATAAGCTACACAGTGCCATCATAGCCCTTGAGCATGAAACTCACAGCTTCCATTTTGTTCCTAGACCATGCTGCTTAGGTGCTGGTGCATTGTTCACATTTGGACTGAATTATGTTTGGATTTGACCTGAGCTGCATTGCACTGCTTGCTGAAGTACTGAATAAGCCTTCATCAGGGAGGAGGTAGCAGCCTCAAGTGACCTCTCTCCTGTTCTCAGGATCAACATCCAGGTTTTATCGTTAAGGTTGTTGCTGTTATCATAGGAGCATGGAAACCTGTTCATTAAGCCCAGCTCTGGTGTGCTGGAACCGTGCAAGCATGGGACAGAGCTGACCATTGCCCCAGGAGTCCTTAGCCTGACCTCAATACAACGGTGCTTTCTCAGCAGAGGAGCCAGAACATGAACTCCAGACTCCTTTGCTGCTGCATTAGGCTCTTAGTATAGACAATGCCAGAGAGGAGAGTCTGAAAGAAGAACAGTGATGCCACTTTTAAAATGAAACTATACCCTCTGATTCACACTTGGCAATAGTGAGCTTGGCCACTGTTTGTGTGCAGTACTTCTGGCCCACAGATACCATACAGCTTTGTTTAGGCCCATAGATCTTAACCACCCCGCTATACCATTGCAGTCCTTCCACATAGGTACATATATTTTTGTCTCTCTGCCAAAAAGAGTGTTTCTCCTAAATATTGCCACTGAAAAAACACCTTAAACTTGCAAATGTGGAACAGAAGCGCTGCAATGGAGATTTTCAGTACCTCTGTGCAGATATTATGAGCCTCTCTGCCCGTTTAGCTTCTGAAACTGTTGATTTGAACTCCAATTAATTTCTGTAAAGACCACAAATCAAGCCCTGTCATAACTAGAGAGCATGGTGCGGTATCATTATTGCTTACCTCTGAGTGAACCTGAAAAGCAAGGTGATCAATCCAGACATAATTGCCAGTGTCACCAATGAATTGTTCCTGAGGGACTTGACAGCCTCTTCCACTGGCAGCCTGTCAGTCTCAGAAACAGCAATGCAATGTGGCAGCCCTTGGGTGGGATGAAAACACCCCTTCAAGCAAATGTCAATGATTAGCAATAGACTGTTCTTTTAATGTTTTGCTGCCTATCTCTTATTTCACCATGACCAGGTGGGGATGCCCTGTGCAGTTTGTAACTTCCTGAGTATGGCCAGGATCAACCAGTCTTGGCTAAGCCCTACTTCAGCCATATACTTACGCAGGTATTTATAGTAAAGCGTGAGCTTAAGTTCCACTGAATTAAAAATTAGTCCAATACTTAAGGGCTTTACTTAAAAATTACCCCAATAAACCCCATCCTTGCTCAGTTCTCAATCATGCAAGTTGCACAGGAAACCAATCACATTGAAGCAGCATCTTGGCTGCTAGAAAATTAATATACAAAGAACACAGTATATTATTTGTAGAAGGTTTAAAATATTTTTGCCACTCTTTTGAATAAGAATTCCAGCTAATTGTAGTTCATTCCATCTTTCATCTCTGTGAGCCCCCGTGTTTCCATCTGTACAATGGAACCAAGAGCATAAGTAGCTTTTTAGGAAAGTGGTTTCACAGTAACCCACGTTCCTCTTTGTAAGCTTTTGGGTTGATTTTGCATTTAACCTTTTCCATACTTTCATCTGTTGAACACAAGTCATTCTGCCCAAGGCTTAGAGGGGGAAGGTCATTTTTTCATAACATGACTGTTCAAAAAACCTCAGATAATGTCATATGGCTTCAGTTTAAATGTAGTTCCCAGCTAATTAGTCTGGTAAAGTATCTATATTTGCAAACAAAGAATAACTATAATATTATCCCAGTGGAGATCAGCAAAGGAATTTGGGGAATGCAAATGTTGATAATTGTAGCTTCTGTGCTATAGTTAGCTGGAGCAGACAGACAGCTGCCCTTAAGCAGACCTCTCTTGGTGCCAAGAGCGTTACACATGGGACAAAAGGCAGTGGATCTGATTGCAGAATGAAAGTCCAGGTTCTGATGTCCCACCTCATTTTATTCAGTCCTTTCTCAGTTAAAGTTATTACAGGGCATTTCCCAAAGAAAACGCGAAAGAGTCCCAGAAATCTTAAGTAGGTGGAGACCAGGATATTTAACTTCTTTTCTGAGGGGGCTGTAATTCTTCTTTCCTTCTTTTTAAAAAAAAAGAAATTCTTTTTTTTTTTTTTTTTTTAACCTGCCTGAGTTGCTAACTAACCAATATCAGTAACAATATTCTGCCTGACTGTACAGGTATTCCTGTGTGTGGATTTAGGTGCTTTCAGTATCTCTAACAACTGTGTGTTTTAAACATTTGCCATTCCTCTGGTTTGGAAAGTGAAGATAACCTTGTTTCTCTTTAAAAACAAAGACCACTACCACTTCAGTCATGGTGATAGCTACCTTTTTGGCTTTGATTGCATTGAGCTTTCACTTCATAACATAGATTTTACAAAACATAGGATGATCTGCATGTACCAGATGACAAATGGTACTGTGCCACTTTAGTTAGACTGTGTTTTCAGAGGGATATAAAGGTTCCATCAAACTGGAGTATTAGCGACATCATCATTATTTTTAGTGGGTTTAAAGACTCTTGAGGATAAACCAAGCTTTTTCATAGAAATTACTTCAAAAAACTGTGAAGACTGGATTTTTTTATGTTATTTTTAATTGTGTGTGTTTTCTGGTTCTTCATTGAGAACCTACATGCTGCTGGTAGCTGCAGGCTGGTTATCCAGAGGTGCCAGCTTCCAGCTTGCTTTGCTCTCTGAACTCACCGGGCACTTTCACACCAGTGTGGTGTCAGAGACTCATCTGTACAGGGAGGCAATGAATGAAGTGTGCCAGGAGTCACTCTTAATGGCACAGGTAGAAACTGGCAGAAATACTGCTTGAATAGACCCAGTAACATGCTTTCAATGTGGCTTAAATGCTGCTGTCCCCACCACAGCCAGTCTCACTTGACTTTCACTCTTGCAGTCTGAGCATAGATGTGGGGCTCTGCAATAGCAAGAGGTTCATCTCAACCTGATGCTCCTTAATCATCTGCTTTATTGGAATGCAAAAAAAGAGCATGCTCTACATCAGCTTTATACTGCCTTTCCTATAGCAGAAGAAGAGGGGATCTCATTCACACCCCAGTGCAGCTGGAGCAACCCACAGGTGTCGATAGCATGTGAGGAGCTCACTGTGAGCTCAGTGCTCTTGGGTGAAGCTCTGGATCCCGAACTTGTAGCACTGCAGCATTCATTTGGGCTTTTACTTGTGCTCCCAGGCATTTGTCTGCCTCCCCTCCTCACCAGGCTTTGGGTACAACCGCAATAGGAGCTGACACTCTCCTGATGGCCACATCAAATCTCTTTAAGGCACTGGAAGCTGAATGCTGGCAGAAAGGCCTGCCAGCCCTGGCGGCTAGCCTTCACCCCATTCTTTCACTAAGCCTTAAATAATGAAATCTTCCGGCAAAATAAAGCAGTTAAAGGATGTACAGCATTCCTTATTTCCTCTTTCTTTAGAAGGCATTTTATCAGGCAACTTATGTGGCAAATTAAGGTGCTACTTATCACTTGATACATCCCTAGCCTTTATACATAAAGTTGGACTCAAAGCAGGGGAATAATTGGATCAAATGCATGCATATGCAGTGTCCCGTTTACCACTGCTGGTCAGCAAGCACTGCAATATGGTGGTGCTTCACACACCAGTTCCTGCAGAGTGAACTGGCAGGAGGGGGGCACAGATAAAGGCTAGTGTTGGCCCTTCCTCTGCATGGTTGCGATTTCACTGTCCATTTGCAGTGAGCATGAAGATAGTTAGGTTTCTAAGGCTGTGAAATACTTTGCACCGAGAGGGGTGAACATGGGCTGATGAAGAAATACAGTGTTGTGAGAAGATGCTAAAAGCAACCCAGACAACTCCGCCCAAAGGCAGCAGCACAGCTGAGCCCAGTTTGTAGCCTGGTGTGCCAGAGCGGGAGAGCAGATAGGGCTCAGGTATGGCTCAGCAGCCACCTTCCCAGTGTCCAGCCTGCCATGGGGAGTAGTATGGGGACATCACAGACTTCTCAGGGACCCATCTTCCTTTGACATCAACCCCAGCTGCACAGCAGGAGGCAGGGACGGTTTTGCTTCCCAGCTCATCACAGCCCAACAGCTTCTGTCCCAACAGGCTGATGTGTCAGTATCCTGCCAGCAGGACCCACAGCTCTGGCTGCTTTGGAAGAAGATGAAGCTTCCTTAAGGGGACACTTTTCCTGCTTCTGGCTTGTGGTCAGCCTGAAGCCCTGAAGGCTGAGAGCTGATGAACCGTGTAATTTTATCTCAGCTGGCAGAGCTGCAGATACTGTTCTGAATCACCTCAATGCCAGATCTTTGCTTAAATCGTGCCTGCATGCTTTACCTCCCTAATAGCTGATGGCTCTCACAGGTCACAGAAATCATCTGCTACCATGATACCTAAACCGTGTCAGTAGTGCCTCCAGTTCATCTCATGAAGCCTGACAGTAGCTCCCCTCACATCTGCTGCTTGCAAGGCGGGCAGAGAATTGATCACAGGAGGCTGCAGGGGAGAACACCACCAGGCAGAGGAGTCATGCTTACCTCTGCTTCCGTTACAGCCAACAAGGAAAAGAAAAATGCTCCTTCCCCTCAGGTAGCCAGAGGGAAAAAACAAAGCAAAACAAACACAAAGGACCACAAAACCATCACAGGACAGCATCTGCAAATGCTGTGCACTGCCTCTAGCAGGCCAAGACACAGGCATGTGAAGATAACCCTGTGTGGCAACTTTGCATCAGTTGTGCTGTGGTTTGCTTTCACATGAGAGGGATTAAATGGAAGCTGACATAAGATCAGAGCCAACCGAAATATGTTTTCAAAGGAAAAAAAAAAAACCAAAAAAAAAAAAACAAAAACCAAAAAACCAAAAACATAGAACACCTGACAGACTTATCCCTTCTCACACAGCTCCCCCCTCCACCAGGCAATCAGAAGTGCCTGAAAGCAACCTTTATGCACCTGAGGCAGCTAGTGCCATTAAGCAAAGCTTTCTTAAAGGCAGAGAGCCCAACTGGGGAAAGCTTTTCTTAGGCTATGATTTTTCAGGTCCTTTATTTCTCTTTAAGGTCTTATATAAAAAATAAACAAAACAACAAAGGTTTTATTTCTTTTTGCTATCCTAATCCTAGCAAGAAGCAGGCCAGAGCAGTAGCTGATGAAGAAGACCAGAGGAACATGATTTTGCAGCCTAGACCCATTACAGGTATGTGATTGTTTCTCTTGGAGAGACCTGTAAACCAAGGCCTGAACAGGGTTTTCTAAGGGCTGGTGGAGTGTATATTTCTATAGCTTGCAAAACTGACAAAGATAAAAGTGGGGATTATCCATTGCTCTGAAGGATAAACATAGAAGCAATATAAATAAATGTACCTTCTATATTATTCAATATAAATAAATATAGAATATTTTTTTTGCTTTCTGTAGCCTTAACAGCCTTATCTGTGCTTTTCCTTCCTGGGAAGGAAGTAAAAAGTAATAGAGAAAGCTGACTATTTCTCTCCTAGCAGCCGATTTCTGCAAGCCAACAGCAAGGAAACTAGTCTAAGCACTTGCCTTTAACAGCTGGCTCACAAGTAACTTAATTAGTCCTCCAGGCTTGTGCTCTTTTGCCTGAGTTTGTGGTCAAGGGAAGGGGATGCACCTCTTCTCCTGTCCTTTCAGTGCTCAGTCGCCTACCACATCAGTACTTCTGTGCATGGGTATTCATTTTTGAATATAACACTCCCTTTCATCTCTAGCGCTGTGCCTGTGTTAAAGCAGCCTCTCATCACAGCTAAATGAACTCTGTTCTCAAATTCTTTATTAAATGTAACTTTACCTGCTATTAGAGGGGTTAAATAGTAATGTGGTCTAGTGACTGTACAACCAGTGTTGGAGAGAAGAGTCGGAGCCTGACTGGGCTCCTGCTTTTGCTTAGCAAAATCTGCTTTCCAGGGCACATTCAATCTGCAGCCAGAGGATGTCAGGCACCTCTGAAAGCTCCCCAAAGGCAGGTGGCAGCCTGTGTCATGACTTTAATCCAGCAAAATCCAGGGTGCACAGCATATGCATTCCTTGGTGAATAAATGCAGTGTTTCAGCTTTTCCCAAGACTAAACAAAAGTTTAATAATTGCTTCTGCAAAGCTGAGAAAGAAGAGGGGAGCAGTTAAAGGCAATATTAAATAGCAGGCCATACCCTTGGAGAGTTGAAATGAGGTTTGGACCCACAACAAAAAAAGACGTGGTGATTCCAGAGGTGTCTGAAGGAAAAACTTTGGCCTTTAATTTCAGTGCTCAGTGGCTGCTGTTCTCCTGGGTTTCATAGAATCATAGAACTGTTTAGGTTGGAAAAGATGTTTCAGATCAAATCCAACCATTAACCCAGGACTGCCAAGTCCAACGCTAAACCATGTCCCTAAGCACCGCACCTACACATTTTTTAAACACTTCCAGGGATGGTGATTCCACCGCCTCCCTGGGCAGCCTGTTCCAATGCTTGGCCACCCTTTCAGTGAAGAATTTTTTTTCCTAATATCCAGTGTAAACCTCCCCCAGCCCAGCTTCAGGCCATTTCCTCTTGTCTCATTGCTTGTTACCTGGGAGAAGAGGGCTTACCTAACACAGGCTTTTACATTCTGGCTGGGAGGTTTTATAAGCAGCTAGTTGCAGACGGATGTACCCAAAACAGTAAAGTCGTGAGGTGCCACAAGCTGAGCTCTTGTGTGAGCCCTGTGGTGCATGTGTAGGTCTGCAGGACCTGCAGTGCAACTGTACGCAGCGGGGCTCTGCAAAACAGGAACATGTGCTGGTCGTTCAACTTGGCTTCGCTGTCTAATGCTTCTGTTATAGTTCCTTTCCTGGGGCAGGACTGAACTGAGATGAGCTTCCTCTACCCCTTCAGAGGGTCTGACCTGCCCACCTGCAAGCAAATGCTGCAAGCAGCGAAGTGCGAGGCATTTCAGTGCAGTTGCTGAAGCTTTGTGCTCCACTTTGTACGCTGTCTTTTGGGGTGGGCCATGCATTTCTGGAGGTACCAAGATGTTATGTTCAGAGCTGCTGCCCTTATTCTTCTTGTAGTTGTAGACCAAAATGTGGGGTTGGGATTTGGTTTTGTTCCTTTGTTGCTTTTCTCCCCACAAAGCTGTCTGCCTGTGAATAGTTATCTCCAGTGGACCCACAGAGAAAGAAACCCTGGTTTCAGGAAGGTAGCGTAAATCAACGGCACAATTGTGTTTCAGCTCCAGGACAGGAATTCAGGGTCTTAGCAGCTGGTTGAGTGCCTAAACCAGGCTAAAACACCACTGAAGCTGCCGGCAGCAGGGCTGGGATCCTGTCTGGGATCACTGGCATGCCCAGCTCCTGCTGTTCCCAGTGTTGCCAAGTATTTAATCCACTGTGGGCTGAGACTTGAAAAGATTGTTTGACCTCCTCTGAATGGGAAACGTTCCTGACTGAATACAACGGAAACAAAATCAAGTTCAAAGAAATACAGGAATGTGGCTTGTTGGACTTGGGATTAGATTGCATGGATTTATAAGGATGTATTCCACCCTGCTGCTTGATCATTACCACGTTGCAATGAGTGGTGAAAAGCACCTGGCTGTGGTCACCTTTTCCTTCTGCAGCATTGGGGTGCTCCCAGTAGTGTGCTGGGAGACTCTACATACCACAGCAAAAGAGATCTCTCCTTTTTCATCTGGAGCCTTCAGCATTTAAATGCAAATATTGCTGCTTTAAAAATTTAAATTCCCTTATACTTTGGGAAAGTCCAAATTTGAATGTTGTTCTTCAAGCCCCTGCCCCTGATGGTGCTCCAGTGGTCTGAGTAAGGTTAAAAAAAAAAAATAATAAAAAATCAGGTTTAAAAGAGCAGCAGTGCTGAGCAGATCTTGTACACAGTGGGTGGCTTTGTCTTTTCTGCAGTCAGAACTGCAGACAAAAATATTTCTCTCTGTACAGTACATGAAAAGGCCATGACTCCTCATGGCCTCTCCTCACTGCCTCTCTGTTCAGCAGCTCTGGGGAGGGTAAACTCCCTCCATGCACAGATGCCCCAGCTCAGGGTATTGAGAGAGTCTTCTCTCAGAATGTTATCTCCCTGCTGCAAACTTTCATTGTTAACTACTACCAGTAAAACCAGATGGGATCTTTCCAGAGGAAGTAAATAAATCAGGGCTTCCGGGGGGGGGGG
>JAVJGJ010000060.1:48783269-48812010 GCA_035590215.1 Microhierax caerulescens | reverse complement strand
GTGCTCCCCAAGAGGTGCCATGGTCAGGAAGGCAGGGCTGAACACCCAGGGCCATTGCAGCTCTGTCCATTGCTCGCAGTCTGGTCCTGGTGCCAATGTGAATTCATAGTCTGAACTGGCTCCAAAGCCCTGTTTAATATTAGCAGCTGAGTTCTGCGGGGCACCGCTGTGTGTGGCCCTGGAGAGGCACATGAGCAGATGGTTTCTGTCCCTGAGAGCTGTATGGCAAAGAAGCAAAGTGTCCCAGAGGAGGCAAAAAAAGCATCCTCTGTATTTTTGAAGTGGGGAAGCTGAGGCATGAAGCAGCAGTCACTGCAAAAATGTCAGAAAAAAATAATCTTCTGCCTCCGCTGGCACAGGGAGTGCAGCCATGTGCAGGGGCATGCTGTGGGGCAGCAGCAGCACCATCACCCTGCATCTTGCTGGAGTCTGTTTGGGTACGCAGCAGCTGGGAAGTGTTTGGGTTTAGTCCTTGTGCCTCAGGCCTGGATGTGGGCTGGGTGGTTTCCCTGAGTCCACTGTGACCTCTGTGCTGGTGACTGGGGAGGGCCTGCCCCCCACTGTGTGCAGGGAGGTGGCAAGGGAGCAGAGACCTGATGCTTGAGCTTTGAAAGCCCACACCATGTGTGAACAACAGAGGACATTCTTCCCACGTTGCTCCCTGCCTTTGCACTGGCATCTCCTCCATCAGTCTTGCTGGCAAGACTCTGAGAAAATGCAGGGCAGAAAGTGCAGATGAGCATTTACCCTCTCCAATAAACAAACAATCCTTTGATGACATGTGAGGTGTGCTAATGAGTTCTCGTGGAACTTTAGTGGGAGGCAGGAAAAGTAGTGAGGCCCTTCCCAGCAAGGAGAGCTGGCTACCTGTTTGGCGGAAAGCAGGGAAATGATGTGATGGATGGTGCTGTTCCTGCAGAGGGAGGTACGGCCATGCAGAAGTGCTAAAAACACTGGGAGAGCAGGGAGGTGGAACCAGCAGGGTCAGGCAAGGGTAGCTGTACTGAGACTCAGAGGGTGCTGCTCTGATGGATACCAGCTCCCTCTGGTATGGTGGGACCCCCTTAATTTCTAAAGTTGCAGTCTTTACTTGCCAAACCTGAGGGCAAGTATCTCTGATACTGCTTTCCTGCCCTGGCTGCTGATCCAGGCCATAATCACTTTGGGTTGTTCCCAGGGCCAGGCAAGGAAGCAGACTGGAAATGAGTTGAGAGCTGGGGTCAAATGAGGAAGTATGATCCCCAAGGAAAACATTTCTCAGTTAATGAAGTGTGAACCCAAATGCCAGGGGGAGTGAGGACCGGCAACCCACCAACCGGTATTCATCAAAGCTCCGAGTACTCTGAAACACCAAGAGGGCCACAGCTGCCCTGGCCAGGAGTCACCGTGTGGGGCAAAGGGGCCGGCCCACTGTGATGAGATAATCAATCGCAGGCATCAGGGTCACACATCTGCTTGGGTTTTGTGTTTGCCTGCTCCTGTTAATTTCTCTCCCACTTTAAGAAGAGGTGAGGCAGGAGAAAAGGTGGCACAGATGCTTTTTCCTGGCAGGAAGTACAGTGCTGCTGTAGTTTGTCGTAGGTAGTGTCATGGGGCTGGGAGGAAGAAATCCCAAAGCCATAAATCTCGCTGGTGGAAGATGAGCACGTGGGGAAGAGGTGAGCTGGCAGGCAGCTCCTGCCTGCTGCCTGTCTGGTCCAGGATGCCTTTCGTGGCTGCTGTGGCAGGGGTCTGACAGCCACATTTATCACATGCCAGGGCCCAAAAAAAAAAAGTGCCAGTCGTTTTATGGTCAGGAGTAGCCTGTTGATCAGCACTGCACTCTGTAAATATTTTGTCCCCTCTCCTAACAGGGAGACCAGTAGCAACTGACCTCATCCTTTTAGGAGACAGAGTAAGCCATGCAATTAATTTCCTTTTTTTTATTACCCATGTCAGCAGTAAAGTATATTAAATACACGATGAGCAGAAGCCCTCATATTACCCAAGAAAATACATTCATTTAGGGATCTGCTTCATGCCAGCAGGGTTTCAGCATCTGTGTTTACCTCTGGCTGGTTCTTTGTAGGCATAGAGACAGGTCACAGCCACTGGCAAATCACTTGAGCTCCACAGAAAAGCCTTTTTCATAAATAAACAGCATATTCAGATAATTGAAGTCAGTAGGAACTTACCGTCCTCCCTGAAACATGGAGGATGCTGGGTGGCGAGCCAGGGGCATTGCTACAGTGGCAGCAGGGACCCAGAGCACTCTGTACAGCCTGGGACTCTCTGCTCCGAGCTCCTGTCCCGGGTGAAAGGAGGGTCCCACCGAGCCGAACCCTGCCTCCCGCTGGCAGAAGGGCTGTGCGGTACAACCGACCTCACTGGCAGCTGCCAACTTACAAGAGGGTGGGAGAAGTCATTGGCAACCCGAAAGGATGCAGAGTGAACCATTCCCGTGCCTCTCTGTTCTGGATCTTATGGGAATATCAGAAAAGAGAGAAACAATACATCAGGTAACTGACAGCTCCCACAGAAAAAGACAGTGAATAAATTCCCAAGTAAAAAGTATACTTCCATGGCTTCTTGCCCATCTGCAGAGCAGACAAGACAAATATGGCCCAGTTTTCACAGGTGCTGGGGACCCATGAATCCCACTAGCTTTAGCAGGTGTTGCAGATGTTTGGTTCCTCTGGAAAACAGAAGCCAGGTCATAAATCTCTCTCCCTCTATCTGTGTCATCTTCAAACTTTTTAATTAAAGCTATTGTTTCTGGGGTCTAGAAATTAATTGTCATTACTACAGTTTAAGGCTCTACTGCTCACATCCTTTTGTCCTTCAGGTGTGTGGTGTGATCAGAAATCTGGAGCAGACTATATCCCTGATGCCTTAAGGGGAAAAAAAAAAATACCCATTTTTGGAATTCAGTTTGCAAGAGTTGTGAGCCTTGTTAAGCTCAGCGCTGCTGCAGCTCCCCTATGGTGGCTGGTAGTATTTCTGGCAAGATGGCTCTGTGATTGTATTAGATCCACACCACTACTACTGCTAAAGCGCAGTCCTGTGAATAAATGAGAAGATGAGAAAGGGCAAGTGAAATGAGATTGGGTTTCAGTTTGTGAACCTGGACAAGTATTTTCCAAAACATTTTATATCCATCTTCATCTCTTCCTTTTTCTCTTCCTTTTTCTTGTGGTTTTTTTTTTTTTTATATATACACAGGTAATCAACAGCTCTTTCTGCATTGCTTGGCTCCTTCATCTTTTCCTTTGCCTGTCAACACCTCCCAGACAGAGGACTGTCCCCTGACTTCTTTCTCTCCACTGCTAAGTAACCATGAGTAGCCATGGCCATAGCTCGCGCTCGGCCCAGCACACTGCTCGCTGAGCTGTGTGTGGTCTGTTTGGTATGTAGCCCATATAGACTCCTGCATTTGCTCAAAAGCAGCTGGTGAGCAAAGAGCACAACAGCACACACTGGGCCACTGTGGCTGCATCTCAGTTTCTTGCCTGCTTTTCTCTGTATCATGGGAGGATTTCTTATTTGCATGTTCTGTACTTCCAGGCATGCCATGTGTGCACAGACACACACATTCAAATGAAAGACAGTCGTATTCATCTGAAATTCAGAAAAAAAGCTAATCTCAAGAGTAAATGCTCCCTTGGCATATATTACAGCTTGTCCAGACACAGCTTTTCGTCACCAGCTTTTCCCTGTCGCTTTGTGCTGCTGTCTTATATCACTGCTGTGCTGGTTTGTGCCCTTGCAAAAGGGCAGTGCATTAGGGATGGAGCTACTGTTATTCATTAACATCTAATCTTTTTTGACATTGGTAACATCTGCAGTGTGGCAGGGAAAAATACACAAGACTTCAGTATGGAGAGGAAAGGAGAATTTCCCCATAACCTTTCTGGCTTGCTCCACTGCCTGAGAAACAGAAAAGAGCAGGCAAGGCTGCTTCTTCAGAGTCAAGATCTGAACCACAGAAATGTTGGATGGCCCAGATTCACAGAGAACGCATTCATGTTTCTACCACCTTCCAGAATCAAGTCTGCATACTGCACTAAACCATATGGGCTCAGGCATTGCAGTCTGATATGCACAGTCACATGCTTCCTTCAGTCCCTCTGTCAAACGCAGCCCTGCCTGTGCCCATGTGGAGAGCATCACTCAGACCACAGGCATCTCCATCAATCAGGCACAGGCTCTCATGGGTACCAAGGGCAAAAGTGGAACTGAAGCTACTTAGCTCTGTTAGTTTCTCTCTGACGTTGAGGCTGCTGAAGAAAAATGCCTGGATTTGAGCAATAGCTTGAGGTGTCATCTATTCATGTAAATTTTCTAGAATTCTTACAGGAAATCAAGCACCTTACCCTATGGTTTATAGGTAACAGTATGTCACTTCTGAAAGCTACATGTTAGTAAGTTTACGTGGGAAGTGTATGAAGGAGGATTATAAAATATGTTTTATCTGTAGTTGTAGGAAACTGGCCTTCGTGGTCCATCAAGTCCCTTTTTTATACTCCTAGTAATCTTCAAGACACTTACCATACAGCCAGTAAATGTCCCAGCAGCCTGTGTAAGATGGATAAGCAGAACATTGTGGTTGCCCATGCCTGTACACAGTGGGTGTGTGGCTTTTCTGGGGACTTAGCAGCAACACTCTGGGCTATATCTTCCTGTTAGGCTTTACTGCAAATTAAATAACCACATACACAGAAATAATTAAAAGTACCTCTAAAGCAGACTAATCTTTTTTCTTTTTCTTAATAACTACAATGACTGAAAATGAGCAAAATGCAATCCTTGAGTTAGGGATACAACTCAAATCAAATCAGCGAAGTCATCAATTGGCAGCAGTACAGAATGAAATCAACAGCTGATCAAATCATCAAACAAGCACATACAATGTATGAGTAATGAAGCCATGCAACATATGGTGAATTTTATGAAACAATGAGCATTGCTCCTCCTTACTGCAGTTACACTTGTCACTTGCCCACACATACTTTCCTTCCTTCTGTCTTCCTTAAAACTTTTGTCTTTCTTCCTAGAAGTAACTGGAGAAGCAAAGATACTTTATTTATTCTTATCCAGTAAAGATCACGTGTTGATGGTGGATCTGTTTGGTGTGAAACCAGCTGAGGAAATACTAAGAGCCTGCAAAATGAGACTGGTTGGAGTATATTCTTGTTATATTCAACATGATAGCTTTATTAGATAAACCTGTCTCATAAGATGGAGGGTCAGAGTTGTTTGGAGAAGCAGGAGAGGAAATCAAGGGAAACTCTGTCTCCTTTTCCCAAGATCTTAGAGAAGGTCCTGAGCAGAACCAGCTGTTGTGACTTTTACCTTGGTCTAGCTCAGGGGTCCTCAAACTTTGGCCCGCGGGCTGGATATGGCCCCCCAGGGTCCTCAATCCATGCCCCTGGTATTTACAGAACCCCCTCCACTGTTGGGGGTTGGGGGGCTGGGGGGGGAACCAAGCAGCCGCAGATGACTGCCTGCCACTTAATCCACACGCCGGCCCCCTGGTTAAAAAATTTGAGAACCCCTGGTCTAGCTGCAGCCCCTGAGCTGCTTTGATGCAGCCTGGGCTGTGTGGGCTGTGGTAGGGGGTGAAGGAGAAGCAGCACAAGTCAAGGTGAAACCTGAAAGAGATTTGGAAGTGGGAAAGGAGGCTGAAGCTTTGAAAACCTGATTGCCATACATGCTGTGGTTTCACTTGAGGTATTTGGTGTGGGAATATAATGAGACATCTCATAGTTATTAAGCTAAAGAAAGTATGTGTATGTCTAGAGGTAGGGAAGAGTTGGTTGTATACAGTATTTATGTAATATATCCTCAGCCAATCTCAAATTCTCATTGGCATAAACAGCAGCTTCTATCATAATATCTATCTTTTCCACTGAAAATTGTTAGCTGTCTGTGCATAATATTTTTCTCTTATTCAGATGATCAGAACAGCCCTGTTTGTGTGAGTGAGAGAGAGAGAGAATGCTCAAGGATTTAAGATTCATGGGGAGATTCAGAAACAGCATTTTAGATGCTATATATCCACATTGTACTACCTGTGTAGTTCACAGGCTTTTGCTGTCACAATGAAGAACAGCCTCACAAAGGTCCCTCAGCAGTCCTAATGCCACAGAGGTTCCTTACTCCTTCCAGTTTGCGTGTCCTATTTGCTCAACGTGACATATTTATTACTAGTTTCAATCGTGCATGTTCAACCTACCTTTACAGACTGCACAGTGCAAAGCAGGAGAGAAAACTTAGTGGAGACAAGTCAGGTGGCACAGGATATTCCTCCAGGCTTGTTCTGGGCTGAGGGAGAGATGCTAGGTGCAATTTTGCATCCTTTGCAATATAGGCTAACAACGCACATACCAGTATTGCTTGTTGAGATGCTGGGTTGATGGCAGTGATGATTACCAAAAGAGGCTGCTATTATTTATAGTAGGAGAAGATTGCCCAGATACTGAGACTTTGTCAGCTTCAAGTGCCTCCTTCAGCAACAGGATAAAGGAAAGAAAGTCAGATGAGAAGACAGCTCATGGGAGCTTCCTGGGGAAGCAACATTGCTACGTTGAGCCAGATCAGGACCGGCGTCAGTGAAAGCTCTTGCTGTTAGCTCACCAGTCTGCTGGCAGCGTGCAGCGAGCTCAGAGCTCTGGATTGCTTATGGTGACCATATGTCAATGCAGAAAGCATTTTGCCACTGTGCTTGCTGTTAATTAGCTTCATGTGATGCAAAGAACCCAGGCACTAAGTGGCAGTAGAGTGAGTCTTCAGCCTGCAGGAACACCAGGATGCCCAGGGCAGTTGGGCACCTTCTTCAAGGTCACTCGTTCCCAGGCTGCTAAGAGTCTCCTGAGGTGACCCTGACAGATCTCTCCACTGTCCAAGGAGTTCAAGATAACTAACATGGAGCTGCATTTTGTTTCCTAGTTGTGCAAGTAAGAATTTTCCTTTTCCAAAAACCTTGTTTTCTGCTGTCTGATTCAAAGGAGGTTTGATTCCTTTCAAACAGGTACAAGATTCCTCAATATTGTATATTGACAGTTATTGGGCATACAGGGGAGGTGGAGCTTCAGTACAGAAAGGGAAGCATCTTCCCAAGAAAGTCTGCAGTAGCAATATCATGGAGAAAATTTTGGTCCAGAAGCAAAAATTAAAAACACCCCTACTGGAAATGTGTCCTGGGAGCTTTAATGATCAGTGGTGGACCTCTGTTTTACACCTTACTTGGGAAACAGCTGTTTTCATGGTCACCCTCAGTAGTCACCCTAAAACTATGTGAAAGCAGGAGAAAGGCATTGCTTCCTCTATTAGCAGCTTTGGCAAGGGAGGCTCTGGAGACAACTCCAGAAAGTGGAGGAGGAAAGGGGGAAGGAGGAGGTTGTCTGTACCTGTGTGTATGTGCATACACACACATTCAGCTCCTGAGGCTGGGCTGCATCTTGGCTCCTCAATATTCAGACCATTCAGATCTATTCTGGGACAGCTTCTTAGAATCACTCTTATTTGCAAGCATGAGCTGACCTTATTCCCCTTCATATTGCTGCTGTCTGAACGAAATCATCAGTGGAGAAAGCAAAGCAGCACAGTGGGCTGGAAAATAAATTGTGTATAATGCGTGTGTTCCCATCCTGAGCTCCCAGGCTGTCCTGTGTCGGCCGTGCTCTCTGGCCGGCGGGTTGTGAGGCACCTGCATGCTGAGCTGCATCCTGCTGCCGCACACCACTGCCTGAGAAGCTGGCAGCAAGGAAAACTCGTGGTGTCAGCATGTCCCCAGTGGCTGCATTTCCTCTGCGAATGAGAAAACACAGATCCCTTGGCAAGCATTTCAGAATGGCTGTGGCCCAAACAAGCTCATTAGTGACCAGGTGACCTTGATGAGGGGAGATGGGAAGCCTCTCAACCCAAGTGTCACCCACAGAGTACAGCTACATGGTCCAGTGTTTCAGGCAATTTGGACACAGGATCAACCAGCACTCAAGCTGAAAAGGTGTTTTGGTTTTCTTGAGCCTGTCAGCTCAACGGTTAACCAGGGTGATCCCACCTCCTCCCTGACTTGCCTGTGTGGCTCTGGCCCCACACTATTGGACTGTATGTGGTCTGGGCTGCCATCGAGCATCTCAAAACCTGCCTCTGTGGATGTGCGTGTGTGTGTGTGTGTGTGTGTGTGTGTGTGTTTGCAAATCCCTGGGAGCACAGGATCTTTAGGTGAGGAAAGATCCAGGGGAAGGCAGGAAGGATTTAGTGTGCAAGTGTGGAACTTCTCAAGTTTGGCATGAATGGGGTGGCTTTTGTGGAGAGAACCTTACCTCTTGCCTTCTTGCTGGCACTTCTTGGCAATACTGGTTTTGCTGACAGTGCAGGATGCGCTGGCCACATGCACAACCAGTCCTGTGCTGCTCTGCAGGGATCCTGAGCACTCTGCTGGGTGCCGCTGTATGTCCCCCTTGTGCCCCACGGTGCTGCCGAGTGCTGCCCTGGCTGCCAGCTCTCTCCTTGGGCTCTCTGAAGTTCAGGCTCTGGGCAGTGAAAGGATGGGTTGATCCATCATTTATTTAATTTCCAGCATTTGTCATCCCCAAGTCACTGTGTTGTGAAAACATGAAAAAGCCAGGCCCCACTGACTGCACAGCAGCAGACTTGAGGATCAAAGGCATAGCAACAAAAGTAAATAAAACAACAGAAAAAAGGTAATACTGCGCCGGAGACAATGAAACCAGATGTTTTCAGGAAATTTTTGTTTTGAAGGAGTTTCAGAACATACTGGAGACTTCATCTGTTAGGTCACTGTCTCAAAGACAACTGAAAACTAGTAGTGATCCAAAGTCATTGGTAGTGGACAACAGCTTGCTATAGGCAGTAAATTGGTTATAACCCCTGATTCCCACTGAATGGCCCCTTGCCACTGATTGTGCCCAGGTCAAGTACAGTGACTTTCCAGCACAGTGGGCAAGTGCTGCCATACCCCTGGCTGTGGCTGCTCGGGGACATGGCTGAGGCTTTTCTACAGGCGAACAGTCACTTTTGGGGGCCCTGTGTTCCTAGGCGTGCTGTATCCATGGTGCTCAGTGGCTTTAAATAAAGTTCTGGATGTTTGGTGCCCCTCAGAATTAACACCTGAAGGCAATTTGAACAAAGACCATGCTGAAATCTGCAGGGCTCATATGGTGTAGCTCACAACTCTCTCCACGTGGCTGCCAGGGCTCACAGAAGGCATAGGCACCTTAGTACACGCTAACAAACCAGCACAGTGTGCCATCTGGTGCTGTCTTTTCTATCTTTGGCCTGTATTCTCATCTCCAGTGACATAGTAGTAGTTCCGTTTTCCTGACAGGAGTGCCTCAGTGTTTCCTTTTGTCTCACTAAAATCACAGTCTGGCTCTAGGTTATTATTCTGTTTTGACACCTTTGCTTCCAAATAGGAGGACCATATTTTTTTCCTCACCATTTTTGCAGAAGGCACATGACAGAGCACCACAGCCTTTGGAGGCAGTCCTGTTAAAAGAGTAAGGTGATGGTGTGTTAGGAAAGATCCTCAAGGAAGACCTTGCTGCTATCAGCATTCAAAAGATGACCAACTGTTAGATGAACCTCCCATAAAATATCACTTTGTCTGCTTAGGCCAAAGTGGGTTTGTTAAAGGTGGTCGTAAGGGTTTGCAAAACGTCCCTTCAGGTTTGAGGGCTAAACAGTCAAGAATATGAGGTAGAAGGCAGTGGGAGTGGAGATTTTTAAAGTTGGGCTGGCCCAGAAAGCGCAGCCACACCAGTGTGCCCACCTAGTGTCTGTTGAAGGTGCACTATGTGACAAGGGATCAGCGTGTTCCCAGCTGCTCATGCCCTCATTCCCACTGCGTGCCCAGTGCATGCTGCATCCTTGGGCAAGGGCAGCGGTGCTGTGAGAAGGAGATAAGGAACATCTCCAGCCAAGGGAACTTCAAAAACGAAGATAAAGATTTGGTTTAGATGCATCTTGCATCATTGCCCTCTTGCCAACCCCTGCCCAACTGCCTGAAGTAATGGCATTTTCCTCAGTGTCTTCTTCCACCCAACAAAGAGGCTCTGCTTGTGGGGATCAATTGTGTGAATGTGATTTGCCTAATTAGTGTGGCTGGGGGATCATGCTTAGATCAGAGAGGGAATAAAAAAGTAACAGACAGGAAGAAACAATCTTCGAGCACTGCTTCTTATAATCAGGCATCAGGGCTAATGCAGTATCTTTCTCTACCCCGGTATGACCGTTGCATTTATATTTCTTGCCTGAAGATACAACCGATTTCAGGACACATTTATAAGCTGACAATGCCAGCCTCTCTGAGGTAGGTACAGGCCATCTCCTCTGCTGCAAGAAGGCAGCCAGCTTTTTCCAGCAGCACGTATGCTGCATGCTGGGCAGGTGCTTAGCCAGGCTCTGGCTGTCTGCAAGGGCAGGTACTGAGAGAAAGGTGGGGTGAGGAATGTCCTCAGCCCAATGGGCTGGTGGCCAGTACCAGGAGGGTAACCCTCTCATTTTCCTGGGGGTTGTTTCCAACATATGGTTAAAGACACAATTGCATTACTGAGTACAATGTGCACTCAACTCCATCTGACTGTGAGGGAAACCCACTGTGTGGTATGCGCTGCTGCCATTCCTATAGTGGAGGAAGAAAACAGCTGGAACAGCCATCTACCTGGGGTTTATTTGAGTAAAATCACCTTTCTGACCTGGCCACAGCCTTCCAGTGTGGAAGACTCTATTGGCCCCTGAGTGCTACGCAGGTATCAATGGGTAAGATGCTGATGTGATGTGAGCTGAGCAGCACCACCAACAGATGAGCATTTGTGAGGCCAAGTAATCCTCTCACCAAGAAAAGGGCTTTTCTTTCTGTTCTACAGAAAATCAACTAGAAAATATCTTGGAAGAAAATTATGTTCCCATTAAATTCATGGCACAAACTTTTGCCACTTTAGTCTTCTAGGATATGCTCAAGCTCTGGGTTCTTACACCGTTGAGAAGTGGCTCAGGAAAAGGCAGAGTTTCTCTCATCTGTGTCGGCCCAGTACAAACTGTTCTTTGTTCTTCCCCATCTGCTCTTTGCCCTGCTGCACAGGTGTCCTGTGCTCAGGATGCAAAGGAAAAAAACATTTTGTTTTCTTCTTGCTTTAATTGTGTTTTCTGAGTGTCTGTGTATAGCTGAAGGGTAACTTGCACCTGCTTGTACAAACTTTAAATAGGCCCATTTGCTCTCACTGTTTAAAAGATCCAACTGATGTCAAATGTGGGCATCTGTTGCTCAAAGGAAATAGTGGTGTCAACTTGTCATACTTTGCTCCTGCATCCTGTGTAGTGAAGCAGCAACCCACGCACAGCTGGAATTCCTGCCAAGAGAAAAGCAACAGTCAGTAGTTGAAATGCACACAGTGCCTCATTTGGGTCTTTGAAATTGGACTCTTACAGGGCTCCAGTGTTGTGTGACCTTCTCCTAGGCTGCCCGACAGAGGTGTATTTTTATTTTGCATGAAAACAAACAAAAACCTCATCTGATTTCAAAGGATTTGTTGTTAAAATGCTTTCCATCTGTGCAGTATTTTCTTTGTTATTTGCTTTTGTCTTCTGTTCCTGAGGGGTTAATTAAGACATGTATTCTTCCTGAGCTATTTCTTTACAGTAGAGAGAGTGAAAATGCAGATTTGTTTTTATCCATGACAACGTAGTCATATCTTCTGAAGTGCCTCTGGCAGAGCTGGAAGCAGCTTAAGAGAGCAGCCAATGTATCTCCCTCCCAATGCGAAGTCCCTCCTTGAAGGGCAGTCCTTGTGTTTTAATCAATATGATACATAGGAGCTTCGATTACTTTCCTTGCTACTGCCCATTTTTCTGTTATTCACAAATCCTAGAGTTGTCTGGAAACCCTGAAGATTTTGACTGTGTTTATGGTTTTGGCTTCTAGTTGCAATTAATGCTTATTAAGAAACAAGCATAAAGATTTGTTTCACAGTTTGCTTTTAGACTCTGGACAGGCTGGGCTGCTCTGCCACAGCATGGCTGCTGGGGAGTGAAGAAGTATTACATCCTTTGAGTTTTATCTCAGACAGTGAAGTTCAGCATTTCCTGATTCTATAGAAGCCAGTATGTTACTGTGCAGCTTACGGAGATGCTGGGTGAGCATCCAGATATCTCAGCCTCGAGGCCCTGGTTAGTGCAAAGGCTTGTGCAATGTGTTGAATTCACTTAGAGCCTCTCTCCTTAAAGAAACGAAAGTAGGAATAACAAAAACAGAAGTAAGGGGGGAAAAGGGCGAAATCAAAACTTGCGGGTCAGAACAAGGTAGAGGCAGGTGAACCATGCCTGGTCCAGAAGAGTGGAAAATTTGGTGGGCTTTCACTCCAGTGCTGCATACAGTAGGACAAGCTGTATGGCCTCTGCTCCAGTGAGGAAAAATAAAAGCTTTTGCCTCCAGGCTTATTGGGCTGCCATCATTTGCAACACAAGTACTTGTTCTTTGACAGACAGCCATACCTGCTGCCTGCCAGCTGGAAGCCTGGAGATCTTCCAGGGGGTGCCGTGGGTGGCAGGTTGTAACAGTGCTACTGGCCAATGGCTTCTTCCTTGCTGAGCCCAGAGATTTGCTGATTTCAAGTGAAGGGGCTGTATCAGGACTACATGTGTGTATATTTCTTAAAAGAAGAGCAAAGGTGGGCTGTCATCAAAGAGAGCCCAGTCCGTATTGAATCCTTAAGAAAAGCCAATGGAAAGAAAATGTCAGTGTAAGGGCTTCTGCAGCTCCATCTCCAGCCTATAAAGACCGTAGGCTCTGTTTTCTGGCTTAGTGAGCAACATGGAAGAGAAGGGCATTCTATCTCCATTGAAAAGATTAATGTCAAGAATAAGGATTAGTTCTCTGCAGCGCAAGAGATTAAGTTTGGATTTTGCAAGCTTTCCCAGTATTGGCTTTCTCCCTAGACAATCCCCACAGGCCTGTACCACCGATGCTCCCTGGCCAGCACTGAATCCCAGGGAGTCTCTCTCATTCAGCTGTATTTCCTCTTGCTCCAACTCCACATTAAAACAACCACTGCACTAAAACAGTGCAGATTTACAGGGCTTCTCCCACACACCTCCAGGGATAAAAGCTACCTTCTGCATTAGAAAGGGAAAAGAAGCAAGTTTTCTCCTGCCAGGCAGAGGACTGTGGCCACAAGTGCTATCCCCAATCCAGCTGCGCCAGTGGTGGTACCTCCTCCTCCAGCTATAGCCACGACCATTCATCAACTCTCCCAGCAAACTGGTTTGTGTGAGCATTCCTGATCTCCTCCAGGCAAAGCCAACAAGAATAACTCACAGCATCTACTTACATTGTTTGATCTAATCCAGGTCATTTTGCCTGCAGTGGATTAAGGGGTGCTGTGACTGGGAAGTCAGAGGAAAAATCAATTTGTCATCTTCTCTGAACCTGCTGAAGGAAAGCCGCCTTCTATATTCAGGCATCTGTGCTGCCAAGAGCCAGGAGCAAGACACAGGTGTATGCCAGATGGGGAGCTGGGGGGATGTGACAGTGAAGGATGTGCTGACAGCCTTGAAATGCAAAGTGCCTATGGCCTGACTTCACCCAGGATCATATGCTTCAGCAGCTGTGGCTGTTTCAAATAAGTCTGGGTTCAGGAGGTTCCTTGATTCTTCTGCTCTTAAGACAATTTCTGACAGTATTTTTTGCCTCACTGGCTTAATAGCCCCCACCTTGGGCAAGGCTGAGAGCAAACCTCCACTTGCTGGCTGGGGCGCAGAGTGCAAAGCCCCCGCTGCTGGTATCTCCAAGTATTGTGGCATTGTGCTTAGCTTGGCCTTGCCCTTTGTTCTGGGTCTGTGCACCACCGGCCAAGCAAAGTGCATAGAGGAATGCACTTCTCCTATTTGTGTTAAATGCTTTAATTTCATGAGGCAGAGACCCTGAACTGGAGGAGCTACCTGTTGGCAAAGCTGCACTTGAAGGAAAACCAGGGCTTTGCCTGGGAATCTCAGAGCTGCTTTGATTGTTTGCCTAGTAAGGCTTCATACCATAATAGGATCAAATACACTTTACAGACAGTAAAACTGAGTCACAGAAGAGAAGCAGATGTCTAACTTTACACAAGAACATGAATCTCAGTGCAGAAAAGGTCAAGCTCCCAAAATAATAAGACAATTTAATTATCTGACACCTTTTCATTAATTATATATTTCTGTGCAAACTTGGAACCATTTTTACTCTGCTTTAAATTAATGTCTGGGCAAAAGGGAAGTTCTTCATGAGGTAGGGTGGGTGGCAGCTCTGACTCTCGCACCTCTCCGTTTTATCCATGTAAGAAACAGCAAGGCAGGAGCACAGCAGCTGCTCTGATCACTGCCAGGAGGCAGGTGGTGAGACAGGCGCTGCCACACCGGGACCCTCCTGCCACACTCACCCCACTGTCTTCAGCAAAGTCCTGCAGCCCCTCACAGGCTTTCCCCCTACAAACTGAAGCGAGGGTGAGGAGGAGAGTTTGTATCTTTATCACACAGGTTTTAAAGCACTGAGTTTCTCTGATCTTTGCATTTCTTACATCGCTACTTCCCATGGCAGCTCTACATCACATCCCAGCAGTTAGGCTGATGCCAGGCAGCCAGGACCATTAGCATGCATTGACCTGTGCCTCTGTTCAAATGAAGTCACTCTTGTTGCATATGTAGTCTGTAGGACCCCACAGACTTGTAACCTGACCTGGAGCTGCACTGAGACTGTACAGTTTATGCTCTGTCCCCATTGAGCCGGTGATGAAGCAATGAAATCTGAGAGCTGTGAAAAATGCATTTCAAGTTGAATAATCAAGAAAGTGTCAAAGGAAAGGTTCTGTTTTATTATGACCTATAAAATACTAGGAAAAGGCCCCATTCATTTTCCCCGGTTTTATTTTTAATAGATTACTTAATGGGTTGCTGCTGAGGTAAATATATGTGTGTATAAAGAGTTTAAAAATGATTGTGTCCATACTAATGGCCCCTCACAATATAAAAAAAAAAAAAGTATGTGAAAATGCAAATACTTCTATATCTTTCTTGTCAGTTTCTATTTTGCACCTTGCAGAAGCCCCATTTAATCTGTAGCCGTAACTAATTTCCCCTGGGTTCTTAGCCTTGTCCTTCCTGCCCATAATACTGGATTGGCAATCCAGTCATAGTTAAAAGCGGTCCTGTAGGGTGAATATAATCACGGCCAGTAACTGGGCAACTGCCCACTTAATCTGATTATTGGCCTGTGACGCACTGTAGCCTGTTAACCTTGTTTTGACCAGCTTCCTGACACTTGTGGCACAAATGAAGTGTGACATGATTAAATGAGACTGATCAGTTTTGCTCACCAGGACAATACTAGGCAGCTGCTGTGCTCGGGATTTACAATGCAGTGAAAGCTTTGAAGTCCCATAATTTAGCTGTTATGATTGCTTTCCTCTGTCTGGAGGGATGACTGTCCTCTCCAAACACTCGTAGTTCGGTGTGGATGCAGTGAGTTTTCTGTGGTGGTTCCCTGGAGATCTCTGCAGGGCCGCAGCTCATCCCCCAAAAGTACATCCACAGAGCAGGGGTGGCTTTGGTACACACCTGATGCAACCAGCAGATGATAAATTTACCACATGAGAGAAACCAGGAAATGTGATGAGAGAGAGAAAAAGCAAACACAGCTCCATAAACATATTTAATATTCTAACTATATTTTAACATGTTTTTTGGTGGTAGTTTTTGGCCGGATTTTGTAAAAGTGAAAGTGTTAGTCATGTAATAATCCAAGAACTTGTGTTAGGCTGCTTTTCATGGCGTGAGCTGCAGGATGTAATGATAGCTTTTCTGTTGCAAAAGCATCGTTTTCCTTCCTTGAAACTTTGTGTATTTTAAGGCCAAAAAGACTGTTACAATCCTGATCATCTGCATAACATTTTGGAGCATTTCCCCTGGGCGCTGGAGGGCAGTGCTTTTGCAGGGAGCATACTGGGTTGCCTGGTGTTGGTGTAGTGTTCTGAGCAGCTACAGACACGTACATGTCTGGTAAGTTAATGTGCTGAAGTGCCCTTTGTAGAGCAAAAAGAAATAAATCTCTGCTAACCTTGCAAGCCCCTTATTGTTTACTGAAAAAGGCTAATGGGAAAAAAGGAAGGAGATGATATGAAGAAACAAGAGCATTAAGATGAAAAGAAAATAATTACCTTGGATGGGATATCAAATCAAGGACAATATTTTTCCTCCCTGCTATGGATATTTATTTTTACTAGCAGAGTACTGGGATAAGGAGACATTGTTCGCCTTACATAATCAAAACAAATGTAAAATCCTCAACCTGACCCTGAAAATGACTGATGCTTGTGTGGGAAGCTGGGCTCGGGCCCTGGTTTCTCATGTCTAACTTTGCACTTTTAGTCCATGTAAACAAATCTTAAATTCCCACTCAAGGATGAGGCCTGTCAAATAAACACACATCTGTGTGCATGCATGCAAAGTGCATGCAGAATAAAAATGCCTGAAATTAGCAGTATCATATAAGTTATTCTGATTGACTAGATTAATTAGCACAGCTCTAGAAGCTGCACAAAAGGCCACATGTGCGTGCAGGCATAAGGTGGCATGAAAGGGACCAAGCTTGGTGGTAGCAGGTTGGGGGAAAATGCTGCCCTGGAAGACCATAACTCCACCTTCAGCTTCTGGTAATTCTGGGAAGGATTTCATGACTCACATGTTCACGATTACCTACCAGAAAATTCTATGACTGTCAGCAAACTAAATCATTTTGAATGAAGATGAACAAGGCGCATAAGCTGAGTTGGAGAACTACTGTTAACCAATCGCTTGTCTGACCTTAACTGCTCTCTAATTAGTGTTTAGGTCCTGGGTGCCTTAAATAAATGATTATAATAATATAACGCCTGTTACAGGAGGACCACCAGTGCTTTGTATGTAGACGTTAAAATCTGAGAAGGTTGTTGAGTCCTGTGAGGCAAAGTGCAGGCAGGTCTAGTGCCTGGCACCAGCTTCTCCCTGCCCACTGCCCATGGGGACACTGCCACAGGGCCCAGCAGTACTTGGTGGACCACCCCTGTCCCTGCTTCGCCTCCCTCCACCCTCTCCCCAAGGCACACAGCCTTGGAAGAGGAAGGCTCGCACAGCCCAGGCATGGATGGGCGCACTTCACTGCTCCCGTGACACGTAATTAGCGGGTGCCAGCAGTGCCAGGGGCAGGCAACAGACCGCGAGGCTGTTTTGCTTGGAAGCAGCCACCCCACATTATGGCATTTTTAATGTGTAAGCACAGTACTGCATCCAGCTAACATGCACCAGGCTGTTCAGCACTGCCAACCGTGGCATGAATAGGGCGGTCTGGGGGACTGGGATGGAGCCTCTAATCTGTGAAATCCGGGTCAAAGCAGGACAAGTCCGATCCGACGGCCCCCCCAGTGTGACACGAAGCTCCAGCAAGCTTCAGCCAGGCACCAGCCCAGGTTTCTCCGCTGGAAACCCCTACAAAGATACTCATGAAAACGAACTGTTAAATATGAATCACAGATGCCATGGAGAATTTTCTTATACGGCTACCAAAAAAGAAATGGAGCAGATAAGAGTTAAGGGCGAAAAGCAGTATCATAGAAGTTGTTTGTTCAATCATGTATGCTGCAGGAGAGAATTTTGTTAATATAGTGTTGCAATCTTTTCAGAATATCCCTCTCCTGGAAAGATTTCTTGGAAGCTAAGTGCCTTTGGTAAGTCTTTGCATTTAGGCCATATATCGCTGGTACAGCTGATTTGGAAACTCTAGCTCCTGCTTCAGAACAAAAGGGCAGACCCTGAGCATTGGTTTAACCCTTTATCTTTTACTTGGGACTGGACTAATGTAAAGTAACAGTCTATAATAGCATGCCGCACAGGTTGTCTTGACCTGGTGATTTTAGGTTCCCTGATATTAATAGCTCCTTCTTAGCATCCCATTGCCTGGCTTCCTGTTTACTTATCATTTGCTTTAAAGTATCTTAACAAACCTGATGTGGTATCAATTCATTAATTCTTTCTTCCTATGTACAGGGCAGAAAAAAAAATTGTCCCCCTGCCTTAGTGATGAAGACAGGAAATTTGTCATGATGGACTAATGCTATTGCTAGGATCTCTCTCTCTTGAAAAAAATACTTCTACAATTTGTATTGCTCTTTTAGAGCCTTCAACTCTGCTTGCCACAGGATTCTCCCAATCTTATTTTTCTTGACTCATCCATTTTCTATGCTTTACAATCTTGACTGACTGTATAGGCCAGAAACTTATACTCAAATGTGTTCCTAAGCTGGAGCTTTTGTCTCATGGATAAATTAGAGTATGGACAGCTATCTTTTAAATGACACCTCTCAGCTGGTTTCAGGCCAGCTTAATCTGACTTGCTACATCTCATTGCTAGTCACATTTTAGCCATTAATAAGGTCAAACTTGGAAAGCATTGACTGTCTCAAAAATAAAGCTTTGAAAAGAGTGTTAATAAAGATAAATCCCATTTTCATGCCATCCCAGAAGTTGAGCTGCCAGCATTTCAAACAGCTCTGCTAGGGCCTGACTTATGCTAACATCTGCAAGCTCAGGGGAGAACTCCCTGTTTATATCACTAAATTTTTACAAGCTGACCCAAATGAATGCCTATACAGTGCTGTAGTCAACCTTAAGAGGCTTGTAACAATACACTGAATAAATAAACACTCAGCCGTTACCAAATAATCCAAATCAATCAACCCAGTGGCCATGTAAGTGCAGGGTAAGCCCATGGTAAGTATTTGTGCAACATCTAATGCAAAACTGTAAAACAAACAGTAATGAAGCTATTTTATGGGCATTAGCACCAGTTTCTAAAAATGAAGCCATTGGACTTTGAGGACATTTTGTTTTCAGATCCAAATTTGCACTGGTTTTGTATGAAATTCCAAGCCACTGAAAGCTATCTTTTATTTTCAGTTTAACTCTTGACTCACCCCTGTGAGACATTTGGGTCACCAGAGCTGATTCAGATCCACTGGAGTTCAAGCAGGGCAGTTCTCGGGGATCCGAGAGCACACTGCTGGGTGGGGAAACCCAAACCTTTCCTCGTTCAGGATCTGCACTTTCTGCACAACCCCTGATGTTATGCAGCCACATGCAAAGAAACAGGGCTCACTGCTGCTTTCTTCTGCTCCTACACCTACTCTTTAACTGGTACCTTTCATTCAGACGTAGCTTGTGCTGAGGTTTGATTGGAAGCCTACATGACAGAAATAGCTTCTCTAGTAGTGATTCTGTGGTGTTTCCCTACATCCATGAAAGCTGTACATTGTCTCTTGAAGTCAGCTGGACAAAAAAAGCCCTTTACCTGATAACATGGCATCCCCTTGTGTCACATGAGCTTCATCTTGGTGTCCCACCATGTTTGGATGTGTGGCTTTGCACAGTGCTCTGGTACTTCAGCTGGAGTATGAGCGAAGATGCCTTTTCTCCTAGTCAGTGAGACAGGAAAGAACATCTCATGAACATAAGCTGTCCTGTACTGGAATCCAAACCTGCTCCTTTTGTTGGACAGAGAAAGAGATGGAGAGTTTTGTGCTTAGCAAAGTCAGTGCTGGGCGGGAGGGATCTGCTGGCTGGGAGTTTCAGCAGACTGGAGCCGCTGGATTCAAATTCCCATTCTGGTTTGTGGCAGTCATTCATTTTGCTGTCCACCCTGTTGGCACTCCCAGCAGCCTCTGGATCTGAAAAAACCCTTTGTGCTTCTGGCATGTGAAACAAATACCAATGCATGTGTAAGGGAGATCACTTTGCATTTCCATACAGACAGGTTTTCTTTTTTTTCTCCTTTAATGAGATTTCAGGAGAGGGTGAAGGAAGGTGGCTGACAGAACATTATTATGGAGCTTGTAATTGCTTATACAGCTTTCTAACCTGTATTAACAAAAGCTTGATGGAAGAGGGGGAGGGGGTGGCTGCGCTCTGAAACGTGGTAGGGAAGGGCAGAGATGCACGCAGGGGTGGACAAGGACTTTTCTGACATTGCATGCATAATCTAATCTAGGCCATAATAATTTTCTACTGGCTCAGCATCAGTCACATAATTAGCCTAACACTGAAATTAGATCTTGCCGGTCAGTGACATTTGTTTTCCTATCTGGACCATCTCTCTACTGCAGTACTTCCTGGCTCAATTCATGTGGGACCAACAATCCCAGTTATGTTCATCCAGACGTAGCAGAAAGCTTTTACTGAGCACTCCCTGCAGACCAGGGAAACCATCAAAGTGAGTGTTTCAATATGCCATTGCTCTCTTGTGTAAAATAAGAACAGCTCCATGTTACGACCTGGGGTCTTATTCCCTTCCAACTCTGTGCATCGATCACCAACAAACTAACAGAAAATACTAAAAAGGTATGCGAAGCATATCACTTACCTAATTCCACACTATATCTGTATCTATACTGTGTGCAGTCCAGCTGAGACAACTAAGGTGATGGGCCAGATTCATTCAGCTATTGCTCTTCTTCCTCCGTTAGGCATTAGGAAATAGAAATGCAGCATTTCTGGCCCCTGCATCAGACCTCTGGTCATACAAGCTTGTGCTGTGTTCTTATATATTACACATGGTTTAACCAGCACAGCTCTCAGTTAGAAAGCCTCAAAGTGTTCAGAAGTTGCAGCATGGAAGTGGGAGATGCGCTTTCCTCAAAATAGGGCTGCCAGAGCCACCGCACTAACAATGCTGCAGACACCTAAGTCTTCCCTTTTCACCATGCACCCAAAATGACACGTCATTAAGGGGTCCTTGCAATAACCAGGGAGTTCTTCACACTTCTGAAAACTAGACAAAATTGAAAAAGTTCCTGTGTGGGTCGTAAATTTCTACTGAGCCTCCTGTGCTTCCCAGGGTGCACACCTCGCTGTGCTCAATGGTACTGATGGTTGCACCTCGGGGGCTGGAGCAGTGATCTGAGCCCGTTTGAGCAGCCCCTCTGCCCCAGGAGAGCTGGGTGCCCCCAGCTCTCCCAGTGCTAGCTCTGACTCTGTGAAGAGGTTAAGGTTCACTTGAGGCACTGCCAGTCTGATGTCTGCGCAAATGTATGAGCTGCCACACTGTGGGGGACATTCATCTCTTAGCTCCAGACATTTCCAGTGCAATTGTTTCCACTGGAGCCAGACATCGTGAACTTCTTTCACACTTGATGGAGAGAAATGAGCATTTCTGAGGATTTCACACCTCTTGAAGCAGACGTTTAAAAAGTCAGATGAACCCTAGAAGTGCTTGCTAGGAAGACATTACCCTTGTACACCTTGAGGAACATTAGTCATGGAAAAGA
Source organism: Microhierax caerulescens (assembly GCA_035590215.1). Taxonomy (NCBI): domain Eukaryota; kingdom Metazoa; phylum Chordata; class Aves; order Falconiformes; family Falconidae; genus Microhierax; species Microhierax caerulescens. Next base: position 48,790,684 of record JAVJGJ010000060.1, on the reverse strand, counting down.
CTGAATTTTGGACAAACTAAATTCCAGATTACCATTTAAAAATACAACATTTCAAATAAACATTGTAATGTAAACAATTACTCAGTTTACCCTTGTTAGCAAACACAAAATTATTTAATTCACAGTTTTTCAAATACCAGCTGGGTTCCCAGTTAGGAACTGCAAACACCATATAGATTATCTTCTCATGACATCTTATTGCTTTGCATTCATGAGGGCTTAGAAAAGAAAAGATGGGTTCCTTTCTTCACCTGTTACCTAATCACAAAATCATTTTGTGGTCAAGACCATTTTTAAAGGTGTCTGATTAAAAACCTCAGGGTTCAATTCCGAAAGAACTGATCAGGCACTCAGAAAATTCAGTTTTATCTTAGGTCTTATTTTCCTATGAAGGTTTTAGGATCCTAGCCACTCCATTCCCTCCCACCTTGTATTTTTAATGACTTGCCTGCTTCTTGTTGTATCTCCTCTACCCTGTATACAAAGGCATCAGAGTGAGATAGCACCAAATATTTTGTGAAAATATAAAAAAATAAATTCCCACATATGCACATAAAAGGAGGCTTTCATGATGTGTTTTTTTCATGACCTGGAGCAAAAGAGAGGCACTTTACTTTTAAAACAGGTGTTAAATCAGAAGCATGAGTTAAACTTTCAGACCTTCAGGTGGCCTAACATTTTACTTTAGCTGGGGATTTACACACATAATGGAGTTTTATCACATTTTCCTGCAAATTACAGCAAACTTTCATCATCAAAACATACCAATTTAACTTCTGTTATTTATTTGTTAGAACCTCTTTCTTTTTTTTTCAGGGATAGCTGGAGCTAAACTGCTGTGGTCCTGCTAGGGGACAGGTATTGATCTGGGCATTCATTTATTGATTATATACTTTACTGCCAAATAATCCTCTCTGTTTGCTTGTTTTCATCTACTTTAGATTCTGGAAGCAGCCTGGAAATTTCACACACTGCCCATTACATTAATGGAAAGTATTGATATGCTAATTATCCAGGAGGTCATTGGAAGACCTGGGGACAACATAATCATCTTGCTGTTCTACATTCTGTCTATGATTACTTATTTTGAAATCATTAGCTGAAAATATTGACAGGTTAGGTAATGAATAAAGCTCACATCAAAGAAACAAAATTACTTTTTGTATTAAAAAAAAAAAACCAACTGCAAATGCAATGGATTTCTAATGAGTTCCTCCAGAAAACACCAGTACTCAGAAGGTCAAGTATAATAAAAGTGTGACCTTCGTGGGTGAGGGGTGCGGGGTGAGGAGCTTGCAAACAAGAACTGTCTGGCTTTGTAGCTAGAGAACTGTAACTATAGAACTGCCTAATTTATAAGTACATTTATAAATATGTAAAATGGAAAGGATGCAAATTTTTTGAAATTGCTTTTATTCTGCAATTGAATCTGCTAGTGTAGCCTCCTGCTGCTCCACAGAGTAGGATTAAAAGGTAAAACAGGCATCAAAACACTCTATCAGCATTTCTGATTTCGAACTGTGTCCTTTGTATCAGACAGCTGGAACAGGGAATTTTCTTGGCTTGAGCAAGGGATGTGGGGATGTGGAATTGTCTATAAAGACTGGGGCAACCACGTATGTTGTGGGTGGGTGGGTGGGTGGGTGTGGGGCTGGGAGTGAGAAAACAGTTCTGAAAATTTTCCAGCTGATATTTAACATAGCTTAGAGCAAAATGGAGGGAAGGAAAAAACAGCTGTGTGCCACCTGAGCAACCTGCACCTTTTGTATTATCAGGGAAAACTTAGACATCACCTGGTAATACTCACAAGTTGCCATCATGGTGGGCAGGGTGATGAGCTAAGACCCTTGCCCTGCTGTCGAGTTGTGCCCTAGGACAAGCTGCTACTGCTGTGGCATTACAGCCTCCTACTATGGCTTTGGCAGTAGGGGAGAGCTCAAAATCAAGTGCATCCCGTTGCACTAACAGCAGGGCAGTCATGCATCACCACTAATGCAGTTTGTGCTGAGGAAGGGCAGGACAGAACTGAAATTGTGAAGGCCAAGGTTATGCCTGTGGCACAAAAAAGAGAAGGACTTTTGCCCGCCCCCCCCGCTGCCTAGTCCCAAAATCAGAAGCGTAAGGTAGATAGGTAGATGAAGGAACTCAAGCAGTGATGAGCCAGAGAGAGTGGGCAAGAGTCTAAACATGCTCTCAGAGTGTGGTGTAGTCTTCTGGAGCACAGTGTGGCAGGCCTCTCACTGTGGGTCAGTAAGAGGGAGGTAGGCAGGGGGTGTAAAGATTTACTGTGCAATGGAGAATAGTCCCACATTGCTCAGGGTATGGACAAATTTGCCTTGCAAGCCTTTTCCATCTCCAGTTGCTGAGTCCCAAAGAGAGAATGCCATTATGGCTGCAGCTCAGGCCAAATGGGAGCTGTGCAGCAGGGTTTTTTTGCAGATTGTGTGAAGAAAAAATTAAAATGAATGGGCTAGAGCCTCAGGGCCTTCCCTTTCCATAGCACTAGGACAGAAAAGCCAGCAGCTATCGTAGAGCAAGGGGTTTCTGTGCGTTTTATAACATGCTGAGCCCACAGCCTGGCAGGAGAGGAGGAAGAGGATTTAACACTTAGGCTGGCTTAACTTGTACTAGCAGAACATCCCAGATACCCCTTCTGGATGCTCATTAAAACCCTTTTTGCACACAGAACATAGAGTAGCTGGAATCTGCAAGACCAGTCCCGATATTCACCGTTCATGTGCACGTGCCTCAGGCAGCTGTGAGCAGTGAGCTCCTGGGAGCACAAGAGGCAGGCCCGTGGCTGAGCAGACGCCTGAATCCAAACCTGGCACTTCTGGAGCTCAAGGAAAGGTGCACTGGTTTGCCCAGGTGCTTCTGTTGCTGGAGGCTCTGGAGCCCATGGTACGCAGGGGATGGGGAGGCCTGTCTCACTCCCTCTTTGAACTCCATAGTGGTTCTATTTGCTTTTTTGAGAAAGCTCCCAATGTAATTGCCCAGGTCTGAGAACTGTTTCTTACTTTTCATTTGATCCTTATGTTTTTGACTGGCATAGTGATGAGGACCACATCAATGCATACAGTTAATAACCCCTTACATGTTAAGATGTTATGAGAGAACCATACAAGTGATATGAGGGAATCCGAATGCCTATTACGACTCCTTTGAAAACTGATCTCTGACTGTTTTCTAAAGTGAATAATGTTGCAACAGTCAGGAGACCTTCAAGCTTGATGCAGAGCTAAAGATCAAAACATTGCAAAGCCATAATGGAGATGAATTCTAATGGATAGATGGATATAGGCTGATATGCTAATATACCTGTTTAACTTGATAGATGTTAATGATGATTACACATTTATAAATGTATTTGGATCTACATTTATCATTTTGCTGCAATATATTAAAAATTGGATTATTATTATTTTGAATCCATCAAAAAGCTGTTGCTAAGCAAATCTTCAAACTCCCTGGCTTGCTAAGTGGCAGCTCAGTCATATACAAAATACTGCGATATATTATTAAATTTTTTTATCCTTAACTAAAACAGTCCTGACTTTTTATCATCATCAGTCCTGTCACTGGGCATGACACATAAAAATGATTAGAATTAATTTTTTTCAAAGCACTATTTCCAGACTGAAGCCAGCAAATTTAGATTGCATCTAGAGACATTATTATATTTTTCTCTTTTCCCTTGTTTAGGCAGTGTGAACTCCCTAAAAAAGCAACTTCTAGTTTATAAGAATGATTGTGAAATTAAATACGAGTTGTATACTAAGCTGGTTAGAAATGAGAAATGAAAAATCTGAGCTTCAGCTTACAACATGCTGAGCACTGGTATCTCTTAGAGGGTTCTCTTGGAGATGCAGATGCCCTGCAAGGTACTTACAGACTTGTCCCCCCAAGTAAGATCTGACAGGTCTGCCAATATGAGCTGAAGACACTCTGTCATCTACAATAATCTAAAAAGAGCACCCTTTAGGTTAATAATTGGTAGAGATTAGATTCAATAAGCATCTGGATTTTTTTTTTTTTTTTTAGCAAACCCTTTATGTTATTGGGGTTTTTTTTGTCTGGGCATCTCAGAAGAATATGTAACCAAAAAGGGGTTAAACCTCACAATCCTGTTGGCAGTATTGCATTACAAAGATTAAGTGCCTGACCCTTAGCAGCACAGTAAGGTGGAGACAGAATTTTATGCCAAAGCCAGATATTCTCACACCTATTCTTCTGCTGTCATCAGACACCCAAACTTTGACACACAGTTTGCTGAAAGAGCACCTGATCTATACAGACTTGCCACAAAGAAATTTCTAAGCAGGGCAGAATGCAGCTATGATGTGGATAGAGACAATGATTGTGTATCTCTTACACATAATTTGGCACCCACACAAGGCAGTACTCATGCAGGTCATCCTCAACCTCCTTAGTACTCCATTACATCTGTCCCTCTTCCATTACTTCAGTTTCCCTGAAGCCACCTCCAACCTTCTTGTGGAAGAGAGCAACTATGTGAGCCATGTGGACACTGCCATCACATGCATTTTTTTATGAAATGTCAGGAGATTGGGATGTTTATAAATTAGAGGATTGCTGATTTCATTTCAAGACAGGGCAGAAGGCGAAGTTGCATTTGGAAATTAAAATCCAGCAGCAAAATCCCACACCTTTTATTAGTCACCAAGGAAGCGCCAGAAACTTTGGCTAGTAGCAATTGTGCTAATGTAAATGAGCCTTCTCTGACAAGCTTGGCTCTGAAGAAAGTTTCCCTTCCCAGCCCTTAGCCATAGTGCACAAAGATCCTGCCAAGATCACAGGCCAAGTGCAGCTCTTCACTACTCCAGCATAATTCACTATGAAGCTAACAGAAGCAAGAAAAGAAATTATTTTTTTCAGACTATATTCCTTGTTTGTTATGATCATTGGCTGGTATCCTGCATTACTGGTAGCCATTCAGAATCTAGCCACATTCTGAGCAACATGAAAATACTTCTTTATCCTTGCAGTATCTTTGTGGTGTAGGTGGCCTGTAGTTTCATCAAGAGCCAAAGCATGGGCAGACAAGAGTGACTTGCTCAAGGCCACACAAAGTCTGCAACAGAGCAACACATGTTGCTTCCAGGTGCAAAACAAGAAACCCGCCCTGGTGATATGAAGGCAGTTCATACGAGGTTAAGGTGACTTAGAGTGTGTCTGACCTGAGGTCTGTGGTGCCACTCAGTTACAGATACCCAAACCTTTTGTTTGCTGACTAATTTAGTTTGAAGTTTGCTGGTGTTCAGACATACCCACTCAGAATCGACAGTGCACCTACATGTAAGGTAGGTGGAAAGAGGATTTAACTAGAACATGGGATAGGCTGTGGTGGTCAAACACAAGGCTCAGCTACAACTGGCCAGCCCCTTTGATCCTCTTTTCCCTTTATTTAGCTATGGTTTTTCCTCCTCAATCGACCTCAAACCTGCCTTTTCCCCTCCTTTGGTCTTTGCCCTAAACATTCTATAGTAAGTCTTGCATATCCCCAAAACGTTTTTTGCATTGCATCTCTTAATGTGTCCTATACCATAGGCAATAACCACCTTTAGTTTGCAAGTCATCTGGGAGACAGTTTCTTGATTAACTTATCTTAGCAGACTTCACACAGGAAGGTCTAATCAAGTCTTCTCTGATGTACCTAGGAGCAGCCAATGTTGTGTGCTCTGGCTTCCCTGATGAGGTTACTGAGGTTTCTCTGCCTGTCTTTGTTCTCCCTGCATCTTTGTATGTACAGGGATTATACTTTTAATCATATAACCCGACACCCACAAGGTAACGAGGAGTCACACTGGACCCTTTATCCTGTGCTGACTAATAAACTGAGGTGAATAAAACGCTTTTACAGCTTGAGAGCTTCCTGCTTAATCTCTTAGCAGACTAGAAGATCTCGCCCTTTTGGTAACTGCCAAGGAGGCCACCCATCCATCTTACTTTGCCTCTTAACCCCTATTGCCGCGTGTAGTCGGGTGAGTTGGCTGGAGCTGGCTGAGTGGCGAGATGGGTCACACTGGGTCGCCACGCTGGGAGCCCAGGCAGAAAGGGCAGCGGCTGGAGACCGGCACCCTGGCAGGCAGAGGAAATTCCCGCAGCCACATCCCTCAGGGGTCAAACCCCACTCCTCCATCTCAGCCCCCCTTCTGGAAACTAGTTCCCAAGATGACTTCCACGTGGGAATTAGCTATCAGGGATTAAAATACCATGAAAGAACTAACAGAAGCTAAATTAAAATATGCAAATATAAGTCTTATTTTAAATACAAAATAAAATTGATTCTTCCAAATGGTGTGAAACCCTTACCAATAAATCTCGAGCCCCTCTGACTATATTGAATGAGTTGTAAGAATTCTGCTTGAAACGGTATTTTTGTCCAGATCAGCTGAGCAGTTTTAGAAATCATTTGGCAGCTTTTTACTGTTATGAACTAGCTTTAATTCTCAGCTAAAATACCTTCTGCACTAAGCCTTCCTCTTCAGCTATTAAATATGTGCTTGCAAGCTTTTTAGGGAGTTAAAACTTTATTCTATACACATGCAGATCTACTTATGTACTTGACACACACACATCAGGGAATACTTTACAATCAAAAAGTTCCACTTAATGAACAGGCAGCAATTTTCCCATAAAAGCAGGACGGCTGATGGGCTAATGTGGATTTTCTTCACTCCTGAAAAACAATGTTCTTAAAGCAAGGCCCACCCCTCCTCCCACTGAAGCCAGGAGGGATCAGGATCGGGCCCCTAGACTGAAAATGCAATTTAAGATGCCTAACTCCTGGGTTTCAGAGCTTTGCAAGGATAAGAAATCCCACATGCTAGCTCTGATTGACTGCCTATAATGCAAATGTCCCATCCTCCGGTTGGGGAATGAAGATGAGAAGAGCACACGTCAGAAGACGGAGCAGGAGACTTTTTGAGAGCAGCGTATTGCCCCGTATTGCCAAGGGGCACAGCAAGCGTTGATGCGCCTCGCGAAGGCCCGCGGGGTCGCGGCTCTGACCCCAACGCTTCCAGCGGTCGCTGAAGGGCTCCCGCCTGCGGCCACCGGGCAGCGGAGGGCTCGCTCCGTAACGGCTGGTGCCACCGCAACTCCTCACCCTCCTCAGCACCGGCTGTAGGTGCCTGGCGGGCAGCAGAACTGCGGCGGCCGTGCCACCTGCCAGCGGGGCGGGGGCAGCTGCGGCGCACGAGGCCGGGGCACCGGCACGGCCCCGCTCCCCGAGCGGGACACCGGGATGGCCCTGCGGGGCGGGCTGCCGCCAGCGCCCCGTTCATTGGGGGTTTCGCCCGGGCTTTCCCGGCTGCGAGACCGCGGGGCCTAACTCCCGGCCGGCTGGCGAGGCCCCGGCTCCAGGCCCCGCCCGGGCGGGGTGCGGCGAGCCG
>JAVJGJ010000060.1:48763180-48783169 GCA_035590215.1 Microhierax caerulescens | reverse complement strand
GCGATGGCTGGGGGAGCAGTGCCTGCAGCTCTCCCTGTGAAGAAAGGATGCTGCAGGTGCAGGGCAGTGTGGTCCTCCATGCTGCTCCTGTCCCTGCTGTGGGATCCGCCGTTATTTTGGAGGTGGAGTTGATGACGTGTTGCTGCCCGCCATGCTTTGGCACCTTGCTCCACTGCCATAAAACTGCCATAAAGCACTCAGCAGTGGTGTGGTTGCTGGCACACTGAGAGCACGGCGCTTGGGGTTCCCTGCTCACCACAAGCCATGCCACCATGCCAGCGGAGCATCCCTGAGACAGGCCGTTTTCAGCATCCCCCCTCAGGAGTACTTCAACCACAGCCAGCAGATCTGCAGATGAGAAATGCCACCATGCAAAGGCTAATTAAGAGTCTGCAGGGAATCTTGTTGCATGTTTCTGCTTAATTTGTAATATTCACACTAGGCCTGACAAAAAGACACCGAGGGGACAGGAGCATTTCCAGCAACTTTTAATGGGCTGTTTGCCCCAGGACACCGATAATGGAAGGCCGGTTTGCACATGCAGTGAAAGGCCTCTCTTCAGGCCCCACCAGACACCAGAGCCTGTTGACCTTAATTAAGTTTCATGGCACACTTGGCTTGGTCCTGCAGTAATTACTCAGCCTTTACTTATATGCGTTGGCTAAATGGGAGTGCTCTCCTAGGCAGCAGCTCACAGGGAGTGCAGGGTGTGATGAGACCTTTGTGCCACTGCCCTGTGCCTCTGATCTCCTCTGCTGTCTCTCTTCCTCACAGCTTTGCTTCGTCTCCTACCCCTCCTACTCTTCAATCCCTTCTGGTGCTTTCAGTGCGATATGCTAAAGATTAATTCCTTTAGCAGCATGGCAGTAAGAAGTAATTACTGTTTATTACAACTTAACTATTGTTACAGAAACATTTCCAAAACTTGTTTATGCCCTGTGTTTTCATGGTGCTGCACAACGCAAAGAGCAGGAGCTCATATCTGCTTCTCAGGACCTTGCCATCCGGACACTTGCTGGTTTTGTTTTGAAATCTGAGTTACAGAAAAACAAGGTGGCCTGAAATCTCCTCAGATGACAAGCCTAGGGCATCGACAGTCACCTGGAGGTGACACATGGGGCAAGGGGTCTAACCCCATCCTGCCCTGCCTGCCCTTCGCCTCCCCAGTCATGCACACTCCCGTGGCCGCGGAGCCGATATGCCGCTTGCCTGTGCCAAAGGGAAGGGAGGGCATCCCTTGCATCAGCAGTCCCAAAGCAACTGGTGGACATACTGTCCCTGCTGTGTCTCACTGACCAAGCCCTGTGGTTGGGCAGTGTGGAGAGGGTGGCTAGATTCCCATCTGAGGGATGAGAAGGGGTGCTTGCTGAGGCCATGGCATGATCCCAAAGAAGCCTTTGCCTTCATTCACACTTACAGACAACAGACCTACAGAAGAAACTGTCTCAGCTAGTCACAAGGTTTTATCCTCCTCTGGGGTCCCAGGCAGTACAAAGAAGATCCCACCAGCTCTCCTGATATTTCTTTTTTTTGTGTGTCTTCTGGAAACAGAGATAAATTCCCCAACAGCCCCTGGGGAGTCAGAAAAGGCGTGCTTAGGCTTTGATCATCTCCTTGAGGGGGAAAAAAAGTAGAGAAATGGGCAGAAAAACGTGTGCAATGCTGAAGAGACAAGAGGAGGGTGAGGAGAGGGAAAGGAGAGACTGTGGTGGGGAGAGAACAAGGAGAGGTGAAGAGTGGAAGGGATGGAAAGCAGAGAACAAAGGGGAGAAGCCCTGAGCATTTGAAAGAGCAGGTAAATGAGGGAGCAAGTGGAGCTGGGAAAGAGGAACACTACCTTAAGAGAGATATATAACAATGGAGAGAAAAAGGAAGTCTTAGCAATGTATTAAATAGGAAAGAAATGGGGGAAAAGGAGCTAAAGAAAACCACAATCAGAAAGAGGAGACTTCCTTGCAGAGAAAGGGAGATGAAGACAGGCTGATTCTAGTGGGTGAAAGTACTGGAATCTGAAGAAACGTCTTAAAGCAATACATTACAAGCCTGACACACAAAAGCAGAGGCATAAACTGTAACAGAGAGCAAAAGAAAAGGAAGTGGAAAAAGGAAGCATGTGGAACAAAAGGAAACAGGGCATGTAACAGTTTTAAATATTATTAAATGTAGAAGTTGGATTAAAAAATCTATTGCTGAGCTCATTTCTCTCTTTAGAACTGTACAGTATGAAACAAAACATATGTACAGCCTGGCATTGCTGTTAATACCCCTTCCTTCAAATCTGTGTTTAATGGGTACAGATAATAAAGATGGTAACCATTTAAGAGCAAATGCCTTTATGAATGGTGACCTGTAATCCACTGCAAACTTACCCTCTGCTTACACAAAGAGACCTGGGTGCTTAAAATCAGAAGAGACTTTTATTTTCTTTCTTTTCACGTGGAGACCCTCGCTCTTCTGGCTAAACTGCATGTCCCAAAGGACAAATGGTTAAAACGCTGGGCTGCAGGGACTGTCTAAAAAGAAAACACTTTTATTCAATTATCTCCACTATTAGGAGGTGTGCTAGTCTATTCTGTTTACTACTGCTGAATGGCATGTGGAGGATTACTGAACAAATTGGCACAGGGTCGTTTCTTTTGCAAGTGATAAAGTGGCCTGGAAGACCCTCTTGTTCCCAGCACAGCCTCTGGCCGGTTTCCTGGAAGGCTCCTTGCTCCTCCCGTGCACGCGCAGCACAGGAGCTGTATACTGTGCCATACAGGGGAAGGAACCAGCCAAGCACTCCGAGCTACCCAGTGCTGTCTCATCTGGCACACGTCCGAGCACTGCACATGCCGGGGGTATGGCTTACTCACATACACACACATTTCCAAGAGATAGGCAAGGGCATGTGGCGGTGATAGTCCTGGTGAGCAGAGACTGCAGAGCCTTTGCTTCTGTGGGGCAGAGTTGCCAGCCCCAAAAGGAGAAGCCAGGGCTATGGTACGAGTAGTGTTCTGCACTGACCTGCAGAAAATATCCTGGGAAAGCAGCCTGGGGCATCCCTGATGAGCGCTGTGCTGGGCCATGGGGCTGGAGGTCAGCTGCCCAACTCAGCTCTTCAAACTCATACCGATTCAAATTATGCAGGTGGTGTCATTTTTAATCACTCCTGTCAAGCTCACCAAACTGCTGCAGCTCCTTATGCAGCAACCAAATGTACGATCACATTGCTTGGCAACATTGTCCTTCCAGAATCAACACTTTTATAGTCGCCTCAGCCTCTTTCCTTCCCTCCTTCTCCCTATTCAAAATTGTCACCTACAGCCTGCTTCCCGTTTCTCATCAGAACAAAAGGGACGAAACCTCTCTGCCCTTTGCCATGCATGCCACAGAGCAGGCCCCAATTAAAAGTCTGATTTTAATCTTGTTTTAATCATCACTGCACTTGTGAGATGATGGCAAGAGACTGTAACAAGGATGGACAAAAGACATACAAATCCACAAGAAAAACTAATGACGAATCATTGTCTGAAGGGTGAGTCATGCCTAAGTGCATGCATATGTCAAGCATGAGACTGGCATAGCTTCACTTGATTAACCCAAATCTGCTTTAAGTCTTCTCTTACAGCTCTGCTTTTAAGGGAACAGTAACACACTACAGTTATCTGTACAGTGATTTTATTGCCTGTCTGTGTGAACATTTTGGTGGACTCCAGTGTGGGAGGCATGGCTGGGAGAGACACCCAGCCTCACTTCTAGCCCCAAGACAGTCAGCTCCACCCTAATCCGTTTTAATAGAGGTTTATACCGTCTGCTTGTTAAATTCACTGGAGATGGGCATTCACACCATCCCCAGGCAGACCGTCCCCATCTACCATTGAAGATCCAGGCATCTCACAGCCACTGTTGTATTTACAGTGAGAGCTACTGCTCTCATCTAGCGGGGGCAATTTCACGACCACACAGACGTGCTGCAACTGTCCTGCTTTTACTGGCCACGTGCTCCCCCTGGGCCCCTCACCAGCGCTGGTGGACTGCGCGGTGAGTGGCTTGTGCTTCTGCACGGGGGTCCCCAACCGCTGCCTGAGCACCGGTGCTGACATGAGGGATGGGGCAGGGATGCATGGCCCCACCGTGCTTGGGTCAGCGTGGAGTGATGGAGAAGCTAAGCCCCAGGCGATCACCCATCGTGTAGTATCTCCGGCTGTGGTTTGACAAACACATTTGGCTCACATGAGCTGGCAGTGACACTGAGCGAGGTGACAGAGGGACTGCAGCTGCGGCTGGCGGGGCTGCCCGGTGTACCCAAAGATTAGCTGTCCCCTTCAGGCACCGCTCTGCTCCCTGCTGCATGGTGAGGCTGATCTGCTGTTAGCATCCCTGGTGTCAGCAGGGCTACCTTGGCCAGTGGCCGGTGGAGGTGGACTGAGCACCCTGCTGTGTCCCTGCATTTATGTGACACCGCAGTCAGACAGCACAGGTGTATTTATGCTGTCACTGCTGTCCAGTTCAGCTGACTGCTGGACTGTTGGCATCGCCAAAGCTCTGCCAGCTTTACTGAAGAAGAACCCCAGGTGCCCTATTATAATTGTTTCTATGTATTGGCTGGATAGCAGGAAGGAAGATCTGCTTTACCACAGCAGAAACTGTGTAGCAGCTTTCCATGATAGGCATGCAGAGTTTTCTACCAAATAAAATGTATTCATTTATTATATAGAAAAGCACTTGTATGTTAACAGTTAATGGTCTTGGGGTCTTTTTCTGCACCAGTGCAGAAGGATTTAGGTTTTGTAATTCATGTAGAAAGGGATCCAATGGTAAATGCACCGAAATTTGCTAGGCAGCCAGGTGGTCTGGAGAAGCTGAGCTGAGATCCCCTGATTCCTAGTCAAGTGCTGAGCTGCACAAACACAGAGATAATACTATATAACTCTTGCAAGCATTTAGCCATTGGCGAGCAGCTGCCTAGCAATCTCTTTATGAGATTTATTTCTCTCTTAGGGTTTTGTCAAGGAAACAGTGGTTGTTGATAACATTCAGAAGCACAGAGGTGCTATTTAATAGTTGGGACAGTGAGCAAGCCAAAAATCCGCTGTAGAAAATAAGCTTGTGTGATCATTTGACTTTTTTGTCATTTTACAAATTATACGTGCCCAGGGTTTATCATTCAGGGAATACTTATTTGTAAATAACATCAGGCTTTAGGAAAACTTTGTGCTTTATTTTATGCAAACAATTCTATTTTAACTGGCATTTCACATAGCATTCAGACTGTGGGCTGCAGCAACATCACTCATCTTCCTGCAGGCAAAACTCTGCCTTGTTTTGACAGTCATTCATGATGCTTTTTCCTTTTGCAATAGAAGACCTACCCAAGATGAGACTTGGGACAGCCGCAGGGAGGGGGTGGGGGGGAACCAAAACTGGAATGCACGTAGCAGGGCCAAAATCGATGAAGCATTTGTGCTGTTCCCCTTTCCAAGTAGAGCAGGATCATCTCTCTGCAAAGGGTCGAGCTGGGCAGCCATCACCAAGGTCTCTCTAAAATCGAAACACCTCTGTTCTTCTCAAAACAAAAGCACTGCCTGCAATCCTGACCCTGTAGGAAAACCACTCCTGCCAGCTGAGCACAGTTGCGGCAAGCTGCAGCCCTGGTGTTTGCTGATTCCTTTTGGAAGCGAGAAAGGGCAGATTGGGAAAATAACATTTGAAAATTTATTCCAGCACATCAGAGAAAGCTCCATCCCCCTCACCTGTACAATTCCAGCAGATTCACCCTGCGAGAGGCAGCTGGAGGCAGGGTACCAGGCAGGATCTGTGCTGCAGCATAACATTTTGCCTTAAATTTGGCTCGCTGCCACAGCAGCACCCCTATGAAACCATCCCTACAGGCTCCGCAGGCAGCACACGGCTTAACGCCATATTAAATTACCTCTTTCATTCTGTGCAGCGCTGCACAGTGGTATTGGCAGAAAGAAGAAAAAGTAAAAGCATATCACACAAGTCGAGGCAGATTTTGAACTGCAAACTTGCCCTCTGCGTTAGGGCTGCTTGGTTCCTCTAGGGGAAAAAGATGGGACTGGGCACTACAGTGCTCCAGTTATTCTCAATAAGAGGAAAAAAAAACAAAACAAAACAAACCTGCTATGGCTGACTTATTTTAGGGCTAGCACTGAGCTTACTTTAAAATTAAGAAGCTGCATTTCATTTTTTTTCCATCCACTGTGAACGCTTCTTTGCTGCTTATATTTCCCTCTGTAGGGATGCTGTTGCATTTGGGAATTTCCACGTACGTGTGCTTGCGGTGTGGACCAACTGGTCAAATCCAGTTTCTGCTTATATTTGTAGCAAACTTTTCACTCCATCAGAAATAACCCAGATTTAATACCAAGAACATCATAGTCCCTCAAATGCATACTTCTTCCTCTGAGTCACAAGCAAAGAGCAGTCTTTCGGCACATCCTAAGGACACTAGCACACATGATCAAACAGCCCCAAATCTGACAGAACGGTGTCAGTTCAGCTGAGGGAACAGCCGGCTCTTGCTAAGCTCACAGCAGGGAAAGGAAGGGATTGTGGGAAGTCACCATTTTCACAGGCAGGTGAGGACTTCTGGAGCAGTTCAAACCCTGGTTGTGTCCCCTCTGTGCTTCCCATTCCTGGGTCCATTTCCACAAACGCACAGCACCGGGCACAGCTGGAAGCACGCAGGATTGCAGACCTGCCCCTGCTCCGTGCACCGTGCACCGCCAGCCAGGGCAAACGAGGAGAGGAGGAAGGAGGAATTACCCTGGTGATCCCTCCTGCGATTCCCCAGCAGCTGCAGTCCTCAGCTGACCTCGGCAGGGAGAGACTGCGAGAGTTACACTGGATTACAGATCCCAGCTGCTCTTAACCCCGGGGGCAGCCGTGACTGACGCCGATGGTGCAGCAGGAGCAGCCTGCATTCGTGGTTGCATTGCACCCAGGCAGTTACTTGCACAGGCTTCCTGAGCTCCCTTTGCCTTTCTTTTACCCCTGCGAATCTTCACTGTATCATTGTGTGGCAATAATGCCATTGCCGTTAAACCTGACACTGTTCTGTTCTTACATTTTTAGGGTCAGGCGGGTGGTAGGATTGTCCTGGGAAGCCCTGCAGCTCAGCAGGGCAAGGGGCTGGTGGGTGGGCCAGATGCTTCTGTGTTTGCATCCTGATGGGCAGGGGTCCTCAAACTTTTTAACCAGGGGGCCGGCGCGGCGCCGGGGTCCCTGCACTCACGTGAAGCTCGCGGGTCCCGCTGGCTTCACCTGGGCTGCTGAAGGGGGGTTTCCTACTTTTTATGGGTGTTCATCTTGTATAAGTTCTTTCTCCCCTCGCGGTCGGCATATGTCTGTCAAAGTCGGCGAGTTGATGATGTTTTGTGCAGCTTTGCTGCAGGTGTGAATTATTTCTGCAACATGATCTTAGCGGGCGCTTTTCCAGACAGTGTAAGTAGCCCGGCTGCATGCTGCTCTGTGTGTTTCCGAATCACGCCTCGGTGATGAAGTGATGACACGCAGTGGGTACAACTCAGATTATCAAGTTCAATTTCTTTCTTTTGACGAGTGTTTGTTGTCCTGGAGAACTGATAAGTTTCACAGCTCCCGTTCCGTAAGTTTGTTTTGAGTTTGGTGTAGATGGGTAGGAAGGAGGAGAAGTGTCACAGGACTTCAACCTGTTTTGAAATGACAGAACTGCATCTTTCAGCTGAGACATCCGTAAGTCTTGTGTAGGTTTGGGTGTCTCTGCAAAACTATTTCAGGAGTTCCTTTTTTTGGAAAACTAAGCAAAACTCAGGTTTGTTTATCTGGATTGTGTCGCCTTCTTCCTTACCAATTTCCATTTTACTACAGTAACGTTGCCAAAATTGCACCTAATTATTCAAAGCAAGTAATATGTTTCCATGCATTGAATATATGTGCTTGCAGTATCACCCTTAGATTAATACACAGGGTTCCATGCTACAGGATACTGATTTTTAAATATGGAGATTTCCCAGGCGCCCACACCCCATGCTCCTGCTCCACCTTGGCCCCGGGGGCAGTGACCAAGAAGACCTGTTTCTCATACAGAAGTTAGTACTTCAGCTTTTTGACTGCGAACTGTCACCCTTGCACAAGTTACCTTGAAGTTATTTAACCAGAAACTCTGGCATGCTTCGGGGCAGATTCAAAGAGTTCTCTGAAACTTTTTTTCCCTCATGTGTTCTGTTTTTCTTTTGAAGAATGAAATATGGGGTCTTTGGGGATTTGTTTTTTAAATATTGCTTCCTCTGTATGTTTTGGCACCCTTGCAGGCTTCCCACAGGGAGAATTAGTTTGTCTCTGGCTGGCCTTCACTCTGTTTTGAATTTTAGTTCTGGTAACTCCTGAAAATATTTCTTTTCCTAATGAGTCTTTTTTGGGTACAGATGGGCAGCCTTGAAACTCGGATGATCAACTTCATTTAGCAGAAAGTAAACACTGTATAATGTCTCAGTCTGAACAGTTCTGTTAGTATCAGTAAAGGTTTGCAAGGCAAAGTTGGATCTTTTATTTACATCTTTGTTCTTAATATTATAGTTAGATCAAATAGTGCTTTTGATCCTGAAAGCCTTTATCTGCATGGGAAAGGTTCTACCTTGTTATGATACATAGTGTGAACTTACACAAGGCTGGTTTAATTTCAGCTTGTAATTGATCAGAATGAGACTATTGATCTGGAGCTGTAACGTGTGTTCCCTGCGCAGGAACTCCCTGACTCCCTTGCTTTCTCCTTTTCCAGTCCCTGCCTCATTTCAAGTCTCATCAGGCTCTGGGGTGTGTGCATACACATGCACACCCAGAGTCTTTCATCTCTCCATGCTTTTGCCAGTATAAGCAGGTTGTGCTCAGCTCATCCCCTCCTGCTGCCCTGCACGTGCCATGGTCTAACCCAGTTCCCAGTGCTTTACTTTGGCTCATTGTTAGCCCAGAAGTCCCTGTTTGTGGGTTAGGTCCTGCAAGGATTCCAGTTACGAGCTTAGACTGTAACATTAATGTGTTGAGTTAATGTAGAAGAAAGTTTGTTAGAAAACAGACATCGATGTTTATCTTCTTCCACAGTTTGTATTACTTAAATAATACAAGCTGAGCTACACACAGTTACAATAAGTTTAGGAAGGTATTGCCTTAGAGAATTGCAAGTACATTATAGCTGAATAAAACAATAACATATAAATAGTCCCTAGAAGAAAAATTAACTCTTTGTAATGCTGACTACTGCTGTGCTGTGTTTTGAAGACAAAATTTCTTTTTGTTCAGATAAACCTAAATCTATTGAGTAAGTTTTCAGCGTAGATTTATGTAATTTTTTTCTTCAACCTCTGTATCATCTATTAAGGAGAGAAATGATGTCAGGAGTCACAAATATTTAGCTAAATAAACAGCTTTTAAAAAGTGTGATTACAAAGTGAGTGGAAAAGGAAGATCACTTTTTTATGACAACTACAAACGTTCCTGTTTTAGCTGTGAAGTAGATCTTAAAAATGTCAGTTTTCAGCTGGCTGGAGAGTTAGAATGCAGTGCACAGCGAGAATTCCCGAGTATGGCCCCTGAGATGTCACAGTTCGGTGGAGGGACCCTTCTGATGCATGTCAAATGTATAGTATCAATATTATACCTCTTACAATATACACAACTTGCTGTATATTAAGTCAGTGGAGGCTTCTGTGTCTTGTTCCCTCCAGTCTTTTGGTCTACGACAGTTGGAATCTAGATCCTGTTCCACAGACAGGGTAAACATGCAGCGCCACATGTGTTCATTGCAATTTGCAACTGTCTCAAAAACTTGGAACAGAACAGAATGTCCCGAAATCAAGCAGGGGTAGGAACTGCTTGAAGAGTAATGTTACCACATTAATCTGCATTGTGTAATGTCTGCTAGCTTAAAACTTCCACATGCTACTAAGGAAATATCTAGTACTAATTTCCTTACATGGGTCTTAATTTGTACTGATATTGAGAAGTATTGCTTTTAGTAGAGTTTCTTTGCAGAAAACCTCTATGTACTGCATGGGAAGAGCACTGCAGAGTATCATTCTACTCTGCTGCTGTGTAAGTAGGGAAAGCAAGAAGCCCACTCTCTGTTTGGAGACTTGTGTTTGTCCTGTGTGTACAGTAGGTCTATTTTGTATCGTTGCTGTAGTCCTCTTGAAAAGTCTCAAACTGGGTCTAGTGCTCCATAACCAGCGTTTGTATCTCTCTCGGCACACAAGCCAGCTGCGGGCTTGTGCAGCACGTTAGTGTGTAGAGATGGACAAGGCTTCCTGTAGTAGCTTTGGCAAGTCAAGAAACTTCCAACTTGGCAAAGTAATAGGAGGAACAGGTGACAGGCAACAAGCACTGGATGTTTGATGAAGACGTAAGTCGTGATGAGAGCAGCCGGGAAGTACTAACCTTAGTGCAAAGGTCCTCCACATCCATGCTGGGGAGAATATTTGGGATTTCTCGCAGGAGCCAGTGCAGTGCCTGGAGAGGTTCTCTCATATCAATTTCTGGTTATCAAATGTTTGAGGCTGTTGTCAGACTTTACTCTTGAAGTACATTTTTAATGCGGGGACTGAAGTAAGCAGATGGTGATTTTGTGGCTTTCGTGTAAACTTAGGGATTTGGATAGTGTGGGGGAAAGGGATTGTCCTTGGCTAGACTTCCGCAGGTGCCTGTTGCTTCTCAGGTGTGGGGAGCTGCAGGGCCCAGGTGCTTCCAGCCATACCATCCCACTCGGGATGACTTTGCCACAGCAGTAGCCTGCAGCTGTCAAGGGCCATGAGGCTAAAAGCATGATTGGCAATGTTGCAGTCACATGTTGTGATAGGAAGTGGAGATGGTTAACTATAAAATAAGTACTACAAATACAGCTTTTGTATAAATGTGAAATAAAAAGGTAAACTTACAGTCAGTCTGCAGTGCCTGATAGACTGGGACGCAAGCTAGCTCTATAGATGAAAAAACTTACTGATGATACTATAATATGTTAATTGTGACACTAACCTGCATCCTGCTTCCATTTATATGCTGATTATCAACTGGGTGAGGAATAAAATGGCTCCCTTTGCTGTAAATCTGGTAGACTAAGAGGGAGGTGGTGGTTTGTTAGGCAGCAATGATGAAATGAACTAAGTTTCAAGCATCTCTCTGTTTCAGGGCAGTAGTGTAGTAAAGTCTAATACAAAATTAATTTATCACCTGGAGACAGACTCTTTGTATTTGTTTGTGGTGTTAAATTTTATTTTATTTTTCCAAACTGGTAAATCTTACCAGAATAGTTTCTGTGATGTATCCTGTCCTGTGGTTGATCTCTCTATCTGTATAAGCAGAAATGCAGTAATGGAGGAGGCCTGAAAAATCTGTAGTGTGAGATCTGCTGTGATGATAGCAGTGCTCTCTATTTCAGTATCTTGTCTGTTGTGGAAGCTAATGATAAGTTTCACGAATTGGTAGGAAGCCTTGTAGGCTGCCACTGTTAAGTTGTCCTGCCTGCTGCAGACTGAAGCTGTTGATGCCCTACCTTTGGTAGAAGGCACTCTGTGATAAGTATTTTTTTCAGAGTTTGAACTTGAAAACAGTTTTGTTATCAGCAGGTAAGTTTTGAAGGTGAGGGAGAAAGATCTTATGCCTCAATAGTTATTTTGGGCATTTTTGTCTTTTCAAGCATTAAAGCAAAACTCTTCTGCTCTGGTAAGTTCTCATAGTAGGATATGCCAAGATGCAGAATGGAATATTTCAAGTGAAACCAGTTTTAATGATGTGTTTTAAGGTACCTCTACAGTGAAACATAAAATGGCAGACTGTCCTTTGCCTGAAATGTAAGTAGATCATGGCTGGAGGTAATTGTATATCAACCTTTTGTATAATCAGTTTATTGTAAATTTACTGACAGTTGAAGAATTTTTGAGGGGGAGCTCATAAGTGTTTAAAAAAAAAGCACCAACAAAGATGAAAATCTGAACAAATAGCTTAAGAAAAACAAACCAAAAGACTTGGTAAACACTCCTGCAGAAAGCATTTAACTAAATTAGTGACTTTGATAGTTAAAATTCTAACTTACATGATCAGTCAAAGTTTCTGTTTGCCATGGTCCATGTGTGTATCCAGATACTTGGTTATATGACATGCACAAACTTGTTAAACTGCAGTAACTTGATCGTGTGTTTGAGTGTTTTTTTCATGCAGCCTCTTGTGCTAATAAAACTGTCAGATTAAAAGGCAGTTTAAGCCAACCTGATGTTGCATGTAGTGTTGGCTATCAGGACAGAAAAGTCCTTTTAAGGGAGAAGATGGTGTAATGCTGATTGGTTTTGGTGTGTGTTTGTGTTTTAATTTGCGTATGGGAAATGCTGAGGCAGTGAGGAGATTTCTCAATGGGAGCCATTAGTCTCTGCTCATGCTTGTTCTTGGCTGTTTGCATAGATATCCACATCTTGATTGTGCAGGAGTTTGTTCAATGAGATACCTAATTTAGCTGCAGCTTACAGAAATATGTCCTCTTTGAAAGTTTGAGAGAAATAATAGCTGGTTCCTGTTAGTGTAAGAAATGTGTTGAAGGACTGGGGAATCATATGGGTTGGTAATCAAAAGGGCCCAGATGAACAAATTACAAAGGGAAGCAATTTGCAGGAGAGTGGCTAGTGAGAACTTTCTCCTCTGTGATCCTTAAGCCTTCTTCCTGCCACAGGCTGGACAGCTGTGAACTTGAGCACAATTAAAACATGTCAAGCAAAGTTGCTTTTTTGTGTATGAGTAAGCGGTTGTGTAAGTTGCTATATCAGAATGTGTGACATCACAGTGAACAGGGAACTGAGGTAATGAATAGAAGGTGATGTGGCCATGAAACTCAGCTAGAATGATCTGTCTACCATAATAATGAGCTTTTAACCCAATCTGTGGGACCATTTAGGATTAGAGGCTGATGAACTCACAGAAGATCTGGAGAGGTTTTGGTACTGTGTCCTCTTAGCTGAGGGGTTTCAGTTTTCAAATGGATTTAGTATCTCTCAGGTAGCCTGTGAGGCTTAATTTATTAAAGGTTGGGAAGTGTATAAGTTGCATACAGTTGAAGTGTGATGTTGTGTTATGAAATGTTTTGCTTCAATGGGGCCAAAATACAATTTTTCAGTTTTTAATGCTATATTTTGTATTGATCTTTTTCTTTTCTTTACTTTTCTTTCTTCTTCTTTTTTTCTCTTTAGTAGGGATCCTGTTTGTTTTTTTCTTTTAAATGAAAGGCAAATCCCCACGTGCCATGCCATGCTATGAGTCTCTGGTGCTGGGGTATTACCTTTCATCTGCTTAGATTATTATTCCAGACAGCTTCTAGGGGATGTGTAGGAGATTCCTGGTTTGAGGTTCTTTTATTGAAGATTTTAGATTGAAATCAGTTATATCAGGTGAGGTAGCCTATGTTGGTCTACTTTGAAACAGCTGGGTTTGTTGGATGAAAAGTTAAATTTTAAGTAACATTTTCATGTGTGGGTTTATCTCTGTTTTTGATAAAATATGGTAATGTTACTGCAGCAAGTAGGTTGTGGCCCCTTAAACATTAAGATGTGAGTTCTGGCTACTTTGTGCTCAAATTCCTTGGAGTCCTTTCCCTTTACATTTTTTGCACAAATGTATAACTTCAGTTGTTAATGAGTCTGATGATGCTTATAGCTCCAGACAGAACACGTTTGCCAGCCATATCTGTTCAACTGAAGACTTGCAGACTGGTGGACAAAGCTCTTCAGGCTCTTAGTGCTGCAGGATCTGCTGCAGGATGTATTACTACTGATCACCAGTATGACTTCGGGCAAGATCTCTTTCTTTCATCACTGTACTCACTTCCATTTTATCTGTTTAATCAGGTTTTTTTGGATCCCAATGCTCTTTCCTCCCATCTTTCTTGACTGAAATTCAGTCGAGCTATATGCTGCAAATAACAATAAGCATATCTTTCTACAGTTCAAAATAGCTCTTTGCCTTGAAGAAATGTTCTGTCTTGTTGGCAGGGGTTGCATGCAAGATAAGTATATTTTTCTTGATATGATGAATTTTACTTAAGTACTCCTATTTTTCCTTTCTCTTCTTTTGTTGTTTTTACAGTAAAGTCTTTAAGATTCTTCAGAGGAATTTTAGATTTAGAAAAATGTGAAATGTGATACAGATGCAGAAATTGATATAATTATGAAAATCCGTGTATTTGGCAAGTCAGCACTTAATGATCTCCAAAGGAAACACATTGCAGTCAGTGTACTTCAAAGGCAAAATGACTCTAGCTAGCTAACCAGTCTCCTGTTAATGGCACAAGTTGCTCTTATGACTAGAGCCAAGACTATGCAATCTTAAGTTGGATGGAACTGCACACTACTAAAATGAGTATATAATCTAACTGGAACCTGAATTGCAGAATTGCATATATTTTGTCTTGAGGAGAATGACTGTCTATGAGAACAGTTTGGGGCTCTGATGCTGATTGGGGCTGGGGGACTAAATAAATCTTCCATGATCTGAACAACAATAAGAAACGTCTTATCAAGGAATGGGCATCATGTGGAACAGTCCGGAGCTTTGCTTGTTCGGTTAACTGGAAAGACACAATACAGATGCTGACATCAAGATCAGTTCAGGCTGACAGAATGCAAACTGCCTGAAATCCTGGAGCCTGGAAGAACTGTACTTACTGCTCAATCAGTTTTAAAAGACTAAGTCATTAAACTAATTAGGCATAATTCAGAATTGCCTAACAAGCAACAACAGTGTGTGGTGATTGCTGTCTATACAAACTCAAAAAAGGCTTTTTTTTTTGTTTTTTTTTTTTTTTTTTTGTTCTTTTAAAACAAGCTTTTGAAAAATGGAAAGAAGGTTGAGAAGAACAAAAAAAAATCCATGTGGCTGTTGTTAGTTGCATCTTTTAATAAGGTGCTGGCTGAATTTCAAATACCTGATTGTGAGTGAAATAAGCCTGTATGGAAGTAAAAGTAGAATTATAAAAAACCCACAACAACAAACAAACCCCTTCCCCCCAACTCAACCAAACAGAAAAAACCTATTGTGAACTTTTAAATGAACAGATCATTCACTTTACCATGTGACCAAGGTTCTGAATGTTAAACTTTCCCTTTATTCAATCAAGTCCTATTGGAATTCTGATTTACATTCTCTAAGAAATTTTTGTTTGTTAGCTCTTTCTTAAAAGGTGACATCTACTTCCACTCGTTAGGCATTTTCAGTCTTGTGAATGTACCAACTTTGAGTATCAGCAAGTGAGAGAAATGAAGCCCTGTAATATTTCAGCCTATGAGCTCTAAAACGAACCACAACCGTTTGTCCTTTCACAGTCAGATGGAGGATTTGCCCCTAGATCTGCAAGCAGTATGTGTTTTAGGAACCAGTTCTTTTTTCACTCTTTTGAAAAAGGAGCCACCATTTGTGATGAACAAATCAGGAATGTACTTCTGACCAAATATTAAAGTGATCTGACTAGAGCGTTAGCAGATAAAAGACACTGACAGTAGAGTTCCTAAGAGTATTTATAAACAATTTGAATTGGTAGTACCAATTGTACCCTAAAAATCTTCCGTGAGGAGTGTTTGCTCCTAAATGGCAAGTTTAAGGTAGTGTTGTCAGCTTTTGGGATTTTTTCCTATAAGGTTTGGTGACAGCATCACGATTCTTTGAAACGTTTTTTTCATTGCAATCTTTCTCTTCCAAAAAAGAGTCCAGAATAGTTTGTTACCTTGTTTCACATTTGAATTATATGTCCATTAAAGGTAAGAGCATAATAGCCATTTTTCTTCCTCCACCCAGGTTTTTCATAAAATGTAGAAACAAAATGTTTTACAGCGTAATTTCTTACTTGCACTGCACTTTTCCTTTTGCAAGTGCCTGTCCTTTTCAACAACTGAGATACTAGTAGACGTTTCATGGAGAATTCCTGGATCAGAGTTCCTCTTTTTTGAGATAACATATGAAAGTGTTTGTCTCCTAGTTACATCAGGAGTATGAGTCCACCCAAATGTAGCGGGTACTTGATGGCATTGCTTTGAACAGCTATATCTTTTATTCAGTCTTACTTTTTTAATATAGCATAGAATGCTTTTGGCATTCTTATGCAAAACTATGCATATTAGTTACAGCAAAAAAATGCAGTCTTCCTGCAGCAGCTTTGATAACTTTCAAGCTTTCAAAGTTAAAGACTCTCTACTTGTTAATGACTTCTACATGAGTTAGGCTTTGGTATCTAATCAAATTGGGTATCCTTAAAATTTCTAATGGGATCCTTGAAAATCTGCCAGTGGACTATTATAGGTTTTCTGATAAATTGTTTAAACGAGGCTCTGCCTTGCTATTTGGTTAACGGTCTTCAGGATAGCCTCAGGCTGCTTACTTTCCAATTTCCTTGGGTAATCTGTAGATAAATGTCCACCTTACTGGAGCTTAATGGCCAATTAGCTGAGTCAAATGAAATCCAAAAATACAAAAAGCAGTTCTGATCACTGGCAGGATATTCTTGTCCTAACTGAGGTTGAATCCAGAGTAGGTGGCTTCTGACTGCCACTGCTCCTTGTAAGTAGTCTTATGGGGAACCATGTTCAGCCTGTAAAGCATGATTTAGGTAACTTTTCCCTGCAGTGTTGGTGGTTTATTTGTTTGCTCATCAACGTTGCAAAATTAGGCAGCCCACTTTTTGTGAGCAGGCTTTCCCATTTCCCAAAATGTAACTTTGTTTGGGCCTGTATTGAACTTGTGTTTCTAAAATACCTGCTTGTTATCTCTGTTTTGGATGGGAAACATGTCTGATATGGGATATCTCAAAGGGGTAGTGACTTTTGGGAAATAGGGTACTCTTTCCACTTTTGCCAGGCTGGCCCTTGAAGGTGGGATGATTTGGGTCTTTGCAAATATGAGCCTTCCAAGCTACTTTGTGTATCCCTATAAGAAAACTAACTTGGCATAGATATAGTAAATATTCCAGTGTTGTTTACTTCATTTTGGAAGGACTGTGTTGGCCTATTGTTTTGGAAAAAAATGTGTTATTGAAATGTTGTAGTAAATGTTTTGGTTAGAGAACAATTTGAGTGAGCACAACTGTCAAAATTAAACCCTAGGTGTAAACAGCTGTACCAAGAGCTAGTCATTGCATGTTTCCAGGGCAAAGTGATTTTGGATACCTTGAAATGTACAGATTCATAATCTGTTTTTAAACAAGCTTCCCAGGTTGTTTCCTTTCTCCTCCCACAAATCACACCTCAGCACTAAACAGAAGTAAGGGGTAGGTATGTGTGTGTACAAGAGGGAGACAAAAAATGACGCCCTGCAGGGGGTTCTTATTGAGCTCACATGAGTGTAAATAAGAGGATAGTTAATTCCTTTACCAAAAATGGCTTGAATTTTCTAGAGTCTGCAGGATCACTTTTCTCTGTAGAGTCACTGTGTGAACTGAGCCTAGTTTGTAGTTGAGCAGGCAGGAGTTCGGGGAATTGAAGTTTCTTCTGTTATAGGGTAGGCCTACCAATATTTTGATCAGAATCCTTGGACAGGGTATTAGTTGCATACCTGCTCAAAGATTTTGGGGTATGACTTTTCCTGTTTACTGTTTAGGAATAAATTATTCAAGGTACACCTGTAGGCTTTTAATATCAAGACTTTGCATTTTTTGTAATGCTTCTTAAACATAGTTTGTTTATATGAAGATATCTATATTTAGGTACTCATCTCCTCATCATCTGAGCAGCATGGAAGCAAATTATGGATGCTTGCAGGATTCCCATGGGATGGGAGAGTGTTAGTAATCATTGATAGATAAAGAAAACTGAAGCCAAGGAAAGCAAAGTAATATGATCTTTTAAGACATGTGTTGTAGGGCTGACCCCTGTCTCTGGTCTTCTTAAATTCCACCCAGAAAGCTGCCCTTTCCTGAAAAGGATCTGGTCTACAGACTAGGAGTCGGCACACTAGCATTAAATGGTTGTGTTGTTTAACGTGGCATCATGGTGTTTAATGCCAGTTGGATGACCTGTGACTGCCAGTTTGTAAAGCTGAATCTGTGTTTACCTCAATTTGGGTAACTGCTGTTGAGTGTGAAAGCTCTAGGAGTGCGAGAGACTTATGTTTAAGTGCATGTAGACTGTACATAAGCTTGATGAAGAATTGGGAAGGGGCAGGATAGATAGGACAGCAGTATGCAGTGAGTGCTCGTGTCCTTCCGTGTCTGGGTTTTAATAGGTCGTGGCAAATAGATAATGGCATCAGTGTGAAGTATGGTAGGAGTAAATGGAATTCTCTTTCCTAGATTACTTTTATGTGTTAGTGATGGAAAATGTGCCCATGTGGTATTACTGACAGTCTTGAGTGACTGGCAAGTGTTTTAAATCTGAGACTGAATTCCTTGGCTTTCTGCTGAGTTTCTGGTTGAACTTATTTGCATTGGCAAAAAGTTGACTGACTTGAAGACGTACTATGCACAGATTTAAAGTATTGTGAAATAGTAGGGCTTGAAGACCTCCTTTGTTTTCTCAGGGGCAAATTCTGCTAGTGAGCGTTTGTTGGAAATCACCTGTTAAAGTGATTTTACCATGCCTCCCATTTTGCTGCCCTTTACTTTGAAAATAGCGTCCCCCTGCCTCAAAAGGTAGTAAGTTGTGGTTACTGAAATCATTGAATTTTGTACATGGAGCACTCACTGTGCCTCTCTGCAGTGGGAATATTTTACACATTAGTAGAGTGGCACACAAATCAGGTGATGTGTGATCATGTACAAATAGAACTAAGATAACATCCCAGAGATAAGGAGATAAGGGCGATTCTTGGCAGTACATAACATCAGGCAAATTGTTTGTTGTCTGCCTTGCTTTGTGCCTTACTTGAAATAGAGATACCACTTACCCACCTCAGTTTCTTTAGTTTCGTAAATGCTGGTAATTGCTCAGTTCCCCAAAGTGAGTGTCATCAATAATTCATTATCACTTAATTGCTGGATCTGATTTCTGATTGATTTGGTAAGCAGGATGGTAGGAAATGGTATGTTTCCCCTGTCAGTTCCACTTCACTGCTTTTGCCAACATTTCATGGGGGAGTTGTCCACATGCCTTTTCACTCTTTTTCCATGGATGCTTTGCCCTAGGGCCAAAATAAAACTAAAGTAGCTTACAAAAAGAATGGGGCAAACAATATCAGATGGTTTTGTGGACTTCTTTTTGCATCAGCAACATGCCTAAGAAAGGTGGAACCACAGACAGGCTAGAATTGGAGGGCTCAGCCCTGCATGTGTGACACGCTTCTTTCTCTTCTTCAGATGGAGAGGCTTCTCCTGGACTGCTGTCTTTTCTTCCTGCCGGTGCTGAAAGTGCTTTAAGGTCTGCTACTTCTGTCTGATGCTGTTGTCTATAAGCTTGGCTGAGAAGGCTGTTTCAGTTGTCTCCTTTATATCCCTACTTTGAATCATATGTGAGCTATTTCTGATGTTTTTCCATATTAGTGGGAATACATAGTTTTGGAGTGGATCATGGCTGTATTTGTATTTGCTTTCTTTATGTGAGGAATGTACTTTAAATTGTACCATCAGAGATGAGGATTTGGAATTCTGCAGGTTCTCCTTCCAGTCTTTCCTGACTGCAGAGGAGCAAGTGGCTCCAGTCTCCGAGGGTGGAGTATCACACCAGAGATAAAAAAGAGATTTGATTTTCTGGCAGTAGTTTGGACACTTTAGAGGGGAACTTTAAAATAGATATCCCGTAAAATATGTGAGGGATATTATATATATATACATATATATATATGCGAGGGGATTGAGTGCACCCTCAGTAAATTTGCAGATGACAGCAAATTGGGATGGAGTGTTGGTTTGTTTGAGGGAAGGAAAGCTCTGCAGGGGGATCTGGACAGGCAGAATGGGTGGACCAAGGCCGATGGTATGAGGTTCAACAAGGAGAAGTGCCGGGTCCTGCACGTGGGTCACACCAGCCCCACACAACCTACAGGCTGGGGGCAGAG
>JAVJGJ010000060.1:48725268-48755664 GCA_035590215.1 Microhierax caerulescens | reverse complement strand
TGAAAGAAATGAGTCTATGAAGAATTTTGGGTGCCTTTTTAGGCATCTTTTTTGCTCCCAGGTGTTTGCAATTAAGGTTTCCCCAGAAGAAAAATGAGTTTTGAATGTTCAGCAAGATTCCCATTCTCTTAAATGTGGGCCTGTGTGTTCAAAGTGAGAGTATGTGTGGCAGCAGCTCTGGTGCCAAGAGACTGAAAATCTTGGTCTGGAGTAAGTCTGCTTAGATACTTAGCTAGAAAATCGAAACCCATATAAGCAGCAGCCAGTATGGGCTGCGAGTGGGTTGAGACATTGTTCTGTCAAGTAAGAATTAGAGTTATCATAACAGCATCGATGCACAGACATGACGGTTCATGGAAATACAAAGACTAGAGACTGTTTTGCTTGGTTGCTGCTGTTGCACACGTGTTATGTGGAGTAGGAGAAACCTTGGCTAGTGCCTGTATGTGTTACACTAGTAGTCTGTTTTGATGGCAATGGCTGTCAGTCTAGCACTATATGTTGCCTGCCAGAACGTCCTTAAAAATATTTATTCTGTACAGTTTTCATTGTCTTCTGAACTTCTTGTAGTGGGTAGGAAGGACAGAAAGGAAGGTGTGATGTGAGTGGTAGTGGAGAGCCAGTTAGAGCTAGCTAGTTGCTGATTTGTTGCAGCTGTAAAAGAAATTTGAACATGATTGTTACAGAGAAAATATGTTCAGGTCTTGTATTCCAAAGACATCTCTTCCTGCTTGCCTTATCTTACCCAGATTTGATAGCTGCTTGGCACTAGCAATTTTTTGCTCATCGACCTGAAAGAAATGACTGTTGAAACTCAGAAATGCAGCTTCAAGCTGTGCTGCCTTTGTCATTATCCAATCAATATAGTCTGTTTTTATCTTATTTCTTTCTTTCCAGAGATTCAGGGGAAAAAATATACAAGCTTTCATAAAATGTGATAACTTTCTTTTATTTCTGATTAATGTAATACAGTCTCTACCAGTGAAAAAGCATGATGTGTGAGACCCACTATGCTAAATTTACACCCTGCAATTTTCAGACATTAGTTGCCACTAAATTGGCAGAGTAACTGGAGCCAAATATACCTGCTTTGCAATTACATCTTCTGGGTTGGTATTTATGGGAATAGCCAACTAGGCCAATGAGACTAAAAATTAAAATTAACCCTTAATAGCAACGTGCTGAAACTGCCATTTCATTAGTATATTCATCAAGGCTCTCAAGAACCCATGTTATGGCCAGTCTCAGGTGCCACTGCAAGTGATGCTTGCTTCCCTAGAGCTTTGAAAAGAAGATAAGTAAAATTATGAACATAGTGCATCTTAAATTTCAGTTTGGGTTTTGTGTGAAGGCAAATGTATCCTGCCTTGGAATGAAATAGATACTTGCTTTGAGCATAAAAAATTTATTATTGAATATGTAGAATCCATGTATTTTGCTTGGGCACCTTGAATTCTCTGGGTTACTTCTGTTTTTATTGAAAATTTTCTTGAAATTCCTGAGATCTTGTCTGTTCCTTCTGGTCCCCATCTGTGTACCTCTTCAGGTGATTCCCCAGCTCATCTGTTTGCTCTGCAGCCCTTGCAGCATTTGCCAATTTGATGCTCTCTGTCCAGACATGTCTTTGACTTGGCTTGTTCAGGAAGTACACGTTGTAGCATACATAAATGCAGTGGTTGCCTGGAGGAATGTGGAGCTTTCAGAGGTTTTTCAACCAGCAAAACGATGCATGGGGTTATAGCAAGGAGTTTGAGATCTCCTGAGTTTTTATTTGGCTCAATGGAAGAATACCTGATGCAAAAAAAATAGTGAATGAAGCCTTAAAAGGCAAGAATGGTTTTGTAGTTAACCAGAAACTTGGTAGTTTTTGTGAACTTGGAGTTTGTCCCAGGACTGACCCATCTGGGTAAAACACATCCAGGTTTGGAAGCTGCAAGTGGTTCAAGTGAGACTCCCAAAATATTTGGATTAGGGACTGAAGTATATAAGTATATAAATGCTTATTCTTTCTTAACTGGAGTACTAGGAAGCTTCTCTTTGAGACTTTTTGTCTAACGGGCATGTTGAGTATAGTAGCATTATTTCTTTTTCCTCTCTCTTTTTCTTTTTCTTTTTTTTTTTTTTTTTTTTTTTCTGTCAAGGCCTAGATAGATTTCTAAAAATTGGGTGTTCTTTTCTTTACTGGAAACTGTTCCAGGATTTTAGGAAATAAAGGAAACGGAATTGGCAGGAATCAAAGAAGCAGAAAAGAAATGGGAAAAGGAAGAAAGCTGGTACACCACATAGACTAAATCGTAGACTGGGTTTTGTGTGGCCCTTTCCAGAGACATTGACCACAGTTGCCTCCGCTGCTTCTGGGGAAATGTTCATTTTTTTTCATACATGCATGAAAAGTTTTTCTGCTTTTTGCTAAATATTCCTGCCTGTCTTCATTCCAGTGTTCTTCACCATGCTGTTAAACACATCAACTGTTGAAAGAGCCAAAATCCAGGATTGTCTATATTGTAGGCAAATCCCTGATTTTACTGCTGGCATGAAAGCAGTGTGCAATATATGGTGTGCATGGATGGTATCTTGCTGTGGCAGTATTTGCTGGAAAGGATTGGTCACCAGTACCTTGCAGAAGGATTGCACAGCCACACTACACTCCCTGCATTAATGTCCTGTCTGTGTGGGAGCACTATACGTGTTCCACTACAATGGGAAAACATCATTGTTCTTGGCTAGGGCTTCTGGTACAATGACTAAGTGAAATAGATAAGGTGAAACTAAACTCCTGTGAAGAGAATGAGCCGCTCACTTCAATATAATCCTTGCCATGTATCTTCCTAACAGCATGTTTCTCTTTGACAAAATGCAAATGCCATTTTTTTTTTCTTGTTGTTGACTTGCTTACAGAAAGCAGCAGCAATCTAAGCCATGCAGCAAATACTGAGCCACATTATCTTCTGTATAAATGTTTATTATTACTGTATAAAGCACACCAAAGAGCTCGGTTTGAATAGGAAAAAAACATGCTTTAGTTAGGTGGTTATAAAAGCTGTTATTTTTCACTTGAAGTGATTATTTTCTAGGTCTCTGATAGTGATTATAGGAAATTCCCAGCTTCAAATAAATAATCGCTTTTTGTATGTTTCTGTCATTCCTGACCCCCGTCTTCTGCCCCCACTTAACTGCCTTTGAGGCTTGCCTAGTAGAGGACATGTGACTGGGAAAAGGGCAAACGCACACTGTCTTTTTTATAAAAGAAACCTCTCAAGTCTGAAGTAATGGCACAATCTCTTCAAGTAGATCTAGGTTGTGACATTTGTAGAGGCTAGTGTCCTGTGATGTCACTGTTGAATTAAATGAGTGTATTAGCAGTGATCTTCAAAATACTGAGTGATGTGAGGTCCTGGACTATCTAAAGGGTGTTGCTGTGGCTGTGCCATGGCTTGTCGTGTTTTCAATATAGGGTGAATGATAATTGGCTGATGATAACACAGCCTGGTGATCCTCTGAAGTCAAGACTCTAGTTTGGCTTATGTTGAAATTGTTTTTTCTAAAGGTGTTCATGTCCTTTTCTGCATTATCATTGCATTGGGAGAGGAATGAGTTGCCTTTCCTGTTGGAGATTCAGGGTTGTTCTGAGTTCACTTTGTTTTGTTGCCAACTCACATGGTGTTCATGTATGTTCTCTTCTCAGTCTAACTCTTATGTCTTTCAATTTGCATTTCTGTTTGAAGAGTTTATCATCTATTTCCAGGTAATGCTTCTGTTTAGGAATAGTACCCATCTTGACTGGCCGTGTGCTGCCACTAGCATCTACTGCAGTCACTCTCCTCTTCTTAAACTGTTGCCTTTCCTTGACTGATTGTCTTCTGCTGATTCTTTTCCTAATTTTTACTGTTGCTGCAGTATATTGTTTGGAAAAATGTTCTTGTTCCTCTTCCAGATTCTTTTAGGTGCCTCAGGAGGGAGGTTTCTGGTCTCCTTGTTTTCTGTTCTTAGGGCAAGACTTCAAAGCAGGAGCTGAGTTGCCTTCCCAGGGTAGGGAAGTCTGCAGATCTGTCTCTGTCTAGATTAAAATTGTGGTAATCTGTCATCAATCACCTCATACTTGGAAATTAGCTCAGTGTCGTAAAGTAAGAGGTTATGAGTTTTTTTCTTTATTGTTAAGGACATTGTTGCTGTTTTGTTTTGTTACTCTGGCCTGCCTCCTGGCCTTTCTTGGACTTGACACCTCTGTGGAGCCTTGCACCCCAGCTATGTCTTGCAGGCTCTTTTTGAGGTGTAGCCTTTTCATGTAGTCACATAGCCTGAGTTCTCCCCTTGTTACCAATACCACAGCTTACTTTCACCTCCTGATGTGCTGTACTGATGTGCAGTCAGATCCTAAATGCATAAATTACTCTCCTGATATCAGCAGGAGGATATCGTTATCATAATTTGTTTTGCTTTCTCTACCACGCTTACACAGTGAATTTGCTTTCAGTGCTGCACGTTCTGCCTCTAGCACACCTGTCAAATGGTCATTTACCAGCAAGATGTCAGCATGAGATACCATCCTTCACCTACATGCTTGCTGCGACACAGCATGGCATGTCTGGTTCTGACAGGCAGCTTTCTTTACTGGCAAAGACTTTGATTTGCAGCTGCCAAGACAATTCTTGCTCTTGAAAACTTTCCTTTACTACTTAGAAAAGGAATTGTGGCATAGTTGTTAAGGATAAGACAACTTTATTAGACTAAGTGATGTCTGTTGGAGTTGGTAATGGCAAGAGTGTTTTGGGTTTAGGTCATCTGGTTAAGCATGAGAAAAGGCTACAGTCCTTGCCTTGCTCTTAACCTAGAGGTGTGTTTCCACAGCAGCACAAGGTGTTTGGGCTGTCCCTCCTTCCAGGACTTGGGTGTTCCTTTGCCTCCCTTCTGTGATGGCATATGCTTTTGAAACTTGGTGGTGGGTTGATTCAGACGGTGCTGAGAACTAAAGGCTTATAGGTTAACTTTTCTAAAGCTTGCAGCCCCACCTGTGGTAGAGTTTATGCAACTGGATAGTAAGAGGGAAGACAGGAATTTGTAGCCAGGGCTGGAGAAGGATGGAACTGTTAGCTCAGACTTAGATCAGGGTAAGCTGTTGAGGAGATGCACCTTTAGCTAATTCCAGCTATACACAAAAAGCAACTGTGACTAGTTTGGCATAGAGCTTCTGCCAATGACTGATAATATTATTCTGTATTGTCATCATCATATGTATTTGGACTGTAAGATCTCTGGAGGTGCAGAGGTTGGTTTTTGTGGTGTTTTTTGTTTATTTCTTACTGGGTGAAACATTCTTCTGCCTACCAGTTAACAGTTTCTATTTATAGGCTTTTTTCCTGTAATGCATAACTCTTGCTTAAACTGCATTTGTTTGCAGAGGTTGATTCTCTGTGTCATCTATGTGTGGTGGGACAGCAGACTACAGAAATACTAAATATTCTTACGAGTGCTGAGTAGCTTCTCATTGGAGAAGGGGCAAGATAATACCTTCTTAGCATCCTGCTGAGGGACGAGGTTGGCATTCTCCTTTGTAGTTACCACTTTTCCCTTCCTCTACTCCGCTTCCATGTTTTTCTATTACTGCATATTTGGGTATTGCTGGTTTTGTATGCTGGGCTGTAGGGAGGGATAGTGTCCAGTATCAGCTACCAATCACAAAGGACTTCAGTGCTTTTTATGGCTCAAAGTTACATCATACGTTAACCACTGCCAGAGTGAAATGTTTCCAGAGCAACTGATGTTACAGAATTATTTTTTATTTCAAAGAATTGACACTGACATTCAAAGCCTCACAGTTAACTCCTACCACTCCTTGTGATTAATTCTCATTGGAGAACCCTTTAACTCATTATCACATGACACAACAGAAGCTTGAAAGTAGCACTTGCATGTGGTGAAATAAACCATTGAATTCACTATTAGTTTTCTCCAGACAGAACAACTGTGGGATTTTTCTTACATTGGGTGTAAGACCTAAAAGAATCTACCCAGCTAGTAAACCTGAACATCCCAGAGTTTGCACAGTTAACTGTCATCTCTGAAGAACCATTAGTTCTTCAGTGATTTTGCTGATGGCTTTGCAAGGGAATAGACTGTAGGGGATGGTGGACATGATGGGCTGCTGGGTCCTCTGGTCGGCACCATGCACCGCCCAGACCATGTACCCACCACTGCTGTAGGAGCTCTGAAGAACCGTAAGTTCTTCAGTGCAGGTAATTCAATACATGTATTTAAGCAAGAAGATGTGGTTAACAGCAGCCTTTTATTACCTCTTGCACGTGCGTATTGAAAAAAAAATTCCTTGCAGAAACAAGTCTCAAAGAGCAATTACAAACTTGTGGTCTTTGAAAGTAAATGTTCAGATTCTGTAATTGGGAAACTTAAGCTAAATTGTGCCAGGTAAGTTTTTATTGACATGGAATATTGTGTGAGGAAGCTTAAACCTAGTCCCTTCCAACTGTTAGGAAAAAAACCCAACAAAATCCTGCAAAGTGCTTGTTGTTAAAAGGAATTTCTGTTCACTTCTGTTGTTGTAGATTATTCCTTTAAAACTGATTAATTTTGGACATTGAATTCCCTTTTGCTCTGGACTTGCAGCTTGCTACATATTGGTTGGACAAATCTTTCTTTACCAGTTTGTCTCAGATGTGTGTACCTAAACCAAATGGACAGGATTTGTAATGGTTCTGCAGCCATTCCACAAAATCGCAAATATAACTTCAGTTCAAACTTTGTCGTTTTCTATTCCTTTGCTTGCTCTTCCTGTCGTTTAATTGAATGATACATTCTTCTTTAATCTAGGCAGTCATTTTGTATAAGATTTACTGTCCAGTACTGCCATTTGTCCTTACTGGTTGCACAAGCTTATGATTTATACTGGGTGATGCTGTCGGAAATATCCTGTTGCCAAGGAAAATGTTAGACAAAGGTGGCTGTGTTTGCTGAGAGAACAAGTAGCTAAAACCTGGGCATAACAGCAGAAAATAACTGTGTGCAGATCTGTATGTAGCAGCTTGGTTTCATCTCACATGGATATTTAAAGGCCAGATTTATGGGTGACTGATTATGCCCTGCATTGCAAAATCATTTAAAAATTTCATGTTCTGTTGTATTTTTGCAGACAGAATATAATTGTCTCAGCAGCTTGTGAAATAAAGGCAAATTTGAATTGAATCCCTAGGAAAGATCCTTGGATAAACTAAAACTTAGTAGTACTCCTCCCACCTTCAAGGTGTTTATCCATCAATATGAGACTATTTCTTTTCCTTCCTCCCTATCAATAGGCCATTCAAGATTAGTGCTCAGACTTCTTCCATTCAAAGAAAGAAGATAAGATTCAGCTTGGAAATCTTATTGCTAGGTGGATGTTGGCCATGAGTACATTTTTCCTATCTTATCAGCAGAGTAAGCAGTGAGATGAGGCTGGTGGAGGAAGTGTTGTGGCATTAAGAGTTGCTGTAGACAGAGGAATGTAAACATCTCCCTGGCTGCGACTCTATCATTTAACTTTCCAGTCAGCTCCCCCTGACTGCCCTGATAAAAGATAGTTTTGGTTCCTGCAGTGGGTCAGACCAGCAGCCAGAGCTCACATTCCAACCTGCAGCAGTCCTGTTTCTTTAGGTAGTATTTCAGATATCTGTGTTCTAAGTAAGCTGATGTTTAAAAGCTGTGAAAATCAAGTGGGTTTTGCTTCCAAAATGGTGGTGGAGAGGAATTTGAGCACGAGGTCTACAAATCTAAGATTTTCTGCAATCACACATGGAGGGGAGTTTGATAAAAGAATTTGATATTGGTGGTGGTTTGGGACATGAGACACAAGACAGAGATTACTTATCCTGTATTTACTTTCTTTACATCCGTGCCCTGTTGTGAATAATTCAGGCTGTGTTTTCAAGATGACTAATATTGAATGACCAGTGTGCAGGCATGATGCAGACAGCCTATCTGTTCAGTTTGGTGAGATGCAGCAGTGTTGTCTGTGGGAGGACAGATGATACTGTATTGATCATAAGGTTTACCAAGGGAAAGTTAGGCCTCCTTCCCTGTTTTTTAGAACCCAAACCTTTAAGTCATAACTGGCAGACTGTGTCAGGTACTTGTACTTCTATTCCTCTGACAGTAGTTATACCACAACTTGATACACTGTCTCTTCACAGCCTGGTCTGAATCTGTCCAAGAGGAGGATAATATACCTAACTGTATCACAAAGGTGCTGCAGACAAATCTTTCCTCAAAGGTAGAGAGGCTGAGCAAAACAAGATAAAATAATCTCTTCTGAGATGCTAAAAACGGTTATCTTTTCTGTCCCCTGTAGGTGTCTGTAGTTTGTAATGTGATCTGTGAGGTGAGTTACTGTTGCTCTTTGTTGCAGGGTAGCAGGTGTATAGTGATGAATGTATTACATACATGGTTCATGAAGAAGTTAGGTTCTTTTCTATGTACACAGGTTCTGTCTCTGAGTGTCTTGGAAGTTACTCAGTATGGATAAACCCAATAGGATTCACTTTGTTTTTAACATGGTTGAATATAGAAATTACATACTTTGTTTTTATTTTTTCTTGCTGGTTTTGTTGCTACCACCATCAAGATGCTCAGTTGCATTTTTTTGATGTGTGTTTATATTGTTTATCTTTATGTCACCAGTACTCTTGTGTTCTTCCATCAAATTAAAGCTTGAAGTTAAATTAAAAAAATATGCTTTTCCAGCCAGGGAACATCTGGAAAAGTACGCTAACCTGGTTGTGGTGAAAGCAAAATTTCATGTAACAGTGTCTCTCTTAAAACAGCACTCTATAAGGGTCTAAGCCAAACTGTTAACACTACTGGGGACAGGAGAGCCAGAGCCATTTCAGAAACAGGCAGGTCTGTCACACAGCCTGTGAAGATGACTTGTTTTCTGATGCTGAAGCTGAACTTCCAAATAATCTGTCTGAAATGGGACTGTGCCTTAGAAGCAGTACCTTCTACTAAGACGTGGAAAGGCAAGTTGTCCTGTTAGTGTGCTGGTGTTTGGAGTTGAGCTGACAAATTGATAGGAGTGATTTTAAGGGAGGAGCACCACTGCCTTGTGAGTCAAAGCACTGTGCTAAAAAGGAGGTATCTTCTCAAGACTGAAAGCCACAAGTCAGTGGTCATCACTGGCTGCTGTTTGAAATCCTTAATAGTTTATAAATAACTGTGCTCACCGCCATACTGAAATCTGAAATGTGAGCTTCTCCTGGTGCAGCAGAAACTAAAATAATCTCCCAAAGTCTGCTGGTTTAATATTTTCACTTTCTTTGCTAACTATGCATGTTACTTCAATAAATTAAAGATCCCATAGACTTGTCTAGCAACTGTGCAGATACACCTTATGTTTTGTTCCTCATTCTGCTTACCAAGATGCACAACTGTATACCTGGGTTTAAGCTGCATGAAAATTAGTGATGAAGAACCTGGCTGTGGAGTTGATGTGAAGACAGTAACTGGTCAGAATGTAGGTTCCCTCTGGAGGACTTGGTGTTACCAGGAGGTCAGTGTGGTGGTGGGCTGCCTGCTTTTTTTTCATTGCTGTGGACCTTTTTTTTTTTTTTTTTTTTTTTTGTCACAGTGTCTTCTGCTCTTTTGGAAGATCAGAAAGATAAGATAGTAATAAGAAGAAATTATTAGAAGAAAATTACTGTTCTATGGCTTGAACATGAGAGTGAGTGGAGTATTTTTTTTTAATTTCAGATTTTTATTCTGGACTGTGTTAACTTTCTGTTTAAGTATCCAGAGATAACAGCTAAGCTCTTCTGAAAGTATGATGAACACATAACTAAGGAAAATATTTCCATTCCAGAGGATGTTAATTATTAGAAGGTTCTGTGTAAGTGCATGCTTTACTTTGTTACACAGTAATAGTTTAATAGTTTCCTTAAAATCACTGTGGGGAGAGGAGCTGGAAAGGATTCTGGGATAAACAAAACAGTTGTAAATTTGGAGTACTGGTACTGATCTAGGGGCTGAGTGGATGAGTCAGTCTGAGTTGATCTTCCACTGTAAGTTATCTTGGGCAATTGAGGGCAAGCAGGATGGAGAAACTGTTCGGTAAAGATAACCATTGACTCATATGGTCCTTGTAGTCAAAAGAAAGAAGTCAGGGATCATGTACTGACCCTGTTTGCCATGAGTATCCAGGAGTCTCCAGTATTCAAAATTAGGGAGAAAGCCATGTGATGCCTCCATTGCCTTGTGAAGGATCATAAACGTTATTCACCAGGGGATAAAAAGGGCTCAACTCCATCATTCCTTTGTTCTTGTCTGGAGAAGCATATGCACTTCTTGAAGTTAAATGCTTAAATTCATGAGTAAATGAATCAGACTCAGTCTCGCTGCTGTCACACTTCAGGGATGATCTCCATATTTTCCAGGCAGAATGTCTGCTTGGCCTGGTCATCAGGAGACCAGAGTAGTGTGATGGGACACATGAGCTTGATATCTTCTCTTTCACCTCTGCCCCGCATTTGATTTATCTTGGGTACAACTTTGATACAGACACTCCCGCTGGACTCCTGTTCACAAGTAATAACAAGTATATCACTAAAGCGGGGACTGCTCTATCTAAATTCCATTCCAAGATTTGTTGTAGGTCTTTCACACTACTGTATGTAAATCCTTTAGTCCATTCTTTTTGTGAAGACAAAAAGAATGTTGTCTTAAGGGTAGTGTTATAGTAATACATCCCTCAAAGGTATTAAGAATAAGATATTTACCTCTGCTGCTTCTGTAAGGATGCGATCTGGATAGCTTTAGTTTGGATAAGAACAGTGTATAATCTCAATTTGACCTTGCTGGGGGATGCTTCTCTTTTGAGGTACACCCAGTTCAGTAATCTAAGTGAGTATTTCTTCCTCCTCTCCTCCTCCTTTTGCTGTTTGAACTTGTACTAGTTTGGAGCTGTGTTCACTCTGTACTGTTAATGGCCCATAGCCTTTTTCTTTTCTACCATGCTAACTGTGCTGAGAGCCTGCAGACCTAGGAGGTGTATGTGGTTTCGGTGTGTACTCAAGCAGCTGCACTGGAGATAAACAAATGTGGGGGCTCCAGTCAAATGCCCAGTCCACCAAATAAAGAATCCAGCTGTGAAGGCTGTAGGATTAAAGTAAGCCTGTTCACCTTGTCTCACTTCCTGCACATGGTGTTGCAAGGAAAAAGCAAACGGCTGTTTATTAGGAAATGATTTAGAAGATTATATTTAATTCAGGGGCTTGCATGGCTACATGCTGAAATGCAGTCACCTACTATAGGGAATGTGCCAACTGCTTAAATTAACACTGTAGGATATTTAGAAAAAAGATATCCTAATCTATGCATGTTGTATTATTTATGATGGAGATCATGATGCGTTAATTGCTCTCCCGTTCAATAAAGGCAGCTTTTGCTGTGAGGAATTAAAGGGTGAAGGATGGGCATCTGATAGTTGTCTGTGTTCTCCACCACTGTAGTTTTCTGTCTAAATTTAAAGAAGCTATCCTTTTTAGTGCTTTAAAAAGGGTTTTTCCATTGACTTTGACTTGAGTTGGTAATATTTAGTATTTAATTGGA
This sequence comes from Microhierax caerulescens, assembly GCA_035590215.1. NCBI lineage: Eukaryota > Metazoa > Chordata > Aves > Falconiformes > Falconidae > Microhierax > Microhierax caerulescens. The sequence goes on along the minus strand of JAVJGJ010000060.1, from coordinate 48,744,078 downwards.
AGTAACCATAGGAGTTTCCTCTCTTTTGACTAGGCCTGATCCATTTTAAATCTTGGAAGTACTAGATATCAAATGTATCACATCTCAGGGATCACAGCAGGAAAACTGAAGGAGGGGAAGTCACATCTGAACAGTGAGCAGTTCCTTGAATAATCACTAATTTATCTGCTGCTTCAGTGAAGAAACGTTTTTGAGCACTCGTATTGCAGTGGGGCTGTCAATCTGCCTTTACAAATAACCCTCATAATTTCTAATGTTGCTTAAGAACATGCAAGGTTACAGGCTGGGGGCAGAGCGGCTGGAAAGCTGCCCTGGGGGAAAGGGCCCTGGGGGTGCTGGCTGACGGCTGAACATAAGCCAGCTGTGTGCCCGGGTGGCCAAGGAGGCCAACAGCATTTGTCCTCCTGTACTCAGCACTGGTGAGGCCACACCTCAAGTACTGTGTTCGTTTTTGGGCCACTCAGTTCAAAAGGGACATTGAGGTGCTGGAGCACGTCCAGAGAAGGGCAGGGAAGCTGGTGGAGGGTCTGGAGCACAAGTCTTGTGAGGAGCTGCTGAGGGAGCTGGGGTTGTTTAGCCTGGAAAAAAGGAGGCTCAGGGGGGGTCCTTATTGCTCTTTACAGCAACTTGAAAGGAGGCTGTGGTCAAGTGAGAGTAGGCCTCTTCTCCCAGATAACAAGGGACAGGACAAGAGGAAATGGCCTCAAGCTGGGCTGGGGGAGATTTAGATTGGGTGGCCAAGCATTGGAACAGGCTGCTCAGGGAGGTGGTGGAATCACCATCCCTGGAGGAGTTTAAAGAACGCGTAGATGTGATGCTTAGTGATGGACTTGGCAGTTCTGGGTCAACAGTTGGATTTGATGATCTCAAAGGTCTTTTCCAACCTAAATCATTTTATGATTCTATAAGCAATGTAATCAGGCAGTTTAAATGAGTATAGGGGAAGATAGGGATTACAACTTCCAGGGGATTTAAGTTGTCAGTTAATCACTGGCAGGTGTCCTTTACCTGTGACAGATGACTTGGGCATCGTCAGAGGCTTCACAGCAGAGCAAGAGAGAGCTTGTCTTATTCTTTGCTTACCAAAGGCAGCCTGAATGTGCAGTGGGATGCTTTTCTTCTGTTCTGGCAAGGCACCTTTGCAGTAGTGCATAGGAAAGATAATCAAGTTGAAGACTAGCATTTGTGGGGATTTACGAGATACGCTGATGAACGTGCAGCTGTGAGCAACTTTTTAGGTGGTATCAAGGATATTTGTTGAAAAGGTGGAAAGTAAGCTTATTCCTCATTAGTGTACTTTTCTAACCTATTTGGTGCTATTAATGGGCAATCTTTTTATGCCCTACATACTTGAATTCGTTATGGAACCTTCCTCTTAGACACTAGTGCCCAGTTTTCATTTTAACAAAGGGTGAAGTGTACTAAAGAGATTGAGTAAGTTCGTTGCCACAGACTCTGGGTGGCTGCAGGAGTCCTGACTGGGATGTTCTCTCATAAGCACAAATCCACTTTGTCTTCAGTTTCAATGCAGTGAGTGTTAAGCCAAAGCAGCCTTAATTTCGCTGCTGTTATCTTGCTGACAACATACTTCTGTTGCCAGTGAAGCTTATGCATGTACACATTAAACTGAAGTTTACAGGCGAAACATAACGTTTGGAGTTTCTTCATGCTCAGCTTTTGAATTCCTCTTCTGGGTGCATCATCTGCATTAGAAGTTATCTGTAAAGTAGATGTGGAGTGAGTCAGATGCTTCATGTCAACATAAAGAAGTATGGTAAGATACATCTGTCCTTAGCGGCAAGGGAACAAGCAGAAAGGAAGAATTAATTCATTCAACTATGGAACATTCTGTGTGCATCATGTGATAGAAAAGTATCATTAGTAACCTTTTGGCCTGACAGCTACATACCAGCCTGGATCAAAGCAATTCTCTTGATGTCTGAAAAACTTTAAGCAGCGATCCATTGAAAGTATCCACTGAAGATCCCAGGATTCCCACAAAAGATATGCCAAAGGTTTGTTCATGCGTCCTCCTTGGTGATAAGGCTGAAGTTACTGGCATTGTTCACGAGGGTGTTGAGCATGTAAGTCTCTTGTATTTCTTCCTCAAAACCTCCTTGGCCAGGGTGACTGCCTATTCTTACTGATTACAGTTTCTGATACAGAGGCAGCAGTGTTATCAGTAGTGATCTGTTCTGTAACATGCACAGTTCTCTGGAGTGCTAACAGGTAAAGTTTTTTTTGTGAAAGATATCCTTGACTTGCTTTCTTTAATATAGTGTGAAGTGCTCTGTATGACTTGTCCTGTTATTTATTTTTCCCTGATTATTTTTCAGTGAGCATTAAATATTTAAATGCTAACATTTTTGGAAGTGGTTGCTAAAACAGATTGACTTACTCAGTCCCCTCCAGAGTGAAACACGAGTCCCTTTTTTATTTATTCAGCCCAGATGGTATGCTGCTTAAAGTGAGCAATGTGTTGTAGTGAAAATGGACTACTTCTTTCCCCTTCTTCCCTTTCTCCTTTACTTAACTGAACACATCCGTGTAACTTACATTTGGGTTGAATTCAAAATAAGTCAAAGAGGCTGCAGGGTAAATATGTCAGCTATTGGAAAGCCAGCTCTGCCAGACTGAAGGAATTTCTGCCCCTGCCTACAGGCAGTATAGCAAGTTGGCTGCACAAAACCTGACATCTGTATAGACCTCATCATAAAAATGAACAAGATGATCTAGTTTGATCCTTTCCATGTCTGTCGTGTGTGTCTGTAACAATGCTCATCCTCATGTGTGTGCGCAGAGCCCCCCTGAGTCATGTAGTGGGCTGTGTGCAGAGTCGGCAGGAACATCGCATTCCTGAGGGTTGGGAGGTTATGACTGCGCTGAGGATTTCTTTAGAGGATTTTTACATCCCATAGAGAAGACTTGCAACATGAAGGAAGCAAAAGGAGCAATATGATTTAAAATGGTTCCACATGTGCAATTGTTTTGACAGTTATTTATCCACCAATGGATTTTTTGGAGATGGAGTAATGCATGTAACAAGTTTCTAGATGCATTGACTATAACTCTCAAATTGCTGTCTGTAACCTGCAACTCTGTTCTAACAACTGATGAAGGTCATGTTTTAAGAGAAATAGCTGTTGCTTTGAAATTGGATTGAGTCAAGAGTTCAGTGTTCGCATTCTGCAGCAAAGCTTGTGTAGGGCTGTCGCCAAGTAACTTGATCTGCCAGTATCGTTTGTTTCCTGTTTGGTGAAAAGGTTAGTAATACATCCTTACTTTAGAAGAACATTGAGGATAAATTTATTGTGTGACAAAGGAGATCTTATAAACAAACAACTTTTAACAAATAACATTTGGTATCTGTTTCTGGAATGTTGCTTCAATTTAGTAGGGTAGAAGTATAGTGTTTATTTCAAGGAATAGTTAAAAGTAACAGAAATTTAGGTTTTTGGGTTTTGTTGGTTTTTTTTTTGTGGGGTGGTGGTAGTGTTTCGTGGTTTGTGTCTGTTTGCTTTTTGAAACTAAAAATTTCTTAAATGATTTGACTTGGTTTAAATTTTGTCCTTAAAGAAGTGTTAAAGGAGATCATGGGTAAAGCTTTTCAAGCAAGACAACAGCAGTAGATCTGACAGCAGCTGAACTTCAGTTATTCTACACAGGAGGAGTTACAGTACTTGAAATGCATCCAGACTGTGACGCTTAGGTGGAAGAAGAAAGTTCTGTAGTTAGGGCAGGTAGCTGTGAGACCTGGTGTTGATTCTTAGCTAGGAACTTGCTAGCTAGAAGAGGTCTCAGTTAAGTGTTTTTCCAGGTTTTTAATTTTGCATAGATGCAGCTTCCATGTGGAAGTGGAGCAGGTTGGATGAGAGATGTAGTTACGAGGTTAGACAAGAAGGTAGGTGCAGAACAACAGAAAGATGCCATGAGAATGGCATCTTTTTGATGTTCCTGCCTAAGTGTACTACCTAGGTGCTTAGGTTTTGAGAGAGCAAAAGCCTTGGTAATTCCTACTTCTTTCGTCAAGCTTGAAGTAACTCAGTTTTACATCAGAGATTTATTCTTAGCCAGGATACTTCAGTTTTGTAATATTTGAAAACTTGTAAATTCACTCTAATAAAAGTTATGACAACTTCCAGTAAAGTCTTCTGGTGGCACCATAGTGACCTGAAAGCTATTTTTTGGTGGGAGTGTGGGGAAAGGATTTAGGTTCTGCTCTTGGATGCTTTATAACAAACTTGAGAACATGGCATATTGGCTGTGCCTTTATATTGCAAAGAATACCCAGGTATCTCTTCTCTGTCATATCATGACCTGGTGATGGCATGCCATAGTTTTGTAATATTGGGGTAGGTTTTCTCTGTTTGCAGGCAGAGGTGTTACTAGTGCACTGGGAGTTGTTTGCTAATAGGAGGTTCTGTAATGCTGACAGTTTCACCCTCTATAGCTGTTTGAGAGTGGCAATTTTAGTTTGCTGATTACTTACCAGATACAGGCCGATGATATGAAGACTGATCTGAATGTGTTCAGTTGCTGGTTTCAGGAAAAAACCCAAACAAATACAACAAAAAAAAACCCTTGTTGGTTGAACATACAGCTGCAGACCTCACGTAACAGTGATGCTGTAAGGCTGCACTAGCGCAGGGGTGGTTATTGGCAGCACCTTATCTGTTTGGTGTTTCGCATCAGGACTAGCCAAAGGCAAACAGTTCCCATTACTGATTTAAATTTAAGGACTCAGGCATGAAGTAGAATTGGGTACAGCGTTTCCCTGGGACCTGCTGAGAGCAGTGAAGGCCCTGCTTGAGTGGGCTGGAGCTGAGCTGCTTCCAGTGTGTTCTAGGTTGTAGCCTTTTCCCATTGTGGTGTAGAGACCAAACCCGTTCATTCTTGATCAGAAGAGCAGTGTTGCTGAGAATGAAACAGGTTTGAATGAAACTGCTAAAATCAAAAAGACATCAAATTTCCAGCTGCATAGCCTGGGCTTGCCTTTTGCTGGCTTTTTCTGTAAGGTGCTACACCAGGAGAGTTACAGGTAGCTCTTGAATGTCTGGCCAGCGGCTGAGATTGCCCCATCTCCCTCAAAAGACCTTATTTCTACATTTTTTTCTCTACTACCTTGTCTTTTTAACAGCTCAGGGCACATTTCCATGAAGGTATCTGCTCCGTGCTGGCAGATTCTTAAAACGTCCCCAGGAGAGTCAGCCATTTGCAAGAAATAACATTGGAGAGGAAATAGGTTGGTTGGGGCAGACATAGGCTTAAAAAAATACCTCCCCAAAGCATTCCTATCATGTCTTTTGAAACAACAGTGTAAAATGTAGCAGCTTTGCCTGTGTCAGGGATGGAGCATTTTGCTATGTTGCAGGGGAAGAAGGGAACCATCTGGGTTTGGCTGATTCAGGACTTTCTGGAAAGCCCCCTTGCTTAGAGGCTTGTTTTGGCAGCTGAGTTCTCCAAAGATGCTTGTACGGAACAGATTCCTCCCTGGGACTGCAGGAATGAGCTAGGCAAGAGTCTTCCCTGAAAGTGCTGATCCTGGCAGCTGTGATGTGCTCTGTGCTGCGTTGAAGAATGGGGCACTCACCATGCAGTGTTTGTAAGTGCTTCTCCATGCCCCTGGTGCTCAGGCCTTCCTGGGGAGAGGAAGCGGATAGACTCCAACAGAGCAGGAAGCAAGCTGATGTAGGGTGAACAATGGAGGGAACTGACTGCAGCTCTCTTCTTCCACAGGGTTCCAAAAATCATGCAATTATCCTCAAAATAGGTAAATTATTAAGTTGCCTGTCAGCTTAATTTCTTCTTGGTTTCGAACCATGAAGATATGCAGTTGGGAGGGGGCATATTTTTGTGACACTACCATCCTTATATGGGAAGGTTTGTATTTCTGGTTTTTGCCTCTTTGAGTGTTTGTTGTCTTGGACTAGCGCGGAATGTGACAGAGGAAGAGGAGGGCATGTTCTTTCTCTCATCCTCTGCCTTGTCTTGTAGCTCTCCCCCAGTTGGACAACATGATGTGCTATTTGAATGCTTATTAAAACCATTGAGTGTCCTTATCTTCCTTCACTGAAGTTTGTGGGTTTTGGATATCTGCATTCTAAAAACAATACACAAAGTGGGCAGCAGGATAGATTAAAATGACTGGTTAGAGCTGTGCTTAACCTTGAAGTAAAACTCTAGCTTTCCCTCCAGCACCGTTCTTTTGATCTCCAGTATACTGCTACTGGTAACTCACTCCACTTGGCAGACTCTTAATGTGCCAACTGCTTTACTAGCCAGTGGACAGATGCATGCCAGGTGACTATATTAACACCAAGAAGCTCAATTCCTACTTTGATTAGCAGCACTATGTTTAAAACTTAATTGAAAACCTAGTATGAATTAGTCAATGTGTTACCTAGTTTTTAGCCCTTGGGTAAAAACAAACACAAATATTCTGCAAGCTAAGTACTGATCTGACAAAAGCATGGAGCTGAGTTCTTGTAGCCTCACCTGTTTTACTTGTGTTTAGACCAACCCTGTGGAGAGATTTTTTTTTAACAAACTGTGCTTTGATCTGAGGATACATAAAGGCCTCATGTATGTTCTTAGAAAGTGAACAGCAAGAAAGAAATTTATGAAATGGGGAGTGTGAATGGAGAACAGGTAAAATAATAATTTAGGAAAAAGAAAGTGCTTCCAAGTGCCATACTCAGGATATTGGTAGGATAATGACAAAATAACCACGGTCAAGATCCATTTATCTTGTCTTCAGTCAACCACCGATAAACAGCTTGCTCAGTAACAGCTTTTGCTGCTTTTTTAAACATCCCCTGTAAACTTCTTCCTTTTTCTGTTTCTTGCAGAGAGCCAACTGTTGCCTGGGAATAACTTCACAAATGAATGCAACATTCCTGGAAACTTCATGTGCAGTAATGGGCGCTGTATCCCAGGAGCCTGGCAGTGTGATGGGCTTCCGGACTGCTTTGATGACAGTGATGAGAAGGAATGCCGTAAGTGACTGTTGCCATGACCTTAACATGCTTAATATCACAAAGCTTTGCTATGTAGCGTTACTGGCATGTTCTGTAGTGTGTATTAGGTAAGTAACAAAGCTACTGCCAGTTTCGTAATTTAGCTATTGTTAGAAAAAATGTACAGCCTCTCTTATTATTTCAGGTCTTTAATGCTCTTCAAATTGTCTTATTTTAATACAGCATTTGGTAGCAGGTACCTAAACCCCTATTCACAGATGGATAATTTGAGACAGACTTGACTTAAAATTAGTGGAATAGTGATGCACTGTGATTTTTAGGGATCCTGTGTATATGCTTCAGCACAGTGGCCTAGTGCTCTAAGTGGACATCCACTACCATCAAGATTAGGCCCTTTCATTTCAAAATTGTTGACTGTATGCTGTTATTTTTGCGCTCTCCTGTTGTAATTCTTAACTCTTTGAAATATATTACTAACTTTCTGGAAAATAGACCAAATGAATTGGCTAATAACATTTACATGTTTTAAACCTCCCTATAGAACTCCCAGTTCTAGAGAGTTAAAAAAAGTTGGATCTGGTTCTCCTCTGTGATTTCATCATTTTCTTAGCATTAATTAAGCTTTAGTTTAATTAAGCTTAAATATTATTGTTGAGCCATTAATTAGTGTGAAACTTTCTAGCCTACATGTTTTGCCTAGACAGCAAGATTATGCTGCAGCATAACACTATGATTTGAAAAATAGCTGGGAGCAGAAAAATCTTTAAATTTCATGTGATTCTAGAGTAACGGAGTAATTTCTGACAATTAAATTGTTGCTTTTCTTCTAACAGATGTTGCTGCTTTACATATGTACTTTATGGAGTTTTTCGTTAAACCAAATTATAAGCTTACCTTTCCCAGGACAGTTCCAAGACATCATTAGCTTTGCTTATGGAGCAGAGGGAAGAAAGAATAGCTTCTTCCAAATTAACTGGCTAGAAATACCATGTTTTGTTAAATACTCTTGTTTTTTCAACTTGATATTTCTTCTTTAACTCCAGTTATCCATCCCTTTTAAAATAAGGGGGCTTTAATAACTGTGCTGCAGAAATCTCCATACGTAGTTCTGCTTTAAGCCAGTGAGCTTTTCTCCCTTTCTAAGGCATTAAAAGCATCTGTGTAAAATAGCTGATGCTTTGATTTTTATCAAAAGCATCAGGCTGATGTTACAACACTGAAGACAGGTTAATTTTCTTTATCTTAGCTTTTAACATCTTAGGAAAGGACAGACCTGTTGCAAAGATTGATCGTTGTCATGCGTATCTGTTTAAAACCTAGCTGAATTTAAATTAGTGGGAGCTTTGGCAAGAATAAAAAATGTCCAGAGTTCAAAGTGTACCTGTCAGTGAGATGTTCCTAATAGTAACAGCTATGTGACTCTCAGGTTCCTCGTTATTTGGGTCCTGAATATGCTGCAAGCATGACTTTTGGTGTTCTGTTTCTAGTTTTTAAAACAAGCAGAAGGACGGTACTTCTGGTTTTATAGGATACCTCACGACAAAATCACGACATTTTCTATCTCTAAGAATGTTTTCATCCTCTGCCTTGCATGAATTTTGTTTCAGTGGTACAACTAGAAAATCCTAATGAAGATTTTCATTAATCTTAAAGAAGTTTTTTCTTAATGAAGGCTGTGCTGGGTATTTACCCATGAATCAGCAACAGGAAAATATGCTTTATGACTGTTAAAAAATTTCCTTACCAAAACAGGTTTGATCTAGTGAATTGCAGACAGTAATGAACATAGTTACTGACAATAAAATATAAATAGCTGCAAAATGACAGTTATAAAAGTTGTTCTTGTCACAACAACCTCAAATCAAGCTCACTGATCTAGGCTATGACACAACTATGAATTTAAGTTTCTGCAGAATTGTCCTTTTTTTTTTTTTTTCTTTTCTTTAAACATTTCCAGCCCACTTGATTGGCTAATGGTTTTCTGGATGAGCGTCATTTTGATCCTGCCCAAATTAACAGAGGTAATTAGACTGTTATTTTGTCTTCCCATACATCTATCTGCTATATGATCACCTTCATAAATGTGAAATTAGCATGGAAAAGAGACAGGAGGGAGAGCAAGGGATTCTTATTCTGTGCTAGCCTGCTGTTAACAGGTCAGATAAGCCAAAACAGAATGGAGATAAGTGTTTATTTGTATCTTCAAACAAGAAATTAATGTTCATGCAAGCAAGGTTCTGTAATGCATCCAGAAAGCTTCAAGCTGCCCGTTCTTCATCTCCATCCTCTCTGGTTCCAGTAGGCAGCTTTTAACTCTGTGCATGCTGCCATAAGAAGTATATCGAATGAACTAACCACTGTGTGTATGGGATGCTGAATATGCTGGTGTAGCTACAGTCAGTGTAATATGGCAGAGACACAGGGTGTGAGAGGAGTCACTGGGAGAAAAGAATTACAGCATTAGTAGGAGGCTGGGAAGGTTTTGTGTTGTTAGTTGTTGTCTTCTGTCTGAATTGAGGAAGCTGAATTACTGTCTAAAGCATGGATGATCCCTGTGGCCCAGGAAACTTCCCTTTTGAATCCAGCTAAGCACCTAGCCTTGCTAATACCTTCAGAGGGACAATTCAGTCACTCACACTGTATGTATATGCTCATATATGTGTGTAGCTAAAAAAAGGTTTGGCTTGCTCTTTTGATGAATTTTGAAAATGGTCCCATTCTTACGGTGTGCTGTTACAGCATTACCAAGCAGTCTTTGACATCAGAAAGTAATCAAAATTTGGATGGGTTTGTTCAGCACGAATCTGGTGTTAGAGGAGTTCCTAGCCCAGAATTAAGGCATTGAAAGGCAGCCCTAGTGCCTTTTTTGAGAAGGGAGAAGGAAGAAGGAAGGAGAAAAATGACGTCTTTTCTCCCCCCTCCAGTTTATGTCAATTTGTAAAGATAGGCTCCTACATTATATAGGCTGGAAAGGACTCTGGAGGTCATTTGCTCCAGCTGTCTGCTCAGAGCAGGACTAACTGGGATCAGGATTGCTCAGCACCTTGTCTGGTAAAGTTTTGCACAAGGATGAAGAGTCTGCAGCTTCACTGGGCACCTATTCTAGGGTTTGAATATGTGCACTGGGAAAGTTTTTTTCCTAGTACATGATCAGCTTCCAGTGATGAGATAGAATCTGAACTAAACAATTTGTGAAGATGAGCAATGTGATGAACATTCAGATCCTCTGCTGTTAGTGAGTGGCAGAGGGTAAACGTAGGAGCCCAGGAATTACTGTTCTTGACCCCAGAAACAGCAACTGAAAAGTAAGAACAGTTGACATTTAAAATGTGTGCGTGTGTGCATCACATCTGGTTTTGTCGTTGCATCAGTGTGTGTTGTGTTACTTGTGTCAGGCAACTCCAGGGAGGACAGCCATGCTTGAAAGTGTCAAGCAAGCCTTACAAGCGTTGGAGTGTGTGTGTGTGTGTGTGTATAAATATAGGTGTAACATTTTTTTAATTGTCTTAGGCTAAGTTTTGTTACCTTCCTCCTATCAGAATAGGGTTCTACTTATTAAAGCATACCTTGCAGCAAAATTGGAGTTCTTTGTTTTCTGCTGTGATTTTGCTTTGCAATAGCTGAGCTGTTGATAGTGAAGGCAAAGCTGTAAGAGTTGCATTAGCAGCATGAGATGGCTGAGTTCCCAGTGTGTTACTACTATGAGCTGTGCTTTAGTTTGTGAATCCTCATCAACTAACTAGTTCAGATTAAAAGGCTTTAACCTTGCTTTAAAGTGTTTGTGTGTGAATAGGAGTTCAGTTACAGGATTCATTTGGTACTGTGGACTGCTATTTCTGTGAAGAAAAGTATGCTGCATTTTGGCATGACCACTGAGGAAGTTTCACGTGTGCTCATGTGTGGTTATGTGCAAAGTCTTTCTCTCTTTTTTGGACTGCCTTTCAGTTGAATGTTGATGCCCAGCAATGTTTTATCAATTCTATCGCTGTACCACCTCATCCTGTGTGTTAGCCTTCAAACAGGAAAACTTAGAATTTATGGTCTGGTTCTCACTTTCTGTGGCCAGCAAGTGAAAAGTGCTGGTTTGGGTGTGAGGATGAAATAAGATGCAAAGCACAATTACTGGCACCTTGTCCATTCATGTCTTATCTCTTCCCTTCTCTTCCTTTTGTCCTTTTTCTGGCTCCTGCTTTGCAGGACTATCTCTGTTAACCATGTCATTTTGTGGGCTTTTTCATCATCTCCCATGCTTGCCAGAATCCATACCATCTGTCATCTTTCTTGCTTCCTCTGTGCCCTGACCCGTGATCAGTTTAACGCTTCCCATACCAGCTGTCTGTATGCTGTTTAGTGCACGGAACACTTCTTGTACTCTTGCCTTCTGTCATAGCAATGTGATGACAGAAAAATCTTACCTGGTTTTGTCTGGGGAGGGGTGTTGAGAAAAGGCTTAAGAGGGAGGAAATAAGCTGAGACGGTGACTTCTCATTGTTGTAAATAAGAACTGCTTCTCCTTGAAGGAGAGTATCTCTTTGGCTTTTTCTCCAAGCCACTAATTGAGCTTGAAAAAGAATTAATTGACCATAGCAGTGTAAATGTTTTGTGAGTATTTCCAGTTCTCTGTAGCTTGAGTAATCTGCTAGTATCAATGTGTCTCCCAAAATGGAGAACGCTTTTGTAGTTCATTCCCCCTGGCTCTGCTGGTTCTGATCGGCTGGATTGCTCATCAACCTGTGTAGTCCAGTAACTGTCATGCAGATTTCTTTTAAATGTTAGTGGGCTTTTAACTACTACTACTACAACTATTGCTTTTTAGCTGTGTAGATGATTTGTAATGGAACCTGAGGCTCCTCTTGACAAATGCAGCATCTTTACCAACAGGACTTTCCTGCAGAGCTTATGGATTCATGCTCACACTGGTCAAGGTGGGAGCTGTATGCTGTCAGCTACTCTGTCTGTTGTCTGAACAGAACATCCAAAATGGTGCAAAATAGAGAACCTGAATTGAAAGAGCCTAGAAATATGTGCTTGCATATTTCAAAACATTTTGAGATAAATGGATTATCTTTAGTGCTGACCTTTTTACCTGCCTACTGACATACTCCTTTGGGACCAAACCTGCATCCAGCTGTTGGAAGGAATTCTCTCCTTGAGATCTGAGAGTACACTAATTGTGGTTTAATCCCGGCCAGTAACTAAGTAGCACACAGCTGCTCACTCACTGCCTCCCACCCCAGAGGGATAGGGTGGAGATTTGGGAGAAAAGGTAAAACTTGTTGGTTGAGATAAGGACAATTTAGTAATATAAAATATAATAATAATTGTAATGATAAGGGGAGAGAGAGGGAGAAAGGAATAAAATCCAGAAGGGAAAAAGAAATCCCAAGTGATGTACAATACAGTTGCTCACCACCCGCTGACCAATGCCCAGCTATAGTCCCCAAGCAGTGGTTGGCAGGCCCCAGCCAACTCCCCCCATTTTATATACTGAGCATGATGTTGCACCCTTTTGGCCAGTTCGGGTCAGCTGTCCTGGCTGTGTCCCCTCCCAATTTCTTGCACTCCTCCAGCCTTCTTGCTGGCAGGGCCTAAGAAACTGAAAAGTCCTTGTCTTAGTATAAACATTACTTAGCAACAACCAAAAATATCAGTGTGGTATCAACACTGTTCTCATACTAAATTGAAAACGCAGCACTGTACTAGCTACTAAGAAGATAATTAACTCTATACCAGCTGAAACCAGGACATTAATGTTCTTAGTTAAGCTCATAATTTACTCTGTCATCTTAGTTTCCTCTTTTCTTTGCTCTTTGTACATCTTTGTATTACATTATTACAGAAAGAACAATGTGAACACTGAAGATGGCTTTTGTCAGCTAATGAGCAACAGCTAGTGGAGAGATGGCATGTTGCTGCCTTTGTCAGCTAATGAGCAGCAGATGGTGCAGATTCAGAGCATGGCACATCATCTGTGCTAAGTGCCTGGCATGACAGCAGCCAAAATTAGAGACATACCAAATACCCAGAAGTCTAGATTTTCCTTCACAGTTCTTCTGAGAGCCATTTCTTACATGCCAAGTTTGTATGTTCAGCTATGAGCAAATAGTGGCACACAGTGAATACAGTGACTAGCTGTGTTAATCCAAGGGAGAAAGAGTGTAGGCTGTGGGCTAGAGGAAAATGCTATGCAAGGATAGACTTGGGGTAGTGTGCTCTTGTGTTAAGAACTTCTCTCATGTGTTTCTGTTTCCAGTTGCTGCTGTTGCTCATTCAACACAAAAAACTAAAGCAGGTTTTTGAGTCAATGCTAAAGTCCGTATAGATTGGAACATATAGATAGATGTCTGAGCAACAGGGTATCATCCGTGCTTATAAGAATGTGCTGCCAACACACTTCTGCAGTGGCTCACAAGAATTGGCCTCTGTAGCAACATCTGGAACTGCAGTATTAAAAAGCTCATTTCATCAACAGCGATCCTTCATCATCAGACCTTGCTCTGATTGTCCTTTAGACAGAGTCTGTATAAGCAGATCTTCTCTATGGGGGAGAACATGAATGTCTTCGTTAAATGAAGTGCTGTGTGAAAATGGTCAGTTTTAATTAGCGTTCCCCAGACAGGTAATGAAGCTACCTGCCGAGCAGGCTGCTGCTGAAGGTCAGCTTCGTCTCTTGCCTGAGACATGTGTGCTTGCAGGGAACCTCTTGCAGTCAGAACTGAAAAGTTTATGATGTCTGCAGTTCTGGGTTGCACTCAGCATAGTATGGTGAGCCAAGCATTTCTGGTGTGGCACACCAGCAGGCTAACTATCATGGCCCTGAATGCTATGACTCATATTGAGGCAATCTGAGAAACCAATTTAATCCAGGTGTCTAGCAGATCTGGAAGGAGCCCTTCTGTTTCTGTATCAGGGAATTAAAGCCCTCAGAACCCATGATGAAGTCAGGGTCCTGGTGAGAAATACCCTAGGAATTCCTACATCTGGTAGGCTGCATGCTGTAGTGCAAAGATGAAGGCTTGAGAAAACTTAAATTTTCTTTTTTTGTTCAGTTCCTTAAAGTGTTTTGGGGGCTTTTATTTATGTGTGGTGAGAGGTTTCTGATCTGTGTTTTTATGATTGTAACCATGCTTCTATTGTTGTCTTTGCAAGCATTTTTAGCTGTCTTTGGCAGATTAGTAGAATAATATTTGAGATAATGCTTTAACTACTTGTTCATCGCTGAAATGTTGGTGTATTTATTCTTGATTTCATCTTCCCTTATTTGTATTTTAACTCTCTTCTTGGTTTTTATCTTAATAAGAGTTTGAACTGTGTGTTTATATATAAGAATGTCTGGGTTTTTTCACATTCCATTTTATGTTCATCTCTTCTTTGTTGAGTATATTTTCAGTTCCATCTATCTAAACATATACCAGCATTTTGTATAAATGCTTTATAGTCCCAGAAGAGTTTAGAAATCTTTTGGTGTCATCAGAAGGTGGAGTGAGGTGGTGGCAGACGTGGCACAACTAAGCTTGCATCATTCAAAGTGTATCTGCACACTTGTTTTTACTTTTTGTTGACCCTGCTTTGGTGGGCAATTAGATTGGATTAGCAATGTATTCTAGCTGGAATATACAGCCCCCAATAAACATTTTTAAGTTTCCCCAAGGTTTCCTGTACCATATTGTTCCATGTCCAGTTTAAAACCTATCTACCAGACAAATGTTCACTGCTCCCTCTGGTGTTCACTTGCAACAGGTTTTACTGCTCGACAAGTTCAGGAACGGAATCTGCAGCAAAGTGTTCGTAGTAAATAATTACGGATGGTCATGGATGAAATATAAAAAGTCGTTTCATAAGAATGATAAATGAAACCCACACTCTGCAATTATAGCAGCCTGGGTTTCCTAGATTATGTGAAGAATGTTTTTTCTGTGCTCTAAAACCTTTCAGTTGGGAAATCAAAATTCTCCCAGAACAAAGGCAGGTTAGTTAAGTTTTCATCTTCAGACTGGTACTTTAGGTGCGTTTTGACTGATTTCATTACATCCAGTTTTCACAAAAGGTGTATTTTTTTTTTTTTAAGAACTGTATGTGTTTAAAAACTACACTGCATCAAAGGGGTTGAAATTACTTAGAAAAGGAAAAAGCCCCCTGAAACTGAAGTCACAGCTGAGGAAGTTGCTCTGTCATTGGAGAAGCTGTTGAGTGCAAGAACCCCTACACTGCCAGGTGCAGCTCCCAGTAGAAGGGGGGAGGACTGAGTGAGGACTGCACCAGGTTCAGACCCATGCCATATGCCTGGAAGGCTCAGGTGAGGACTGTCAGACTGCCTTGTCTTGCCCTCTTTGACATGGGGTACATTTTGAAAGGCCTTTAAATTTGTTGCTATTAAATGCTTTTTAAAAAAAAAATAAAAAGAATATATATATAAAATTGAATTTGCTTTGAATCAGGAGTGTGCTTTGAGTCTGCTCTACAGGAAGATCATGACCTTATATTATGATATATGAGGAATTATATTAAGGTACGTTACGTATCCATGCTTTTCCTTTATGTCCCAAAACTAAAATGGAGGCATAGACAAAATTTACTAACAAATGGTCATTACTATCAACCCAAATGATTCTGGTGACAGTCTGAATTGAGATGTTTGTCCTCTTCTTTCCTTATGCTTTGCTGTAAGAGCAGGGAAATTCATTACTTCCACACTGCTAAGAAAAGGAACCAGCTGTAGTAGCCACTTTAAAAGACAGAGAGAAAAGGTCTTGTAGATACACGTACTGCAGTCTCTGTGGGCTCTTTAATGACTGCTTAATATAATACTCCTCGGGGACTGCATCGCAGGGGCTGAGTGTGCTTTGCACCTCCCGAGAGGCATTCAGCACTTGGCAGGATCTCACGATGGGGTGTGGATTTGGAAATCAGTGTTCATCCTTTTAAAATATATATGTATATATATAAATATCTCATAATCTGGAAGTGGCTGTGTATAACTTGTGGAGTGGGGGGAACTGCATGAAGTTTCTTTTGGTTAGATGCGGAATCATGGTGAAGTAGAGTTGCTTGGATTGTTGTCTACAGCTGGGCCTAGTAGAAATGGAATTAGCAGAGGGCTGAGTCTGTCATGCTGATCACAGCGTTAAAGGCAGCCTGGGAAGTGCTGGTTGTTTGGTGGTTAGATCAGTATCTACGGTATAGAACACTGAAGCCATAACTTTTAACAGGATTGGTTTTGATTTTTTTTTTTAATTATTGTTATTTTATGTGAGAGTCTGGATTTTAACCTTTTTTAAATATTGTAATTCTTTATAAGAGAAGAAAAACAATGTATAGTTATTACCTCTTGACCTGTTTGTAAAGAAATCACTGCAAAAAAAGAAGTGAAGATATTTTGCTTGGGTTTAGCCACTCAGCAGAGTCAGTCTAACAAATGGTTTTCATGTACAGGAACAAATGGCACAAAAAACTCTGGCTGCTGTACTTTTAAATAGTAGGCTTTAGGCTCAACAGACAGAGTTCAGTGCACCGAAGAATGAGATGAGGCACTTTATTAATAGAAATTTCTGCCCAATTCAGAAAGGATTGTCAAAACCAGCTGAGGTCTCCTAGAAATACAGCAGTGGCCCAAGAGCCTGAGTAGGGCTAATCCTACCCATCTGTAATGATTACTGATTTCAAATTATTTAATATATCAGTGGTCCCCAAAAGTTATTCTTAAAGCGTCAGTTGAAGCTTGCTGTTAACTAAAGCTAATGTTATAGAAGATGAGGGTCAGGGTGATATATTCAGGAGATGCATTCAGATTCCTGGGATTAAGATCCAGGCTTGCATACCTGCAACAGTTTTTTCTGGGCTGCCCCATCATTTATAGAATTGAAATAATCTGCAGTCTGCTGCTGCTAGCCAGATACACTTTTAGCTTTCAGAAGTTTCCAGTGCTGCTTTCTGATAAATTTGAATTCTCTCTTGCTAGCTAAAAATTTATAGCAGTGTGAGCTAAATAGCTGTTGAGTGTGTGTTGTATCACCACATTTTGGAAAAGGTAAATAAGCAACTAACGAATACTTGTAGGTAGGTTATTTGGCAACCTGCCACTTAAGAAAACCCCCAACAAAAAACCATCTCATACCCCCCAAAACCAAACCAACCAAACAAAAAAAAACCCAAAACCCACCAACCAAAAAAGGGAACTCAACATCAAAATAAGTTGTCACATTTAAGAATTTTATCTTCTGATTCTAACACCATTCAAAAGTGTTAGAGCTGAGCTTGTACTCATTAGTTCATCAAATCTATATCTGCTACTTTGGGAAGTGTGGAGTAGTTGTGGCATGGCTCATGGTACTCACCAGAGGATTACATGGCTGTGAACTTTGGTCATTGTGTGCAGTTCTGGATATGGTGACAAGCCTCTGCTGCAAATGGATGTGTCCAAAGACAGCTGAAAGGTTCACACAAATAAACAGAGCTAGTTCACAAATGCTGACTGGTTTAACGTGCTCTGTGATCCTCTGAGCATGAAGGAGGACAATACAGACACAAGGAACAAGATAAAGGCATACAGATAAATATAGAAGTAGTGAGTTAAAATAACTGGTATATTTACAGCAATTTGAGTACTTTAAAAATCTATTCCTGCTAAATTCTACGTGAAATGGAGGAAGTGTGGGGCTTGTGGGTTTTTTTGAGTATGGTTTGGGAATTTAACTCTCCTGATAAACAAGACTAGACAGTTTATCTTTGTGTTGTACTGCCTAACACTACATCCATCTCCATCTAGTACATTTTAAATGTCTGTGGAGAAAGCACATGTCTGTAAGAAAACCTGTAAGTAGGTAATTTTTTTTAATTGTCTGTTTAGGGGGTGTATGGGTCAATATGTGCAAGGAGAAAATCTAAGAGCAGCACCAAAACTAAGGAAGGAGAAGCTTTCTAGTAGAGCTTGCACCCCAGAAGAATCGTGGCAGTGAAAAGCTGCAGTCAAAGTAGATTCTGTGCATTTGTATTAATGAAGTAAGCATCATCATGTACTAGGATTCAGGCTGCCAGGTTTTGTGTAAACAACAATCTTACAAAACTGTACAAAACCTGTGTTTAGTGATCCTGTTCTTATTTATAATCCAGTAATAATTTGTGTAAAAGGCTAATGAAATTAACACTTTTTTTTTTTTTTTCTAAATAACTAGAATACATAGCAGAAAGCTAGGAATTCCTCTATAAAAGTAGTTGTACGTATGGTAGTAGTCATACATATACCTCTGGAATACATCTGGACTTCTATTTGCAACTTATGATCACTGAGTGCTTTAGGTCTCCTTTTGTTTTTCTTGCTGCTTCCTGTTATCTTCTGGTTGACCTGGAAAATTTGATGCAGGTAGGTGACAGACATCGGAATTCTGATTCAGCAAAGCTAAGTATTAAACAATGCATGAAATTAGCATCTGTATTAATTGGGAAGATACTGTAAGCCAGCTGCTGATCTTTTTGTCATTCGGATGACTCAAATTTAGAATATCAAACTGAAATTAACTCGTTTTCACTTATGATTAGGCCACCAAATACTTTGTAGTTATAGTAAGACTTATAATGAAGTGACAATGGTGAACATTTCATGTGAAGCTCAGTTACAGAAATTTATATTGAAGTAAGGGCAAGTGCAATAGCTACTTATGTTTGATAGCTTTTTATACAGGAAGATCAAGAGGGTTTGTGATGCTGAATATTTAAACCTCTTGATGGTCTCCTCTAGATAGGGGTCAGTAAATAAACCTGTTGGAGAGCTTAAAATCAGAAAGGTTTAACAGTTGGATGAAATCAGTGGCACAACTGAAACAGAAAGATCAGGATG
>JAVJGJ010000060.1:48654238-48725168 GCA_035590215.1 Microhierax caerulescens | reverse complement strand
GTTGGAGAGCTTAAAATCAGAAAGGTTTAACAGTTGGATGAAATCAGTGGCACAACTGAAACAGAAAGATCAGGATGGAGTGAGGGATCGTAGCCCATCAGGCTACTGTCCTCTGAGGAGGGTTGTCCTTGCTACTGAAGTCCCTTAAGGGTGGTGTTCTGTCCTGCTTGCATGCCTCCTGAGTAGCTTAACAACTTTGAAGTTGTGCTTAATTTGGATGGTGCAACAGCTGATTGAGTATTTGTCCTTTTGTACGATATTACTGTTCAGGTTGTTTAATGAGTAGTAACTTCTAAAATACTTCCTCTAGTGAGAAATTGCTTTACTAAGTGTCTGAAAAACAAGCTTCTTGTCTGTACTCTCTTCAGACATCCACTTTGTGATGATCCCAAAGGACTGAAAAGATTACTTTAACGCCTGACTGTCTGGCAAGAAATAGAAGCGACTGACCCATAGTAGTCCAACTCGGAAGTGCTTTCACTTCTTTTCAAAGGAAGCAGTTTACTCTTCATGGCAGCAGACTCCATTGGCTTTTTTACTGTAGTGTTGTCCCTTCCCTCTTACTGTGAACTATAGTGTAAATATTGCCCATGTAAGTGGGTGATAGTTTACTATGTTGGAGGCAACTTCTGATGTTTCTTATGGGGCTAATTCCAGTACTTTAAGAAAAAAAAAATAATGCTGCCTCTAAAATAAAATACTTCTTAGGTTCGCTTTCTCTGAGTTTACATTAGCAGTTTATGTCTAGCAACTCTTCCACCTGAGTGGTTAAACAGGGAGCAAAGGTAAGAGTGACCCAAGAGGTTTTTTTGAAGGTGCAATGATTGCTCTGCAGTTGATTGTGTTTTGGATCAAAACTCATTAAATAGTTGTTTCATCTTGAATTGGAGAATTTCTAGCATACTAGAGTTTTGGGTGAATTTAATACTGGGAAGAGCACTACAGTGCTCATATTTTTCTGAATAGGAAAAAGCAAGCAAAGGAGGTGAAACTTCTTCGTGTGATTCTGCAAGACAGCCCTGTTGAAGAGGTCTGTGAGCCAATAAAAGACACATTTGTCTTCTGTGCAGAGGCAGCTGAGTGACGGCAGGTAGTGGTGGATTTCCTCACTGGGAACTGAACCAAAAATACTGTAGGGTCCAAACAGCAATTAAGTAACCCAAAATAACTGTTAGTATTAACTGGGTTAGGCTTTGTATCAGTTCTTGGGGTGAAAGGGGGTAGTGTCCTGGTGTCATCCTGCTTGTGTTACGTAGTGTTGTGAAATAAAACCTTCTTCTCTTTGTAAATGGAAGTTAAAACTTGTTTTTCAAAGAGCAGGGAAAAGTTGAAAAAGATGGCTACCTTTAATGCCTTCTTGTAGTCTACTGAAATGCGTCATCATGCACATATCAAGAGAGACTGGATTTACAGTGCTGTCTGATGTGGCTGTGGCATTTCTCAACATAAACAAACAGCAGCAGATTGTTAAAGAAGTTTAAGGTGGTTCATTACCAAAGTCAGGAAAATACCTGTGGCACTGCAATAATATAGCATCTGCATGCAACAGTTTCTGTCTAGGGAGTTGCTCTTGTCACATGCAAGTAATCAAGTTTTGATTAGCTGAATAAATAATTATCTGTTGTTGGACTGTGACATGTGGGTGTGAAACAAAATAAAGTTATTTTGCCTGATTGTTACC
Source organism: Microhierax caerulescens (assembly GCA_035590215.1). Lineage (NCBI taxonomy): Eukaryota > Metazoa > Chordata > Aves > Falconiformes > Falconidae > Microhierax > Microhierax caerulescens. The sequence goes on along the minus strand of JAVJGJ010000060.1, from coordinate 48,723,487 downwards.
TGGAGGGTTCTAAGGCAACAATAGTTCAAAGATGCTGATGCTGAAATACTGTACACTACTAGCTGCAGGTTGTCACAAAATGTCTGCTGTTGGATCTGCTACATCCCATTTCACTCACTCCAGACTGAAATATTTCTCAGTTATTTTGCAATACAGAAATGTTTGCAGAAATAAAAGAAGGAAATGTGCTTGTCCTGGTGGTTGCGTATGTGGGGTGCCTGTTGTATGCTGTCTTTGCATGTTGCATGCAATAAGCAGTGCCTGGTTCACTGTAACTAGTTGAGAAACGCTTGCAGGTGTGAACTTGCTAGCTCAACAGTGATGATTCGGTCAAAGTTTCTTACCTAAAGTTTCATTAGCAAGACTGTGTGTTGGCTTCTGTAAGAGAAACAACCTGTTATACATGTCTCTTTAAGTACTGTGTCATTATAGTAGGGCACAGCTTTAAAATTTTACTATGATATCTCAAACAGTAGGTTAGTATCTACTTAGAGTTACAGATTAATTTTTTTTCCCAAGAAGTTGGGTTGTGCCATCTTGTTCTGGTTGTATTTCTCAAATCTGTAGTCCATAACTGCACTTGCTGATAATTATAGAAGACATTTGATCTCTTTACCCTATCTATGGAATGAAAAATCACCTGCCTATCATAATCTGTTGCAACCTTCTAGCTGGGTTTTAAATCTCTGTAGCCAAGTCAGGAGTGTAAGAATTGCTTTTATACAAGGGAGTATCTATATACAGTATAAGGTTTTACACAGTATATGCCAAATCTGATTTCCTCCCCCCCCCGCCCCGGTTGTTCGTCTCTGCTGAGAAATAAAGTGGATTACACTTTTTGAAAAATAGTGTTGTTTCACACTTGGTACCCTAAAGATAGCAAAATGTTTTTTCTGTTAATGCTGTAGAGCTGTGGCTGCAAACTGTCACATCTTCAGTGGAATATACAACCAGTCCTGATGGGAAGTTACTGTTTTGTTAGAGCTTTAAAAGAAGAGGGTGGGAGGCTTGGTTTCTGTGTAGCATAAGGAGCAACTTCACAGACTCACATATACAACTGCCAAAACAGTTTTCTTGAACTTAAGCAAACCAACCGGGGGAGGGGAACGTTTGGCAAGCTTGTTCTGTGGCCAGCAGTTCTGTGCCACCATCTTTACCACTTGCTTCATGTTTGAATTTTAAGAGATAGGAAGAATATTTTAGTGAAGAGCAATTTCTTCCCATGTCTAATGAAGTCAGAGGAGGCTCCTCCAGTGCATATCAGTGGTTCACTGACAGCTCCTTCTAAATACCATGGCAATACCCCTTTGTGTAATGTAAGTACAGATTCATGTTAATGTTTCAGTCCTGCATGGCTTCTCCCATTACTAGGTAACGAATGAAGAATTGGAGTGAATCAGTCCTTTTCTGCCAAAGATTAACAAATTGGTTGAATGTCAGTGTATTTGGGGTGAGTTTTGTACTTGCTATATTTCTGAAATCAGTCTGGATCTGCTGTTTGAGTAGTCTTTTTTTTTTAGACACAGTTTCTTAAGCTGGTGTGTGATTTCCTGCTGTATTTCAACAGTGTCCATCAGTCCTTACCTCTTCTCCTCCAGCATGTGGTCTCTCAGTTTCTTAAGTTCTGGAGACCTGGGCTTGGGACTTGCCAGTTCCTTTAAAAACAGCCAGCTTCTCCCTTCCCTTTCCTTCAGCTGGTTATAACACCAAGGCTACATGAGGTCACACAATCCACATACATCTGTGTCCTTTTTCACTTCTGTTTTGTCATTTCCTGATATCTCAGTAACTTTTGATTACCTGGAGCCCATTTGAGCCAAGTGTAACAGAAGGATATAGATTGCAAAGATAATACTGTTTTTGAAAGCTTATCAAGGCTGGAGTCACTGAAGGAGCCAAACAGGTAGCTGCTGTGGAGTAATCATAAAGTTTTTCACATAGAGCTCTGTCTGAAAACTTGAGACCTGTGCAATAGAAGACAGGAGCAGAGAGCAACATGAACAGAGCAACAGAGATTGATGAGCAAAGAAGAAAACAGTTTTTGACAGTCTTGTAATGGGAGCAGGAACTGCAGAGGAGTGCTGTGAGTAGTGGAGCAAATTACTTGAATCTGCTACAGGTAGTTGTGGTCCTGGTATGCAAATCTCTTACTTGAGGGTGCTGAAGATGTGAAGAAAACTAATAGCCCCTTCATGTTAAGGATATCTCCAGAGATCATTGCAGAATGGTAGGATATGTTTCTGCTCAGGAATAAGTGATTTTGCTTTCCTTAGGAACTTTATGAGCAATGACCAAGCAACACTTGCTTGAAAACCTTGGGAAAACTGTGCCAGATGAAAGGAGGATGTCAAATTAAAACTAAAGCAGAAATTCCCCCTTGGAGTTCTCCAGAGTGGGGGATATGGCTTACACTAAGCCATTACTGGTTTCTCATTTTTCCTGCATTTATATACAGCATATGAGAAATGTATTTTGTGTCTGGAATTGGAACTTAGAAAACTGAATTCTGTTTGTTGGTGAGACTTGTATCTAGTAAATAGCTAGTTATGAGACTAGTGAATCACTATGGTGTTTGAAATGCTTCTTTATTTTTTTGGGGTGTCTAATGTAAATGTAAATTTGACTTAGGATTCATTTGTGTATGTATCATGCCTGTTGCAAATATACAGAGTTGCATTTGGTTTTTTTGTTATTTCCTTCCTTTGAATTTTTTTTAAAATAATAATTAAAAAAATCAGTGGACAAATTTGAAGGTGTTTTAGTTTCTTGTTTGGTTTGGGTCTGTGGTTACTAGTATGTGCTCTTCTGTTAAACTGTTATTCTGAAACAGGATTTTCTTGTTCTCTGGCTGTTCTCTGAGGAGAAGACAGGGAAAGGTCTGGCAAGAAAATGTTGAACTAAACATTATATAGCTATCTAGGTAATACTTCCATTAAATCATTGTCCTGAATGGTTTCTTCCTCTTTTTGATGGGATATTGGGATGCTTTGGACAGAAGAAAGAGTGCATTTTCCAGAAACTCAGCTTTGTTCCTGGTCATTCCAACACCTTTTTCCTCCAGATGTGGTCAAACATCAAATATTTCTTATGGCTTCACTGCAGTAGCCCAAGAGTAATGAAGCAGCAGTGCTTTGGGCCCTCTTGCCATAGGGTCCAGGACAGCTGAGATTGCTGTGATGTGTCTGATGTACCTGAAATGGAGCCCCTGCAGCATTCGCCACCACTTGTAGTTCTGGTCAAGAAAGTGCAGGCACGTGATTTCTGCTCTTCAGAGGGCCAGAGACTTGGGTTTTGATGATTCTCAGTCTGAAATCTCTCTGGAAAGGTGAGGCTGTAAGGGTAAGAGATAGTCCATATTAGATATTTTACAAGTGAATAATGTTGAAGCCTTAATTTGGCAGGATTTTCAGAGATGTCAAAAGGCACTTCTGAATGTGATTTGCCAGAAAGTTGATAGCCTCTGAATTCAGACCTCAAATGACTGAAGTAAACCTGCTTGAAGAAACAGGATCCAGTCAGTGTTAACAGGCAAAACCACGGTGGCTGCCCCTTTTTCTTGTTTCTTCATGCTCTCTTCTTCTTGGAACTGTTCTGGCTCAAAATACACCTCTAAAAAAGGAAACTGTTGCAAGCAGTCATCTGGTCTGGGAAATGTACATGCACTGCATGGATTCAAAAAATGTTAGCTTTTAGAAAAAGGAAAACAAAACAAAACACGTGTAGAATTGGACACCTTTTCACATACTGTGTTGTTACCACACACTGCAAGCAGCAGCTTGGCTGCCTGGTTAGTGTGCTGAATATTGGTCAAATGCTAATGCATTTGTTTGCTTCAGTGATGGTCTGGAAATCTGTTGCAAAGGTGTTTGTTTTGTTGCTTTTGTTTAAAGGCTGGGGCTATGATACTGCCTCAGACCTTGTGGTTGCTGAAGTATTTAGCTGAGATCAGTCTGCCTGAGCTTTAACAGGAGATGCTCATTGAAGGTGTATGAAGAATTGCAGGGACTCTGTCTGATGTCTAGGCTGAAGATTTTCCACTACTGGTGCTGTTAAGCATGGCAGCAGGTAACTTATCAGCTGTTTTTCTATGAAGTAATGGTTCTCTTTTTTCTTCTCATGTAGACCTTGGATACTCTTCAGAAAAAATGGTAGTTAAATATGTGAAATTCAGTGATACATCCTATTTTACACTTCTTAATTCTAACTGAAAATTACTGGTATAATAAAAACATGTTAAGAGAGGAACTGCAGGGATTTGCTTTGGAGGACACTAAATCAAGCGTGAGTTACTGTAGCTGTGAGTTGAAAACAGTCTATATGCACTCTGATGAGTGATGGAAGAAGGCTTTGCTATAGCTGCACTTAGTTTTTAACCCTGGAAGAGAGAATTCCTTCCAAATTAATGCTGAAGCTTTAATGTTTGTCCCTGTTGGATGTACTTTTTTTGTCTGTACTCTGGTTGTTCTCAACCTCGGCCCAGCCTTATAAAAACTGCGCAGGTTGGTGTATTGATATGCCATATGGCTACATAAAAAGACTGCCTGTCACTGTGATCTCCAGATCTGTCATGTCTCAAAACCTGAGAGTTATAAATGCATCTTGTGGATTTGGTGTAGGAGTAGGAAACATTTACTCAAAAGGCCCACAATTTATGGAGCTGGCTTCTTTTCTGGTGTTCTCCCATCAGTGGTCTGTGCATAGTATTTCTGTGTGTCCACATTGCACAGTACACACCTTCCTGTGGTTACTAGCATGCTCTTCCTGCAGTGGCTGGCTTTGCTTTAGAGTGGACTTTCTGAAGAATTCAGCGTCCTGTGATGTGGTCCATTGTGTCATGTGCTAATTTGAAAAAGCAAAAAGGAGAAAAACATCTAACCACATGTCTTGGGTTTTTTTGTTGTTGGTGGTGGGGGTTTTTTTGTTGTTGTTTTTTTTTAACTGTAGGAGTTGCTTTATTCTAGGCTGGTGATACCACAAGACTTAACTAGTGTTTGCCTTGAGCATCATGGTGGAAACATCTGCATCACTCTAGCTGAAGGCAGTGTGCTGTTCTTGCTGTGAAGAGTTGCTGTGCCATAAAAAAATGTGAAGTACTTGAGATCATAATGAGATTCTGTAATAATTTGTTAAATGCATTTTGATGCTATTGTTAGTATTTAGTGTTACATGAATAGCTGTGCTGGTACTATGAACAAGCACATGTGGTTTCTGTCCTGAAGAACTGTATAATGGATGATGGAGAGAAGTACAGCAAGAGATGCAATTCATATAACTCATGTTCCTTTGCACCCAATTGTATACAGATTGTGCTAAATAAATGTGGTGTTGATTATAGCATTTTCTTTTTTGAGTTTGATTTTTGCAGTCTGAAAAATACTTTAGTTAAGGTCTCTTTTGTTTCTTATTCTTAGAAAGACACTAACCCACTTGGTATCTCTGTATTCCTCCTTTCCTTCTCCCAATGTTTCCTTACTATTTGTACACCTGTCTTTGCCCAAGTTTGCCTCCAGGTCCCAAATTCTCTGAACTTGCAACCGTGTTCATCATCACCATCTGCCTTGGGCTCTTCACCATTTGGCTTCTCTGAGCAAGCAGGAGAAGCTTGGTGGTGTACAAAATCTAGACTTTTGCTGCAATTTAGTGTTTGTGGACTTGGTGTGACATATGGCTACAGGCTGGGGGGGCTACCACTAGTCCAGCTACACCTTTCTCTGTCTCTGTGGGTTGTTGTCTGCTGCCTGCGAACTTGCTTAGATGTCTGTCTCCGGGACTTGTACTTGGGGTGGTGGCATTTACAACAGACTTCCATGCAAAGAGGAGTTAGTAGGACCCTCTTATTTTAATATTTTTCCTTCAGTGCTTCTAAGTTGGTCAAATTCCACGTGGTCCTTTAAGAGACAGGACTACTTGCTTGCCAAATTTACAAACTTGTATTCCAAAGTGCTGAGCAGTTTACATTCTTTTGAGAGGCCATTTGACTTGTTTTAAGTTTGAATGTTTTGGTCGTTCTGGAAGTGGTAAAAATTGAAAAAAAAAACAGCTGAAGAAAGTGAAATTTCACAAAAAAACCTTAGAGTAATCGAAAGCAGTCCATAGGGAACTTGGAAGGCACCTAACATGGGTGCCACCAGCACTGCCTAGAGTACCCTAACCTGCACAGCTGCTACGAAGTCTCACTTAATATTTGTAAATTGTTTCCCTCATTTTTTCCCTCTTCTCCCAGCAAAAGCCAAGTCCAAGTGCGGTGCCACATTCTTCCCCTGCGCTAGCGGGATCCACTGCATCATTGGCCGCTTCCGGTGCAACGGCTTCGAGGATTGTCCTGATGGCAGTGATGAGGAAAACTGCAGTAAGTGCAAGCCTGCTGCCAGCTGGCTGCTTTTTTTTCTTTCAGCTAATTAATACTACATGGAAAGGAAGCATTAGTTAGCCTTTTGTTTGAGTTGAATATTCTCCCTGTCATTTATGACCCAGATGATCCCTGTGCTTTTCACCTTGCCTGTATTTTTTTTTTTTAAAGGTCCAGCTCAGTTTTTTGTATATAATGCCTATATGACACTACAAGTGTCTTTGTAACTTTGAAATGAGATTTAACTTGCATGTTTGCTTTGAATGGTACTCTAGTCAGATGTAACTCAAATTGGGTAAATATTAAGTATTCATTAAAATTGTTTAATTTTTATTTGCCTGTTTCTTGTCACTGAAGAGTATAACTTGTTCATCAGCACATTTAAGTTTTGCTGTTTATACATGTTCTCAAACAGAAAATAAATAAATAAAGGGTTATTCAGTGAAACAGGTTCTTGGGAGGAGAAGGAGGTTCTCCACATCAGGCATGCCTGCCAATGTACTAGTTTGACCAGCTGTTCAGCAGCTTGCAGGAAAGTTGCAGCAGAGAGATTATCTGAAGTGCTACTTGCCTTGGGCTAAACCCCCTGCATGTGGCTGCACAGATCCATTTGTATCCAAGTCTAGCAGGGATGTATCATAGCAGTAAGGAAAGGTTCTGTTTGATACAGCAGCTCTGTTGCTATTATCAGGAGCTATTAAAAGCACAGGTCTGTAGGTAGAAGCTTGCAGCAAATACTTGCTCCTTCTCTTGTTGCAGCATGTTGAGCTTTTCCTTTTAACGACATTTAAAGGTCAGGAGGAGGACAACAGATACCAACTTTCAAAGATAACAAAACGGGTGATCTTCACATTGATCCATCACTGTCTGCTTCTTGGAGGACTTGCCTTTCTTGTTTATGTGTCCCCCAGCATGAAGAGTCTGGTTTGGGCCCTGGGAGGACTGTGGCAGGGAGATAGCACCTCTGTGGAGCAAGTGAAGCTAGAGAAAGAAGATGGAAGACTATGGAAATGACTCTGGGTTATGCTTAAACAAATGAACTAGAAAGAAGTTTTCACAAAAGTGCTTTGAGAATATCCTTGAAATGGTGGACTGACAAGTGGGAGATCTCATCTCATTTGAAAATGCACCATCTCATGGATTTGATGATGAATGACCTAATTTCCCAGGAGCTTGTAGTGTGTGACTACAACAGGACCTTACAACTGATAACATACTGCTGATCTCCCTGTTTCTCTATACCATTTCAGCATGCATTTGATATTTTTTAGCACATCCAAGTGTCTACTCACTGTTTTGCTTATGTAGAGGAAAAACACTGTAGACCCTAAAGTGACCTGGAAAAATCAACATGCTATATGAGTGTGCAGCAGTTTCAGACCAAAGAAGATTTAGCATGTTCGTGATAAGTGTACTTTTTGGGGAGCTGGAGGAGTTGAGAGTGTTTTGCTATATATACTCCAGGTTATATGCATGGCAGACTTTAAAGTTTTATGTTGTTTGGTTTTTTTAAAGACTTTTTAAAGGCAGCTCTCTAAAGTATAAAAACATAGGAAGCCAGTTGTTATTTGGGATCTGTAATCCCCTTTTTTATTGTAGCAGAGAAGCTCTTTTGAAACAGACAAGAATCTAAACAGGTGGTTGTTTTTTGGGGTTTTTTTTTAGGTTTTCAATTGGAAAGTTGCATTCTGTTTCTGTTACCTCATTACCAAAAACTGGCAGGAGTTCAGAGAAGAGTGCCAAAAATTATTGTGGGACAGAGAGATTGATTTATGAGGAAATATTAGAAACTGCCAAATTATGCAAATCTCAACTAAGCGATGACTATGTTGGAAAATAAGGCTATATATGCTGTATGTGGATGGTGCAAACACTGTTAAAGGAGGGATAATGTAGTTATGTATGCTGGGCTATAGCGCTGAATAGAGATGAAATTAGAAAAGAGAAAACTAAGATGAATATCAAGAAATCCTCCTTGGCAGTGAGATGCATTGAAGCTGTGATGTAATCTGCTAGGAGAAGTGTTGAAAACTGTGCTACTCAAAGCTTTAAATGAAATTACACATAACATCTTACAGTGTGTTTACTGCTTTGTTTGGCATGGATAAGAAACTGTTCTACCTAAATAAATCTGCTTAAATACTGTTCTGTTGCTCTGCTGGGCCTTAGGTGAAAGGATTTTCTGGGTGCTACTGCAGTGTGTGTGTTACCCTTAAAAAGGAGTTGAAATCCAAACACTAAGAGGTTGAGAAACATCAACATTGCCATTGACTCAAAATAGTGAGGAAGATAGGGAAGGTGGAAGAAGAAGCAGAGGTAAATAAACCACTGCCTGGCAGTTCTCAGCCGGAGTTGTTGGCTTTTGATACGAAACTCGAGCTAAACTGAGTTTGCTGTAATGGGAAGCAGCAGGCAGTGTTTATGGTAGGCAGTGCTACCCCTCCATATGTCTTCAGTGTGAGCAAATGCTGAACACTGAACAGTGATTGTGATAGGGGCTCTCATGAAAGTGAACAGAAGGCTTATAACTGTGCGTGGACTAAATCTCTGCTAATTGTAATGAATCTTGCATGAATTAGAAATTTCAGCGCACTCTGTTCAGAGAGACAAGGTTGGTTTGATTGCCAAGTTACTCCCACGTATTCAGCAAATTGACCAACTGGTGAGTTGGGACCTGTTGCTGTTGATTGTTTAATGGCTATTTCACTGCCTGGGTAAGAGAATTTCTAATGAAAGATCTCACTTGCTTTTTTTGCAGCAGCGAATCCCTTGCTTTGCTCTACTGCCAGATTCCACTGTAAAAATGGTCTTTGCATTGATAAAAGCTTTGTGTGCGACAGTCAAAATAACTGTCAAGACAATAGTGATGAAGAAAGCTGCGAAAGCCCTCAAGGTAGGCACAGGGGTTTTATTCTATTCTGCAATACTGTACCAACCAATTAATGCGGAACAGGCTCAGCAGAAAATATGATTCTGTTTGCTTGCTCAGTGTTGGCTAGAGCTGTGGTTTCCCAATTCTGCAAATAATGAGTGTGAAATGTGTAGAGTGTGTGTGTGCATACATTTCATTCTCAGTGCTCAGAAGGCTAGTATCTTTTTCAGATCAGTAAAAATGCACTTTTACAGAAAGTGCTTATATTCTGTGATACAGTGCTCACTGAAGTTACTGGGAATCCATTTAGTGGCTTCTGTGTGAGATGGATTGGATGCAGAGGGATCAATAATAAAACTTTAGTTTGAAGTAGTTCAGCAATCTATCTGTTTACCAGATGAGTAAATCTGTGTAGCTTTAGATCCTCATTCCTCAGTTACTTTCTGAAAATGCATGCTTCACTGCAGGACAAGTATGCAGTGAAAAAATTTATTCCTACCCTTCCTTGTTTCTGTATTTAGAGAAAAGGATTGAGGACAGGAAAGACATTTTTTGTTTGAAAATTGTTGTGTATTGAGTCTTGTGAGAATCTCAAAATACAGTCTGTGACATTTTTTTTCTTTTTGACTTATGCTGTAAGTCTACATTTAATGCTCCTCAGTTTTCTTTTCTGTAAATTAATGCCATAGTATTTTGTAAATTTGTGAAGTATATATGAATGACTTGAGGTTAAAAAATATTGTGTATTGGACATCAGCCACTAAACATTTGAATGTCTGAGATACTACTGATAGATCAGAGTAAGCAAAAAATGGGGGATGGTAGATATCTGCAGGGGAAATGCAATGTTCTTGGGCCTATAAAAAGCAGGACACATGGAGATAAAGCAGGATATGAAGGAAGAAGAAATTAGGGAAGTGGAAGGAGAATGACTAATATCTAGCTGCACTGATGATTTAGTCCTTTGGAATAATTCTGAGCTTAACACGGTGACAAACATTCTTTACATGAGCTTACAGGGGAAGAGGGAAAACACACAACATCAATGCCAACAAAACAGGGTTTATAGCAATGGTATGTGACCATCTCCTTTTTGTCATTCCTCTGCCTAACCTATGAGTTCTTTCCTTTGGCTCCGTATATATAAGGGGTCACAGGGTCATCCTCGTAACTTGCCTGCTTGCTGGGCTATATCGCAGCCTGGGAACATAGCTCTGCTCAGATCGGAGTCTTGGAGAGGGGGCTCTGGCCTGACCCTATCCTCTGTCTCGGGAGGGAGGAAGGAAAGGGCTGGTGAGGACTAGCGTGTGTGTATTGCTGTTGCAGCAGTTGCTGCCCCTGTGCTGAGGGGCACAATAAAATAAATAAAATAGTGAATTGTTTTTTCACTACAGGCCCAAGGCAGCCTAATAAGATTAATGTGGGTGGCAGGGTTTCTTGTTGGTTTTTGTTGGGTTTTTTTTCCTTCTTTTTTTTAGCTTCTGAAGCTTAAAGCAGCAGTGTTCTTTTCCAAGGTTGGGATGACTGCTTCCTCTGCAGATTAATTGGCTGGATTGCCTCCAGGTTGTTTGTTGTCATGACAATCTGCTTTTGGAAGTGACTGTCAGGCTCAAGAGAAGAAAAGAGCTGTATTTCATGAAACCATTACTTTTGTCTTTATCTTTGGTCCCTTCTGGAAAAGTCAGATTAGTAAGAGGGTTAAGCAAAGTAATTCTGTCTGATGCTATGTGTGAAAGAGCCCCAAACAAGGAAGAAGGAGTGCTGTCATTAGGGCCAGAGCAGCAATGGTTTGTGGGGTTTTTAATAAAAGAAAAAAAAAATGTTCCAAGTAGTCCAAACAGGGCTGGGAATGAGGAGTTTCCAAAGGGAGATAGATGATGGTTTTGGGGAGTGTGTGTGATTGCCTTTGCCCTTTTTCAGCTCAGAGCCTACCTCAATTGATGTTTTGCCATCTGTAAGTGGACGAGGCTCTGCATACTTGTCTTGCAAGGATTAAACAGTATAATGTGCTCAACTTCCCATCTGAATGTAAATGATTATTTCCCTCTGGAGTGTGCAGCTATGGGTGTTATCTGTCCTGGCTTCCAAACACACCAACTACTTTGTGTTAAGTGAGAATTAGAGGCTACTGTGGACAGTCTTCCATTTCTCACAATTCTTTCTACAGCAGATCTAATTACTGTAATTACAATGAGTTTCATGTTAACACAGTACCCAAGAATCCTGGTCATTAACTAGAACTCAAGTGCTCTGGCTACTTAGGGACAGAGCAAAGCAAATATTCTGTAAGGTATTACAGAATCAAGATAGAGGGGTTTCTTCCCACTAGCTATGTTACCATGTCAAATGTGGTAGCTTTAGTTCAGTGTAATTGAGTGTAGTCTGACATATGAGATTGCCCTTGTGTGCTATTTTTCGATCTAAAAATGTGTTGATTTAGAAATCACTAGCTAAGCTTCCGAACCACTGGATGATAGTGTCTTTATTGCCATTTAACAGATGGGGAGGAAGGGGCATAGATCAGCTAAACAAAATGGTCCCAGAGTGACATCCTGGCTGGTAGGAGTAGAGCTTCATCTGTGCTTGTCTGCTCCAGGGAGATGCTATGGGACTTAATAAATGTTTGCAAAGTGTTTTGAGATGCTATAATATCATGTGGAATAGAAGTGTGAATTATTAATTGGTACTCTGCTCTCCTGCTCTTGGGTATACTGACAAGCTCTTTAAATTAACACCTCTTCCTACTCCTCCATGAACTTCAAAGGCCTCCTTTATCCTGCTGTCATTACTGGAAAGCTCCAGTAGCATATCGGTTTGGTTTGTGTCAGATACTCCTCCACGCATAAAGATCCTTTCAATCAAGAAGAGTCACTCTGCAGGCTAGGAAAACAGGAATGTGACCCCCCTATTGAAAAATGTATTGACCCGGCTTTGATGTGGAACACTTCAAAATGTGTGGTCCTTGATGAATAATAGCTTTGCTGGCATGCTGCAATTTGAGATGAGCCTGAAGCCATGGGTATATAAAGATTAATTTTACTCATAAGTAGGGGTGGATTCTTTTTGGGGGAGGGAGGCAGAGGCCCCAGGATTTCTTTGTGAAAATGGGAGGAAGGTCAAATTTTTGAAAACAGGTTCCTGCCCTCCTTTCTTATTACTGCTTGTAACTGAGTGTTACACATTATAAAGGTTTATATGTTGTGGGGAAAGTGTCAGTTAAAAAAACTTAATCAGTGACAATTTAGCAGCAGGTCAAATAATTCTGCTCTAATTCCCAACAGTAATTATTTGTAGCTCTTGTAGCTGCCATGGCAAATGGCAGAGCTGTTCCTTTAATCCCACCCCAGCTATATTTTGGCCCTCTCCAGTTTCCAGTATTGAAGTAGTATGGCCAGACATTTCCCTTAGTCTGGAATGTAGTGCATTCATCAAAGTATGTGCCTGGGTTTGGGGATTGGATGGAGGATATAATTGCTTGGATTATCCATGAGTTGCATGTATGAATTGCTCTCTCTAAGGTGTTATTCCAGTTTTAACAACACTGGTAGCAATTGGAAATTTATGTGCCTGTTCTGTACTTAATGGATCTTAATCCAGGAAAGGTCCTCGCCCCCATACTTTTTTTTATTTCTTTTATTACTTCAAGACCTTTTTCCCTATGCCTTAAATTAGTTGCCAGTGATAATCATTCACAGCAGCGGTTCTGGGTGTACTCCTTGGGCCTGCCTGTCACTGGGGGGATTTCCTGCTCCACAACTGACATCCACTCAGTTGGAAGGGAGTTCCTCTCTCATAACATTTTTCAACAACCATGTAAATTTGTTCAGCTCTAGGACTGTATTTAATTTATTCTCTTAATTGCTTTTTATCTATATGTGTTATCGCAGTGCTTCTTCCTTTAGAGTCTCCTTAATTTTGTACTTTTAGTCTCAAAAGCGTACTGGATATTTTAATTCAAAGTCCTTTGGTTTTCATGGCCTTTCTTTTCTTTCCTTCTGAGTTTGCTGAATACCTTTATTAGCTTTAACCCCCTTGCCTAGGAAAGGGCCTTTTGTTGCTGTGAGTCAGCAACACTTTGGTGCTGTAGAGAGAGTCTCTTGGCTTCAGTAATGTTGCTACAACTCTTGCTCTGCAGTTGTTAGCAAACAGTACCCTTGTGGACAAATTATAAACCAAATGTTTTGCAAGTGTCCTGAAGTTGATTCCTGCCCTATGTTTCTACAGTGTATTTGGTCATGTCCACTGTTGCATGTATGGATACTTCCTTTTTTTATTTTTGCATATTTTTTCTTTGAATTTATGTTGGTGTTTTGATATACCCCAAAATTTTGAAACAGATTTAGAAGCCTACATGGTTGTCAGAAGTTTGACTTATTAAAATTAGTTTTTAAGTGATAATATAAATTCTGTAATGATAATTTCTGTGGATTTAGGTACACGTAAAAGGAAGATGGGACATGGTTTAGTGGTGGACTTGGCATTCCTAAGTTAATGGCAGGACTTGATGATCTTAAAGGTCTTTTCCAACCTAAATGATTCTTATTCTATGAAGTTGGAAGGGGACTGGCTGTAATGATAAACACTGTGGCCTACTGCTAGTGTCTGCACAATTGAGTTGCTATGCAAAAAGAGTTTTAGAGCTGACAGCCAAGTGGAACAGACATACTCTATAAATTTCAATTAAATGCCACAAAATCTAACTTAAGAAACACAAATAGCTCCCAAAACATCCCAATCCATGGAGCTTGTAACCAGCCCTTTTTTGCATGTGGCAATCTGAAATTCTGAAATTCCCAAATGTTGTCGTATCAGACATCCCACAGCTTTGTAGTCTGATCCTGGCTGTGCATGTTTCCTTACTGAGTCTCTCTGACTCGTTATTCAGTCTTTAAACTGAAGCTCAATTTGCAATTACTGTGCATCAGCTTAGCCCAGATTCAGCCTACATTAGGAATTTAATACTCAGAGCCAGACTAAATAGAAGCAGAAACTTAAGAAAGGATACAAATAAAATGTCGCTGAATCTTTTATTAAATGAAAGCTTTTCCTGAGCATATTTAGCTCTCTAATATCCCTGGTTTATAATGCTGCTAGATGTAAATGTTTCTGTCAGCTCTGAATTCCTTCTTTCCTCTGTTCCTCTATTTCCTGATTATGTCCAGGATTCATCTTCTTTCCATTTTTCTTTCCTCATGAGATTGAGCGGGTTCTTGTCAAGAAAAAAATTGATCCATCTGCATGGACACTGAAAGGTAGGGTGAGCTGCAGTAGCCAGGTGTTCATATTAGTTGGTATTGATTTTTCAGATGACCGGTAAGTTCCTGTGCACACTTGTTTCAACAGCATGCAGACTCCACAGTCCATACTGCCTCCCTGGCCAGTTCGATGTTTATAAGATTGATTATCGATGACTTCGTTTGAACAGCAGATAACAGCACAGGCATTATTGTAGATGGTCCCAGACTCGTTCAGAAGCATAGTAACTTCTGAGTGGGACTGAGAGAGGAATTCTTACTAAACTGTGCATGGAAGCTTTGCAAGTAATGTAAAATAGATGTGGGGATTCTGGGGAGAAGTCCAGGCAGCTGGTACAAGTGGATTTGAGGTGCTACATCTCACAGTTCACTCAGCTTGTGAAGATGCAGGGTTTTGTTGCAGAACAGACATATGAACCTGAGGAAGAGTCATCTTGTGGATTAGCATGTTGCTCCGGCAGGCACTTTGGGCTAGCATTCTGGCAGAATAGTTAGCAATAGACATGCTGCCAAGATGTTAGGCTACCCCACTGTTTGGAGAGCAGCTGTTCTATTAAGAGCAACTATAATATGGCAATAAACAAGCAATGACTTCAGGTCTTCAAATGGAGAACAAACTTAAAAGAGTGTTTGTAGATGTGGGAAGCATTCAGCCTCTTTGTCTGATCTCCTGTTCAGCCCACATTCACATTGAAGCTCAAAGCAATTACCAGCAGGTAATGGCTTGGCTAGTGTAAAAATCAGTTTTATGACGTAAGTCAAATCTTAGACAAGGTGTTGTATCACTGGGGGTCACCATATTTGTCAACAGCTTTAGCAGGGGAAAAAAAGAAAGAAAAAGAGGATCTGTCAACAGTCACCTTGCCCTGAAAGCAGTTCCCTGAAGGTAGTAAGGATGGGGAACTGATTTTATATCGCCAGCTCGTATTATGCCTCTTCTGTAGACAGATGCACTTCAGGATGCTGATAGCAGCCTTCCCTCAAGGCACAATTTACTCCCATGATGGGATTGTGGTTCTTATGGGAGTACCTTATTGGATTCTTGCTGTAATCCCATGATGGGTTTGGTTGTTTGGGTTTTTTTTTTCTCGGTTGTGGGGGCTGAAATTGCAGTTCTCAAGCTAGTTACAAAATCCTACCTGCAGGTAGTAACCATGTATCAGCTAGTTTCCTTTCAGCCAGTGGCTGGCTGATGAGGGGAGCTGGGAATTGAGACTGTAAATGGCATGTTTTTCTACTCACCTGTGCAAAAATGAAATATGAACTCTTAACAATTGTGTCCAGATGTTTTTTACCTTCACTTTGTGGCATTTATGCTTAATTAACAGTTCCAGAAAAAGGTGATGACATGAATATCTAGTTTCTCTACCTGTGCTTCAGAACTTCAAAAACAGGTTGATAAAATGTTACGTTAGAGGAAAGCAAACATAAAAAAGGATATTCTTTTCCTCCATTGTTCTTGAAGCTAACACAATTTTCTCTTGAGCTCTTGTTAGTAAAAATGAATTCCTTTCAAATACATTTTACACAAGTTTTTAACAGCATGTGGGTATTTGAAATATACCATATTGTGTTGTCATGTCATGCCGTGTCCTGGCTGCTGAACTGCATTAACTTTTCGTAGATTTCAGTGTCATTTAATAGTATAGAAGGCTCCTGTTGCTGGACTGTAGGTGCCAGTCCCAGTCTTTTTTGCTGTCAATGGAGGGAATCCAAGTAAAAGGCATAGATTTTAATTTTAGACTTGCTGTAAAACAAAATCAGTTCTAGGTAAGATGACCAAGTGCTTTTTCTACAGTTATTGTGGAAAAGGACTGTAGTGTTTGTATTTAAAATGAAATTTTAATATTTTTTTCTAGTACAATTTCAGTACTGAGACAACCTGGGTTTTGTTGGAAAATGGTAGTTATAGCAAATGTGTGTTGGGGGAGCCACAGCAAAGGTTTCCTGGGTTAAGTACTGAAGAGAAGCTCTTGCTAGCACAGCAGGAGTTAGCTTGGCTGTCTCCTGTTTCTAGTCCTAACCTTCATTCATCAGACCAGCCTGCCCCAACCTGTAATTCTGCTTCCAAGCCCAGCTGGGAGCTGGTCTGCATGGTTCTATCACCAGGTCTGGCTATCAACCCTGCAGTTCCAGTCAAGTGGTAAACTTTGTTCTGTAGGCAGATTACTAACATGCATCTTAGAAGTGATAATGCTTCAACCTAAATCTAGCTTTGAGACCTGCCTGCGTTAACCAGGGCAGCAAAAATCTGAGGTTAATTTACGCTTCAGTGCCTTCACAAATCTTCATCTGGCATTGTCCTTTCTGTAACCACTAGTTAGAAATTATTTCCCAAGGTGAATTATTGAGGGGAGCTCACTACATCCAGCAGTTTGTGCAGGGACTTGGGCGGAGGGCACAAGAGTTGTCCTTTCTGGCTCTTTAGGAGTTGGTTCATTCTTTTTGTGCAGCAGTGGAACTGAGTAGAAGATCAGTTTTGCTGCTCGGACCTATGTGTGTGGGAGAAACAGATTCCAGCATCCTGTGTTAGACTTTGGGGTAAATTTTTTATTTTGTTTGGTTTTCCCCCCTGCAGCAGTAAAACTGGAAGGTGTGGCTCCTAAAATGTCAGGCTACAACTCTGTCCTCAGCTGAAGCTAGTTTTGCATATGGTTAAAATCTGTATCTTTTCACAACTTCAGTTATATCTGGGAATAATTTGTGATGTGAGCTCTGTCAAAGCCTGTGTGTGTGTTCTTACTCAAATGTAAAGCCGCAAGCAAAGCCATCGTGACCAGGTGTAAAAGTATTTCTATTCAGATGTTGTAACAGTTCAATACGTAATCAATTATGCAATTGACCTAAAGCAGCATGTTTTCAGTGTAGGCAGTCCCCTGGAGCAGGGTTACCAAGGTCTGTTGAAAAGTTTTACTGGCATCTGCTCAACAAGAATAAATGCAGCAACTCTGGGTCAGCCAGAGATCTCTGCAGCTAGAAACTGTGCTGGTGCAATGCACTTGACTTGTAGGAAGGGGAACAGCTAGAAATGCAGAATTGCCCTCAGAAATGTAGGTGACCATATGTGTGCGAGACCTATATCAATCTGGGCAGTTTGTGCCTACTGTTTTGAGAAATCCTTGCTTAGAGTAATTCTGTGGATTTTTTTCTAAGTAGTTTCACTGTGCTGGCATAGCTACAATTTTGCTCTGCCTTACAGAAAATATGATTGTATATCATCTTATAGGAGAAATAAGGGTATGGGAAAATGAATTTGGAGGGGATACCTCACAACTGGAGGTGGTATTAACATCAAAGCATGTCTACCAGAGCTCGCTATGTCTTTATG
Source organism: Microhierax caerulescens (assembly GCA_035590215.1). Classification (NCBI taxonomy): domain Eukaryota; kingdom Metazoa; phylum Chordata; class Aves; order Falconiformes; family Falconidae; genus Microhierax; species Microhierax caerulescens. Next base: position 48,705,683 of record JAVJGJ010000060.1, on the reverse strand, counting down.
CCCACTCACTTCTAAATGCTGGTCCCAGCCAGGTCAGTGGGAGTGTTAAGTTCCTGCTGCTGAAGCAAATGGTATTTGTTTCTTTATTGCAGGTCATAGTTAAGTTGCTATACCAGTGTGCCATATTGACTGTGGAGCATAAATTGCTTCAGGGTAATTTTTTCAAACCTGAGCAAGTTGCCAGCCAGGGTTCTGGAGAAAGGTATTTCATACTGCCTGATCTAAAACTAGCAAATGAAACCTGATAAACAAGTGGATTACCACAAAAAAAAGATAATTTCTTGGCAGGCTTTAGATTAAGCTGAGATTCATCCCTCAGCCACCTGTAAATCTGCAAAGGATGAGACTGTTGAATTCTAGCTTTGTCTTCTTTGCTGTTCTTGCATTAAAACCTGTGTCCCAGAGTCTGATTGAGCTTCCTTGGAAAGCTGGGTACCACAGCAGATTTTCTTCTGCCTGCTGAAAATTGTGAAGTGGTGAGAAACGTCAAACCAGTCTTTAGTCTGTGTGCTGTCGCCTGAGCTTGCCAAACTAACTAATGCTCCCATCTCACATTACCAGATACTCTGTGCTAATTTGCTATAAAGGATTCTGTTAAAAATCCATATTCATGAGAGATGTTAAAAACATAAAGCAATTATATGGTTTTCAATTACATAAACATCAACATGCAATGGGAATTAGAAGCTGAATAATTAATTTTCTGTTTCTTTGTAGTATAGAATCTATGCAAACAATAAAACCTGGAGAACAAGCAGGGGGATGAGTACAGAGGGTACAGTGCCATAAAATGTTCTTTGTACCTCCCTTCAAATTCAGTTCAGATATCAAGGTATTGGCTGTTAAGGGAGGTGGCAGCTTGGTGAGCAGGAAGTACTGAGTGCAGAAAGTCCTGTTCGTACCTATGCCCTATAAAGTAGTGTTTCCACTAATATGGCTGAGCGTTGGAACTATCAGGGTGTCCATTTATGTATCCCAAGCACAGAGGTGGCAAGAGTTACAGCTACCTGAGGCTTCCTTCCTTGGCATGCCAAGTAAATGCCAAGGCATTTACTTGGTATGGTAAATGACCTTGGGCATTTTGGGTTAATGTCTGTCATATGCTTGTTCTTTATTTTACAGGTGAAGAATACTAAACTTCTAACTTTTGAAACTTTGTGAAACTTTTGTAAGATTATAAAGTCATTTGAAGAAAATAAATATCATGAATCATTTCTGAATATTACCTGTCGCCTGAAGTGTACCAAGCAGTGACTGTGGGGTCTGGGCATTGATGCTGAATTACATCCTCCAAGGCTTTGAAGTGGAAGCTTTCAAGGCTTCATTTATTCTAATAGCATTATTGCACCACAGTAAATGCAGTGATTACCAACTAGTTCTTAAATGGAAGTAATTTTGAGGATCTGGTGTTTTCGTTAAGAGGTTAGAGGATGTGCTACACTGAACTAAAACCTGTGGGAATTAAAAACTAGCTTGTTCTATTTGTTCAACTATGTATTCTTAGATTGTCATTTCCCTTGGCCTCCTACATGCTGAATAGCTACCAAACACCAACCTCATTCTAGTAACAGCTGTCCGGAAGAACACTTTTAGACTTTTTGAGACAGTTTTTTCCATGGCAAATGGTGCTTATGATTTACTCTCTACAGGAGAAGCCTTAGGACTATCCTTCTACAGAACGAGTTCTAGAGCTGAGACTTTCCTTTGAGAAAGGTTTTCAGAACTGAAACATGAACTATTGTGTCAGTGAACTTTGAAGTCCATGGTGGCTGGAGCCTTGCTGACTTGTTTGCAGAGGGGGTGGTTTGGACTTGGCTTGAGAGGAAGAGATCATTATGCACAATTACATGGAAGCTTTGCAAGGTTCTGATTGCTTGTAAGAACCCATAGCTGTAGGAATATTGCATGGGAAAGAGATTGTCCTTATGGTGACTAACTTGCTGTCAAATTTAATTTTCTTTTTTCACACTCTAGAAGCAGGTAGCAATAGACATGTGACTTCAGGAAGGCAGTGCTGAGGGGGAAGTTATATCCTATATTGTTCTAATAACTGGACAACTGTGGACAACCAGGAAAAGGTAGATGAGAAGACTGTATGTTCTGTTCAAAAGGTAACAAATTCCAGGCTGAATATTTTCTGTTATTTTTGCTTGCTATTAAAGTTAAATCTGTCTGACCAGATTGAAATGGGTGTGTTGGTGATCAGTTAGAGAGGTTCTTCAGAGATTAGCTCAGACAGCAGGGTGGCTACAGCAGATACAAGAGGAGCAAATCAACTCTTGTGATAAAAATGAGACATGGTGCCAGTGAGCAGAGCCTGGCTTGCAAATAGGGTGCAGAGATCATAGGTAGGGTCTTAAGCTATGCTTCTACCTAATTTTGTTAATTCTTTTGTATTTAATTTTGTTTTGTGAAAGGATCACTTGTGCATAGTCTTGTAATTTGTAGGAGCCAGCTCATATAATTAAGACTGAGGTGGTCGTAACCTTCTGCTCTTAGTACACACGATCAGTTTTGTGATGAATCAGCTGCCAAGGTTTACATTCCTGAGCCCAAATTCTTGCTCTTTCCATTGAACTTGCAGCACAAGTGTGATTGAATCACTGATCATTTGCAGAAGCCACTGCTGGTCTCTCCCTTGTTTTCCAGACTTTTTTCCACCACCTCTTGATATATAAATCCCAGAGAGTTGATGCTTACTTGGCAGCCATATGAGATCAGGTTCTAGTCGTGACTGATAATTGCAAGAAAATATCCAGAGAGTGTCTTCCTGGCCAAGCTGGATGTAATTCAAGACTCTGTATGTGAAGGAGCACTGGCTGGAGAAGCCTGAGGAAATGTGCAGAAGTGATATTGTGAGCTTGCTTATTGGAGAGAGATCTCAGCATGATGCCTTTGCAAGCTATATGGCCCGTCTGAGCTGGAAACCAAGTAACACAGGAAAACACTGTGAAATGAGTTAATCTTCAAACAAGAAATTTACCGCAAAGGTACAGAACTGCTTTTGGTCTATATCTTTCTTACCTGTGCATCAGCAATACGGTTAGTCTTTCCAGAAAACCTAGTGTAAATACGGAGTAGAGAAAACATACTGAACCTGTTCCTGTGCTCTTTCACTCATAATTTCACCCTCACTGTATTCTCTACTTTCTCTTGTTGGAAAAGCTCTTCAATCAGTGCATGGAGTTTTTGTTTGTAAAGAAATTAAGTCAAATTCGTGCTTTCCCCCTGTTTTGTTTTGGTTTTATTGCCTTCTTTCCTGTAAGCCATCAAGAGCTTTTCCTTACTTGTTCCTGTTGTTTGTTTGCTTTCTGGTTTCTTTATCTCTTCAGTTTTTGTTTCATGCTCTTTATTCACGCTTGTTATTGGCTTTTCTGGAGGTATCAAACAAGAGGAACTATACATTAAGCCACGTTCAGGCTTCAATCCACTACCTACAGTTAGAATACTACAAAGTGGTGTGGCCTCGTTAAGGTAAATCTGTCCTACTCGGTCATTGTTCTCACATTTTAGTGTCACCCCAGAGGGGTAGGACATAGTCTAGGCTTAAAACACACAAATTAAAAAAGAACCCAACCCAAACCCCACATGTGGGAGAAATCATACATCTCCCTGAGAAGACTGGATGTACATTCCTTTCCGTTATGTCCAGCTCTCTAAGACGGACCACATCTCTGATATGAGTGCTGAACAGTGGTCCTCTATGAGAACATTGCCAGCTGGTAGTATTACTAGCAAATATGTGGGGTTTTTATTATAATTTCAGCTGAAATTTAATATTACAGGTTTAATGGTGCCTGCAAGTCACAATCAGGTGAGAAAAGGAGTCAATTTCTGCTCTGGTTGTGCTAAAGCCAGTAAAGCAGGAATTTCCTTTCTGCCTATTTCACCACATGATTTGTACTACTTACACTATAAATCAAGACGATAAAATATATGTCATGAGTTTCTCTGATGCTGCTAGCACTTCCCTGCCTGTGGTTTGCTAGGTGGGAGTAGTCTTCTAATGCTTTTGACATGAGGTGTGTGCGTTGGCTACAGCATGTTCCCGTTGGACACCGGAACCAAGCCTTTGCAGTGGAAGGAGGGGGGGTGTCTTTGAAAGAAATTACTGTGTTAAACATCTGCTAGAGGAGGAAGTTTCCACAAGAAAAACATCTGCTAGATAATGAAGTTTGCACAAGAACTGGGTTAATAGTCTGCTTTTGGAATGTCAGCTGGAAGCGACCATTTGGCCAGCCCCCAGCCACGTGCAGCACATAGCAGCAGACACAGCATTGCAGCAGTTGGCATGCAGAGCAGGAACTGTGCTAGTAAAAGTTGCCTGCTCATATATTAGAGGGGAGGAGGGAAAGGAAGCCTTTGCAGCTGGATTGGGTGCAGGCTGCTGCCAGCAGTTGTCTCAAAGCATTCCTCACTTACTGTGAGATCTGTGAATGGTGCTTGGGAGAAAAATCTCTGCTGGGTTTTTGATGGTTTTCAACCACAGGTCTTTGTCATTTGCAACAGGGTGGAGTCTTCTGCAGTGCTCTTCCCAAGCTTTTCAGTTGTGGGAGCTGATTGAGGAGAGAGGGAAGGGGGGGAAAAAAAAAATCAGACTTTTTCAATTCCTTCCTTTCCAGGGGCTACAGAACTGCCTTTCCAAAACTGTTACGTTACTCTTACAGCAGTTGCCTCTGGAATTGCAATCACAACATATTCTGTCTCTTCTCTTGGTGCTTAGAAAAGGGCTTTTTTAGCTTTTTTCCTTTTTCTTTCTTTTCTTTTCCATATCCTTTTCCCTTCTACTTTTAATACACAGTGAGAGTTCCAGGGAAATGAAGAGTGTGCTGTGCACCTCTACCCTTTTCACATTGAGAAAGGAATTTGTGTCTCTTGTGTATGCTATGGCTGGGTCCCAACAAGAAAGCCAAAAACTATAATGGTGGATTTTTTTCCCTGCAAAGTGTCTCTTTAGATGCACGAGCAAGGTCAATTTTAGCAGGCTTTGTTCTCTTAGGCATGTTTAAAAAGATTACCCTTTTTATGTAAACTCAGTTGGTTTTTTTTTAAGGAGGTAAATAATGAAGCACCAAAGAAAGCTTAATGCAAGAAAAACTTCTCCTGGCTTGAAGAACACTGACCTGAGCAGATATTACATACTTTATTTTCCATTCTCTTCTTGTCAGAGGCTTCAAAGAGGATCTCCATTGCTTGACAATTGTTTACCCTGTGCTGTACCACTCTGTTGTGCTTAGTTCAATATAAGTTTCCAGGCTTCATGTTGTGACAATTTCATTACTGTTCCTGGGTGATTATTGTACCTGCAGTTCTCAGAACAAATTTTCCTGCTCTAACTTCACCTTTGCTCTAAAGCCAAATAAACCTCTTCATGTAGTACATTCCCTACCTGGTTTCTGGGCCTCTACATGCCTGTAGTGCAGGTACTTATTGCAGATACGAAGTGACTCACGAAGTGACTCTTAACCATTGCCTGCCTTTGGGTTTTTTTGCATGCAGAACAGACTCTCTAGTTCTTTTGATTTCCCAGATAGGTGGGTGAATTTATTTCAGCTGTTGTGGGTGAAGACTGATGTTGACATTGCAGAGCTCTGCCCTATGCCGAGCAGCTTCTGCTCTTTTTGTGAACTGTGCAGTGAATGTGTGCCCTGCATTTAATGAACACTCCATCCCTTCTGCATTTTTTGAGAAGATCTCATGAACCAGTTGCTGCTAAGTCTTGCTAAATAACTCCCCTGCAAGAAGGTTCTGTTTATCCTGAGGCAGGATCATGTAGTGCTTAGCTTGTCTTCTGGCTTGTTATTCTTCCAGTGGTTACATCAAGATGAATTCAGGCCCATTCTGTCATTAAGAACTTCTTAAACTATTGCTCTATGGTTTCATCTTAAACACTGACCTTTCTGTTGACATGTGTGTGGTTCAACCTGCCCTGATCTCTGCATTTTATCTGCATTTTATTTCCCCCCCCCTCCAAGTCTCCTGTGTTTGCATAGGTGCTTCATTTCAGAGGAGTACAGGAGGGATGCAGATGTTATGACTTAATTTTTTATTATGTATTATACTGTTTGGGCTTTTTTGATCTCTGGAACTCAAAACAATGATCAAATAAGGATTCTCTTTCATTTTTCTTGGCACTAGTTTCTCTCTCCTTGTGGAGTGACTGAGGTTGGTTCTAACAAAGTCAATGACTAGTAGATCCCATTAATCCATCCTCACTCCAGCTGAATTTATTACCTATTTCTATTTTTGCTGGAGTTTCAGGCAGGAAGTGTTTCTTGTGGGTCTGGGGGGAAAAGCTTGGGGGCTTCCCCTTCCCATTTTGCTTCCCCTTTGGGCAGGATCCACTGCCAGGTGGCCAGCACAGAGATGCCCTGAGGAGCAGGGAGGACAGCAGGATCCAGGCCCCTGTCCCCAGCCTGGCCTAGGGAGCAGCCAGCCCCCGCCCCTGCAGCGAAGGGGAACGTGCCTGGTGTCTGGCTGCTGCGGGTGAAAGGCAGCTCTGCTGCAGCCTCCACAAGTGCTCGACAGCATCTGTTTTCTTAGGAATTTTCAAGCTGCATGAAAATTACTTCAGGAAGCAGAAACATGTTTTACTTGCCAAGTATTGTGTGAAATGTCCAGAAAACAGATCTGGTTAGGAGGAGACCTTCCCTGGGGAGGGTAGGAGAGGAGGAAGATAAGTTGTGTATTTTTTTACTGCTTTGAAACAGCACCTCTCACAGCTTACTGTGTACTTAAATCTGTCTGGTTACTGATTTGTTTGTTTCCATTTCAAACCTGGATATAATTAACATAATTTTATAAACATGAGTGTGGAGAAGAGGGGTAATACAACTTGTGGAACCTTGTTCTTCAGAGCATTATGCATGCTCTTTCCCTGGAAGCTCCTTTTGCAGAGCAGTTCATAAGCAGCTTCAAAGTATTTATCCTGCTTAAGAACAATGTTAAGTATCTTAATTAGCTTGGAAAATGTTCTGAGCTTTTTCTGTGCTTTAATATATTTTAAAGATTTTCCAAAGTGAGGCTTCAAAGTGACATTTCTACAATTCCTTTGACTGTGCAAGAGGGCTGTCATATTTTCTAGAACTGTGTAAGCTACCTGCTGACATTTTTTTTATTTCAGGTGAGATGAGGTTTTTGCAGATAGGCCCACAAACCAGATGTGTTGAGTAGAGTTGGTGCAATATTGCCAAGCCTTTTCTGGGAAGAGGGAGGAAGGAGGCTTGAGGGAAGGTGTATATGCTTTACTGGTGTGGAACATGTTGACAATGCTGCATGTGTCCACCTTATACGTGGCCTAAAGTAAGTGTAACCTGCCCAGAGGCTGGGGTGGGTACGGGCAGTACAAGGTCCAGCCAGAGCTCAGCCAGGGTGCTGTGCCTGCCCAATTCAGCCCTGAGTTCTCTGCACCCTTTTGTTTCATCTCTATGCAGCTGGCATGTTTCTCTTCATTAAAATCCATTGCTGGGAGGCTCTAATGGAATGTCAGGCAGAAACTTCTACACCTGTAAGTGTGTAGACATGAGAAGCTGTCAGAGGGAGTTCAGTGAGGTGGAAAGGGGGATCTCTGGCCACAATGCTGAAGCCTGTGAGAGTGTCCTTCCTCTTTCTCTCCCAGTCCCAGTATCTGTTAAAACTTCCAATTGTTGCTGTTGCTTGTTAAAAGATATTTTTATTTTGTCATTTGTTGCTCCATTGCACATTTGTTCACTGGTAGCGCTACACCAGTCTCCTGTCTCACCACTGTCAGTGAAAATCCTTTCCCTTGCCCTTCAAGAAGAGTACTTTAAAGTGCAGGTGATTGTTCGGTGGATTTCACTTGCTAAGTCAGGGTGCTCTGCTGAAATGAGGGAGTACATTAGCTAGTGTACAGCACAAAAAATGAAAGGTTATTGCTTCTGTTGGTAATTCTGAAGGCAGTCTGCTCTCTCTTTTATTGGGGAAAATGGGCTGGTGTCCTCATACCAGCTCATTTGGCAGTTTCTGGTGAGTCTGAAAGAATGCTGCCTGTTGAACAGCATGTGTCTGACATGAGAAGCTCTGGGCTTTTCTGCAGGGCCCTGTAAGCTTGGTGATGGGGTGTCACCCTTCCTCAGCGCAGTTTTATACCTCTGGTGGCAAATGGCCTGTGTGTAAAACCACTGTTTGGCTGATGTGGTTTTGGTTCTTTTGATGGAGAAGTGGTAGCGGGAGAAGTGGGAAAGTTAGAGGTAAGTGGGAGATGTGGCCCTTCAGCACCATGCAATCTGAGGGAGGGGGCCCATTCTGTGACAGGAAAGTGTGAGCGAGGAATGTCTGCAAGCTGTGTGTGAACGCATTCTCAGAAGAGAGTCAACCTGTCGTTTCCCTCTTGATTTCATGCTGTGTTTTAGCCACGTGTTCTGTCAGCCCTGGATAAAGCTTGTGCCTTTTCTTGTTTCACGTGCTTAGCTTAAGGATACATTCATTCCTTGCAAGGATAAAACTCCTGTCACCATTTAAAAGCACTTAGCATTATGAATTACGATGCTACCTCTGCTCTGCCCAAGTGTGCTTTAAATGAAGCATGGGTTTGACTCACTGAGGGAGAGCTGTCACTGCAGCAGGAGTCTTTAGTGTTGACGTAGCTCTCATTTCTACAGGATAGAGTGAACTTTCCACTCTACAGACTCACTCACCATCAGTTCATACAACCTATCACTATCTTTTGCCATGTTGCATACAAATAGACATGTTTAAAATGTTTCATGTCGGCCTCCGGCGTTCAGGTCATTCAGTCTGTTCTGTTCTGTACATCCCACCCTCAGTTTTTCCTTGCAAACTAGTGAAAGCCAAATTAATTATAACAGCTTGCTTGGAAGAGGCATGTTCAAAGGAATCCAGAAGGCAAAGTGGGAGTCCTAAAAGCTTGCATAAAGAAATTGCTTTGCTCCTCCCCATGAACACTTAATGATGTGGTGATGGTGGCTCTTCTGGTTTTATGTACCTTTCCAGAGGAATTGCACGGAGGTTAGTTGGGCACAGACTAAAGTAAACTGTAATTTGAATCCTGTGAAAAATACAGGGCTGTATTTCAGTCAGGACTTTGGGTTTTGATCTGAGATGAAGCCTGGAATATTGTGGAATCTTCTAGCGTGGTGGTGTGGCCATGTTCCTGATAAAAGTGGGCACTTGCTGAATTCCTGTTTCTACTGTTTGCAGTAGCATTTTTCTTCCTTTTCTTCCTTTCTTCACGCTGTTGCAGGCATCTCAGGAAACCCATTTACCCTAACCCTGTGTTTGACTCCTGAGGCCCAATGAGCTAATAGCTTGAGAATAAGTTGTCGTAACAATTGCATTCATAAATAGCATGAACAGCTTTCTTAAAGGGATGTTTGATTACTTGAGACAAAGATTTCAAAACATTAAACCAGCTTAAAAATAATTACTTGGCTAAAGCAGTAAAGTTCTGTGGATAAATTTCATTTTTTCATAACCCTCTCTTTTTCCTGTCTCAGAAAATGGACAAGAAGTGTGCATTATAAAGTAATTCAATCTTCAACCCAAGCAAGACACAGAAAATTCAAAATCTAATGCTAATGCAGTTTTTTCTTTTTGCAGATGATTGTTGCCCACTCACATGCACACAAGTATGCACATCATTAGCACTGACAAAGAGCTGTTAACTTTGAAATTCTTTGTTTCCAGGAGTTTATCTCACACTCTCATTATGTAAATGTGGGTTTTTTTAAACTTCAGCAGTTGCCATGAGAATAACTGTCTGTCTAGAGCACTGTATGGGGTGCATCCTACAAAAGCTAAGCAGAACTATCTGTTCTGTTGAGAGAGAGTCAGGTTTCTTTGATTTATAATTAAACTTTAAGACTCTAAAGCAGCTTGACAGTATAAACCAAACAAATCTGACTGCCTGATAGTAGTGTTTGCCAGATGAGACAGTGTCCTGCATAGCATGGTATGCGTTGCACTGAGGCTTGGTGGATCACTGTTGTGTAATAGCTGGCTTTTCTAAAGAAAAGGTGTGTTGTGTGGTACTGCGCTCCTGTTGAAAGTGTGTAGAAAGGAATATGATTTAAAAGCAAGCACTTCTGGCTATTGGGCAAAACAATAAATAAATTGATTACTCTTGGATCCCAAGTTTTATGTAGCACAAACCCAGGATGTGTTTGGGAGTGTGGCGTGATATTTGATAAACCTTATTCACATGCTTCTGGAGGCCTGATGTGTTTGTTGAGTATTGCATGTGTGATGCAACATGAGGGGAAGAAGATCCTGCAGAGCACTCCATTGCCTGAAGGCCTTCAGGGTGGAGGGCAGCTCTGGGAATTCTGATGTCAGGGAGTTCACCTACCAAAAGGAGAAGAGAAGCCTTGTTAAAGTCTACTTTTTGGGTGGTAGCCTTATACAGGCAGGAGCTGGTGGGGACAGGTGATGGGCATGGGAGGATTTATTTGCGCTAGGAGAACCGTGTAGTTCTGTGAACCTGCAGTGTATGGTACGTGGTGCCAAAATTACTTTTTGTGAACACTGTGAAATGCTTTTGGAAATAATGTACACAAACTTGTCCCATCCTTTTGAAAATAAGTTCCTAGCTTTTCATGGTAGGAAAGTGGACTGAATAGACAGACGGTTCAAGATCATACTTCAAGGCAAGTTAGTTAACGTGTCTTTAAACTTTAAAAGGTTGTTAGTGTTAGTCCATGAATTCTGACTTTGAAGCTTGCAATGGGAGTTGTTATTTTGCCAATCTTGTCCTTTTTAAAACAAAACAACACACCCTTAGGTGGGACTGTTGCTCAGGGCAGGAGGTAAGATTCACATGTTAAATAGAGAATTGTCTGGCAAAGAACTTCCCTCTGCAGGTCTGTTATGACAAGAACATGGAGAATGAATGGCTCTTCTTCGCGCTACTAGACTTGTAGTTTGATTGTCAGAATATTTAATAAGTGATATACATAGCTAGAGATGAGTGTCAATTTTTTTAAATACAGAAATCTGTTCACTTTCATGTGGCTTTAAGTTTAGAGTGAAATGCAGTAACTTGATAATTAATCAAAATAATCCCTGCAGTGTCTTTACAGCACGGTCTGGTTTGAACACGACTCCACTATTCCCAGGCCTACAGTGGATCATTCCACTAATGCTTTGCCTTCCTTCATCCTCATAGCAGCAAAGTGTAAATGAGTTGTGTGTTGTTTTCCTGGCCTTTGTAGCCAGATGTTGATGGAGATAATGCTTCACTCTGAAGAAGGGAACCATCACAGGTGTCTTGCCAACTGCCATCTCGCTGTCAGGACGTACTAGTTACAATCTGAGTGTTCACTGGTAACACCTCCCATCTTCTGCAGCGAGCATGGCCTTGCGTTCCAGGGATCAGCAGATCCAGAGCATCTCTGTTGGTAGTGGTTTCATTTCCCATGATCTGGTTCATGCATATGCAACTTGTCACTGTAGGTTTTAACATTCAAAACATGTATTTTTTTCCCTTCATGGCCCAATACAGAAATTAATTTGAAAGCTGAACTAACATTTGGAGTACTTGCCATATTTTGCCCCAGAGCTGAAGATATGCCTGTTTCATTGTATTTTTGTGACTTTAAAATGGGTCACTTCAGACACCTTCCTGTAAAAAAACTGAGCTAGATCTTTCTCAAGATGAAACTTTAAAATTAGAAACTTCACACTTTAATGTCAGAGTTGGGTATAATTTGCTATGATGACAACCACATGGCCTCTGTCACAGAAGAGTGAAGTGTCTTGAGCTGTTGAGCAAGTTTATGCCTGTTTCAACAGCTTCTGTGCTCCTGTAGTACAGCTAAAGAAGTTAGCTCTGGGTTGTGTTGAGGCTAAGCTTTTCTGGTGTGTTACAGTCACTCTCTGGGGAATTATCAGCCTTTCATATATTTGTACTGTGCCAGGCAGGGTCATGCTAGTTTTATTTGTAATTTATGTTTTGCTATTAATGATATCATGTAAATGCTGAGTTTGGTTTGCGCTTAAAATTATTAGAGCAAAGGAAAGATCATTCTTCTCTGGGCTACATAGGGAAAGCTCTGGGATAATATGTTTGATTTCCTATCAGAATAACTTGCCATCGCCTCTCACTCCAGAGGGTGATGTTTTCCCTTTTGGTTCCCATTACTATAATTAGACGCATTCAGTGTGTTCTGTTTCTGTCTATTAACATATAATCATGTGATTGATTCTTGCATGCCAAGTAGATAGTTTTTCCAAAGGAAGTAAGTATTTTACATGAGTTTTCAGACCAGCTAGGTAAATTGAGTGCTGATGAGAGGTGCTGAGACATCTAGTTTGAATGCTAGTCATTAAAACATCTGTCCTCTGCAATTCCCCCTCATGTACCTCCATAGCTTTCTGCTACTCTAGTTGTTGGTTCCCCTACTACAATGCTTAGTCAAATGTTCAAAGCACTGGTTATTTAACTTGCCAAGAGAAGATGCTTCTGTATCATGTGGAATTTTTTTATTGATCAGGACTTAGTGGGAGGCTGACTTGCCTTTCTGAATGGATTGCTTGTATCAAGGAAAGCTGCTGACCAAGGATATTTTTAGACATTGTTAATGATCCAGAGAATGTACTGTCAAATGTTTTCTTTTCAGTCTTTTTATTTTTTTGGCATCACATCAGCTTGTTGTGTCTGCATCCTTTGGCACTATGAATTCTTTGTATACTTGGGGATAGCTGTCCATGCAAACTCTGTGGATCTCATTATTTCTGTACCTTCTGTTTCTTTTGTTCCCTAATGGAAGGGGATAATGCCTCTGAACTGTAGTAGACTTTCTAAAAGTAGCCAGTAGCTCTAGAAATAAATGAACCTAAAACACCCATTCAAATAAACCCCCTGTTTTTCAGCCCCAAATAATTAAATCGCATTCCCATTTAGAAAGCATGGATGGTCAATACTGTCTTCCTTCACACTCCCTTGTGCCAGAGTATAGGATTGGTCTAACACCATGATTCCAGAATCATTAATTCTGGGGGTGGGTGCAGTTGTATCAGCCAGTGGTACAGATTTTACCAGTATTTTTGTTGTTAGCCACTACACTGGCTTTATGTCAGCTGAAGGACAGATGATACCTATCCAGCACAGAGTCTTCAGACACATCCCCTTACTTATTTTTGATAAATTTCTTGTCTCAAGCTAGCACTTTGCATAATGTGTCCCAGGTATTTTTTTATTTCAGATTACAATCTATGGCCCCAGGACTCGTGCTGGGGATGCAGAGTGGCTCAACAGAATGCTCTTGATCTAGGAAGCGTATTAAAGCCTCATAGGTGAGCAGATACTCACTGCATACTTCATTTACTACTATCCTGAGCTGAAATAGACCTTCCCACCTAGAAGCAGCAGCTCTCTTAATCTTCAGAGATGTAAAGAATGTTTTAATGTGATTTCTTTATCCCAAATTCTCCAGTCTGTTACAGCTTGAGAATTTATTGTGGTTTGTGGTATAGGCCAATTGCAAAGTAAATGGGAACATCCCAACCGATTCTGCTACTTTAGCCTATTTGACAGACTTGGGAGCAAGGTATTGGTAATAAATCTTGTAAACTTAATCTGCTGTTGTATTAATATTATAATGATTCTAAGGATTCTTCTATAATAGAGCTTCTTCCTAGGGAATGAGCATTCACTAGGAGCGTTCCTGGAGCTTAGCTTTATGAATGCGTCCTCCAAAGAAGGAAGAGAGCTTGATGGGGGGAGTTTGGCGTTTAGTTACACAACACATTTAGCAGCGCGACTCAGAGTGCTTACTGGCTGAATATGTGGAAGTATTCTTTGCTGTGTAACGCTTCAATGTTAATAAGAGGATCTTCATTGTTGGCAACTGATTTTTCAGGTCAAAGATGTCAGTTTTATTTTTAAAAATATTTTTTTGCTATTGTAGCTAGAGTATAAATATCGGGATGATCTGTCTGTTGGCTTCCTGGCATACTCTTAATTGTCACCAGAGATCATAAAGTTAAAGATCAAAGAAAGCATAATGCCACTTGGGCCATCCTAATCAAAGAACTGAGAGATTGAATGCAGTTCCTTGATCATCTGTGATCCTACTGTGTGACTTACAGAAGTTTCTGTCTTGATATTTTTTTTTACCCAATTTTAAAAATAGCAGTAGTGCTTTCTCATCTCACAAGGATGTAGTTGGAGATTATATAAACTATTTGTTCATTGCTTACTTAAAACTCTATCTTAAGTAATGAGAGTCACAAAAGTCAGGGGAAAAAATAAAAATTTTAACATTGTGCGAAGACACTGAAAAGAGTGTGCTCTGGGATTGTATTGATGCTTGCTTGGTGGTTTTCTCTTTATGTTGAAGGAAGGATACTCTAGATACACACAGATTTAGTAGTGTCTCCTAGTCCTTGTGTGCCATGCTTGTTCAGTATTTATCCAGTGATGGAAGTCAGTGAAAGTGAAGGATGGCCTTTGCCCTGTCCACCAGATGGGTACAAGCAAAGCACAGACCTGCCAACCCATCAACATCTTTTTTAAGAAACATTTGAAAGAGGCAAAGGAGACTTGTGTTTCTGGAAGTGACGCATGTGTTCATAGCTCTTAAACAGATAGGTAAGGAAGCACGCAAGTACTGTGACACAAAACGCAACCTGTACTAATGCTCAGTTGTGCTCAGCTATGGAAAGCTGTTGTGCTGCTGCAGGAAGATCAGCACTTCTGGTTTATACCACTGCAAAATTCAGCCCTTACCACTACAGCGCTCTGGTGTTTGATCTCTTCATTTAGGAAGAGAGCGTCCCTCTAAACATTGATAGATTTTTATGTATGCCAGTCTTCAGCAGACTTGATCTTTGGAAGACCATGGCTGTGGTGGTGTTTTACATGTATGTAACATCTGCATGTTCTAAAGAAGTGGTGCTGAGTTTTGGGGTTTAACATAGCTATTTTCACTACTCTCCATATTGTCAAAGGATGACAGGTGATAAACACATACAGTAATAATCTGATCATGGGCACTTAACAGATGCTTTATTTGATTTACAGTGTTTTCAAGTGGCTGCATAAATAATTTTTGATTGTCAAACTGATGTTAGTAGAAAACAGTTTTGTTCTTTGCAGTCCTGAGATTTTCTTATGCTGAGTATCTTCTAATACTTGTTACCATCGTGGTATATTTGTGTTTGACAGCATGCATATAAAAATAAGTTAATTTCTCTTTTTAAGGATTCTTACAAGTTTTAAGGGAGGAGAGGAATCATTTATGTAATTTTAAGCTTGGCAAAATAGCTACAATTTTGGGTAATTATATAAAAAAAAAAAAAAACAAAAAACCTAAAAAACAACACCAAACCAACCACAATGAAAAACCAAAGCTGTGTTGCAAGTGGTCAGTCAATTGTATGCTGGCAGAGACAAAATCTCCAACTTGTGGTGTCTGGGTAATGTTGTTTGCACCATGATGTGATATCCAGAACTTGCAGTAGGTTACCTATTTGCTGAAAGATTGTGTCTTTGTCTGCTTTTAGCAGGGTATTTTGTATTATCTACACAAGCTGCAAAGCATGAAATTACTATCTAAACAGAGCAAGACTTCGAGGAAATGGGGAAAAATTAATTCCATTTATTTAATTTATTTTTTTTTAAGTGCATGGGGCAATACCTTGTGTTGAGATATGAATGGGTTTGTGCCAGTGGTCTTAAACACAGCCTTCTGATGAATTTTAGTGGACTCACCATCTGAGTGTTAGTGTCTTGTCTTTTAGTATCCAGCAGAGGAGAAACACATAGTCGCATGTTCACTTGAAAACACTGTTCAGGAAGAAGTTGGGAATGCATTTCTCCCTTGGAAAGGTTAAGAGTTAATTCATACAGTTCCCCAGAGCACCTACAAGGTGTTCTGAAATAGGGTGATCTTGATTGGATCCTGCTGTATGTTTTGCAGTTTGATTTGAATGGCACTTCTCCTAGTAGATGATTTCTCTAGGGATGTGGAGCTGGTGTATTTGGAGTTTCCCAAAAGAAATCAAAACATCGTTACCCAAAGTGCTAGCAGAACTGCTGTCTGACCTCTGCATGGGTGAAATGAGCATCTTTCTGTGTGCGGAGAATGCTTCTATCACTCAGCCATTTGAAGTGCAACAAAAAAATTTAGTTCCTCTTCTGATCAATATAGTCTGATTCTAGCCTTTTAATCTTTGTTTTTTAGCATGGCTCTTATCCCTTGTTAATCATCTTGAGCAGTGAGTAGACAGTTTAATACAGAAGACCCATTTCACTTCTGCATTCCTGAAAGTTAACACTTCAGAGTTGTATGGAAAAAAATAATGTGAGAACAAGAGGACGTATGCAAAATAAGCGTTTACATTCTGATCTCAAAATACTCACTTTAACCTTTAAATCTCTTTATCAAATATTTTTTTATTCTTATCTAGCAAAATATGAGAACGTACACTTATCCCTTTTTATATTTACAAGTTTTCATTTGAAATCAGTCCAGCAGTTAGTAAATGCAAGTATCAAAATATCAGAACATAATTGAGTCACTACTTTGCTTCTGCTGTGTAAGTAAATAATGATGAAAGGAATTTTATCAGTTGCCTCTTAGCTGTTTGTATGGGGGAGTTTATTTTTTTACTTGCACAGGTAAGAAATGTATTGATTTGTCTCTTGAGAGGATGAAGGGCTTAGGCAGCCTTCTCTTAGTCTTGGCATATACTTCTAATGAGTCTAGGTATGTTCCCTTCTGCTTCAAATGAAGTCTTTATGATTTTATGGTTTAGGGGGTTTTCTTAATTCAGCTTGGTGTGTCATAGAAAGGCATTTGAAAGACTGCCTTTATTAATCAAATCCTTTACTTATTAGGAAAAGAAAAATACCTGTTAGCTAAAACAATGAAATTAGTTAAGAGTGTTTTCAGTGTTGTCCTTCAAGAGCTAAATTTGTGCTTGTTCAGCGCAGCTGATCTTGGAAGTCGGTGATGGAGAAAGAGAGGGGTTTTAGCTGTCTACCAGTGATGAAGGCCAAAACATTAAGTGAATGTAAGGTGTAGCACAGAGAAGGCACTAAGTTTTTTTCATTTGGTAAAATGGCTTTTGTTTTATTATTGGGGCAGGTGAGGATTTTCACTGTTCTTGGTTAACAGCAGGAAGAAGCATCTGGTATTCTACAGGGGGTTTTTATTTGGAAAGTAATTTATTTGTTAGCATCCTCATAATGATCATGTTCACATGGTTTCTGTATATGCCAGCCTCTGTTCCCCTGAAGTTACAACATGCAAGCCCCTTGGAGTTTGGGGGAGGATGCAAATGCTGTGGAGGTACTAGGGGTAAGAGACTAATTGCTGCTTTGTTTTGTGACAATCCAAAGTTTGTATGCATATGAAGATACTCCTGTCCCACCTCGTCTCAACAAAATAACAGCTCTTGTTTGTTAATTGTTTTGAATCTGTATATGAGAAGACACTGTTTTGTTTTGGCATCTCCAGCAGTTTAAGTGTGAAAGGATATTTCTAAACATTAAAATTAAAAGCCATTTTCCATTCTGAAGACAATGTTGAATTTAATGTTTCTTTACGTACTGAAAAGAATTAATATAAAAAATACATAATATAAAACATTGTGGGATACACAGCTCATTGATATGAGTTCTGTATTCAGTGCTGCTCATTAAGCTGCTTCTATTCAATTTCTTTTGATAATGAAGTGAAACAGCCCTCACATTACCCAAATTTTAAAAGATACTGGTAATTCTTTCATGGATAAATGTGGTAGAAATGCAGTCTCTACTGCTTTAAATCATTAATTCAAAGAAGAGACTGGTCAAGCTGAAAATCCAGGAAATAGGTTCAGGACGTTGTGTGAGATGAAAACACCATTACCTTAAAGAGTATGATTTTCTAAATAGAAAAGACCAAATGAGAAGAATAAAGGCTGGAACAATTATTAAAATCCATAGTAGTCAATGGACAATAAAGCAGTTCTCTATTACTGCATTTCCTCACGATGGACACACTTTCAAAAGGATATGATTTACTACAGAGCTTCAATGCACAGATCTGCAATATGAAGCTAAGCAAAAATTGAAGCAATGTGGTTATCAATTCCCAGGAGAAGATCTGATGCTGGTGATGACAGCAGTTTTTCACTTGCCTGGTTGGGTGCCTGGTGTATGCCATCCTGAGCATCTCTGGGTTGTGTGGTCTTAGAAATGCCCTATTGCATGAAAAATAGTATATTATTAACATTTTTGTACAAAGAAAAATTTTGAGACTTGCATAAATTGGATCTGTTTCATGTCTGTAGAGAGGTGTAGGGGGAGGGAAGGAGGAGAAATGGTGCAAAATAATGTAATTTATTTAAAATTTCACAAATGCCAGATCTTGAGTAATTTTCTTTTTAAGTAGATCTGCAGTGCATTTCGTTACCCACTGATTTTCATTTCCTTTTAACCCAATTAGAAAAGCATACACTGGCAGTTGCTGTGTTTTGAGAGGAAATGTGCTAAGAGGAAGGATCTTTATGTTACCCCTCCTCTTGCAATCATTCCTCTCGTGGGGCAGGTGAATTTTCTATGTAGTGTAGAGAAGACCTGTTTGAATCTTTTCCTTATTTTTCCAAAATTAAGTATTGATCATCTTAAGATAATAGAGACAAGTATTGGGCATTGCAAAAAGGAGCCCAGAGGTGAAGGAAAATGGAGCTGTGCAGGCTCGTGTGTGAGAAGGCATGTCCAATAATGCATTGCTGCTGGCATGGTAAGTTAAACTCAGCCATTCATATATATACCTCAACTTAAATATTCAGTCGACAGCTCTTGGATCACTTGATCTCACCAGGAGGGGAAGAAACTGCTTCCCTTCCATTATCTGGATTGATTTCTGCCAAAGGATATCTATTCTCATCCTCATGTCCTGTTTGGAAACTATTAGCTAACCTGTGGTCTAGGAGATTGGTACCACATTCAGATGTAGGCTGTCTTATATCAGCAACATGGTATGTTAATAAACGTATTCACATCTGTACAGAAAATGAAATGGCTGTCATTTCAGGCTTCAGCAAGTGCGTGGAGTTCAGTGCTAATATGGGAGTGTGAAACTGTTACCAAGTACTGATCAGCGTGACAGTGTGTGTTGTGAGAACTTGTCAACCAGTCTTGAGATTTTTTTGTTGTTGTCAAAAAAAAAAAAAAAAAAAGGCATGCCTAAGTAGTTTAAATTGCTTTGTAGATGTTACTGAGATGAATTCTCCAAGCCTAGTTGCCCTAGGGGAATCAATATTAGGATTGTTAAAAGGTTAAGGACCTGACCTCAATATAACGTACTCCATTTTAAACAGCCTAGTAAGTCTTCTGGTATTGTAGTAATTATCTGGTATAGATGAGATTGAAGTAAGTATCTGATTAGTGGCTAATTGGAGGCCTCTGATTGGTGTGGGTATGTCTTCAGGGGCTGGGGAGAAATTCCCATAGCCAATTTTGCTGTGCAAACTCTTTTTCTTTGTTCTTTTCCACATTTGATACAACGCTTTTCCTCCATGTCTGCATTTGCAAGCTCTCATAATTTAGAGCACTGTATAGTACAATTGAAGAGCTCTCCTTGGGGGAGAGTATTTCACTATTGTCTGCTAATCTCTAAAGATAAACCTGAAACCAGAGCAGATGGTGAAAATTTATATTTATTAAGAAGTAGATGTTACAAAACTGAAATCTTCTTGTCTAATATTGGTGAAATTGGCTTATATTCTTATTGTTCTTTGTCAAGTCCCAGTTCTGTCTGATTTTTCTCACAGGCTTGTTTTATTGTTCTGTGTTCCTTGCATTCAGGGTGCAGTGTAGCTGGCTGACAGATGAGGGGGAATTGCGTGTGTTTTTCTTTGAACAAACTGTATTAATTAAAATGCCTCCCACAGGGCTTGCACTTTGCTGTAAGTAGCACATATCATTAGCTTTTTAAAACCAACAGGATCATAAACTTAATGTTACTTTAACTCAAATGTTGCATGATTTAAGATGCACAGTATAACCCTGAGGCAGAACAGCAAACCTGAACACGTGACTAGGTGTCCCATAGAAGAATGTTGTTGGGTTTTTTTTGTTGATGGAAAAGAGTCTGTATTAACTAGAAAGGGGAGAAAGTTACTTTTTCTTAATCAGCAAAGAAGGTTAATTGTTTGACCAGAGCAGTCAAATGTGAAAATTAGTACAGTCTTGACAGATAGGTTTATTTTTACATACATGTGGATGTATTACTGTAGAATGGCGTGTCTGGCATGTTTTCTTCCTGCCAAAATGCTTTCAGTAATGAACAGCAGGCTTCATCCATGGACAAGTTGTGGCTTGAGAAATTCAGGTCTCTTATTTTCTGTTTCCTGCTTTTCAGCTTAGGTTGGAATATTATTCTAGACAGGTGAGAGCATTTGCTTGCATCTTTTTAGGACACTTTAATGATCTAGAGCTTGTCAGAGTTACACATAGAGCGTGAGAAACTTTTGGTTCAGTTGGAAGCAACAAATTGATTGCTCTGTGAAGCACAAAAGGGTGAAGGGAGAATTCCAAGGTACTCGATTTGCTGTAAGATAACAAGAATAATAGTAGGGAACATGTACTGTGTGTTTTAGGAGAAAGTGTCGTTAGTTACAGGAGAAAGTCAAAGCCTTGAACTATTTCAATAACAATTCAGTCCGGGTTAGGGTTTATTGAAGTGACCCCTTGAACTGTTAAAAATGCACGGTATACAATACAATGGATGAATGACTACGACCTTTCCTCTGCTGGAAAAGAAGTAATTTGCATGTAGTATTTAAAATGTTTATCACACACCAGAAGCCCTAGCACTGGATGTATTGTCATGGCAAATGCTTATGCTTTGTGGCATGCATTCAACGGAGTGTAAGTAAATAGAACAGATGAAGTTGGTCTGTTTGGCTTCAGATTAAGGGAAGTTTCCCTTATTTAAGAAAATCTTGGCCTTGGGTGATGTAATGCAGTGTTTTTATTTTTTTTTTTCCACTCAGCCCATTATTAAAAATGCAGTTCAGTATAAAGTACTGTTAAATAAGGGTGTGCACTTCATTAAATGAAATGCTTATATCCAGTTAGCGGTGAAACAGCAAGCAACTAGTGAGCAAATGAATAATTATATTTAAAGTTTCAGCAAAGAAACTATGCCAAAGACTAAGTCAGAAAGAAAGTTTGTTGCCAATCTGTCCCCCATAATTTAGAACTACACTGATCATAATGGTGAAGACAACAGAATGAGAAGAATGTGTGTTTGAAAGATCCATGCCATTAAGGTGTGGCAAGTAGTTGGTCAGAAAATAGACCTAGATTAATGCAATTGAAGTGTTCTGTGTGCTTCCACTTGGGCAGGGCAAAGCGGTTTGGCTTTGGTTTCACACCTCTATCTGATTGGGATGCTCTCAGCAGGAGTTCATTTACCAGACTCCCAAGATGGAGAACTGGCATGCACAAACAGGATTAAGTTCCACAAAAAAATGTAGCATTTGCATCCACTTAGCTCAGAAAGACCCAGGATAAGCTGCTTTTCCCTTTCATCCACTATCTTTATAAATCTTTGTCCAAGGGTATGGAACACCTTGCTGCCTTCATCCTAAAGTGATTAAGAGCAACACACCTTAACAGACAACTTTTATCTGTACAGCTGTAGGCTATTTGGATGGAAACACTCTTTTCCTTCTGTTTTTTCCTTTTGCAGAAGAGAATTTGAGAGTCCTTGGGCTGGTAAGAGGGGGGAGAAAGAGGAAGGATGCTGCAAAAATGGCAGGGGAGGAGGCAGTTTTGTACTTTTTCTTCCTTTAATGTGGCTTATGTGTTTATATATTGCACTGTATGGAAAAGCATAAGCAGTCCTTAGATGAGAGGTCAGAATTTCCTTCTCATCTTTCCCTGGTGAACTTTCAAATAGCTAGGCTGTGACCTACTGCCTAGGTAGGTTCAGTAACTTTGGGGAGATAAGTGAACGTGGATTTGAACACCCTTGACCAAGTAAGATCACACAAACCTGATTTCCATTGCTATCAGATCCTAGTGAAGGAGTAGAATAGAAGAGTGCTGCTTTTGTGTAAGTGTCATAATGCTGCAGTTCTGTTATGGAATTAGCATGCAATGAAAAGCACGCGTAATATTTGCTCTGTACAATGAGAATCAACTTAGGAGTCTTTGTGTAACATGCAGCGTTGGAAAAAGGGTGTACAGCACAGAAATTGTCATTGTTTTCTCCTTCATCTCTACAGATTCTATTATTTCAGTACTGGTTTAATTATTTTCCTGGGTATGATCTCTTGCTAGTCATCCTTACAGCATCATGGTTTTACTCCCAAGGTAGAAAACTTTTCCTTTACTGAAATTTGGCAAGTCACTTTCAAAAGGATGCAATTTTTCTGAGTCTGCAAACCTGATTTATTGGTTAATTCCCACAGAGGATGTAGAAAGTGTCATATGTTATCCATTCCATGAGTTTTTTGTCTAGACAGAGTATTAGAGTAGGGTTATAAGGATACTCAGGAACATGTGCAATTTTTAAATGCAAGAGGACTGTATTATGAAGTACCTTCTCAGCTGCCAGTTGCTTTTCAATGAATAGTTTGTGGTTTTTTAATAAATCCAAATGCTTGCAGTTGCTTCCTACTGAACAGCTTTAGCCTGTGTTCAGCTTCTCAGGTATCATTAATCAAGTAATTGCTTTCATTGCTTGGGTTTTGCCCAGAACCAGAATCACTCTCCCTCTGACAGGTAGTCTTTTGAGATTCCTCATCCAAAATCTTGGTGCAGAAAAAGAATGAAGATGTACCCAGTTTTTCCTTCACAGGGAACTGGAAATCAGTGAGGTGGGTTTCAGATTACCAACAGGTAGCTTAGAAGTTAGTTTAGGACATACCTCAAGAAAGAACAGAACTTCTTACCATCATCATGTTGGGTGTATTCTTGATCTTTTCAAAACCCTTCATATGAACAGGAAGCTCTGCAGACTTTGCTCAAGGTGACAATCCTCAGTTTCAGGGTTTGATGGGAAACACTTTGTTCTGATGCTGTATGGCCTTAAAGACTCTTCTGTCCCTCAGTCACCTCCACACTCTCACTTCTGGCTGAAAGTTATTCCCTAGGTTTCCTCTTTTCTTTCCCATACCACCCATTATCCCCTATGAGAGCTCTGTTTGTCTTGAAGTGACCTGACCCCTGGCTCCTGTGTCAGAGTGGCTGAGTGAAATGTTTGGTGAGAATAATGAGTCAGAGGAGAAAAATGTCAATCAAATCTGAAGGATGTATAGGGACTTCTGACATCAGGTCCACTTTTACTGACCTGACAAAGTGAAGGCTGAATGGGCCATTTCTCTCTAACGGTCCAGTTCATTTATTTCCATCAAATGTTCAGCTGTCATAGACCTCAGGTATGTTTGGATTAAACTTGTTAGACCGGTACTACTTTGCAAGCATAGTATTACGAAGAATCACATTTAAACTATGCCGTAAGGGACAAATTCTTCTGTCCAGCATCTTGCCAGACTGAGGATTTTCCATT
This sequence comes from Microhierax caerulescens, assembly GCA_035590215.1. Classification (NCBI taxonomy): domain Eukaryota; kingdom Metazoa; phylum Chordata; class Aves; order Falconiformes; family Falconidae; genus Microhierax; species Microhierax caerulescens. Next base: position 48,682,191 of record JAVJGJ010000060.1, on the reverse strand, counting down.
AGACTGAGGTCATACTGCTAACCTTCAGTGGTTTCAAGGGGAAACAAGCTCCTTTTAAACCACAGCACTAATTAAATCTGCATGCCTACTTGACCGATTTGATATTTAATTAAAGCAGAAGTATTATGGTGGGGTAGTTGAGATAAATAACAGTCAACATTTGCAAGACTGACATAATCTGATTTTTCTTTTTTTCCGTTTAGGTTTTAAAAATGTTACTTAGTATTGTATGTAGGTATGCATGGATAAATCCTTAGGAAGTATGCAGTAGCCTGGAATGTTCCTAGCAGGTATTTTCCAAGTTTTGAATAAAAGAGCATAGACTTCCATCAGATGAAAGGTGCAGAGTACGTAAAAAAAAAACACAAACAAACAAACAACAAAAACAAAAAAAAACCACACACCAAACCAACCCCCCACCCCCCCAAAAAAAAAAAAAAAAACAACACAAAAATAATTTCACTCCAAACTATTCATGGTATTTTTGTGTGTTATAATAATTTTGTGTGTTATAATAATGCTATTGCTAGCCATTAGCAGAGTGAAAAAAAAAAAAATTTCTTCGGTTAAAAAAATTTTAGACCTGTTTACAAAGTGTTTTGCAATTTTGTGTGATGAGAGGTATTTAACTATATAGTCATTCTATGCAAGTATGCAACTGAATTATGTTTTGCTTCACTTCTTAAACTGGACATGGTAAACAAGTAGCGATTTTTCCTCATTGAATTTAAAATTACCTGTAAAACAGAAATCATTGCTTTCAGACAGTGTACCAGTCTAGCTTGTTCAGAACTTCCCAGTTAATAATATACATGTGGCTCAGAGGTTCAACAGCTCTTAAGACTACTGAGACAGAACAAATACTGTATCCATTTGCTTTGCTGGGAAGGGGTCACTGGTCAGGTCTTTACAACACTTACTGAAAGTGCTTTTTTGGCATTCTTGGGCTTTTGACTTTCAATGCTTTTTCTTTTTAATTACCTTTTTAATTACTCCTTATCCACCCTGGGAACTCACTATTGGCTTTTCACTCGAGTTTTGCAATGAGGAATTCCTCTTGGCCACTAAGTTTGCACCTTCCTCATAATAGCTAGTCTGGTGATTATGATGCCTGACTTGATGAGAGTCCCTTTCTGTCTCTTACTGTATATGTGGTCCAAGGCAGCTTTAACCTTGTGCCCTGTTGTATAGCTTTGTATTGCTCAAGCCTTTGGCACTGTTATCACGTGCTTTAATAAGCAGTTGCTAACACAGGGGATGAGATTAAGTGTTTGGGATCTGATTTTTGTTGCAACAAGATTTTGAAACATTCTAGGTGTGTTCCATATGTAGTTGCTCTCACCAGTCTTTTGGAAGGTCTTGTTTATTGATGTTGTGCCATATCTGAGGTGTTCCTCTTCGCTTTTGGAGGACACCGGTCTTCACTCTAGTTAATTGGAAGAAATGTTAGCAGTGACATTTCCCTTCATGGCAGGATTGCCTGTGCTGTTGATCTTTGTGACAAGTTTACTGTGGACAGATCTTTTGTCCTGTTGGAGCAACAGGAAGCTTTGCAGAATTGCAGAACTTGTCAACTTGGCTTATTCCCTTTATGTAGTGGTGTCTTGCGCTTGCGGTGGTTGCTAAGCAAAAGACACACCTTTGAGAAGAACTTGCTTTCTGAGAGAGTCAGCCTTAAACTGTCTGCCTTGCATTATTGCAACTCGCTGTCTTTTATTCTTGTAGTGAAGCCTTGAAAGATTAGAAGAAAAAATTTACCCATTGAGTTAGGTAAGTGGCTTATAAAAACTGTGGAGAAGTAAGGAACAGTGCTATGTTCACAGACTTCTCTTGTCCTGAAAAATCTAATAGCTGATTAGACATTTGCAAGATTTCTTGAGAGATGAAAAAAACTTAAATTTGAATAAACCCAGCAAGATTGAAGCTTTGGAGTTAGATTAGAAAAGGTGTTTGAAATACAGGTGAGTTGACTCTGTTGTTGTTTTGGTTTGAACAGTAATGAATTATTTTAAGGGGTGAAAAAGCTAATATTTCCATTATCATAAGGCACTAAGGACAAGGGTTTGAATGAAAATAACCTTAATAGTTGATTGATTTTTCATGGGGCTGTGTGTGTGGCCCTCTGAAATGTCCTCTGGTTTGCCAAGACATGTTACTGGTTCTGTTCAAGAACCAGTTGTATTCTGGAAATTGCTGGGACCCCCATCCAGAACTTTGGCATCTTGCATCTGCTGTCTTGGATGTTTTTTAGTAGACAGCAAAATTTTACATTGTACAGAATCCTTCATAAAAGGCATATCTCAAATCAATAAACCATGATGTGTACATTTGAAATGGACTACCCTAGCAAATGAGGAGACCCTGTTAAATGCTCACATATAGCTTTGAAAGACTTTGACCTGTTGATTTAAGTTAGCCATGCAAAGCAGGTACTCCTGGGCAATTATTTTTCTAGTCCAAGTCAAAATTTGGCTTTCCTGTTTGATTCTTCCTCTTCCTCAGCCTCTCAAGGGAACAAACATTTGTTACTTTTTTCAAAATCCATTGTAGAACTGGACTTTAGAAATCATTGGTCACCCTTGAAATATCTGGCACGATATTTGGACAACAGTCAAAGAAAATCCAGTTTTGAGCTTGATCTAGAGTAACTGTGGCACTGATGGAGTGGGCTTTGTCTCAGGGGATGGCATGCTAATGCACTGCATGAGATGCCAAGTGGCAATGAGCACAATGAATATTCTTTGAAAGTGTACAGCTAACAAGCGTATAGCGAATACGTATTAGGGCAACACTCGTTTTAAACGATAAAATTTACAAGGCTCCTCTATGCTACGTTACTAGTACTCTATGCTACATTACTAGAAGCAAAAGAACGTTTTGGTGTATGGCACCATGCTAAAAGCACCGTGCTTACAAGAATGGCTTGGTTTGAAAAATTCTTATTTTCAATTAAGCTTGAAAGGACAAAGTGCAGAATTAACTAACTTGCAATTAATTTCAGTAGTAATTATGTAAAAAATTCCAGGCATATAGAAGATGAGAAGCATGGCATAATTAGTTGTGGAGTTTTTTTACTGCTGTAATTACAGTGATGAATATGCATGAGGCTGTTTGGGGAAGGGAAGCACAGCAAGCAATTGTATTTAATTAAACTTTCAGCTGGCTTAGTTATGGAGGCTCTTCTTTGTTTTAATCCCTTCAAAACGGCTGTGAATTTCCCAAGGTAATGTAGTTATACCCCAGAGTGTGAATATTACTTTTTAGGATCTATTTTTCCTATTTAGAGGTCTCCCAGGTCATCAGTCGTTTCATGAGTCATAGGTAACCATTATGTTACAATTTTCCAGCTCTTGAAACTTATGTAAAAAGCCTGATGAAAGCAAATTGCACCTTTTATTATTGGTGTATTTTAAAATATTCAAAGAGAAAGGTGTACAGTTGCACAGGTGAGCATGAGGTGGAGGAACCATCCTGATCTTTAATAGCCCAAGGCAAGAGTGACTGCTGTACACAGTAATGTTAAGATCAGAGTCAGGCCCTTAGCCTCCGGAGTTGGTTTGTTTTTTGTTTTGTTTTTTTTTTTATGGAGTCCTCATCTACAGAAGCAGAAATCAGCTGAGAAATTAAAGACAAGTGGTTTGTGAAGGCAGCAAAGAGTTGCGAGGAGTGAGTGTCTGTCACTTGTTTTGGGCTTTTATTCAATATTTTTAATTTTCTAGATATTAGGTAAGTTGCAGTTAGCCTAGAATCCAGTGTGATTTTGTTCTTTTTTATAATTTTCTTTCCTAATTTGTGTTTAGCCAAGTTTTTAAGCTGGCACATAGGCATATTAAATCAATCTCAGTCTTGAACGTATGGGCACTGTAAATTGCTTGTTAAAATACCACAGAGTGCTGGGGAGGACAGAACTAAGTTGCTCAAAGATAATTAAGTGCACCTTAAGAGTAAAGCAATAAAGCTACCTCCTTTGTGATAGCAAAGAAAAAGTAAATAATCCATTAAAATGTGTGTATGGAGAGCAGGGTATGGCAGATGGAAGCCAAGAACTCCTGCTTCTGATCCTAACTGACAGTTTTTAGCTCTGCAACTTCAGGTGAATCATTTTATTAATGTAAGCCTTGCTTTTTAGGTAGGTAATATGTTTACCTACCCTGTTAGATTACGGTAACGTTTTGTGATTTGACTGTAAATACTTGAAGGAAGAGTACTATAAAAGATATAGTATAGTTCATTATTTGCGTCTGTACTATAAAGGAATAGTAGTAAATGTTTTTGTTTCTTCTTGTTCTCCGGGTTTGAGATTAGGTAAACTCTTAACCTTTTTTTGTTTTAAGAATTATTTTAAAAATTGCTGCAGATGGCAGATGTGTGCGTATGGAAACATGCTCCAGCTATTACAAAAGATGCTCTGTGGAAGCTTTTCCCACGTGATGTGGTTGTTCACCAGCATGTACTCTATTCATTCACCCAGCTTTTGTTTAAATATAGTCATGAAACATCAAACATCATTTCACCTATTTTCTCTTCGTTCTGTGGAGTGTATCATTAAATTTGTTCTTCATCTATTCCCTTTTACCCTTCTCACCTTTAGTTCTGGTCTGCCCATCAATCTGAAAACAAGTCACTGGGCTTAATTTTTATAACTCATGGCTATTATTAATATTTCTATTATCGTGTCTCCTCTTAAACATCTTTTCTCAAGATTAAATATATCCTACTTTTTTCTCTCTTAATATTTAAGCCCTGTTTCCCCATTCATCATCTTTGTTTCTCATGCTGTATTCTTGCCAGCCTAATTCTGTCTGTCTTCCTGTTTTGGCCAGCTTAATTTGATGCCAGTGTTCAAATATGGTTTCGTAGAATTGTGCAACAATATGTTTAACATCCTTTGCTTGTGATAAGCCAGTTTTCTATTAACCTTCTTTGCAGTTTGCTATTAACCTTCTAACTGCTATGCATTAGACCAAGATGCTGTCAAAAAAAGTTCATTTTCATGTGACACATTAGCTAATTCAGTGCCTTTTAAACTATGCTTAGCTGTACTAATCATTATTATTTGCCTCCAGTCTTTCCCTACAGAATGTGAACTGTATGCTACCAAAACCCTTTTCAATTGTCCTTACACACAGTAATTGTCTTGACATAGCAATTAATAATTATGATTTGTGCTTCTTAATACAAAATTTCAAATACATTTTTTTTTCTTGCATTTTACACATGCTTTTTTATATCAAGAATTGCACAATTCTGTATGACTAGTTCAGTTAGCCAGGGTCAAAGGGAAAATAAATATTTCCACAATCTCTGGAAAGAAAAAGCAAGACTACATCTTCAGCGAGAATAGAAGCTGGCACTTTCACATTCATTAGGCTGCGTTTGTCAGTGCTGAATAAACAACCTTTCATCAAGTGCAGCAATTTTCTTCACTCTGTAATTAAAGATATTTTCTGCTTAATTTATTTATATGAAAATTTGCTGAAGTGAGACCAAAATTTTTACAATGCATATTTCAAAAAGAGGAATGAAGGTTCTGGATAAAGTCCCAAGTACTATAATATCTTGATTTACCGTCTGAAATGTTGTGCTGAGTCCATCCACAAAGGAAAGCTATCCAGGTTTCCTCTACACATTAAGGGAGAAGACGAGCTCCTTCTTCCTTTTTGAATGTGTGGTTAGCTTCTAAGACTTGTAGAATTTATAGATTTGTCAATAAAGTATGAACTTCTACTGAACTTGGCAGTAGGATGGAATCATGCAACAAGTGAGATAAAATTCTTTAAAAGTAGAGATCCATCCTCATTGTTAGAGGGTGTTTTTGGTCTTTTTTTCTGGTTATCTGAGGACAGGCTTGGTGAAACTAATGCAGGTTTCTCAGCTCACTTGGAGAAATAACCCAAATTTGGAGTTGATGGGGTGTTTTGGATTCTTTGATTGGCAGGGATAGTTTTTGGTTTGGTTGGGGCTTTTTTTCAGCCAGCATATACATTCAGGACTATCAAAGGTATCAGGGTACCTCCAAAGAGTCATCCAGACCATTGTTAGCTAGAGACAATCTATTCCAGTGCTTCGTTATCTTTGCCACTTAACACTGCAAGCTGCATCTGACACCAGAGCTACATATGTGACTTAGGAAGTTGATAATAAGATGTTGTGTTGCTTTGCCTTTGAGGGTAAGTGGTTCAGATTCAACCTGGCTTGTAGTTAGTTAAAATTTGCAGGATTTTGGTATTCTGCAGAAAAACTTTGGGAAACTCTCCTGAGAACGTAGAAGGATGGTAATCTGTACAATGAAATAATCAGAGTGGCTGGGGTAACTGGAAATCTATAGGCATGGAGGCATGTGGTGCTATCACTGTTCACTCACAGACAAAGGTAGCAGCTCTAATCAATGAGATGTGTGAAATAAAGCTGGGATCTCATGTTAGTCATTTGGGACGCTTCCCTGCAGCTTCTGAAAGCACTGAGTTTACATTAGTTGGAACAGGCATTGTTTTGATCCTCTTTCATTTCAAACTTCTGTATTTAAAAAATTAAAAGATTCCTTGCAATGTTTTCTTCAGCTGAAATAACCCTGATTCTTACAACCTTTCTTGGTAGTGTCTTCTGCACATATAATAAGTGCTGATCTCCACTAAGCTTTGATTTACCTTTGATTTTTTTAAGTGTGGTGGCCTGAGATGGATAAATACTCACACCAACCAGACACCTTGCTAGGGCTGGGCACTGTTGGGACTGCATTTTTCACTGCCAGTTCACATGCTGTTCTCTGCTGGCACCTGACTCCATGTGATCCTGTCTATCTCTGCTGATCTCCGATAATTTTTAATTTTAATCTTGTCTAGCAGGATGCAGGGTGCTTGTGTTGCCTAACAGCAAGCTGAATAAGCGTATTCTCTCTACTTTGTCATTCAGGTAGTTATCGATTAGTATCAGATTTAGAGCAGAGCCCTTTGGGCCCTGCTGAAAAGCTTCTCATTTTCTAAAGAACCCTGGGCAGCCACAGCCTTTGGATGGTTCCCTCCCACTCCCTGTTTTCAGTGTCATGTTTTCTGATTAGGTGAGTTTTTAGCAGAGAATGCAGCACTGCTTATTTTCTTCCTGATGTTAATGCCTTCCAGATGCTTGTTGGTGACCCGTTTGTGTACACTAGCTTTCAAATGCAGTTTTTCTCCTTTGTTCCTCTTTGCTTCACTTGCTTCTCCCCCTACCCCCCATTCTCTTTTTTTCCATTTTTTTCTTCTCCCTCTCTTTCTCTGACATTAGGCAGTCTATGTCTGGTGATTAGGAAGGCCAAACAGGGCTATGCAATAGCTAGTTTCAAAACCAATTGTTGTCACTTTTGCTGTTGTGTTTTATGTTTATTTCCTTTATCATATTGAAGGAAAGATTTAGAGTTTCATTTGCCACCAAGTATACTGTTTGTTAAGACCTTCCCGAAGGTGTAACCTGAACATAGTGAAGTTACTGAGGCCAAGAACTTTCTTGCTGTTTACACTGAGCTTACAGAGCTTGTAGCTGCAAGGAAACATTAGTCTGAATGTCAAACAATTGTAATGCACGGTCAGGATAACTTTTAGAAGCAAAGCATTGCATGAAGTAACTCCATGCAGGTGCATTCTCTGGTGGAACCAAGCACTGAACTCCATCTTGGCTTGAACTGCACATCTGCCCAAATTCACTCGGTCATCGTGGTCTTGCTTTCCTCTCCAGTCTCCTTTTGCTTCCCAGAGGCAGCCAGGGCTGTCTGCAGGGTGCTTGCTGAAATGGGTTTGCTGCCTGCTTCCTGTGTTGCATCCTAGAAGCAGTGCAGAGGCATAGGGTGGGTATGAATGGATGATGCGAAATGTGACCTTAGGAAAGGGATTAGGTGATTTAGCAGATTTTATCTGGTTTTTGTTTTGATTCTTTTTTCACTCAAGATCACAGCCTGCCAATGGCTTCTAAATTATTAGGATGCTATCTTGAATGAGTGAAGTTATGGGACTGTGTATCTGACAGCATCTCTTCCTCTTCACGATTCTAGAAAAAAAATAGGTTTGATGATAGTAATATATAAGACAGGGCATGGACTTTGTACTAACACTTTCAAAAAGCAGAGCTATTAAAATACAGTCCTTGAATGATTAGATTAAATTTAAAAGCTGATTAAAAACATACTTTACAGTATATCTAAATCACACTTAAACAGTATTTCTTGTCAAGTATAGCTGACTCTGCAGGCTCCATAAACCCTGCACCACATCTCTTCAAGCCTTACTATCCTTCTTATGCATCAGCTTTCCGTATCGCTAATGCAGCATCTAGGAAAAAGTTAATGTGCATGTTCTAGCTGAATAGTATGTGTCACTTCTTTACCAATATCCCAAATAAACAGTGCAAAAAATGCAATTCATCTGTCTGCCCTGTACAGCATCCCACATTCAGCTTTTCCCAGGCATTCTGTTGAAATAACATGTATTTTTGCAGGCATGTAGATCACCCAAGATTTAGTTTCAGGATTGATAGATGATAAAAACACAAACATTTCATCCACTGATTTTCACTTTAGTTAGTTTATTTTTTTTTTGTTTGATTTGTTTTTTTCCTCCTAGATATTCAGATTATTCCAAGGAACGTTAGTGAAGCGTGTCACAGAAACTTGGATTCTAAACCCTCAGAATTTGGCTGTAATAGGAAAGGCAGAGCCACCCACAGCCTTTGACAAATCTATTTTCCTTATATTTTTTACTAGGAACTGCCTGGGACCTTTCAAAATTAATCAAGATAGAGCATGTTTCTGTGCTGGTAGGGAGCAGGCAGCTGATACAACGTCCAGGCTCTTACCTAGCTCAGGGCTCTGTTATTCCAGTTAACCCTTGCAGAAGACAGGGTGGTGCACTTGCATGTAAATTTGCCAGTGTTGTCAGGGGTACTTGGTAGAACGTAGATTTATTATGTCATTAGTTAAAACACTGAAGATAAACCTGATGTTGGAGACTGTGAGTCTACTTGGGTCTTGCTGGTTGAATTTCACAGTTCCATTCATTCTTTTGTTTTAACTTTCACAACTATACTACTCCTTAATTGTACACAATTGATCACATGGCAACCAGAGACACAAAAATCTGGGGAATACTGTTTGTGACTTGACCAAGGTGAGACTGGACTGTCTCTTGGGAGATTAGAGGGAAAAGGAGCAGGCTGTGGTACAAAATCAGTGGCTGTTATGTCCAGTTTAGGCACAGTGCTTGCACTGGGGCTAGAGCCTGGGATGCTGCTATTTATCACAGGTCTTGGCAAGAGCACCAGGAGTGTGTTTATGCTATGAAGAAAACACAGTTTTTCTTCCTTTGCAGCACGTTAGTGCTTTATTTTATAAGCTTGGCTCACCAAAGAGCCTTTTAGTGGTGCTGATGTTTGAATTTTTTGTTATGCAGAACAGGTTTCATTTAGTGACTGGGAGGAGGATGATAGTAATGGAAGCCCCTAGAGCTTTCAGTGCACCAGACTTTTGGTGGGTGGCATCTTTCTGTCATAAAATGTTACAAGAAGTGTATAGTAACTAACTTCTTAGCATTCTCCTTGATGGTGACCCCCCCTTTTCAGAGGAGAAAGAGGAACCAAACAGAAGTAATTGAGCCCCTCCATTTAGAGAAGAGGTCCTTATTAGGAGAAAGTTCATCTTTATGTTCTGGCCCTGGTTTTAGGTGTAGTTTCTGTACTGGCTGTGAATTAATCAAATTATACCACTAGCCTTTTGGACTATCACGTGTTCAGAAAGCTGCTTAGATCAATGTCAGAGTGATCCTGAATTGCATTTGAGTAACATTTTAATTTCCTCCTTGGCTTCCATCCACATGCCAAGCCTGGACCTTTTGTTTCCATGCTTGATGGCAGGTTTTGGCTTTGCAGGCTTTTACATTGCTGCCAAGTTAATTTTAGAACTTTAGTTGCCATGGCTACTGCTAAGTATTTCTTAGTTCTACTTATTTGCTCAGTTTGCTGCTTTCCTTTTTTTCTTTTTTTTTCTTTTTTTTCTTTTTTTTTTTTGTGTGTGTGTGAAGTGCATGGAGTAATTATCCTACCCTTCAGAAGATAAAAAGGAGGGCATGTGAGAGGTGAGGCTCTTGATCTTCACTCTGATGACTCAGCTGCTCTTTGAGCAGCTGCAAAGACTTGAAAGCACTGCTCTTGTAACCATGGTCCGGATGAGGGGTTTAAGTCTGGGGAGGAAGGCAGGCATGGGTAACACTCATTCCAATGCACTGAATGAGATGTGGTGAGCCTGCTCTAATTCTGCTGACTAATACTGTCTTGAGGTTTATCTGTGTCTTGCTGGCTGGTTGTATAAACTTATAACTATATATAGTTCCAAGTCTTATGCTTAGGTTTAAATTCTTCGGAACAATGGCCATCATCTTGCTCGGGGCCTGTACAGTACATTATACAGAGCAATCCTATTTCATTATGCGAGCTCCAAGGCGTTACACTAATATCAGTAATAATTTAAAAAATTATATGGGTGGATGTAACAATTTCCCCATCTTGAGATGTTCTACTCTGTTTATGCAGGCAAGGTTGTGAATGTTATTTCAGTCATCTGAAAGAACAGGCAAAGACAGAGCACCCAGGGGTATTTAGACTTCTGATTAATATTTGAAACACTTACGCTTTTGAGGAAAATTTAGTTCTTGTCAGTACTGAAGAGCTTGGGAGAATGTCCTGAGAGCCCAAGAACATCATTATCTAGTTTTCAGGTGGGGTTAGCAGAGCAGGGAACCAGGCACAGGAGGAAAAAATTGCCTGATGGGCAACTTCAAAAGCTGTGAATAGAGCCACCCTCTGCTCCAGCTTCTTTAGCTCCAGGGCTGTACTGGTTGCTGTGGTTCTGGCTCATAAGTATGAGGGACACTTGTGATTAGTGCACTATGAAACACAGAATAACCTGGTGCAATTTGAAGCCTGGACATGTATACAGATCAGTATTGTTTGGATGTGAAGTCATTGCTGTTGTAGACGTACCTGGAAGGACCTTGGGCTTTCATCCTGCTGCTTTCCTAGAAATTTAATCCATTTACCAAGTACCTGGTAAGCAAAGATGTAATCATATTGTATTACTTTGGCCAACTCCCATAGTTAAGATCTGTTTAATGTGTAACTCCTGTATTAACAAGTCTCTCTTCTGTGCCTGAAATGGAGAAATCAAAAGCAGGGCAGAAACACGCTTTGAATGCAGCTGAAAACAAATCCTTGCCTTGGGTGTCTTAAGAGCAATATGAAGCAACTTGGGAGGGGAACAAATGGTAACTGAGCATGGAACTCCATGAAGTCAAGGTGCTGTGCTGGCTGGGCTAGATCTTTTTTGTAGCTTGGAGAAGGGCAGTAGGGAAAAAAGGTAACTGGATTAGAAAGCACATCAATAGAATAAAGAATATTCTGAAAGTCCAGTGTACAAAATCTACATAACTTGTTTTAGTGGGACATAAAATCATGAAAGATAAGAAATTTAAGAGCCTTTGGAGGCTTAGGTGGATACCCTAGAAACTCCTAGCACGAAGAGTAAATAAAGTGCAGAGATGCTGCCTATCTGTCTTTGATTTTTGTTGTCTTTTAACCTTCCATGCTGCAGCTCTGCTCTTTAACCAGTTGGAATTTAAATGCGTTGTTACAGTAGCATCTTTGTTGGCGATGGACTGTGACTCGTGCTCATTAAGGCTACAGATGTCTGCTCAGATTATGTATTTCAAAAGCTTTTTCTCTGATGAACTGTGAAAAGTCAGGCTTGAGCATAGGATTGTGAAAGATAAAATAATAGCCTTTCATCCCTGTGTCTGGCAGACTTAATGCAGTTACTCTCAGATCTTTTTAAAAATTTGGAGACAGCAAATTTGTTCAGTGAATAAGATAGCTCTCTGAGCACAACCCAGTTATGTTTCCTTTATCAGTCTTTTCCTAAATTACTCACAAAGCTTTTTACACTCCAAAAACCTCTAATCTGTGAATTCAGCATTTCCCCGATACTGAAGTTTATATAGGCATAAGTAGCATTGGTAAATTGTTTGTGGTGTGATTAGAAAACATATATCTTCTTAATGGGGAAAAAAAACCACAAAAGAATAAATACTCCATTAATTTAAGCTAAATTAGCTTGCCCACTCACCTTTTTTGAGAATTTGCATTTAATAGCAGAGCAGACAAAACTTTTTAAATCTGCCTATGTAATAATACCTGCTTCTTCTGGGAGAAAATGACTAAATAATCAAGAAATTCAATTCAATGACTTCTGTGATGTGTAAAGGTTTCCTGAAAGTTACTAGAGCAGAACTAAAGAGTTGTGGCTTTTGCTTTATAAAATAGCCATGCATGTCCACCTGAGATTTTTCAGGTGGTTTTAGATCTCACCTTCTCCCTATTACAGTATGCACAAGATCGGTAGAGGTTCATCAGGCATTCTCAGTTAGGTGCTCATCATTCCCTTCCACACTTCTGTGTACTCACCTGGCTCTACAAAAAAACAGAATGTTGCCAAGGAGTTACCAAGAAGTTAATTATTTCATCATGATTATATATAGAGAAAGATGAAGAAAAAACTTGATGTAAGAGTCTCTTGGATGCAAAACTGTCTCGTACTTTTGCTATTTTGTTTTAGCTGTGCTATAGAGCAGTTTTCTTGCTAGAGCATTCCTTTGGAAGACCATTAAGGGCAGTTCATTTATTTTCCTTGAATGGGATGTGATGTGTGCCCTCTTTAGGGTTACAAGCCAAGCAGTGCTGATACGCTCAGGTAATGTTACTTTCCTCTTTTGCAGGTTTGAATGTACTGACTTTGCTAGAAAAGGAAGGTTAGGTTCATGCTGGTCTTTCTTGGTTTAAACTACACTACAGCAGAAGCAAAATACCACTGGACTTGTTGAGCATGTTTTGCTAAGGGACCTTAACATTGTCTTGTCTTGGCCCAGAAAACCCATCTGTAAGGCAAGAATAAGGTTGCTGTGGTGAAAGAAGACTTTGTTTCAATGACAGCTGAATCTTCCTAGGCATAACTCTCTCAGAGATACGGTGTACTCTGTCTGCTCCTGTTAAGGTATAAAGACTATGCCTGTTTAGGGGGCTGGATTCTTTTTATGGGTAGAGAGTGTGTGTCTGTGCAAGGTACTCGGCACTGTCCAGGGCACATGAGAGATAAACCAGATCTTTCCTCTTCACAGGATATATCCGTACTCCTCAGTGCAACTCAGACATACAGGCTAGAACTATCTGAACTGGTGGAGATGCTAATTCAATGCCCCAAACCACTGTTGCTGAGTTGGCCACTTCAAAAGCTGCACCTGAGCACTATTCAAAACAGCACCTTCACAGCTGTACTTCTGGTTCAGAGATGTGTACACAGACCTTTGGTCCCTTATGTAGGCATGCCCTTAGGGTGCTCTTGTTCTCAGATACAGTGAACTAAATGGGAATACAAGCAACAGATTTAAAAATCTGAAAAAGAATAGCTTTACTGGTCAACAAATTATGTTTCATTAGCCACAGTAACCCCAAAGCTTCAAAACCGCATGTTAACTGCAAATTTACCCAGAATCTCTGCAAGATAGGTGGGTGGTTGTTGTATGAAAAGGATCATAAACCCAGATAAAATAGGTGTTTTGTTTCAGACTGTCCTAAAGCTGGTCATCGGATCCCATCTGACTTTTGGCAAAATATTTTTTTCTTCAGCAACACGGTTAACTGTTTGGATTTACAAACAGGTTTTTGTGTGGGACCTAGAAGATGCTATCCTGAACAGGCGGGTAACCTTAAAAGTTTTGAAAAAAAGTTGGTGTATAATTCAAGTCTGTCATTTTTCTTCTCTTTTAATAAGATACAGATTATAAAGAGAAGGGACTAAGCTGCTACAGAATGATCCCATGGTAACTGATGAGGTCTCATCAGGCCTGCAAAGGCATCCTGTTCTCAGTCTCACACTAATGAACCAGTGAGCCAAGTTGAATGAAAGTCTTGTGGCATTTTACTGGGATGTCATGAATATATTTACCTTCCTTGCATTGAAGAATTGCAGGTAGTCATGTTCATCCATGGATCTTTCCTTGCAAATACACTTCTTGTTGTTTGCATAAAAATGGTCTGCTTGTCTCTATGCTCCCTACTCTAGCCCTTGTCCATTATATGTGACCAGAATTCATTTTTCAGCTGGTGAATTTAGGGAGTGTATTAAAGAAGCTACAGTAATATGTGATGAGCTGTAATTAAAATTACTAACACATTTAAATTCCTTTCTTCCCTTCCACATTGATTTACATTCTTCACGTAGACTTTGTTCACTTTGCTGAGTGAGCCAGAGACCTAGTGTTGACTGGTAACTGTGATTTTTGCTTTCTCTCCAGCACAGTTGCATGGGGAAATAGTAAGGATCTTTGCTGAAGTGTGACACTAGGTATCAAGAAAACTGTGGCTTGCAGCTGGCCTGCAAAGCTCTGGTCTGTGGTTGTAGGAGCATCATCAGTAAAACAGATCTATTTAAGAGTGGTAGTTTTGGCACTCAGTAGCAGGACCAATAATCATGTTCTCTTAGTTCTGGTACAGCCTTTCTTTCCCATCTCATCCCTCCTTACTAAAATATCTATGATTTAAAATGGAGATGTTTAAAGGATTAGCCATTTTATGTTGTATTATCTTACCTAGCCAATGCCAAAGTTATTTTTAGTGATGCTGGAAAATGCAGTTTCATGTTTAACCGTGGAAGTGAATCACCAAAATCAAATATTCAGAGAAATACCCAAAGTATCTTGATGCAGAACAGTGGGTGCTTGAGGAAAGCTCTTCTATTATGCCAGACACAGTTGGTACTGTTGCTAGGGAAATTTCTAAGTTGCTCAATTGCAATTCTGAGTGACCAAAAAGCATTTTTATTTGATAGGTGAAAGAAAGGAAAATCATATGTTAAGATTTATTGTCTAACCTTCTGCAGTGGGAAATTAAGAATTTGAATGTGTAGTCCTCTTATAATTGTGTGGATTTTGGAGGTCAAGGGGTTGGGTTTGTTTTATTTGTTTTTTACCTAGCCTCTTGTTTTACTTGAGGTATATGAATGTCTTGTATTAGAACAGAATTTTTCTTTTTGAAGCTATAAGGACTTAGAGCCTGCACAGAAATAGAATTTCTCCCCGAAAAAAGAAAACAGTACTCAACAGCTGTATGACCATGTGACCATGGGGCTGAAATGGAATCAGGGGAACATGGTTCTGTGGTGCTGGCCCTGGCCTCAGATGCAGAAGAGCTGTATCAGTGTGTGTGTTATTTTGCTTCTCTGAGCTTCTTTCTTCCTTTGCATTTTGTTGCCTTTTATTGTGTTTTCTCATAAGAGTTGCGTGCAGTTCAAAACCCATTCACATTTTGTCCAGTTGTCATTCCATCACCTTTCTGCTTCTCTGGGCCCAGAGCCCGGGTGGGAATTCTTCTCCTGTATCATGACTGAACAAATCCAACTGTAACTTCTCTTATGATTCTCAGTAATTTTGCCAGTTCTTCAGTGCCTCCTGGAAATAAAACATACACTGTATGCTATCTGAGGTACGGCTTCTGATCTAGTCTTCTCATCATCCCTGTAATACTGCTGTTCGGGGTTGTGCTTCTGTTCCTGCTCCCTGCCACTCTGTTACCATTTCCAGCCATTCCCTTCACCATTTTCCATCTCAAATTGAAGCTCACTTGTGTGGTCTTTCATGGCCTTAGCCCAGTTCGTATTTTTCTTTTCCTCGTCTTGTTCTGTCTTAACCTGATTTTTTTTGTTTGGTTTGGGGATTTTGTTTTCTTTTTACCATTCACTACTTTCACTGTACACTCTGCTTTTAGACTTTCACATCTCTTACTGGTATCACATCTACCAGGCTTATAACACTGTTTTTGCTTTCCAGTGTCCTTTCTTCCTTTGAATTTTTTCTGGCAGGAGGTCTTCTGATCAAAACCATCCAAATAACACCCTTTTACTAAGCAGCTATCTATATTTTCTCCCATACTTATTTTGGACTGTTAGATCTGTGGAGCACAGGATTAGTTGCTGCCTTTTTTGATAAAGTATGTAAACTTCGACTGCACTGCAAGTTTCCATTAAAAGTAAAGATCAGGCCTTTTATGTCCCTGATTCTAGTGTGCTTTGCCAGGTACAGCTGGGATACTGTGGTTATGCCTTGGAACTGGGTGTTTCACCTTCAGAAACAAAAAGTTATGACTGATTGGTAGGGATGGGGCAGATACGCACATGAAAGTGCACATGCTTCCTACTAAGGTGTGTATTTTCATCTTTCTCAGTTTGTCTCTCCTTAGTAGTTTATCTGCTGGCACTTACTGCAGGCGAGGACGGACTGTGATAGTCACCCAACCTCTGATTTGCATGCATATGCTTTTAATAAGCTAATTTTCCACAATCCAAAGAAGAAAGGAAAACTTGCTTTTCTCACACAGTACATTAGTGAGAAACACAGCACAGGTTAAGAGCAGGTTTTTATTGAAACAAATTTCAGGCTTCCTTTTCCTTTTTTCTTGCAGAGGCAGGCAGCGGCCAAGATTATGTGACCTCAGAAAATCAGCTGCTTTACTACCCTAGTATTACCTATGCGATCATTGGTAGCTCTGTCATTTTCGTACTTGTGGTGGCCTTTCTTGCTCTAGTCCTGCATCACCAACGGAAACGCAACAATCTCATGACCCTGCCAGTGCATCGACTGCAGCACCCTGTTCTGCTGTCCCGGCTGGTGGTCCTCGATCACCCACACCACTGCAGTGTCACCTACAATGTCAACAATGGGATCCAGTACATGTCCAACCAGGGCTACCACAGGCCAGTGGACCTGGACTCTCCACCATCCTATTCAGAGGCTGTGCTCGACCAAAGGTATGTACAAGAGCTAATTCTGTATTCACCAATGTTTCACACTACTGGTTGCAGTTCGGTTAATCTGTGCTTCTGCTCCCCATTTATGCTTATTACTGCTTTTAACAAGTACAGCATTGCAATTCTGTCACATGCATAGGGCCAAATTCTGGCAAATTTGAGCTGCTCCTGCATATGCAAAATTCATGGCACTGAGGTCCCCTTACTGCTACTGGTATTAAAAGGATTTAAGGCAGACTTAAGTCACTCTCTCTTAGCATGTGTCATTGGTAGCAGAGACTTTGAGGATGGCAGAGAATGCAAAGAAATGTATCATTTCTCTAGTAGTGCCAGCCTGGAATCAAAACATTAAAACTGAAGTTGGAGTTTTGCCAAAAAAAACCCAAAACCAGCTAGGTTGTAGGTCATACTATTTTAAAAAAAATTACTGTGGTCATATATGATATGTATATAAAGGTGAGAGGTCTGTTCTTGCATAAAGAAATTGTATAGTCCCTCTGCTCTGTGCTACATTCCCTTTACCAATAGGAGAAAAGAACAGGACTCTGAAATGGAAAGTGCTGTTCTCATTTTAAATAGCTGAAAGTACTTTGAAATTTTGTGGGTGGGTGTGGCTTGGGTTATGATGTTTTTGTAGTTATGACACTGGTTTTATTTGTAGATAATTAACCTTCATTTTAAGCTCTCTCTGTACAGTCTTTCCTAACAAACTCCTAGACTGACGTGCTTTGTACACAAAAAGGGGCATGGTATGAATTTTAATTATCCAGATTGTTCACTGTCACCCTGTTAGTATGTTTTAGTAGGAACTCTGGGATCTAAGAATGATAAACATTCCTATTCTCTGCCGCATTGGCAGCAGCTCCCTTGTCTTAATGTTGACATGCATAATAGTGGTATCTTTTCATTAGTAAGGACAACTAAATGAGCAACTGTCCAGAGTGTAATCAGTTCTCACCTGGACTGATACAAACCATCAGCAATTTCAGAGCTAATTGCTCCCAAGACCTGTTATCAATCTTGTTTACTATCACAACCAAAAAGACCCAGGTTCCCTGAATCCAGTATTCATCTTGTCTATGCCTACTTAGCAGTTGCTCTGCATGTGGTATCATGACAGCAGAAGTGATTCGTCATGTGGAGAATTCAGTTAGTTATTTATGTGTAGACTGTAAGCCATTAATCTCTGTCACTTAATGGAGGTTCCTCCAGATCTTTCTTGTGTTCACATCATTGTCTATAGGTGTAAATCCACTACTTACCTTATTTCTTTTAAAGTGCTTTCTCAGGTTGGGTAAAAATACAGGAAAAATTCTTACCTCTTGCAGCTGTCTTTGAGGGTAAGCTGAGATTTGTTGGAAGTGCATAGCCTTGAATATTGGAATGTAGAGTGTTAAGTAGGATATAATTAGCTATGTTGCACCTTGACCAGGAACCCTAGTGCCAGTGCTGGTGTGGGTGTTTCAGAACGACCTGAATAACGTAGCCAGGTCTGTATAAGATGTCCTGATAGGTGTCATCATGGAAAAGCTAAGAAATACTGTTTGGTTTTTTTTTCATAATGGGAAAACTGTGTTGTTTCTTACCTACTGCTCCTTTCAGTAACTTCTTACTATGTTGTGTATCTTACAGCAGACCACCTTGGTTTGACCTTCCTCCACCGCCTTATTGTTCTGAATCAGAATCCCCTAGCCAGCCAGATCTGCCTCCTTACCGATCTCGGATGGGAAGCTTGGTGAGCACAGACACTCCCATGGCAGGAAGCCCTCTGGGCACAGCCACCAGTTGGACAAGAGACATCCATGACAGCATGGATGGCCACAGAACTGTTCTCCAGAGGACAGCAGATCAAAATGATTCTCTCATCAACCACATTGCTGAAAGAGAAGTGTAACTGCTCCAGTATTTGAGATGGGCAGGAAGGCATTTACTGTTTCAACTGTGTATGGTTAATTGGCTGTGGCTAAGAGGTTTCAGAGGGACATGTGCCTGAACGATTACTTGATTTGAATCCACGCTGAGTTAATACTTGGATTCAGCATTTTGGGCTCATCAAAGACAGAGCCATGAGAGCTAAACCTAGAGTCACATCAGCTCTCCACAATATTTCTGCAAGCAAGTTCTGGTTCAGACTAGTAAAAAAAACATAAGCGCTGTGTCAAAGAACTGATGTGATGTCTTGAACTATTTTATGTACGTGAATGTATATATGTGCATGTAAAAACTATACAGGTATTGCACACAAAAACTATGCCAGAAGGACTTTTTTTTTTTTTTTTTTTTTTTTCAGACTGCCTCCTGTCCTGGTGACATGTGAGCTGTTTTGTCTTACTGCCTGGTGCCAGCTGGTGGTCACTGAAGCACCTGAGAAGCAGTCTCTCTGCTTGGAGGTCTGGTGCCCAATGGCAGTGATCAAATTGCAGAAGATGTCCTACTTGACCCTTCTCTTCATAGCCTGGAACATTCTCACTGTGAATGTAATTTTCAAAGTTTAAGCTTGTGAGGATGCAACAACTCTGAGCAAATCAGGGTTTTTTCCCCAGATGCTATTATCTAGGCCAAATTTTTACAGGCTTTCTCAGGAACAGCACAAAGGTTGGCTTTTCTGTCAGACTTCAAGGCTGAGTACAGGGGCACTGAAGCTTCTCAACAAACCAGCACAAGATTTCTTTTCAAGTGTGGCAAAACAACATCTTAAAAAAAAAAAAAAAAAAAAAAGACAAACCAAAAAAAAACACAAGAAAAAAAAAAACCCCAGCCAGAAAAAAGACATGTACTGTTTCAGCTAAATCTTAAACACCAAAACCAGCCTGAGGCAAACACCCATCACACAAAGCTTTAGTGAGAACGACTAGTTTGTTATATTTGTAAAATAACTGAACGCAGGTCATGTAGTGAAAGGTGTTGGGCTTGTTGGCCCTGTCTGCAGTGTGTTATGTACCTGCATGGATACACGTTTAATACTGTGTGTATGTATGTGTATTGCATAGGTTTAGTTCTGCTGCACCAGTAGAACTCTAAAATGTCAGTGTTTCACTCATTCTGTTCTCACTGGGTTTTATGGAGTTTGCCTGAATTTGTGTTCATTTGGTTGAAATTGTAGCTTCTGCAGAAAAACAGAATTATTTGTGTCCATTTTGTCTTAACTCTTGAAATGGTCTCCTGTGAAGTGTGTTTCAGCGCACAGTGTTGAATCATCTCGGAGGTAAAGATATTCAGTGGCAAGAGGGAAGCTGTGAATTTAAATGCCACTACAGTGCTGTGCTTGTGCTCAATGTACAGCAAACAATGCAGTGTCTTCCTTTTGTCCAGAGAGAAATTGGCCTTGAAAAATTATTTATATTTATCTATCAGACACATTTCCCATGCGTCCTTTCATGTAATGAACAATGTCATTAAACAGACTTCGCAGTTTAATGGAAATGAAGGAAGCTGACAGCCCACATCTTCTGCTTTGTTCTTCCCTGCTTTTCTAAGGTAACTTCTTTCACCCAAAGGTTATGCTCAGAACCCAAGAACTTTTGAGCTTGAGTGTAGGTAGGGGAATGACTCGGGTTCAGTGTCAGTTTCCACACATACAAACTTTTTTTGTGGTGTTGCTTTTTTTTTCCCTTTTAAATACCATAGCAGTAGCTGGAAATGAAGAGGCAGGGGCCAGATGGATATACAAGCACAGGTCATTCCAGAACTGAGATGACACAGTGAAGAGTTCAGGAGAATTTTAACACTGACTTCGGAAGCAGATGAATGGCAGCCTTTCATACAGGCTTAGGCAGCCTGTCTTGAATTGTGCTGCTGGAGATGCTCCAAGGTCCTTGTAAAGCAATGTACAAGATTGGGTCGGATTTCATCCTTGCTGGGAGCTCAAGCAATGTAATTATGCTGTCCTTCACAAAGCAGGATGTGGCTAATTAATGACTCCATCCGACTTCATAGGCAAACTGTTGTCATCCCCACCTAGCAGACAGTTACATTTCATTTTACAGGTAGGTTAAACTTGAGTACCTAGCTAATAGTAAAGGTCAGTGCAGGGCTGTCTCCAGTGAGCACCGGACCCTGCTGTCCCTCTTGCCTTTTGCTGTTTCTGTTCAGCCTCTGTAAGACAGCTGCATAATGCTGTATCAGAATTAGCCTTAATGTTTTTCTGTTGCAGTTTTAAAAATGTTATATTGGACTTCACTGCAAACTCTTCAACAGTATGTTTTAGTTTTGTTAAAGTAAACGTATTTTTAAAGTTGCCTGAAGCTGTATTACTGAAACTAAATCAGTGTTCAGTGTAACTTACATGGCATGTATTTCTCGTGCAAGTCTTCCATGGGGGCCTGCATTTCACTATGTGTATTCTAAGACACCAGGGTGTGTACAAACTGAATATTGTTTTCCTGTGGCATCTGAAAAACATTGCCTTGCATTGCGAAGAAGTAGGAAAAGAGTGGACATAGCCTGCTTCTTCTGCCTTCTGTGTCAGTCACTCATATATGTACATATATATACTACAAAAAAAAATACTTTCAGGTTGTATATATTCACATATCTTTTGCATTAAGATAATCCATTTGGACTTTACAAGAAAAAGAAGGAAAAAACATTCTGAATGGTGTAAAGTTTTCCCTTCCAGTTAAGGGTGTATTTATCTTTGTATAGGAATCTTCTAGTTTTTGAGAACATGATTTAATAAATGGAGATTGTGCCTTTCTGATTGAATGTTGATTTGGGAGGCTGTTAACTACATTCCTGGGTGGTGTTACACATCATTGTCTAGAGATCCAAAAAGAAACAAGTCTTGTCTTCCTCTTTGTTGTTACTTATGGAGACCACTGAACTTTGAGGAGTACAGAACTTTATTATCTTGTTCCAAAAAGGTGTATTACAACTTTAAGGGGGCCTTTCATCTTACTCCAGTTTTCTGGTTTGTAAAACAGATTTGCTAGATGGTTTCTTTGGAAATTGCTGTAGTGTCACACAGAAATTGTTTATAACGTGTCACTTCTAGTAGTGTTAATACAGTGTTATACTGCATTATTCAGTGGAATCTTTGGGAAAGCATGGTAGCAAGAACCGTGCTGATGAAATTAAATATTTCATTGAAAATCCTGCAGCTTGTAAGGTTGAAGTTAAATGCTCATGAAATATCATGTGGTAGAGTTTTGTTTCGGTAGCTGGTAAAATTGGAATAGATAATTCTGTTGTTTGCAATTGCTCTTCACATTTTAGTTTGAGGTTAGTCCTCCAGGAGCTTTTCTTTATACTTAATATTTAAACAAGTGGATGTTATTTCAAAGACCTATTCTTACAAAAGTAAAACTGATCAGTTTTCTTCCAGAGCCAAATTCTGATTCCACATCTGTACTGAATGGTGAGCACTGTAATGAATAGTTCTCAGTGCAGGTATTAATATATTTCATTCCAGCAAAACAATTTGAAGAAATGACTACTTGAGGTAGATGAAGGAATGTGGATTAGCCTGTTGGAAATAAGATTTGGGTTATTTAAAAATAAAAAAAATAATTTTCAGGAGTTTTGAGCGTAACCTCTGCTGAATCCAGAGTGCAGTGTATTTAAAATCAGGCCATTAATGAATCTGCTTGATAATAACCTGAAGTTCCTTGTAAGGCAAATTACAATTTACCTCTCTGGTATTGTGCTAAGAGAAAACTGGCAGTAATGCTTATAAAAGAGCTTGTGAATAATTTTCTCTGCTCTTGTCTACAGTGACACACATGACAACAGTGACTGCATTGCGATTTTTAAATAACTGCATTCATTCTTCCTTTCCTTTTAAGTCAAATCAGTTTTATTTACACCACTTCACTTTGATACAGCTAATAGGGCCCTTGTGATAGATTTAGAAGCTGAGTGGAGGAAAGAGATGATGACTCTCATTTTAATTAATGCTGCAGCTTGTTAATCTCGCGTGCTTTACTTTTTAGACATCTTAGGAAAGACAAATGGTTTTAGTAGATAAGAAAAACTATTAACGATGGAAAAGATAGAGGGACACTGATTCTGAATTTAATTTTTAATGAATATTTAAAATTGTATAAATGAAGGAAGAATTTAATGCTGTATTTTTAATGTGGTGATCAGATGGCAAGTACTGTTTTTAACTGTTGCTCATCAGAAGCTACTTTGCCTAGAACGGATGGAACTAAAATGGTAAAATGAATGGTGGTCTTGCAGTTCATACTGGATCTGAAATATTTTTTATTAACACAAGGTTATTTTGCACCCATGGACTAAAATATGGACTGCAGAAAGAATTTAAATAATGTGCTGGATTCTGCCTGAATGTATCCCAGTACAGGACTATGGCCTTCATTTGTCTTTTTTTTTTTTTTTCTTTCTTTCTTTCTTTCTTTTTTTCTCTGATTTGAGGGGTTTTGTCAACCTGAAACAGAGATGTTATATAAGAGCTTTTGGGAGGTTGTATCTTGAAACGCAACCTTGTCTTGAACTTTTGTAAACTGGAAAGCTTCAAAAATGTATTCTGTATTCCTGAATAAAGTTGGTGTTTTAATACTGTTCACAAGTGAGATTTCCGCTGTCTCATAAAGTTTCAGTGTTAGTTTTATAGCCTTCTACATGAGGTTTCTTCCAACTTCTTTTGCATTCAGTGTTAAGTTCTGTTACCTCTTTGTGGGTGTTAAACATATTTTTAAAAAGGAAGAGATATTGGAAACCCACATGTACATGTGTGTGTAAAAATATACTGATAATATTTATTTATATTTATAAAAATGAAATTATGTAATTTCATAATTTCTTGTTCTTATTTTGCCATTCTGTTCCTACTATCAAAGATGAGGCATCTGAAGCAGTCATGTTCTGTTTTCTGCTTTACAGCAAAGCTCTAGATGCTTCAGCAGAGGTTAGTGCTCTGTGTTGGCTGCTGCATACAGATTTCCTAGCAGAACTAAGGGGCCTTTAGCATTAGCTTCTGTGTCTCCACCTAATGTTTCCCCACCACTTATGTTCCCAGTGCAATGACCCAGTTTATATCCAGGTCCATGAGCCGGATTCAAGCTGAGATGCTCTGTGGAGGCTGTGTGTCTGGCTGAAGTCCCATGTCAGGGCTCTTTTCCCAGCAGATGACTGAGGGAGGTACCACCACTATCATGGGAACCATCCAGCCCCATGAAGTCCAGATCCACCTGACATGTGGATCATAGCCACTCTTTTTGTCAAGGTCCTGTCACCCACAGGACTAGCATTAAGAAGTACCTCCAGCGAAGTTATTTTCTCAGATTAAGGAGAATAGGTTCAAATGTTACGTCTAAATATTTCAATCTGTATGGGTATATAGAAGTTGACATACTTCGCTTCAATGACTCATCTCCACTTGCTACTGTCACAAGGGCATGTCATTTTTATCATTATCCTTGTTAATTAAGCCACATACCATCACTGAAATTCTCAGATGGTAATCTTTGTTCAATGCTGGCAAACTGCCCCCAAATAAATAGCTGTGGATCCAGGATTCACACCAGCAGCATAAGGGAGATGGAGCTGTCGAGGCTGCCACAATGAGCTCTCTGCAGGGGAGGGGAGCGCTGGGGTCTCAGAGCTGGCTTACTCAGCCATGTCCCAGCAAGAGCTACGCTTGAGAAATGTTGATGCAGAAGACAGCTGCTTATGAAAATAAATAGCATACTCTCCAGCTAAGCTCCCTGATTAATCATGTTTGTTCTCTCTGCTTCAATTTGTTTAAAGATCTTAATTCTTACACCTTAAAAAACTAAATATGCAGTTTATTTTAGCAGTGATTTCTGAGTGCAGCATCTTTTCTTGCTGATTTGCAGGCAGTCTCCCAATTATTCAGCCTCAGTTATCTATTGGTGAGAGAACTAAGCAGCTTTTCACTTTTTGGGGAGCTGTCGTCCAAAATGGTGTGCTGTTATTAATTGAAGTAAGGGCATCTTCATGTGGAAATTCACAGCTCTTCTTTGCTTTTCAAAGCAAAGTTGAGGGTATGCATATTGCATAAAGTACTTTGGGTAAGTACCGGATTGATCTCTCTAGGGAATTAACTTCTCTGTTTATCTGCCAAACATACTATGAATAGATAAACAGAAACGCGATCCTCTGCTTTGCAAAATCCCAACAGTATTCCTTACTGAGGCAACCACTGCAGATGAAAAGGTAGAGCACTTTTGTGGCTGATCTGGCCCTTAGCATTTCATAGAATCACAGAATGGTTTGGGCTGGAAGGGACCTTAAAGGTCATCTAGTTCCACCCCGCTGCCATGGGCAGGGACACCTTCCACCAGACCAGGTTGCTCCAAGCCCCGTCCAGCCTGGCCTTGAACACTGCCAGGGATGGGGCATCCACAGCTTCTCTGAGCAGACTGGGCCAGTGTCTCACCACCCTCACAGCACAGAATTTCTTCCTAAGACCTACTCTAAATCTACCCTCTTTCAGTTTAAAAACATTACCCCTCATCCAATCACTACACTCCCTGATAAAGAGTCGCTCCCCTTCTTTTCTGTAGGTCCCCTTTAAGTGCTGGAAGGCCGCTACAAGGTCTCCCCAGAGCCTTCTCCAGGCTGAACAACCCCACTCTCTCGGCCTCTCCTCATAGAGGAGCTGCTCCAGCCCCGTGTTCACCCTTTGTGCCCCTCATCTGGACCCACTTGAGCACGTTCCTGCCTGTCTTATGCTGGGGGTCCCAGACCTGAAAGCAATGCTCCAAGTGGGGTCTCACAAGAGCAGAGAAGAGGAGGGACATCACCTCCCTCAACCTGCTGGTCACAATTCTTTCAATACAACCCAGGATGCAATTGGCTTTATGGGCTGTGAGCACAATACTGCCAGCTCATACTCAGTTTTTCATCCAGCAGTACCCAAGTCCTTCTCCCCAGGGCTGCTCTCAATCATTTTACCACCCAAACTGTATCCATGTTTGGGATTGCCCTGACTGAGGTGCAGGGCCTTGTACTTGGCCTTGTTGTACTTCAAGATGCTGGTGCTTAGGGACATGGTTTAGTGCTGGACTTGGCACAGTGTTAACATTTGTGGCTGGACTCAATGATCTTAAGGGTTTTTTCCAAACTAAATGATCCTATGAAGTTCATATGGTTTGCCTCTGGACAGCATCCCTTCCCTGTAGATTATTAACCACACCACTCAGTTTGGTGTCACCCACAGACTTCCTGAGGGGGTCTATGTCCCCAGCAAAGATCTTAAACAACACTGGTTCTAATATGGACCCCTGAGGGACACCACTCATCACTGGTCTCCACCTAGACATTGAGCTGTTGACCACAACCCTTTGAATACAACCATCCAGACAATTCCTTATCTGCTGAGTGGTCCACCCATCAAAACCATGTCTCTCCATTTTAGAGATAAGGATGTTGTACAGAACAATATCAAACACTTTGTACAAGTCCAGGTAAATTATGTCTGTCACTCTTCCCTTCACCACCACCGCCATAACCCTATCATAGAAGGTCACCAGCTTGG
Source organism: Microhierax caerulescens (assembly GCA_035590215.1). Lineage (NCBI taxonomy): Eukaryota > Metazoa > Chordata > Aves > Falconiformes > Falconidae > Microhierax > Microhierax caerulescens. The sequence continues at coordinate 48,655,858 of JAVJGJ010000060.1, read as the reverse complement.
TCAGGCACAACTTGCCCTTAGTGAAGCCACGTTAGCTGTCACCACTCACTTCTCTGTTTTCCATGTGACCTAGCACAGTTTCCAGGAGGATCTGGTCCATGATCTGGCTGGCCACAGAGTTGAGACTGACCAGCCTGTAGTTCCCTGGGTCTTCTTTTTCTGCCTGTTCAAAAAATAGGGGTTGTTTCCTCTTTTCCAGTCAGTGGGAATTTCACCAGACTGTCACAATTTTTTAAATAGGGTGCACAGTGGTTTAGGAACTTCATCTGCCAATTTTCTCAGGACCCACAGATGCATCTCATCTGGTCCCATGGACTTGTGCACCTTCAGGTTCTTTAGACGGTTTCAAACCTGATCTTCTCATATGGTGGGTAGTACTTCAATCTCCCAGTCCCTGCCTTTAGATTGTGTGAACTGGGATGTGTGGCTAGCACACTTAGTGGTGAAGACCAAGGCAAAACATTTGTTGAGTGCATTCACCTTCTCCATGTTGGTTGCAGACAGGTTTCCTGTTTCACTCATCAGGGGGCAGTTTCTTTCATTTTCTTTTGTCATCCTGAAGAAATCCTCCTTGCTATTTTTAGCATCCCTAGACAAGTCCAGCTCCAGCTGTGCCTTGGCTTTCCTGATCCCCCCCACCCTGCACTCTTGAGCCATAACTCTAGAATCTCCCTATGCTGTGTATCCCTGCCACCACTGACTATGCCTTTTGGGTTTGTATTTCAGTTTGGCTAAGAGGTCTTCACTTAGCCAAGCTGGCCTCCTGACTCCCCTGACTGACTTCTTATATCTCAGAACTGAGAGCTTTTGTGCCCTAAAAAAATGTCTTTAAATATCTCCCAGCTCTTGTTCACTCCTTTACCTCTGAGGGGAGTTTCCCAAGGGATCCCATGGCACTAGCACCCTAAATAGCCAAAAGTTTGCCTTTCTGAGGTTTAGGGTCCTGACTCTCCTTTTCACTTCTCCTGTACCCCTTAAGATTGGGAATTCTACCAAGGCATGACTGCTGCAGCCCAGGCTACAGCCTACCCCAGTCTTGACCTCTCCAATAAGTTCTTTCCCATTAGTGAGCAATAGGTCTAGCCGTGCCTCTCCTCTGGTTGGTCTCTCCGTCACCCAGACTAGGAAGTTGTCCTCAACGTACCCCAGTAATTTCTTGAGCTGCTTGTCATTTGCTGTGCCACTTTTCCAGCAGACATCCAGATGACTGAAATTCTGTATCAGGATCAGGGCCTGCAATCACAATGCTTCCTGCAGTTGAAGAAGGAACTATTCATCAACCTCCTCTCCTTGATTAGGTGGCCTGTAGTAGAAACCAACCATAAAGTTTCCTTTGGTGGCTTGGTCTCGAATTTTTCATCCATAAGCTCTGGACCTGCGCATTTCTGTTCTGCAACGATAGCTCTGCACATCAAGCCCATTTTTGTCACAGAGGGCAACTCCCCCACCTCTCCTCTCCTTCCTGGCCTGTCCTTCTGAATACTTTAGAGCCATCAATCACAGCACTACAATCATATGATTCATCCCACCAAGTTTCTGGTCATAGTTTTCCATCTGGGCAGCAGCTTCCAGCTCCTCCTGTTTGTTTCTTGTACTATGCGTATTGGTATAGAGGCACTT
>JAVJGJ010000060.1:48636390-48651251 GCA_035590215.1 Microhierax caerulescens | reverse complement strand
TCTCTGCTTTGAGGAAGCGGGGTGGGGGGGTGAGGGGGGGGGGTGGGGTGGGGAGAGCACCCCAGTGTTCTTGCAGCCTGGTGGTCACCAGATGAGTGAAATGCCTTGTGAGATCTGAGGCCATTAAAGATGCCAGCAAATATATTAAGAGCCTGCTGCTATGCCGATAGCATATTTTTTTTTAATTAATCTGCTAAAGTAAGCAGAGGAGCGCTCTTTCCAGCATAGGCTAGGTGCAGTGCAGAGAAGCACTTGCTGTGCATAGCAAGGTGGGCTTTGGGCTGTAAGAGGAAAGTGTGATGTGAAGACACCCGAGCCAGAGGACTGAATGCAAAATCCCAGGAGGACAAGGCCCTGACCTGGGGGGAAGAGGGAGTCAGGGAGCTGGAGAGCTAACAGCATTGCTTCCTGCTAATTGCATCAAGGCAGAAATTGCCTTCACCCTTGTTTCTTTCCTGGGGGTGTGCATACGCCACGTGGGTGGTGACATCCCAGCTAGCATGAGAGCTGAAATCAATACTGCTGTGTCAGCATGGGCCTCCATTAAGCTGCTGGCTAATGAGGCTTATAAACCCCATACCGAGGTTAACAGGGCTGCGTGGTGTGCTGGGTAGCACCGGCGGTGTCAGTGGTTATCCGTTATTTCTCAGTGACACAGGACTTGCCTGCGCAGGCACACCTGAAGGTTTCACATTCTTTTGAAGAAACAGGCACTTATTTCAGTGGAAGTAGAGTCTCATCTGAGCTTCTACAATCACCAGTAGCTAATGGTTCATCTCTTGTCCTGCTGAGCTGTGCTGAGTGGACTTTTGACGGTGGCTATTCTAATTCTGAAGTAAGAGATGCTTTAAAGAATTAACCATTCCTAGGATTTTTACTTTTCAGGTCACTGAAGCTAGATCTATATGAGGGGAGATCTTGGATGTCTAGATATGCTCAAGATGAGGGCTTTGGGCTTCAGCCCTCTTCTAGTGACTGAGGATGGTAGCTGAGCCTGCATGGCAGTCCCAGGAGAAAGTCTGACTGTAAGCCCTTAAACCACATTATGGGGTCCAAGCACCCCCTTAAACAGAAGCAACGCAGTTCTTCTTTATCAAATGGACTGTGACAGGTCCAAAAGCAAAATGGAGGGAAGTGAAAGGAAAGGAGGGATAAGAACATGTCATCTGGAAACAGGCTTATGTTGTACTCTTTGGGGAGTTGGGCTTCACACTGTCAGCCAAGCCTGTGAGGGATCCCTGAGGCTATGGGGGGGCTTTCCCCTGCCGCTCTTGGCTGCTATGAAAATGCCAGTGAGTCTGTCTGCCCTCACTGTTGTTCAGCCTGAGCGTTTATTAAGATGCTCTGAAGAATTTCTTGGTTTATTGTGCCTGTGGTTAGATCTTTTCTGTCAGCTTCATGTTATGTGTCCCTTTGGTGAAGGTCTGGCGCTTCTGTGTGTGCTCAGAGGACCGCCTTCTGCCCTTGCTTTCTCTTCAGCTTACGTGACTGCTTTACAATGCCCTGCTGATGGAAGGCAATTCAAACAACTAAACACTATCTCTGAACTTTTCTGGGGTAGTCTCAGAGCCCAACATCTGCCAACTGTTCCTATCGCAATTTGGGATGAGACCATCTTGTATGGGCTTTGTACCCTCTTGTGTGGTGGGTTTTAGAATGACAGAATTGTTTAGGTTGGAAAAGGCCCTTAAGACCATCAAGTTCAATCCAGCACTGCTGACTGTGCCACTAAAACCTGTCCCTGAGCACCATGTCTACATGTCTTTTAAATACCTTCAGGGATGGCAACTCACCCACTTCCCTGGGCAGCCTGTTCCAAAGCTTGGCCACCCTTTCAGTGAAGAGTTTTTCTTAATATCCAATCTAAATTTCCCCTGGTGCAGCTTGAGGCTGTTTCCTCTCATCCTATCACTTGTTACTGGGGAGAAGAGATTGACACCCACCTCACTACAATCTCCTTTCAGGATAGTCTCCCCTGAGCTTCATCTTCTCCAGACTAAACAACCCCACCTCCCTCAGTCACTCCTTGTGGGACTTGGTCTCTAGACCTTTCACCAGCTTCAGCGCTCTTCTTCAGGCATGCTCAAACACCTCAATGTCTTTCTTGTGGTGAGACCCAAAACTGAACACAATACTCGAGGTGCAGCCTCACAACTGCCAAGTACAGGTGGATGATCACTTCCCTAGTCCTGATGGCCACACTGTTTCGGATACTATTTCTGATAGTTTTGTCCCCAAGCTTGCCAGCCTGGAGCAGGTCTGGCTGTGCTACTGTGGCTTGACCACCTGCTTGGATCTCGACTCAACATTTTTAGGTGGCCGGTGGGAAGAGGCAAGTAAGCATCCTTCTGAGGTGGCAGGTTGGAGAAGTCTGTCCCTAACAATACACCAGCAATGGCTTGGTAACATCAAACATACCCAGCACCTGAGGCACCACTTACCCTTCTCTAATGCAGTCATATTTTCAGTCAGCAGCCCATGCAGATAAAAGCGGTAGCGTACTTCTCTGTAAGCAGGACCCTGGGCTCAGGCAGATTAGCAGTGCATTAGTTACGATGTGTTTGTGTTTTTCAAGTGTCTTTTTTTTTTTTTGTCCCCCAGTCAGAAACTATAGCTTTGGCCACAGTCTGGTGAGTCTGGGAGTCACAACTTAAGGAAGAACCTTTCAAATGCAGGATCTAAACCAATAAAACATCTGGGATAGTTACAGCTGAGTTAATGGCCCAGTGAAGAAACAAATCGCTGTGTGACCCTTCATGCTTCTAAGTCTGCCTGATCTGCATTTTCCCCCTGCAGCCAAGCTACGCTCATCACCCAAAAATCAAATGCAATGTATATAATCAAATACAATGCGATGGTCTCCTTTTCTTTCTCTGGCTGGGCTTATTTTTCATCCTGTGCTACAGAACAAGGGGAGCATGCAGACAAGAAGCTGAATTCATTGCTCCTCCTCTGGTTCAGCAAGAAATTACTCAGATTTTTTCCTAGGTCAATGAGTTGCCATCGTGTCCCAACAACCTTGCACTCCCTGGCAGAGACATGAAAAATGATCCTTTGTCTTCCTTGTGGCACTGGCGCTATGGGTGACAAATGCTCCCCTTTTCATGCTTGCCTATTTTTTGGCATTGTGCATTATTCTGGATAAGCTGTGTGGCAGCCCTCTCGTTAATCAGCTGTGTTGCTGGCCTATGAACTGGTAGCCTAGAGCAATCTCTGTTAGATTTGACCCCACTGATGGCAGGGTCAAAGGAGCTGGTCATTCTGGGGGGACTGGGGTTGTGTCCAGCAACATCACATTTCTTTGCTGAGAGCCATGCACTCGGATAGAAAAGTGAACCCATCAACTATTAGCCTGATTATTTAACAATCTTACTTTGAAATGCATGAAGCATTTTGTTCTCTTTAGTCTGCAAGTAAACCAGTAATTCTCAGTTAAAGGTGAAAGAGAAGGGGAAGTATCAAGAAATTGGCACTGGGGTGCTTTTAGACAAGCCTCTGAAAAATGCTGAAGAGCAGCACTTTATCATTTTCCAATTGAATAATGTTAGTTCCAAGGCTTTTAATTTTTGAATGTTGAATGGCCTCCTAAATACATCCCGCCCCCCAAGTGAGACTGCTAATGAAACAAACAGATGGTGATTTGAATAGAGTAAAAGGACATCATAAAGATGTGCTTTGAAATAGCCAGACAGAGCAAATTACACAGGAGACGGGAAAAGAAAGTGATGGAAAACTGAGAACAAACCACCACAGTATTCATGTTATTCACCCAGCATGTGAGTGGAAAGGTGTTTAATTATCTTCCATAATCTGATATTAAAAAAAAACCCACCTTTTATCCAAAATGTTGAGGGTGATATATAAGGAATTGTAGTCTTGACTGAGCGTAGGGGCCAGTCGCATGCATCTGTCTGTGTCTGTGCCTCTCACTGCTGTCTCCAGGGCTGTGTGTCAGCAGTGACATTTGTTTGTTTTCTATTTTAAGCAATGCCTGGGAAAAAAAACCCAACTTTTTTTTGTTTGCCTCTTTCCCAAACTAATGCAATTTGAAATGGTATATCAGAGAGTCTGGAAGGCCTGAGGCAAAAGGCAAAACTGTGACCCTGTGAGTATTAGACTGTACTGTGGCAAGCTGGGTATCTTCTCCCTCAGTCAGGAAAGAGGCTGGGGAAGGATGGCCCCTTGGGCTGGCTGCCTCATCACTCCCTTCTTTCTGCTCTCTCTGCACTGTCTCTGGACTGCCTTGTACTCCATGAGAGGGGTGGCTGATGTTGCTATTGGCCTTTCAACAGTACTTTCTGTCTGGGGATCACAGACTGCTTTACAAACATTATGACTTAAGATTTATAAGCTGCTGTGAGCAGAGAGAATTACAAAAACAAATAATTTACTTATTTCAAATCCAAAGTAAAAATAGGTAGTGGAATCTGCCCCAAGACTGCAGGCTGAGAAAAAAACCCTAAACTGATTTTATGGCTGCTCTTCCCAAGGCTTCTGCTGCCAGAGCAATGGAGTGTCTCCTCTTTACGCCTGCTTTCCCTGTCCTAGTTTTTTGCATCTCAATTTGCAGTCCCCTACCATGGCACTGGAAGCAGTCTAAGTGTTGAGCACTTGGGAAGTTACAAGTGATTCATTTAAACTCTGTTCTTCAGAGTGGGAAGAAGGGGAGATGACACACTTGTTTCAGGCCCAAGCTAGGCAGAAAGGAATGTGCTTTAGAATTATGCTTAGCTGTAGAGTAACCCACTCCCTCATCTGCATTTGGCTACACAGAGGTAATGAGGAAATCAATACCTAAGGCATGCACATCTTCAAAACTTGGGTATTTCAGTGCCTGACATTCTGATACTTGCAGTAAAAATTAATTGCGCTCTTCTGTTGGCCAAAGTCTCCACAGCAGCCTCATTAACACACAGCCAAACGCTTCCCTCTTCCAACTTGCTGAACTAGAAATCAGTTCTGTTTGCTTGGATTTTGTTTGCCGTGAACAAAATGCTTTTTTGTTTCTGCTGTGCCTGTGATTGCACCCTGAAAGCAGGAGGAAGGCAGAGCAGCCTTCAGTGTCTCCATAATCATCAAACGACAGTTTTGCAGCCTTTGAACATCATCTTGCATCTCCCCTTGCTGTATGGCAAGTTCCCTGGTTCCCTCCTGCACCCTTCTCTCCGATCACTAAAATTGTTATGATCACATCTCCCACAGCAGAAACAAGTAGGAGCTGAGGGTGCCCTGATGGCCCAGCTTGCTGCTGCTGTTTTGTGCCAAAACAACTGTGGCAGCTGCTCACTCGCAGAGAGAAAATGTAGCATCACTTTGTGCCTTTTACTAGGTTTAGTGAACAATAAATATGTAGCTTAAGCAAAGGCAGATTCCTCTCGTGCAGACACACATCAGTTCTGTGTGTGTGCACCTGCTACTGTCTCTCTGGAGAGAACTGAAACAACCATCATCCAGTCCTGGCTCAAAATCCTTATGCAGGCTATTATGCAGTCCCTTACAGAGAAATAAAGCTTTTCAGCTTCTGTGTGTAAGCTGGGAAGAAATTATGACCTGGCTTTTATGCTGGTGTACTTCACAGGCAGAGAGAGGTGAAACAGCTCCATTACAAAGCTTGCTGCATGAGTTGGGACAGGACCCCTGGATCCTGCCTTGCTCTTCCAACAAATGAGTTGTGCCATAGCCTCAGTGGGAAGGGATGGTGATGGGGAGATCTTTGAAAGCATCTGAGTGCAATATGTATTCCAAAATGCAGTGCCTCATGTATGTCGAATACGCCACTGGCATGGGTCTGTGTTGCTACAGAGTGTATAAAAAGATATGTTGCCCACGGTAGTTTTGAGGGGAAAAGGTGGATCATCATGCACTAGGGATAAGTGTCTAATCAAAGAATGGATTAACACGTGGTTGGTTTTCATTACATGGAATCAGCTTTTTGATGATTTGTGCTTCGTAAGCTCAATCTGCTGACAGTGACTGGAGAGCTGCTTTTAGCGAAGGAAATGTCTGTGTCTTACCCCTGCTCTCATAACCTGCCACGTGCCGTGATAGCTGAGGCATCCCCGCAGCTATTCATTAGTTCTAGCAATATGTATTGCTGCATTTTTGCAAGGAGTCATCACAGTGATGTATTAAAGAGAATTTTGCTGTACTTTGGAGGACTGTTGGGTCAGCAGCTCTGGGAGAGGTCAAAACCTCAGGCTGATGTGATTTGAGGCTGGTTTTATTACTTAGGTTTTCCTAGAGGTTTGTGTGCAATGCAACAGCTTTTTAACCTCATTTCAGCTCATCTTGCTTAGACAATTTCTCTGTGGTCCTCCTGAAAAGCAAGGGCCAGACGGGAGAGCTCCAGGATGGCTAGGACCTGCCTAGGGTTCAGGTGTGTTTCTTCACAGTCTCTGATGGGACGTGACCCCCTGTCCTGGATCATGGTGAGGAGCAGCATCTGCAATGCCCAGGAGGACAGTGGGGAACAGGGACCACAAACATCTGCTGCCAAGATCACAGATTCAGGAAAACATGAGCTGGCTTATCAAAGGTGGAAACAGGCAGAGCTGGTCTCATCCATGATGGGACTGGGATGGTGGGTGGCCTGTCTGCCAGGCCTCATCAGCTAGCGTTGCCTTGTTCAAGCTAAGCTTTTAGGAGAGGGAGGGAAGAAGGAAGGGACCCCTACCTACATCTGTGGCTCCCCAGAGTTTCTACCTGTGGAAATGAGTCCTTCCTCAGGGGTGGTAGTCGTGCAGGGGATTTCAGCAGGGCAGGATGGCAGCAGCTAAAAATGGGCCTCTTCTGAGGGGCAGGGGGAAGGCAGGTGGCTTGGAGCCTCCAGAAGGATGCTGAGGTATCAGGGCCTCAGGGCGAGGGTTGCTCCCTGGGTTGCCCTGGAGTAAATCACTCTGTTCCTGTGCCCCCTGTTCCACAGGGCCCTCTCAAGCAGCCTCAGGAGCTGCAAGAGGGGATGTGAGAGGAGATGTCAGTGGCAGCAGGGAGCACGGAGAGGGTCCCTCGGCCTCACGCTGCCCAGGTGGGACAAGAAGCAGTCAGCTGAAAGTCCACATTCAGGCTGGGGACTGGGAAGAACGTTTTTGCAGAAAAGGCAGCAATGCACGGGCTGGGCTGCAGGGAGTGTCCTGCCAGCTGGGGGAAGGAGTTGTCAGAAGTGGTGCTGCACCAGTCTCCTGCCCGAGCCGTACCCACTCAGCTGTACCCACGCCATGGTATGGGGACATCTCGCTCGTTCACTGACTCTTCTGGTGCTGCTTTTGCTGTGGAGTCTTCTCCAGACGTTAGTACTTAGGTTGCTATCTTGCTGTCCTTTCCAAACTTCCCTTTATTTTATGGCTTTCAGCTTGTGGTATAGAAAAAGAGAGGCACGCTCTCTAAAGAAACTTCCTGTAGCTTTGGGTGGTTCCTAGCCTGGCCTGGTGCCATGCAGGCGATGGTTTGTGTATGACAGAAGTAATGCAGGCATGGTAAGGAGTTAGCCATTGACCCTTGCAAAGTGCTGTAATATACTGTTGATGGAGGAAGGATAGGAAAAAAAATAATCAAAGGGTCTATACATCAGAGGTGGGGAGGGAAGCTGCAATTAACATGGTCAGATGTGCGAATCTTGGCAGGGGAGAGGACTGGTACCAGAATTTGCACTGATGTCCTCCTGTCCAGACCCTATCAATCTTGCCAGGGAATTTGACAGGTGAGAAAAGTCAAAGAGCAGCCAAAGGATTCTGAAATCAAAGGCCTTTGAAAGCTGGATCAGAGAATGGAGCACAGTTTCCCCATCTGCTTTGAATTTATTGTTGCTAATGAGGCAGCAGACTCTGGTCTGAGTGAACATGCTGAACCCAAGGGTCACTTGACATGTTCAGAAGAGGGTATCAAGGGACTGTCTCCAAGTTAACCCTCTCACTGTCAAGCATATACGAATGAGCAACTCAGTGCAATGACACAAGGTGGGAAACGTTTACTCCTTTCAGGCTGACAGAACATGCTGTTTGGACTCCCAGATCACGGGGTCCTATTTGTCCATGTGACCGGTGGGAGCTCCTGCAGGCAGAGTTGAAAATCCCAGCATTGGCCCCTCCTGCAGATGGCTTTGTAAGCACGTGGCTTTCTTCTGCTTTGTTGCTGATGTTGGCTGTGGTCAGTCTTTTTCTGCAGGGCTGTGAATCCGAGACCTGCGAGTACCTTCACTCAGTAATGTATAATTTATATACAAAGCTGGAAGCACTTATTTACAACTAGGCCCTGTGTCCCCTTCAGGTCAGATGCACTCCCCGACAACAGAAGTTGCATGAGGGGAGCAGACCTCCATCCCTCAGCCTCCCTGATAGGGCTCCTAAGCAACAGGGACCACAACGTGTTTGGGTGAAGGAACAGATGAGAAAATAGGCTGATCAGACAGAGAGGAGTGCTGCAATTAATTTGAGACCTTTTGCAACCCCTAAGAGTTTATCTTGAAAGTGGTAGCCCCGTTATTTAAATACCAAACACTGAATAACTTTTCTGTGTTCCCTGCCCTTTCCTGATCACTGCCCTAAATGCTGATGCCATCACATTTGATTTTTCTCTGACTCCTTCTGATAACGCTGAAGTTTCAACATCCAGAGATGAAAGCCACAGGGATCTGCTCACTGAGGTTATGATCTCCAATTATCATTCCAAGCTGCTGCCTGTCTGCGAGGCAAGAGCTGTAGCTGACACTCACAGAGCTGCAAATCTTCAGAGAGGGACAGAGTGTGCAAGAGGAAATGTTGGCATGAGACCCACATTCCTGACTGATCATCGAAGAGCTTGTCCATGCAAGCCAAGGAATCTCTGTTGCAACAGGAGGCTGGGTGGGTCACGCTGCAAAATTACATACTATCTCTTCTCTTGAGCACTGCAATGTCCAACTGAGCCAAGTCGGACATTGGAGTAGATGCCATCGGCAAAATTAGATCAGGGGTCGAGTTCAGAAAACTTGCAGAGCAGATGAACAGATGCTTGAGTGGGTTCATCTCCTGTGAATCCTTTTCTAGCAAAACACATTTAAACATAGTACACAAGATGGATTAGCCCCAACCATTCAGAATGGAATACAGTATAGCCTCAACTTGGCATTTCCATTCTGACCACATCCCACCTGAATGAGGTAAGTGAAAGGTGTTAACCTGCCTGTTGCTGTAGTTTAAGTTTGTGCGGTTGTGTGTGCTCTCAGGTGCTGGAAGCAGAAGGCCCCAGTGACTTACCATAGCTCAGCTGACACGCAGTAACTTGTTAAACTGTAGGTTTATTGTAGGTTGATTGTGTGGCTGAACCCTGAGATTTTAGGAACTTAAAACTGTAAAATTAAATTACTCTTAAAGGATTCAGTCACAACTAGCCTCAGTTTGTGATCAGATGAAGGCGTGTGACAGTCTTTACTGTGCTTTGTCCATCTTTTTGCTCCTGTGAAAGTCTTTGCCTTTCCTGGGATATTTCTTCTTTAGTTGTCTCCTTGAATGTCAGTTTTAGGGCGATCCACCATCTGACTTAAGCAGTGTTGCACTGGGTCTCTTAACAGCGCTTCTGAGGCTACTTCAGCTTGTGAAAATGTGGTAGATACCAAACAGAAAAGGGTCCCAAGAGTGGATGAAGGATGCTGTGGACATTGGTTAATGTGATATTTAAGATTATGTTTGCAAGTAAAGTTTTGGGAATTAGAGAGGCAATGAGTTTTCAAGGACATTTTACCTACTGGGAGTGTGTAAACCTGGAAATACAGTGTTGATAATATAGAAGGATTAAAGCTCATTGCATCAGAATCAGCACAAATTTTGTTGCCAGCTAGTAGCTAGAGCACAAAGCCCTTACTTAGCAGTTAATTCTCTTATTTGGAAGCCTTCCTGCTTCTTGCCTGCTAAATTGCAAATACTGACTGACAATTGTCTGTTTCAAGTACTGTCTATTCTCAAATCTTCCCTCTGAACTGCTCCCTGGATCCCCACTGCTGTACTCAGCCCAGCTCACTGAGCAACTGACCACAGTGGGCACTGAAATCTGCAGGGCCAGGCACATCTGCTACACACTTTAAACATTACATGGCTTGGGGGGGATCTAGCCTTTCTGGGTCAGGCCAGAATTAGTAGATATGTTTTTAATACAAGCTGGTTTTTCAGGTGAATATAGGTATTTATCTTCTAAATAAAAAGTTTTGCTAAGTCTAATCTTAGTTAGCAATCAGTTAACGTTAAAACAGGACCGTTGTGTAGGTCAGTCTCAGCCTGCCATTTGTCATCACTGGGCTGACTGGTGAATGTCTTCAGTCTCACTGGTTGCAACAAGCATAGTGAAATTGATCCTTCCCCTTCCTGCCTCACTCCCTCTGTATTTTTTTTTTCTGTAATGCCCCTAGCACCAAATAAAAAAGGTAAGCTGTAGACATCAGAGCAGTATCAATGCTGTCATTGCCTTCCTAATAGCACCTGGCTGGTTACAGAGCCCTGTGCTACCTGCAGTCACATCACAAGCATGCAAAGCCAGTACTAACACCCGAGAGCCCCAGTTCTGCATCCTAGCAGCAGACCTGCCCTTCAGACCATGCTCCAAACTGGTCATGAAGGTGCCAAGAAAGTATGAAAAAGGGTGGGGGTTAAGGAGGGGGTGGTGGTGGTGGAAATCTATGCCAATTACTTGGGGTTTATTTTTTTTTTTTTTTTTTTTTATTATTATTTTCAGAAGCTCAGTAGGATAGGGCAGTAATACAACAGCTGCATGTAATACCAGGGACTCTAGAAACAAATGACCTTTTTGGTGATGCCTGTGGAGAGCTCCTAGTGGAAAGCTCTTGAGAGGTGTGAGGGGAAGAAGAGGCAGAAACACTGGCTAAGGGGCTGTTTTATAATTATAAAAGAGCTTGTGATATTTTCTGTGTAAGTCAATGTCCAGTAGATCTCAAGAGGATAGTAATGGACCCATAAACCTCTTTGTGGGCCAGACCTAATAAAGGACAACACCTGAACATAACTTGTTTATTGCAGGCATTTCTCTGTGAGGTGTGGGATGTCCAAACGTCATAAATGCAGTAATAAAAGTGGGTTAATAAGGCAATAAATGGCAGTGATGGAGTCCCTGGTTGATTTCAGCTAAAAAAACCACCTGTATTTATATTTCACTTAGGATGGCTGAAGCCTTATTAGGCCACTTCCCTGTTCGCTGCATCTGCTTCATCTCAGGTTTATTTGAGCGATACATCACTCCAGCCATGAGAAATTGCTGGTATCTGCAAGCTCTGCAGACCCTCCTAAAAGCCTGCTGAGGCTATACCGCCCTCCAGGACATATTTATTCTGTAGCAAATCCTACAGCAAATGACTGGAAACCAGGCAACTGTGACAAAAACAGAACACCCTAGGCAACAGGGAGCTAACTGTGAAAATGAAATTCATGTCAGTAAGTTGATCAGAATCATCCAGGCCTGATTCATTCGGAAGTGCCACAATCCCTTCCTTGCTCTGCATGGGCATGTGCATCACACAGACAGCAGGGAATTTAAATAAGTGAAATTTCTTTCCTGTGCCCAGCAAATTCATCTCCCCAGTTATAGCTATATGAAAGGAGAGGAAAAGCTAAGGGACAAGATGCCACTGGAGATGGGGAGAAGAGAAGGGGGCCTATCCGGGGCAATCATCTTGATAATTTCTATTTTACACGGAAGGTCTAAAACAAAGCAAAGAGGGTTCTGAAAAAAACAGAGGAGCTCCTTTTTCATTGTGGCCTCCATTCAGTTTCCTTCTTAAGCCTTTCATATGAAAGAGGTAAAAGGACAAACTTTTAAAGTGGGTCAGGGAGAGGTGAAGACTTGCTCTCAGCTATAAACCCAAGCAAGATGAGATTCCTTTGAAGAGCATTGTAATAGTGATTCAGGTTTTAGTTCAGGAGTCAAATCCTGTTGTATTTTCAAAGCTGTGTGGAACTGTACTCCTGAGGAACTGGAGAGAGTGATAAATTCTGCAAAACACTGTTTTTGTCGTAGGCAGCAGAAAATAATTTCAGCCTGCGCTATCATAGGAAGCACAATACTCTGGCATTGACATCTTTTTTTTGGCAATATGCTCAACAAACTTGCAAGTTCCTTTGCCTGCACACTTCAAAAGGCTTAATACCAAGTGTATCAGTTAATTCTCTATCTCCCCCCAAATAGGCGTAACCTAACTTTCTGCCTCCTGGACAGAAGACAGAGGTAAAGTGAGAGGCTTCAGAGTCACACCAGAGACAAGCACACAGCTCCGCAGTCTGCATTTCCAGGTACCGCTCTCACCCCCAGCCAGGCTACCTGCTTCAGTTTTATCTGAGGTCCCAAAAGTGACATTGAGGCCTCCAGTTCTCCTCTAAGGGCTAAATGTGGTCCCACTGCCCAGGGTTGGACATGGCTGATGAGCCCGGAGAGATGCAGCTGCTCTCTTGGCCCCTCTTTGTTTCTGCATCCAAGGAGATGTGAGAGGTTTGATTTCTTGTATGGCATGCAGAGGTGTAAGCAAAACCAGGCTGTGGTCTAGAGTGGTACCACAGCCTACCATTAGAACAGCCCTATGCTAGATGATACTTCTGCTAATGAGAATAAGCTGCCTGTACTTAAGAAAAAATATCATATCATTAGTGACCGGGATATTTATTTTGTATGCAGTGATCACCCTCAAAGCTTTTCCCCCCCTCTCTAGAGAATTAGCATTGAGTTGAATTTCATCATCTGGAAGTCAAGTTCATTTTCTGTTACTAGCAGACTTCATAGCTCTCTTCATTGCTTCAACACTCATTAAGACAGTCTGTGTAAATTTTTTCTCTTTTAGATTTTGGTACTTTTCATTTATTACTATTGAATTCTTGAAATAGGATGGTGTACTTTCACTGCCAGAGTGCAGTCTGCAGTCTGCTCTGGAGTGGAGGATGACAGTGTGTACGATACAGAATGATCTAAGAAAACAGAAATGTAGAGGAAGAAGAAATTTTAACAAAAATTACTTCTTTTGGGAAAAATGTACTGGGAAAGCTTCTGATACTCTAGATTGGATGGGCCCAGAGGAAGGGTTATCAGAAGTATCAGAAGTTCCAAAGAAAGTGCTTCACACCTCTGAAAATTGGACCGTTTCTCTGTGAGCTGTCACTGGGGACACAATCCGCCTGTTAAAGTGCATGGATCAGCCTTAGTTACCTATGAAAAGGTAAGACCACTGCTGTATCAAGCCACTAGAAAGCCTGACATCTGATTCTGAAATAACTAAACTATCTTAGTGATGTATTACAACCAAGGGACAGGATCCTTGTTATTGATGAGACTACCAGTGGTAGCAGTAGCCCCCACGTGGGGCTATGAAGACAAGGTCTGTGCCACAGAGAATGCACGGTTTGTGTGCAAACTAGGACAGAACAGGGAAGGACAGGTGCACCTCAGTTAGATTTCTTGCTTAGCTATTTTATTTTTTGAAAGCATAGGAAAGGGGTTTTATTTGTTTCTTGGCTGAGGACAAGGCAAAAATGTGTCCAGCTTTCTTTTCATTTAAAGGGTCTATGCTTTATTGAGAACTATGCTACCACACCCACAAGGGTAAATTTGAACATGTCTATTTTAGTGCCTTTACTGTTAGCCAGAATTTCTAAGATAGCACCAAAGGGAGAAATGAGGTCACTGGAAAGCAATCAGTAGAAATTGTAAATAAGGTTGCTTACAGGGCTGATGTGGTAGGTGAGAGTGATAGTGATGTTTGAAGTTTACTATCTGTGCCCTGGAAAAGGAAAACATTTTGAGAGACCGACAGCCAAGTGCACTTTCATGCTATCCTTTTCAGAGAGGGGTGAAAAAAAAAAGTTGCCTCTACATGCACTTCTCATAACTTTCAGGTTTGCAGTACAGTCAGTCATGCTTTTGTGTTTCTTTAATTTCACTCTGATCTTCTGATTATTTATCACCAGGCATGTCTTCCCAAAAGCATATCAGCTGTCTGTCAACATCCAGTTCGACCTTTTTAGATTGTTCATGACTTTCTGCCATTCTGGTTTAGTAAAGCATGGAATAATACTAACTGTTATTAATGGATTTAAAAAATAATGATCAAAAGTAAGGGTCATGTTGCTATGTAGACATATAAATGAGATAAATGCAGAAACAGGCTTGATAACAAGGCACCAATGCCTAAATGCCACAAAGCACTAAGAAACCAAAATACTTCAGACAGTGCATAAGTTGGCTGACTCTGGTCATAAATCTCCAGTGAACTTTATGTGGGCTGAGCCCTGCCGCTATGCAGAGCAGAGACACAGCCCAGGGAGCCTTGCTGACTTACATAGTGCTTTGTTTGGAAGCGATGGTGACATTTGCCTCAAGACGTACTGGTACAAAATAGGTATGTTTTATTTTGTTTATTTATGTATATTACACACGCCTGGACCTACAGTCACTGATATGGTTGTAAAGGTGTCAGCATTTCCAAATAGCCCAGTTCCCTGTCAGTGCAAAGGCTAGGCATTGGTATACTGCAGTCTTTTCATTTAAGTTTCTTATCTCTTCCTTACAGCATGGTCCAGAGCGTCAAAGCAAACTTGGTATTTATGCTTTTGTAAGAAACTAAAAACCCCACTGCAAGGTCCAGATTTTCAATGTAAAGTTTCTTCTGCATCTTATTTGCATAGCTGAGTTATAACCCTCTAAATTACAAACAGAAGCACTGGCCAACTCCAGCTAACAGCTCTAATGGATGCTATTATATTTCTGCTGCTAGTTGGCACTCAGCCTTCACTATCTCATCAGCATAAAGGCATGCTGTCAGCTTGAAAAATTGTGTCTTCCTTAGAGGGGGGGGGGGGGGGGGGAAGCGCCATACGTGCGGGGGGGGGAAGCGCCATACC
>JAVJGJ010000060.1:48624548-48636290 GCA_035590215.1 Microhierax caerulescens | reverse complement strand
TAATGCTCTGCACATGAGAACTCTGGATGGAGCTGAGCAGGAGTGTCAGTGAAACCATGTATAAAGACATCATTTCAACTTTCAAAAAGTTAACTGCTATTGTTCCAAAGCAGCCTCTCACAACAGCAGTAACTAGAAGAGAGTAAGGATGTGAACAGGATGCTTTTTAACTGTCTCTGTTCAATGTGTTTACTTTGCATATTTGACAGCACTTTGTAGCCTGTCAGTGTTGCTGGTGTGCATGAGCACTTCCTCTGTCAGACTGGCAAGATGATGCCTCCTGGGAGGTGGGGGTGCAGAAGGGTCAGCGAGGAGAGGGGATGCTTTCATTCCAGACCTTGTATTAACAGCAGGAGGAAAAGTGAGTCAGAAAGCAAGAAGAGAATTTGTATATACATGGAGAACAGAGATCAAATGTATAGGATGCCATTGTGCTTAGTGCACTCTTTAAAATTGTTTTGTAATGTGTTTGGGAGAGAAGGAAATCTCCCTCTCGCCATCTTACTCCCTTCTCCAGAAATGATTTTTACAGTGTCCTGCTCACCACTGCTTACAGACAAATCCATGCAAAACTTGCATTGTCTGAGGTGGACCAGTTTGGGAATGTTCCAAGTTGTTGGCATCCCTTCAAATACAACACCGTTCTTTCACTTGCCCGTGCCGAGGGATTTGCATCTAACCTGGCAAGAAAAGGAAGGGTTCCTACTTCTTTGTGATTAAAATGACAGACACACTGCAGAGAACCGTCTGCTACTACCATCACTGCCAGCTTCCCCTAAAATGTGCTCAGCTGCCTCATCCCACATATGTGTTAGTAGATGACAGACCTTTTGCTGATCAGTAAATAATATCCCCTTTTCTGTTTTGCTGCTAAAGTGAATGGTTCTCTTTGGGCTGTTGCAGGCGCTCATTGCTCCCAGCTTCTGAGGACAGCCCAGACTGCCTGCTCTCTGCCAAGGAGCTGGTGAGGGAATAGAAATGGGAGACCAAGCTCGCCATCTCCTGGGGAAAAGGCATTTACGCTTCCAGGAAAGTTTATTTCATTCCTTCCTTCCTTTCATTCTCCCTCTTCTTTCTTTGTGAAAATCATGGTTGTATGAGAAGGCTTAGGAAGCCTCGTGGCTTGCAATGCCAGCGCTGGCCCTACTGTGGTCCCTCTTATGAGACTTGGTAAAATAAAATAAGAGTGAATTTATGTCACAGGGTGGGTACACAGTTGGCATTTTTGTAACATATTTCCCACGTACTTCAGCAGCAGCAATGTCAGTGGCAAGACTCATACACATTAATAACCTCAGAAAAGGGGTTTATAGAGTGTTGAGCAGATGCAGGAACAGTCAGGATCTTACATATTTAAACTGGTAAGGACTGTTTAGCAACTGCCACGTGTGCCCTGTGGAGTACAGGGACATCATGAAAGCTGCAGCAGATAATCTAGTTACTGAGTAGTCACAGTGTTAACACCTTAGTTTTCAGAGAGAGCTGTATGTTGCTTAAAAAATGGATGCCTTCAGTGACACCTGTAAGGATACTTACGGATTTTTGAGTGTGACTAAAAACTTCAGGACCTTTTGCACATTCTCATCAGGCTGGCTACAGAAGTGTCCCTGTTGTAGTTGTGACATCTAATTCACCGGTGTTTGTAATGCAGCTGTAGTGCTTTCAAGCAGGGGCCAGGTGAATGTGAACTGTGAGAGCTGTTTGGAAATGCTGGGCAGGATTACCAAATACCAATGGTGGGTAAGGCAAGGTGTTGCACTGTAAAGATACAAGGCTATGCTAGTGCAATGATATTCCTAACATGGTGACTGGAAAGCGGTAAACTAACTGGAGACTAAAGTACATAACATTAATCAAGTTATGCTTTGGAGGTGGCAGTTATTCAGTAAGCAAAACCCAAATGTCCCAAGCTTTAGGAACCTCTTACATTGAAAACAGAGCGCAAAATCAGCAACTACCTGCACAACATCCGTGTAGATGGGGGAAAAATCACCGTCATGGAATAAAGTTTCTGACTAAGGGGTCAAGAAGTCAGAAAGGGCATGGGGAGGTGGGATTCCTCAACTCCCAGTGCTGCCACTGATCCATTGCAACCGTAAGCACCTTCTTTACTTCTCTACAGCTTAGTGAGATGAATCTTTCAAGGGGTATGTGAGAAAGACTGGTGGATTCATTAAACTGGTGACTTTTGTAGGGGTTATTGTGACTCAGAATAACTATAGTTAAAAAACAGCTGAGGAAATTACACTGTTAGGTAAGTTGTTGCTAGTACTGAGATTAAGCAGGGCTCTTAGGATTTTTGAGAGCAATGTTGTTCACTTAACAGATCTATAAGATTTGTTACCAACAAAGCCTTTTTCAATTCTAATCTGGGCAAGGGCTCCCATATATATTATTAAACATAAACTCTGTTATCTCCAGTGAAATTAAATACCAAACACATTGAAACTAACATTTTTTACTTAGGCCAAAACAATTTCTAAACCAGATTACTAGTAATGAAATAACTTGTTTGAAGTGAAATAGTAACACCCCAGTTACAAACAAAGCAAAAATTTTGTATAGATGACATTTTTGGAAGAACCCGAATATGTAAATATCATATATTAACTCCAAAACTCACACAGAGCGTAACTATTATAACTTTACCAAATCATTATCAGTCTTGTAAAGTCTTCTGCTGTTGTAAAACAATGTCAAAAGATCATGAAATGGAAGCTAGGAATCATAAAGGCATTTTCTTCCTAAGTTGTTCTTGCTCTCAGTCACATCTATACAACTTTTAGCCTGAACACCCTTGAAGTACACATTTTTTTCCAGTAAAAGGAAGCAAAATTTTGTTTTGAATGTTTGTAATGATTTTTCAACTCTTTGACACAGTCAGATTCAACAGTCTCTTAACTGTGAAATTACAATTTGAAGTTAACTTGCATACTTGTGTTTTACAAATTAATTTATCACTGTTTTGCTTAGTGTAATTACCACTTGATGAACAGTGTACATGTAGAAGGTAGTTTTTCTATTACTCAAATACTGGAATGAAGATGGGAGTTTTTGAGCTCCACTTCACAATGATGGCTTGTGGTTTCCTTAGAGGAGGGGTTCATTCAGGTGACTCACATACTATGATAGCTCTATCAATGTCCTTGGACTATTCTTCTCAATATAAACAATTGTGGTGACCCCACTCAAGGGAGATGCAAACTGTAAGTGAGGAATGGCCACTACAATGCTGAAAGGCACAGGCTACAGCACTTACTAGACTTAGTCATCAGAAGTGGAGGGTGATTTCACTGCTTCCTAAGCATGAGGGAAAAATGGAAAGGTAGGAGAGGAATAAGGTAAACAAGACAGCGTTGGCACAGGAACAAGCTGATAATAAAGTAGTGCTGAATACATTTACGCTAGCCTACCAAATAGCAGCATTATGTGGAGGGAGGATAAAAATCTAACCGACTTTAAGAGAGCAATCATTTTATGAAAAAGATCACACATGATTGCCTGCAATAGCAGGCACATTATTCTCTCTGTGCACCAGTCTCCATAAATAGGACTTTGATGCAAAGTACTCTTGCTGGTCAGGTAACAACAGTCCTACTCAGCCTCTCATTTTATATACCTGCTTCTGAGCAGTTTCAGCTCTTCTGGCAAAGGTGATAAGAGTCAAAAAATACCTGACACTTTAGGCAAAGATTTGAAGGCAAGCTCTCATAGCCTCCTAAATCTTGGGCTAGAAAATACTAGTATCTTCTTGTAGAATTACTTCAGATATAGCCCTTGAAGTCATCAGTATTTGTTGTGCCTCTGATCCAGTGGACAGCCCCCTTTATGAAGTTTCCACAAGCAACTTTTAGCTACCTGCAGATTGCACCACTCAAAACTGAAAAGGCTTTTCCAGTGTCAGAGTCTTTATTTTCTTTTAAACTATTCTGTAGTTGTAGAATTGTTTTGCATGACAACTCTATGCAAGCATCAATTCATTTAATTAGGCCCTACAGCAGTTTGACTATAACTTCAGTATTTATCTCAAAGGTTTCCTCTGTGTATTGACTTCCACAGCTCCTCTAACACTGAGTACTTAATTATGCATTATTTACCTCCTCAATGATTCTTACCTTCTAAAATAAACATTTCAATATAAACTGAGATTTTTTTAGGGCTAGGCTACAAAGGCAACAGAACTTCAAACTGCAGTCTGTTATGGATGTTTTTCCACATCTTGAACCACATGGAACAGATTCTTGACTATCCACCTTCTCCTTTCAGATTTCCCTATTGTGTATAAAATCCACCAGTTAACCTTTACTAATCATTACGACCTTTGTTCAAGGTAGACCTGAACAAGTGACTTGTATATCTCATCTTGATGCACAAGCTGTAATACACCAGCATCTTTTAAAGGCACAGGCTCCATTTACACTTAAAGTCTAGCCTGCACTCTGTGGGTATGTATAATTATAATTTCTTATAATTAAGAAAGCTCTGTAGTTTATGCATACTTCTTGAGTGATTGCATGTTTTTAAACACAAGAGATGTTTCGTGTCTTGAAGGAGAGCCAAATGTTTTATGAAAGGTGAGACTCTGCCATAAACAAAGCATTTGGATCCAGTCTCCTAGTTTGGCACACTACAGGAAGCTCATGAGAAAGAAGAGTCAGAATTTTGTTCATTATCTGCACTTACTCCTCCACACTTTCAATGCACATGTATTTATAAAGTTTTACATTAGGGTCATCACCTGTAATATTGCACAGAGCTGGTGTCCATGGAAAAAGGTGCCCTAAAACTGTATTATAATGAAGGGAAGACAGTTCAACAGATAAATCCATTTGAACAGGAAACAAAGGATCCTTCTTCAGCAACAAATGTGAACATGCATGAAACCAGCCTGGAAATCAGGCACCATCACAAAGAGGCTGAGGTAACCCAGGACAACGTTTCTTCTAGAGTGAAAAGGATTCACAAAATCAATTGGCAGTTCATTTTTTAATTAAATGACTATTTGCACAAACAACAGAACACTATGGGGAAGTAACAGGCACATATTACCGCAGAAGGTTTTCCTACAGTACAGAAAACAGCCATCAATTCTTTACTTTCCCAGTCTGCTTTTGTGCAGCTAAGGCAACACTCCTTCACAGAATCCAATAAACCCAACTATGAATTATCCAAACTCCTTTTTTCTTTTCAAACAGAAGAAGGAAATTACTTGCTGCTATAGATGTTCAGACTAGTCATTTTGCAAATGGTGCTATGAAGATGATCAGAAGGGAATGTGTTGTAGCATAATTGCCCTATTTCAAAGCATTATCCTGTAATAACAATCTGCAGCATGGCTGTGCTTCATGGAAAGGAAGTGTGTGCTGCATCCAGCATGCACCTCAGTACATGCACATTCCGGAGAGAAGCACTCTCCCTGTCTGCTAATGTTGGAAGGCAGCCCATTAACCAGCTTGAGCCTTTTAGATCCTAATTTCAGGGCAGAGAGACAGCATTTCCTTCATTGGCTGCAGCTATTTGCTATTTCCAGTTATGATCCTTGTGATTAAGCCAAGCTCTGAGCCCTCAAATCCTTTTCTGAAAGAGAGACCAGCTTTTGTTCAACAACATAGGAAAACACTTTTTGGCATCAGACCAAAGGAATGCTTAAGTGTTAGCTCTTCAAAAAGCTATCTTATTAACTCAAGAAAGAAATCTCTTTAATTTTGTTTTGTTAAAAAAGAAAACATGTTATACTAGGCTGCAAATTATGAGAGCTGTAGGTAGAGAATACTTCCCTTCCTTATTGCTGGAATCCATGCCCTTGAGTATTCATTTGTTTGCAACAGCAGAAAGTTGGTCCCGGATCCTTCCTAAACCTTCTAACATAGTGTCCAGGGTTTCTTTGCTAAGTTCCACAGTCAGTGCAGAAACAATGGGATTATTTCCACATAAGGCAACATCTTCCTGAATCTGTAAACAGGGATGCAGACATCAGCTGTATGAAAAATTAATTCACTTGTTTTTCCAGTGCAACTATGAAAGTCGGTGTTCAGTAGACAGATAAAGAAACATGCTTTAAATTTGGCATTCAGCTCCATCCTGAAGGACTACGGCACATTTTCTACGCTGTGTGCCTCACCAGTGAAGTATGTTCCCACTGACAGAATGCAAGTAAGCATATACTGCTATGACTCCAGGGAAATTCTCAAAGGACTCATGGCAGGAAGCCACATCCCTATCAAAAGCATCTTAGCAGTTACTGCATAGGATACTTAACCCCATCCCACACACAGAAATCAATCTTTTCCCCCTCCTCCTCTGAAACACACTCATCCCACTTTTACTGATTGGGGGGATCCACAACTCTGTAGAACATAAGCAGTAAATATAGCTATACTCCCTAGATGATATATGTGGCCAGCAAAGGAAGTTTTTAGTACTCAAAAGTATTTTTTCAACTAAGGCAGTCAGTTAAAACATGCTGACAAGTGTCTTAGAATTAAAGGGAAATGACTTCATAATTTAGCATCTTTCTTTCTGTAGAGAACAATGGTGACCGGGAACAAATATGCTGTCTTCTCACATCCTCATGCAAAGAAAACTCTCCCTTGCAAGGAAAAGAGGGCTTTCATCAGAGACATCATTCCTACATTCTGCGGCAATTCAAAGATCATCTCTGGGAAAGTCTGTTAATTGGCCACCAGGCAATAGGCAAGTACCAGATGCCTGTCTGAACTGTTTTGTACTGGTAAGTCAGGTGTTGGACTTAAATTTTGATTCTGTATCCTCTACAGCCACTGACATTACCTTTAACTGAAGCAGGCAAGTAGGGACTGCCATTCTGCTGATGCTGTCTGAAGAGGTCTTGATGTCCACCCTCCAATCCATGTCAACCAACTGAGGCAGGGAGACTGAGGGATTGAAAAATATGTCTGTTAGGCCCTGCAGCACATGATGACACCAGACCCTGGAACCTGTGACTACCACCATGTACATGCTTCTGCACTTCTGGCCCTGGGAACTGTACAACTTTAGTGCTGCTGTGTGGTTTCAGGTCATTTTCACTCTGCAATAAGCCAGTCTTTGAAGGCCTCTGGAAGAGACTGGCAGGACAAAGAGGGTTCTCCCATTGTCACATGCAAGGATGGTACAGTGCAAGACAGTCATAGGTACATTCACAAAGCAGCTAGGAGAAGGCAAACAGTAAGATTTCTTCGCCTCTTCATCCCCTGCCTTGCCACCTACAACATTCAACTAATGTTTCATCATGACTTGCTCTGGGACCTACATGCTTATTGCTCTGTTCTATAACCAATAAGAAAGCACACAGCAATGCTCTTAAAATTCAGCAGTAAAAAACGTTATTTCAAGTTCTTCAACCTGTGAACCAAAGCAACCTGCAGTACAGGGTACGTACTGGTAAACTGCAATCTTAGCACACATATTACCAATTTGCTAAAAATATTGAAACTATGATCCTAATTAGATGAAGCCTAACAGAAATCATTCAGTCTGGTGCAATACTGACATCAATAGTTCAGGGCTGAAGACCCCATGAGCCTTCCAAGAGAAGGAGGACAGGTCTGACTTGGTTGCCCTGCCAAGAAATTTGTGAAGCTCTCTGTTGCAGAGAGGACATGGGGATATTCACTCATGATGGTATGTACTTAATGGAGCGTACTGTACCATGAACCCTCAAGAGTACCTAAGCACTGTGCAAACAGGCATAAAAGCTGAGATTAAGGTTCTCCCAACAAAACTCTGGCACCAACAGGCTGGCTGCAAGTGCTCTTTGTCAGTTCCTGAAAGCATAGTGTCTTTCAACAGTATCTTTCAGCTGCTGGTAATAAATACAAGGAATGTTTGAAGAACATATCCAAGTGAAACCGAGGCAGTTAATTAGATGAGTGGCATGCAGATACCTTTCCCCCTTGTTTGCAAAGCAGTCTCCTATTGTCATTAAAAAAAAACCCAACATTTTAATCCAGGAAGAGTATTGACATTTCATCTCATATTTACAAGTATTTTCTCACACAAACTGCAAACCAGAAGAAAGCATAATTAGTTATCCAACCAAATAACAACAGCAAGTGTTAAAAGATGAGGCTTGAACCCTTGACTGCCCAGTGGTAAAGCACAATTTACCACCAGAATCCAGAAATTTTGAAAACATCTGTAAGGTAAATACCTAGTTTAAAATATATGTAAGGAAAACAAGTTGTAAGGAGCAGTTGTAAGTAACCAGGGCATGCTTAAAGTTATTGCCACTTTGGTAGTGTCACATTTATAAGACTCAGAACACCTCTTGCACCTACTTTGACTCCATTTTCTGGTAAGAGCTGAACTATACTTTCTATGTTCAAAAGTGCATCACCAGTTTCCTGGGAAAAAACATAAATTCTCACTGGAAGTCCACACTAAGGACATGGAAACAAAGACAAACGCTTTTGGTTTGAAAAGGGCATCTGCAGCTAAGGGGATTAACTGCTGTAACTATGTCAGAGTAAATGGCTACAGGGTGCCTAAGAAACAGTTTGTCAGCTAGCGATTTTCAAAGAAGGCTAAATGAAGTGTAAGACCAACACCATAAAAGAACTGCAGAGGTGATGGCAGAGTTTTCACATCATCATCTGTGGTGCTTGGTGGGTCTGAGCATCTTTGCAAAGCCTTATCAAACCTGGTTGTCAGCAGTTACTTGACATCTATTTAAGGGTACTAGAGGGGGGTGAAGAGGCAAAACCTAAACCCCTGTTGAGCACTAAGGAAAAAGCTGCCTCAATAGGCAACTGCAGCCTGTCTGGATTCTGCCTGTCATAAGATGCCTAGTTTCCTCCCCAAGGGTTGATTGCTAGCCTTCCCACTGGCTCCAGATACTCAGGTTGCTTCCCAACAGTGCTTACAGAGATTTCTCTTTCTGAGGAAAGGCTCCTCCTGCTCCGCTGAACAGAGCTCCAAGGGGCAGTGCAGAACTGGCTGCCTTGCTCCTGCTTTTGGAACAAATTCCAGTTCATAGCTGTCAAGGGCAGCGCTTGGCAGCATTTGCAACAACATAAAATGCATCTGTTTAGCCTTGTATGTTAATTTGCAGAGATTGATGGCTGGTGGGTTGGGAGGGGCAGGAAACCATCCATTTTTTTATGTTAACATAAATCAGTTGATAGGAATGCCTGTTCAATAAATCATTGCCTTGGTCCCTATGTAACAGATGTCAGATATTTCATTAATACAATACTACAATAATCCATCATTTCCTCGAAGACAATCTCATTCCAACAGGGTTCAATAATCATCTAATAAGTACAAAGGAATGAATGTCAGAGCAGAGCTCCTGAGTGGTGCACTAAGAGCCACATACCAAGCCTTGCTTCTGGGTTGTAAAGATTAGCTAGTGTGCTATGCCGGTGTGTCGTGCTTGCTGTCATTTCCTCTCATGCATTATAGTGTTAAGGATACAGGAAAAAGCATTATGTGTTTTGGTAACACTGGAACATTTTTTACTGTAAGAAACTGCTGTATTTACTGTATTAGCATTATGCAATAGTTTCTTCCTTCTCCCTATTTATACTCCATTAAAATTTTGAGGGACAGTGTATTTCAGGTCCTGCCAAACTGTTTAGCTGTTGGACATTATCTCTTCCACAGGGAAAGAAAAGGGTAAGGAGGATCCATGCAGACTCAGGGTACTCTGTTATGTATCAGCTCTTGACTGTAAGCCTCTGAGTGCTACAGTTGTGAAGAAAACCTCAAGGGCAGAAAACAAAAGATTTGTAGCTACATGGAACACCTAATTGGGATGTAACTCATTGCCCATGATACTATTGTTAAAGCTTGCATTACATCACTCTTTAGAAAGGTAAGGAAAAAGCGCAGTTATGAATATATGCAGTATACTTCCTGATGCATGGAAGAGAAAAGATGTTTAAAATTGACTAGATGTGCAAAGATAAGATATTCTCCTATATTTACATATCCTTTACAGTGCACAGTTATTGAATATGGACATCACTTAGTAACTTGAATGGGGAGGTCAGACTGCTTCACTTTCAAATATGCTTCACTCTGGAAGGTAGCAACAGACTATTAAATGAAATTGCTTGAGGATTGGAAATTCAATTTAACACAGCAGCACAGATCTGAATATATGTTTGTTGGCCTCTGCTAAGCTCTGCAACGCCACAATCACACAGCTTCATCTAAGGTAAATGGGGGTATCCCTGTGCTATGTTACAAAAACAGGCTGTGATGCACTATTGTAAACTCTAAGCTCCAATGACTACTTACTCTGACTTGCTTGTGCCTCATTCCTCCAAGCAGATCTATGACAAAGTGGAAAAGAAAAAAAAATATCAGCAGCACTTATGTCAGGAAAAAAAAACCAAAGAAAAATTTCGAAAAGGTAGGGAAAGCATTCAGAGTGACTTATCCCTGACAGAAGGGTCACCAGGGCTGCAGCTGTAAGCACAGGAGAGAGACTGCCCATGCTGAGGAAAGGCTGTCACTGGTGGACAATGGTGGGCAAACTGGTGACCAAGTATTGGTTCTTCTGTAAGTATGGCTCATTTACGGCATGTACCTTTCTCCACGGTTTTATCAAAGCAATGGGCTACAAAGCAGTGAGATGTACAAGCATGCAGGACTGCTGTCCTCTACCACCACCTCACAAATGCTCTACTTCATACAGTGCCCCTGCACCTAAGCCAAGGTGGTAAGTGGATGGGCACCTAGATGCTACCCAATCAGATTCTATAGTACTGAAATCTAGCCCTCTAAGTAAGTTTTATCATCATCTGTAGCATTTTTCCATCACAAAGGTGAGTTTGTAGGATAAAAGAGGCTTGGCATTATGTGAACAAAGCCCACACCCATTCCAAAAGTCTTGGGAAAACCCTCTAAACCCATGACTGTGTTTTTTGCCATTCCACTCAGATGACATATTTCATTCAACTCTGCTCATCCCAACCTGCATAATTATGGCCAAGCCATGCATAAAATTCATAGAAACAAAACTTCATGTGCCACCAACTATGCAGATACCAAACCAGATAGGCTTTAACTTTCCAGGAGAAAGGAAATGACAGGTGGGTAGCACTCACATGTTCTCCAAGATTATCTTAGTCAAAAGGTTTTTCAGGTTTTGGTGGAAGTTTTCTGGAAAGAGAGAGAGTATATCTTCGGCTCTTGTCAAGCCACGGTACACGACATGCCTGGTAAGGTTGTGCAAAGCAGATACCAGCTGCAAGGAAGGAAGAGGAGAAAGGGCTCCGCTGGAGCCAAGGTCCACACCGTCCTCTAGCACGTACACGCCACGCACCTCCTTGCGGCCTCCCGGTAAGGCCCCTCCAGGCCGGGCCTGCCGGCGAGGGCCGCCTTCACGGACCACATGTCGTTTTGCAGCAGCGGCCGCGGTCTTTCGGAGCCCGGTAGCGCCGCGCGCCGCCTGCCGCGCCAACCTCGCCGCTGGCGGCCGCTTCGCTCCGTCGCGCACGGGGAGGCCCAGGCGGGGAGGTCCCGTCGTGCCGCCCCTTCCAGAGGGGGCACTCACGCAGGCATCCCACCCGCTATCCCACCCGGCCCTACCTGCTCCGCTTCCTCGGGGCCAGCGGCGAGGCCGGGGCAGGCGCGCTGCGCCAGCGGTCCGAGGAGGCCAGGAGGGCTGGAGAAACACTCCTGGCACAGCTGCCGCACGGCGTCCCTCGACGGCGCCTGGCGAGGAGCAAAGCGGGGGGGGGGGGGGGCGCTCCGCCGCCGCCCGGGCCAGGC